>OY998167.1:75026857-75714357 GCA_963921995.1 Oxystoma pomonae | reverse complement strand
CACCCACTGTAGTCAAGATGGCATTTATTATTATTATTATTATTATTATTATTATTATTATTATTATTATTATTATTATTATTATTATTATTATTATTATTATTATTATTATTATTATGGATTTCAGTAGTAGGAGCGATTTATAGAAAAATCCTGTGAAACTACTGAGTTTTTTGGTTAAAATATGTCACTGTTCAAGTTATTTTCATGCACTAGTGTTTGTTGTAATTACTTATCACTTATCACATTTTGTCAACTTTATACTGAGTAATGTATGAAAGTATTACTCCAGCTTTTTATTTCCTGGTCTAAACGATTTTTGAACTGGTTTTTGGTTTCTGCTATGAAGACCATTCCATATGTACACCACTCTGTTTGTTAAGAAGTTTCTACGTAGCAATTTATTGCATTTTTCTTTAGCAAGCTTTTGGTTGTAGCCTCCCAAATTAGTGTTTTGGTTGAAAGTATAAATTTCTCTTAAGTTACAGGCATAGCAATCGTTAAGAATTTTCTAAGTTTCTATAATGTCACCTCTCGTTCTTCTCTCTTTCAGCGTAGTAAGGTTGAGTTCAGTTAGTCTTGTGTCATAGGGCATGTCTTTTAGCACTTGTGGCAACTTAGTTATACGTCTTTGCACCTTTTCAAGTTGTTCTATGTCTTTCACATAATAGGGGTTCCATATAGATTGGGCATACTCAAGTTTTGGTCTTACATAGGTCTTATACAGTTTTAGTACCATTTCTTTGAAGAGATCTTTAAATGCTCTTTGAATAAGGTATATCATTGAGTTGGCCTTCTTTGTTATTTGAGAAATGTGAGTCTCCCATTTAAGATCTGTTGTAATGGTAATTTCTAGATCTTTCTGTTGTGAGACTGACAAGAGTGGGGATTGAATGTAAAGGTTGAAAAGAATCGGCCCAAGAACTGTGCCCTGTGGCACACCATATCCCACTTTGAGTTTGTCACTAAGGGTGTTTCCCACTCTAGTGCTTTGACTACGGTTACTTATATAAGATTTAAATAGGTTATTTGGTATACCCTGTATCCCAATGTCATTAAGAATTTTTAGTAGAATATGGTGTGCCACAGTATCAAAAGCTTTTGCCAGATCCAAGAACACGCCAATAACCTTTTTTCCTCTGTCCAACTGTTGCAGAATTTCTTCAGTAACCCGAGACAGCGCGCTTTCTGTATTGGAGCCCTCCCTGAAGGCGAAGTGGTTTTCCCCAAATATTTTGTGTTTTTTTAGATACAAGGATAACTTATATTTTATGCATTTTTCAATAATTTTACTAATTGAACTAATTAAGGCAATAGGCCTGTAATTTGTTGCCAATTTTTTATTACCCTGTTTATAAAGAGGAACAATAACAGCATGTTTTAAAATTTCTGGGAAGACCCCACTACAGAAAACCCTATTAATTATATGACCTAATGGTTTCAATAATGACAAATGATTTGCTTTTATAATCTCAGATGTGATACCATCCTGACCAGCTGAGACACCATTCTTCAGACTTTTTATTTGAATTATTAGTCATTTCATCATTTGTTATAGGGGAGAAATAAAAAGATTTTCTTTTAGGGCAATTTTGTGAAACATGCTTTTGAATTTTTTCTTCGTCGTTGGCCAATGGTGCTAAAGTGCTTATTGAATTCTTGTGCAATGCTTTTTGTATCAGTTATTTCAACTTTTGTTTCATTTATAAGACTTTTTTGAAATAAAAATAATACTCGCATGGTCATTGGTGGTCTCTCTTATGGTCTTAGATTTTTAGGATCATTTATATTTTGTTTAATTTGTAAACTATAGTAGGAATGTTTAGCTTTTGTTATTAATTTTGATAATAAATTTCTATATTCCTTATATTTATTTAGAATTACTATGTTATTTTTATTTAAGGTACAACGCTTTTTTAGTTTATTTCTGTTGCGAATTGACGCAAGGAGACCACCAGTGATCCAAGGCTTTATCCTGAATGATTTGTTCTTAATTAGTGCAGAACACTATCCCATCGTGCATTAGAGATAAGTTTAGTAAGCTTGTTAAAGTTAGTTTTTTCCATATAAGTAGTTTTTTTTTGTTGACAGTTAAAATTTATACATATGTTTAGCAGAATGGGATAGTGATCTGTGAAGTCACTTAACATTATTAAGGGGTTAATACCAGAGAATAATTTATTTTTAGTTTTAATAAAAATATGGTCTATACATGATTTTGATGTTTTCGTCTCTCTTGTTACTTTATTTATTGCATTGAAAAAACCATTTCCTTGAAGAACTGTCATATAATCATTTGTTTCTGGTGAAGCCTGATCAAGCAGATCAATGTTTATATCCCCAATAAAGATATATTCTCTACAGGCCTCCCTAGTTGATCTGTGTAAAACAGTGTTTAAATCCTCAATAAATTCTCTCTTATCTAATACATGACTTCTATAGCAAGCAATAATATCGAATGTCACCAAATTTTTGCATAGAGTAACCTTTAAAAATCTAACACTGTTTTCCACCAGCATTCAGCCATCATACTTATTAAGAGTGCTGTTATTAGAAAAAACAATATAGCCCGGAATGTTGATGTCTCTGATATTATGCACAGTATGTGATTCTGACATAACTATTATGTCAAACTGCTTACCTGTAGACTCCAGCAGTACAAGGAAATGATCTAAATTTGTGTAAATACCCCTAATGTTCACATGTATAATATTTAGGTCCCGCACATGATTGTCAAAAAAAAACAGTTTCCGACAGATCACTACATGTGTTACATTCAAAAGTTTTATACTCATCGAATAAATTATTTAACTCTGTGAATGTTATTTATTTTAATTTAAGTGCTTATTAAGAATGCATCTATTTTTATAAATCCTTTTCGGAATTTATTCTAATAAGGGAGTCCCCTTCATTCCTTTTGAGAAAAATCTTTCCATTTAGGCAAAACACTGCCTTATAACCCTTTTGTTTTTGTACTTCTCTGGCTCGCTTGAATAGGTTCCTCTTACAGCTGGTTAGGTCTTCATTCAAATATATCTTGTTATTTTCACCTTGTAGGCCGCATTTTTTAACTGTTGTACGCTTTGTTTGTTTTATTTTCATTAAATATTGTTTCTTCAACATAAAGGTATTAAATTTTACAAGTATGGGACCACCCTCCTTTTTGTTTAGTTTGTAGCACTCAATTATATCATTCTGACTCATGGGTACTTCCAGCGCTGTACCTTTTTTTTCAAGGTCATCAACCCTGCTTTCCAGATCCTGCACTCTCTGCTTTAATTCAACATTCTCTTCCCTGAGTTTTTTCATCTCCTTCAAAACAGTGCTTGCTGAAGTTGCTTTTTGGCTATCAAATGAGTCTGACATGTGTTGAACGGATGTCTCAAGACTACTTATTTTTTTCTCCATGGGCACCTTAAATGGACTGAACAGCTCCTGGATTGCATCTCTGATAATACCTTTTACCTTTTTTTCGTCCATATTTTCAAATAATAGCTTTTCCCGCTTTTTTGAGGTGCTTGTTTTTCTTTTCCTAACCTCACTTTTGCAACAGACGACTTTTTCACTATGATCAGCGACTTTTGCTTGAAAAGCACAGTTTTTGTGAAAACTAGATCCACAAACCCCGCAGTCTAGTGAAGTAGTTACTTTTTTCTTACAGTGCTTGCAAGTCTTTTTTGCACTTGCCAAATTCTCCACCTGTTCAGACGACATAACCTCAAATTTTTACTGTGATATGGCAACAAAACTAGGTCTACATGATGCTCTGCGTTTAATGTTAAAGAGGTACTTGATCGCTCTCTTCTGCAACACAAAACAGACTGAAATAATCCCTGAGAGCAAGATCCCCAGAAACAGATGCCATACCGAAGATGGGATTCAATAAGGGCATAATACACATTCTTGGCCATACCAAAATCCAGATTTTGGGCAATTACTCTTAACACATAACAGTTTGATGCGATTTTTTGTTTTAGAATATTAAGATGTTGCTCAAATTTTAGTGAAGAATCAATAGTTAACCCAAGAAATTTATTTGTGTTTGGATTGGATAATACTTCGTTATCTAAGTTAATGTTGCTTATAGAACTATTGAAACTTAGCATGTTGGTTTTCGAAACATTAAAGGTCAAGCGATTTGCATCGCACCATTGTTTAATTGTGCTCAAGTCTCTTTGGATATCTTCGGCAAGCTTATCACAGTTTGGGTCAGACCATAGAACTGTGGCATCGTCACAAAAAGTTGTGAATTTACCCGATAGCAAATTTGGCAAATAATTTAACAGTAAGAATAAGAGAGGTCCAAGAATAGATCCTTGAGCGACACCTGTACCTATTTTTGTCTCTTGTGAAGTCTGATGATTAAAAGCTACCCCTCATATTCCATATGTTTCCAGCTTGCGCAGCAGTGTTTCATGATCTACACAATCAAATGCTTTGGATAGATCACAAAACACCGCACACGCCTTGTCTCCTGAGTTGAGTTTACCATATATATATATAGATATATATATATATATCTATATATAGCATCATTGGTATTTTTTGATGACTGAAAACCGAATTGCTGTGTGCTTAAGATTAAATTTTTTGTTAAAAAGTCTGTCAATCTTATTTGTACAAGTTTCTTAATGATTTTTGAAAGATTTGGCAGCAATGCAATGGGACGGAAATTAGACGGATCTTGATTATTTCTTCCTTTAAAAAGAGGTATAACAATTGCCTTTTTGAGACAATCAGGAAAATGACCAATTGAAAACGACTTATTTATACTCTCAGCAAGTGTATCCAGAGCACTGTCTGGCAAAGCTTCAAAAATTCTTAAAGACATTTTGTCCCAGCCTGAAGAGTTTTTGTTTTTTAACTTTTTAAAAACCTGTCTTATTTCTAAAGAGTCAGTAGGGGCTAAAAAGAAAGAATCGTTTACAGATATTCCATTCATATAGATGAGAGGGTCTATAGCAGAATTTATTTTGCTTGCTAGTTTTGTTGCCATATCACAGTAAAAATTATTTAAAATATTAGGGTCTAAATTACTTGAAAATGGGGAAGACATATTGCCTTTTAACTTATTAACAATTTTCCATGATTCTTTTGTTTTGTTAGAAGCATTATCGATTTTATTCTGGAAGTATAATCTTTTTGCTTGCTTAATCGTTGTTTTAAATATTTTACGATATTTTTTAAAGTAAACAATGAAAGTTTCATTATTTCCTAGAAAATTTTTTAATTGCTGTAATGATCTCATGTTTTCTGCAGATTTTTGTAAACCTTTTTTGTACCATATGTATTAAATTTATTTTGGATTAACAAATGAAAGTGTTGAAGAGAGTCACTACTTAGCAATATGCGTTGCCAGTCAGTTTGACTGCACAGAAGAAAAAATTTTCTAAAGTTTTTCCTTGTAAATAAGCTGCCCCTTCTGTCTATGTTTTTTTTTAATCTTGTTCTAACAGAGAACGTGGCAATTATTGCTCTTTGGTCTGACAAACCTGCGTTTATAACAGAACATGTTACATCACTTTGATCATAAGAGGAGCACATGTAATCAATCAAAGTAGATGTATTGCTAGTGATCCTTGTTGGTTGCCTAACATGCAAATTTAGGTTTCTGGATTCAAGTAAATTAGACAAGAATTGTGTACCCCTACATGTGGAATCTAAGAAATTAATATTGAAATCACCAGCCAGCACAAGACAAGCATTAATGGAGATTTCAGACAAAACTAATTCTAATCTATCTAAGAATTCCTGTGCAACTGCTTGTGGGGATCTATAAATGCTCATAACATACATATTTAATTTTGAACAATAAACAACAGAAAATTCAAACACTTTTTCTTTTAACAGATAATCAAATTTTTTTATAGCCATAAATTCACATACATTTAAAAGTTCATTTTTGACCAAGATTAGTGTACCCCCATGAGAGTGATGCTCTCTAGAAAATCTATGTACTATGAAAGTCGATTCTTTTAAAGTGTTTGCGGATTTTTGGAATAGAGGTATTGAAAATGTCTAAGTCTCTTTTGCAGCTATTATGACATCTGCACATAAAGTGGATTGGGGAAAACTGTAATTTATTTGTTCGGGCTCTTGGCAGGGAGAAGGTAATATTCTGGAGTGAAGACAAACGAGGAACTAGCAAGTTAAATTTGTTTAAAATAGTAGGACAGTCAACTTGATTATTTAGTATCAAGTACGTTTTCTTCTGGGTATCCTTGAGGAGGATATCTGCAATGAGTTTTAAAGTAGAGTAATTTCAAGAACCTTCGCTGGACTCCTTCAAGATCTTCAATGTGTGTGTTGTATTCCGGAGACCAGACCACCCACGCATACTCTAATTTTGATCTGACAAAAGAAAAGAATAATGTTTTGAGGGTATTTATGTTATGAAATTCACGGCTTAGTCTGGAAATATAGCCTAGAGTCCTAGTTGTTTCCGCTGTTATAGTTTCATACTGCTTTGTGAATGATAGTTTACTATCAAAAATTGTTTCCAGGTCACGGAATGAATCAGGTCTAGATAACTGTTTTTGGTTTACTGAATAGTTGTATATAATTGGATTTGTTTTTAGAGTTAATGATAATACTTGAAATTTGTCGATGTACATGGTCAGTTTATTTGTTGTACACCAAGATATTAATGTATCCAGATCCTTTTGAAGCTTTAAACAGTCCTCGATGCAATTTATGTGAAAAAGAAACTGAGATCATCTGCATATAGCAATACCATTGTTTTAAGATTATTAACACAATTATCATTGATAAAAATGTCAAACAACAATGGTCCCAGCACAGACCCTTGAGGTACCCCCGATGTTGAGAAGTATTCAGTCGAATTAATCCCATTCACACAAACAAATTGCGTTCGGTCAGAAAGCCATGCTCTTAGGAACTTTAGAAGGTTGTCAGAGAAACCGAATAATTCAAGTTTGGTTAATAAAATCTTTGGATAGATCCGTGTATATGACATCTAATTGAGAGGAGCTATCCAGCGTTTCCGCAATAGTTTGTGTGGTAAGTACAAGGTTAGTTGTTGTAGAGCGCCCCTTTAGAAAACCGTGCTGAAAGGGGGAAATTCTGTTTTTTACAAGATGGAAAATTCTGTTATGTTCAAGAATTTCAAGGCATTTTAAAAAGTTGTTTATGATCGTTATGGGCATGTAGTTAGTAATATCAGACTTGTCAGATTTTTTGAAGATAGGGCTAACTTTTGAGCGTTTCCAGAGACTGGGAATCGATTGAGTAGACAGACAGAGATTATAGCCATAGGTGAGAGGTTTGGCTAGAACGTTGGAGCAGTCTCTTATTCAATTATGTATTGTTTATAAAAAATTACATTTTCATAACAAGAAAATCCAGTTCAGAACACTACAGAAAGAAATAAGTATATAAATAATAATTAGAACTAAAAAGATTACTTAATAGTAACAAAAACCAAAAAAAAACAACATTATAGTTAAAAAATAACTATAGTAAGTAACATGAGAAAAAAAGTGAAACAATATTTATTTAATATATTGACTATATGAAGGTAGCCGTGGGCATACTACTCGTTTCTAAGAAACGCACGTAGTTTGAAAATACTTAGAGTTGTTCTACAGATCTCATTCGCCAGATTAGGTGTAAGATCATCCAACAAGACGAGAAAACTGTCGGGATCACACCAGCTTGCTGGACGCAGATTTTTGTATAACGGACAATAAAATAGTAGGTGGATAAGGGACTGGTACATGCATACTGCAGACAGTACATAACTCCTCTTGGTTTAGTCTATAAGTAATTCCCTTAAAGCTAAATTTACAGAAAAATTTATTGCACAGGCGAATCTGAGCCAAAAATCTCAACACGTACTCAGGTATACTCTATGATAAGTAATTTGGCCCTAACGAAGGGTGATTGAGCGAGGAAAAGAAAAAAGTGTATGTAGAATTTTGCGCAATTGCAAGGTCATGGTTAAAATAATTTCTTTCCACTTTCTCTATAATAGTTTTGAAATTTTTTTTTAGAACACATGCATCAAGGGACCATAATTCAGAAATACTGTTACCGGTAAAAAGTAGTTTAAGTCGCTTGACCCAGTTAAATTTTGATGGGGTATCGTAGTCTAAAAGGGCAATTTGGGTTGTAAACATTTTTTGGGTAGCCTATATTCAGGCATACTTAGTAACTTGATAAAGTAGTTTAGTGCACATTTAAAAACAACATATGGTGAGAGCCGGTTTCTATTCGAAGCAAAGCAGATGAGGTGGTCCTAGGTAGAAGTAACAAATGCTTGAGAAATTATGTCTGGATTGTTTCAAGTATTTCAATATATCCAAGACCCCAAACAGGTAGACATGAAGTGAATGTGTTGAGTACAGATGATTGAAATACTTTGAATCAGCAAGAGAGGCCACCCAGTTTTATGTTAGACAAAACGTTAATAACCGCCCCAGCTGCCTGCCTTGAACGTAAAACGGTAGTTTCCGCCATTCTGCGAAAGCAAGGCGAAGAGGAGAATGTAACACCCAAATATGTGAAGTGGCTTACCACTTCCAACGGCTTGTTGGGGCTGGAACCTTGGACTTTGCCTCGTTAACAGTGAGTTTTTTTTGCAGATCTATTTCAGAGTCAGCAAAAATTATCAGGTCATCTGCGTACAACACCAACATAATTAAGGTTCTTGCATCGATACTTAGTCCGGAGACCTCGTACTTCAAAAAGAAATCCTCGATGTCCGCGATAAACAAATTAAATAGCAAGGGGCTCAAATTTTCTCCCTGCAAAACGCCTTTATTAATATTGAACTTTTTAGACAGACCATCAGAAGCTTTAATGTGGACCATTGCCTATCGTAGAGGCTCTTTATTATAGTAATGAAACAGGAGGTGACACCACAATCAAGCAATTTAGACCATAAAAGGAAATGTGATATCGAGTCGAAAGCTCGTTGGAAATCTATAAAAGCTGCAAATATTTTCCGATTTTTTAAACGAAGATGGTTTCATATAAGTGATGATGAATACATTGTCTGATCAACCGCGGCCCTTTCTGTAGCCTGATTGTACCTCAGGAATTACCTGATTCTGGTCCAGCTGTATAGTAAGTCGATTTGTTAGAATTTGGGTGAAAATCTTAAGACAGCAGTTTACGAGTGCAATTGACCTATAATTATCAGGGTTCTCACGATCGCCTTTCTTGTGGAACATAGAAAATTGAATTTGGCACCAGGTCTCAGAAATCCTACGAGTCTTCATGCGGTAAACATATCAAAAACTCATAGGGGACTCCATCTGACCCCGGCGCTTTATTATTTTTACAATGTGACATGATGGAATTCAACTCGCTTAGCTCAACCGGCGCATCCAGAAATGGATCCAGAGCTCCAAAAAACATAGTTTCGTTTGGGATACGTGGTGTATAGATGTTTACAAAAAAGTTTTCCCAGGTTTCCCTGCTAAGCTTGAATGTTGGGGGTATGTTTCGAAACTTTTTCATGCAATTCCAAAATGTTTTTGCGTCGCGTTTTCTTGATAAAGTTTCCGTAATTTGAAGATTGTAAATGTGCTTTTTACTTGATATTAGCTTTTTGTAGGATTTTTTAATTTCCAGATATCGAGCTTTATCACTACCTGAAAAATTGGTCTTTTTGAGGTTCTTTAGAGCAAGATGAAGCTCTTTTTTTAGAGCGATGGCATTCAGCATCAAACCATGGCCCACTGGCTGATGAATAGTTTAACACTTTTTTACCATACGAAACCAGGTCGCTGGCCTCAGCAGCGCTGTAAACTACTTCATAGAAGTTTTGAACACAAGCATCGATATTTTCAATAAAAGAGGATCTATTTGAGTAGGCCATTGCCCGTTGAAATTCAATTTTACGTCCCAGCTCCCAGCCGAGCCGATTGACCGCAGCTTGTTGTGACAGGTTGGGTTATACTGCCTCCAAAGTTCAAGCTTAAGCAAACTGGGAAGTGAGAGGATATTCCTAACTCAGTTAAAACCTGAAGATCGGCGACCGAGAATAACCCTTCAATGTTTGTCAAAAACAGATCAACCACACTATTTCGTTGTGCAGCGCAAAAAGTAAAGGTGGCTGGGTGATCGCCGACAGTTCTGCCATTTAATATGCCCAGCTCATTGATGGATATAAAATCTAATAGTTTTCGCCCTCTGGTGCTTATAATTAGATCACTAGTTGTACGTGGATGCAAGAGATTTGATCCCTCTATCAAGTTCTCGATAAATATATTTGAGTTACCAATTCGCGCATTGAAGTCGCCACAGAGAAACAGAGGTACATTTGGGTTCAAAGCTCTTACATTACTAAGACTAACATCCAAGAGTTCGAGTGTTATTTCAAGATTAAGTGTGGGTTTAAAATACACAAAACAAACCAAAAAAAGAAAATTCGAACTCGAAACCCTTAATATAATCCACCAGTCGCAGGTTTCGAAAACCTCGGCACGCAAAGTTTTTTTAGTTAGAATCGCTAAGCCGCCACTCGCACGGCCTCTTGAGGCTTCTTTTTGTGCTTTGACGTATGTTGTGTTATAAAAGTTTTTTACTGAAGGAGGGCACTAGTGGGGTGTGTACCCATGTCTCACACAAACAGATTATGTTAAAATCACGATAATCAGCGAGATCATTTAAGTTTTCAAAACCGTCCATGTTCCATATGACTACCCTCAGAAGTTGTTATTGATTTTGAGTTACATTTGCAGTTGAGGTCGGTAATCCATTTATTTTTTTAACTTGTGATCTGTTATCGCTCTTAGGTGAGAAAGCAATGTTTCGGTTTCGTTTTGAGTTTGCCTTTTGCGCATTATCAACCAATGCGATTGTGGGAGTATTTCTAATATAGCGAATTGTTAGATTACTTTCGCCCTTTTCTTGACGATTCTTGAGGTCATCACGTAAGCTTTTTAAATATTCAGATTGTTTGCGTGTTAAGTCAGACCTTAAGTTAACATTACGAAAAGCCGGGTGGTTTGAGATTTTTGATTTATTTTTTAAAATCGCTAAAGCATTATCCGGCTTTTGCATCGTTACTTTAATCAGCCTAGGTTTATTTGCTGGGACTGGCTTTCCTACTCGAATCAAATTTGAAAAACGCATGCTATATTTATTACCCGAAATTTTAGAAAATATCATCTTATCATTATCGTTAATTATCGATCATTACCGTTCTCTGGTAAATTTGCAATAATTTTTCCGCCGCAAGTCCGAGTTCTCTCTCTGCAGATTCGTAATACCCTGTTCGCAAGAGGTAATAGAGTCACCTTGTTTGGTCAGAGTTGTGGAGAGCTGTTCGATCTTTTCATTACTGGAAGCAACGGTTGCTGATACAGCGTTAAGCTTAGCCGTTAATGCTTGGAAATGAAAAGCGTTTAAAGAGGTGTCGTTTACCCCAGGTTGCTGCTTAATGGTTAGACATCTGAAGCATGTCCATTTTAATTGTCCGTCTTCAGCAGAATTTTCGCCAGTCGTTCCTGCGGGTCGGCCGCATGCCGTGTGGGTGGGCAGAAAACAAACGGAGCATGTGAAATTATTGGTGCCGCTGTTGTTATCACCGGTACCTCCCACATCAAGCGCCGCCTCACAAACAGCGCACAGTTGTTGGGACGCCATGATAAATCGGTCTAATCGTTTGCTTGTATATAGCAAAAATAGCAGTAAAGAAAAAAAACTATACTCAAAGGCTACGAAACTAGAATACTTTACTTAGAATTTACCACGAGGTCCCGTAGATCATCCACTTTGGAGGCACTACACCAAAAATAACTTTTTAGAATCATAGATTTATGTCGAAAAATCCACTTTTATTAAGTAGAAAAGGATAACAATATGTTAACTGTCTGAACCGAACTCCCCGCAGCAGTCTCTTATTAAAAAGGATGGTAAGATATCTGGACCACCTGTCATCTTATTCTTAGCTGATCTTAACGTTTGAAGCACTTCTTCTTCAGAGAAAGATAGAATATCGATGATCGGATATATGATTTTTAATTTGTCTATAGGGGTACTTGTCAGATCAGTTTGATGATTGAAAGACTTCTGGAAGAATTCGGCAAATGCTGTAACAATTTCTAATATATTGTTGATTTGTGTGCCGTTGTATGTCATAGCCTCTGGCATTCGAGAAAAGGAAGAACGTTTAGAATTAATGTAAGTCCAAAGGTTATTTGGGTCCTCATTAATTTGTTGCTCTGTGTAATTGAGGTATTGCTGATGTGCAGATTCAATATCTCTTTTTATCTTAGCCCGAAGAATACTAAATTGTTGGTATGTTGTAGGACTTTTGTCTCTTTTATATTTTATATGAAGTTTACTTTTAGGACGAATATTTTTCTTAATTTCATTAGAGTTCCATGTCGGATATTTAATTTTTGATTTTGGGATATACTTGGGAACCCATTTGTTTATGGCCGAATATAGACAGTCATAAAAGGTAGTACATGCAGTATTTATTTCGGTTAGACTATAGAATGATGACCAATCAGTGTGTAATAGCTCATACTATAGTGCGTTAAAGTTTGCCTTTTTAAAATTGAAAGTAGAGGATGTGTTAGCTTCGCTAATGTTATTTACTTGAAAAGTGTTTTGTTCAAAATATATATTAACGAGCAGTGGCGGGTGATGAGGTACTTCATTGCTGATTAGGTCAATAGCTCTCTGAACATTGCAGTGAGAGCTATTGTACAAAACAAGATCTAGTAAGCTATTGTTTTGATTCCTTATTTTGTTCAACTGATGAAGTTATCAAAAAAAAAGCTGAAATCTTGCATTTGGCCATACTGAAAGTGCTCTTGCAGCTCTTTGCTGTGCCATAAATGACTCTTTTGACAGAGGATCTTCCCCAGATTGCTTAAAATCCTCAGTTGTTATTCCGATTTACAAGGGAGGTGAGAAAACTATTCCTTCTAACTTCCGTCCAATTTCCCTCCTTTCAACTTTGTCAAAGGTCATTGAAAAAATTGTTAAGAAAAGAATGTGGAGCTATTTTACCAAATATAAACTAATAACTTCTAAACAATACGACTTTCAGGGTGCCAAGAGCACTCATGATGCAATGTTTGTATTCCTTGATAAAGTCAATTCTAATCTTAACGACGGTGAGGCTGTCGCAGCGGTATTCTGTGAGCTGTCAAAAGCATTTGACTGCGTTAATCACGGTATACTGCTGAGAAAGCTGGAACGTTATGAGTTTAGAGGAAAAGTTCTCTCTTAGTTTAAATCATATCTATGTTATCGTAGTTAATCGGTTATACTCTCAAAAATGCGCTCCTCCTCCCTAGGGATAAGTTGTGTACCTCAGGGATCTGTGCTCGGGCCATTACTGTTCTTAATCTATATTAATGATATTGCACGCCTTAAAATCACGGGTTGGTTTACGTTATTTGCAGATGACACTTCTGTTTTATGGCATCATAAAAACGTCAACATGCTCAAAAGCATAATATCTGAAGATCTTGCCAAAATAAAAAACTGGTGTATTGCAAATCGCCTCTGCTTTAATGTCACTAATATTTTGTGCTTTAAATGCGACTTACAAAGTGTAAATCTTGCAGATGATCCAGTGCAAGTTTTTATAGTTAACAAATTTCTAGGAATGCACATAGACAATGAACTTAAATTTGAGGACCACATTTTTGAATTGAGCAAAAAACTGTCTTCCGGGTTTTTTGCAATAAGATGTTTGAGGTCTGAGCTGAGCGAGGATGTAGCAAGGACAGCCTATTTTTCACTATTTGAGAGTCATTTGAGGTATGGAGTATCGTTCTGGGGTGCAACCTGTCGATATTTGAATCCTGTAGTCTCTTCATTAAACATAAAATCCTGACTTTGACATCTCTCTTTATATTAAAGAGAAGTTTGGTATTTAAGAATGCCAGTACTATAATGAATTCCAGAAATCAAAGCCTCACAAGGCAGACAGGTAACTTGCTATTGCCAATTCCACACAATGCCTTAACTCATGTCTTTTATTTATGAAGGTCGAAAGATTTTCAATCATCTGCCACTAACCAATATCAGAATATTTAGAAAAAAAACTTAGAAATGACCTGTTACAAAGGCCATATTATGCACTTTCTGAGTACTTTGATGACCGAGTTGTTTAATTGTTAAATGTTTTATACAGGTAAATAATAGGGGCTTTGAAAACTTCTGTGTGAATATTTTTATAAGTGTTTACCTTTTTGTTTTTAATAATTGTGTGACGTTTTTTTATCACTGTGGTGTAATGTTTATCTTTTTGTTTTTAATAATTGTCTGACTTTTTTTTATCACTTTGGTTTAATTTTTATTTTCTTTTTAATTCTCTTAAATTAATAATATATTAATCTAATAATCTAATTTTTTATAATCTGGTAGAATTAGGTACAAAAAGGAATTTATATTTTTTCATAATATTCTAGATATAAGTAGATGACTAGTTAGGCTCTTTGACTATATTATTTTTAATATATAGCCTGCTTTGTCGAAAACCATATTGACAATAAAGTACTTTTTGAATTGAATTGAATTGAACTGATTGCAGCACATCTGCATATGATAAAACAACAGACGAACCAAAACCCAAATTTTTGTATATAGCTGGTATCTGCGTTGAGTTGCCTTGATACAGTGTAAACCATACAATAGTAGTAGTAGTAAATAAGCCGATATGCCACGAGTTACTTTAATTTTTATTTGCGGACACTAGATTCACTTTGTTTTTTTTTAAAAATATTTTGGCTTTTAGTTCTGCGCAACAAGCCTCCTCCGGAGCGATTGCTTGCTGATGCCTTAAAATTAGGGCCACGTAGTATGAAGCTCCAATTGGGGGCGGTGCTGCTGCGAACGTTACATCTTTTTAAGAGTAATTTTACAGTAACCTTATATTTTTACAAGTTTCTTCTTTATAACCTGCTGAAAGGTACAGGATTCTGTATCAACGGTATTCTGCACTTTTCAATTTTGATGTTTTTGTTTCTCAGCTTATTCGAAAGGTGGCGTACACAGGTACTACAACTGCCAGGTACAATCCTATGACTCCCTGATTATTCCTAATAAGGATGAAACAGGTCTTAGGTGTCTGGATTCTCCATTAGACATTGGAGGCCTGGTCGTAATGAGGTGAGAAAAAAAAACGCTTTGTCCGATATGCCACGAGTTACTTTAATAAAGTAAATAAGCTTTATTGTCCAAGGATAAAAAACCTTATTGACAAAGCAAATACTTAACCTAGACTTATCTAACTATACCAGTTTTGTTCAATATCTATATGTAAATGTGAGTAAAGATAATTAATATGGATTGGGAAACAATAAGACAAAACAACAAAAAAAATAAAATAAAAGCTATAAGCTTACCTAGTTAGAAGAAAAACAAAATACTTATAAACATGTATGTAAATATAACATGAAAATCAAATTAATATTAAAGTATAAATTGTTGTGAAAAAATCGTACAGAAAAAAAATACGCATTAATAATTAGTTTAAGTAGTCAAGTTAATAAAATTTTAGTAAGAAAAAAAAATATTTTAATTTGAAAGACAAGTAAAATACACACTAAAATATACCTAAAATAAGAACAAGAAATTTAAAAAAAGTATAACATCGAATCAAAAAATCATTATAAGGGATAGTTATTATTAGGATAATATCACAGTATTTAGGTTAAATAGTTTTATTTTATAACTGGCATTGTTACGGAACTAGCAAGCAACTGACTGAAATATAACCTAGGCGATGAGTATCCACCCAAAGTTTGTAACCCCAGCGTATCGGCTTGTTTCGAATAAATTGTTTGGTAGGGTGCCTTCCAAAATACGGAACCATGGCTTCATCTCATTCTTCATCATTTATGGGTAATCCCCATTAACAGTTTTACAATTCAACAAAAATTGGTTATATCTTTAAGATTGTTATAATAAGATGGTTATAACTAAAAAAGAACTAATAACAAAAAGAAACAACAATATTGCACTAGTTACACTTCACTTCCTAGAAAGTAATCCTGTTTAATTGACTTTTAAACTTGCCTAAAGGTCAGTCAAATAATTCTATGTGACTATCATTAATTAATTTACAATATCGATTTATTGGAGAATTTTGTCCATAATTAGTACGGTGGTAAGAGATGTAAAAAGTAATGAAATTTATATTTAATAAGAGATCAGCACAATCAATTTTTGCATTTACCAGTTTGTATATAAAATTTTTTCCAGCGTAGTCTCGTCTATGAGAAAGAGTATTTAAGTTTAACCGATTTTCTATAGCAGAATAATTATGATCAACAATCTCCAGCCCTAATCTATATGCACAGTGTTGTAAAAATTTGTGTTGGATTTGTTCTACTGTTGCTTTGTGCACTGCATGATATGGTGACCAGACCACTGAAGCATATTCAAGCATTGAGCGAACTAAAGAGCAGTAGTTTCTAATGAAAAGTTTCTGCAATGTCTCAAAACAAACCCTAACATTTTGGATGATTTGACTGTAATATTGTTTATATGATCTACAAAGCTTAAACTTTCATCAAAAAGTACTCCCAAATCCTTAACTTTGATAACATATGTAAGAATTTTGTCATTTAATGAATAAGAGGTATCAAATTTCTTTTTTTCTTTGAAAAGGCTGATACGAAAACATTTATTGACATTCAGATAGAGCTTGTTTTCTGTGCACCAGTTAGTCATTGATCATCCAAGCTATTTATGATTCTGTAAGCTTTAGAATCATAAGCAAACGTCAGACCATTACTATTCAAAAAACATTCAAAAATACTGTTTACAAATAAATAAAAAATCAAAGGAGAACAATGTCCGCCTTGGGGAACGCCTGAGGTGACATAAATAGAATCGGATAAGAATGAACCTATTTTGAATACCTGCTCGTGACCAGACAAAAAACTACTGGCCCACTTTACTGACTTTATACCGAAACCTATGTTAAAAAGCATCTTTAAGAGTGTGTGGTGGTGTACCCGATCAAAAGCTTTAGAAAAATCTGTATATATTGCGTCAACTTGTTTGAAATCTTCTAACGCTGAGATAATTCTATTTTGATAAAGAACCAAATTGGTCGTTGTAGAGCGACCAGAACAAAAGCCATGATGGTTTTTATTTATCAGATTTTGGCTTATCCATTTAAGCTGACCTCCCATTAGACTATCAAATAGTTTTGCTATGGACGACTGAATGCACACACTTCTATAGTTAATAACTTTATTTTTTTTGCCACTCTTGTGGATAGGGACTGCATAACTTTGCTAAATAGTGTAAAGGTTTAACTAACAAGCATTTAGACTTTTTCAAAAGCAATTTTGGAATCCCATCAGGACCCATGGTGTTTTTGCTTGGAAGATTAGAAATCTTATTAAAAATGTCTAATATAGAAATGTGTGACAAATTAAAACATTCTGAATGGTTTACCGTACGTTGGAATTAATTGCATTAACATCAAGGTTGCTAGGAGTGTAGACAGTCTCAAAATATTGTTTAAATAAGTTTTTTTTTGCCCATTCTCGGCAGTTTGATCATGGTAAAACATTGAATGAGGAAGGGAGTGTGAAGTTTTTAAATCTCTCACATAGGTCCAGAAAAACTTTGGATTTGTTTTAAATTCATTGTCAACTCGTTCAAGATAATTTGTCCAACACAATTCTCGAACCCTCTTGCACACTGAATGCAACCTTGAAAATTTCTGGTAATCTAAGAGTGAACTGGAACTAAGATAAGCTTTTTTTAGGGTTAAATCACGTAGTTGGTGTGAAAACCATTTTGGATATACTATACTATACTGTGTTCTTGTTCAAAAGGAGCATATTTTAAAAAAATTGAATTCAGTGCATCACATAATGGTCATATTTTAGCAAACTTGTCTGTTACGTCCAGGTTATTATTGTTACATACGTGTAGAATTGTCATTAGATGTGAAAATCTATCTAGCGAAATAGCGTCAACGACTTTCGCATGACGCATTATGTCATCTCGATTTTCCCAATACATATATCTTTTTGGTAAAACTACGTAGGCACTTAGAATAAGCACCCCTATAAAGCACCTAATTTCGCTATCTGTAACATCACTTATTAAGTTTTTTTGTGCTGCTTATGTAATAGTATATGTAGTTATCATATTAATTCAAAAAATCAAAAAATATCAACAAAAAATAGACTAAAGAGTTGTAACGGGGTACGATTTTGTTTCGGTCCAACTTGTGGACTCTAGTATACATCCTTGGGATGCTGGTAAAGATCACCGACAAACCATTTTGCAGATGCAAGTTTTTCGAGAACAATCGGAGCATTTTCTTCTCGTGTACGTAGTGTAGCAAGAGGCACATTGTCTTTGTCTGACTGCCTGGTAAATGATTGATTGTAGTATCATCCTCATCTCCGGAGTCGCAATCTGTTATGTCATCGTTTGCATTGTCTGGGGGGAAAATGATGATACCATCAAGAGGCGTTGGGATATCATCTGTCTCAAGTTCTTGAATTAACTGCAATTTTAGCGGTCTAAAAAATAACAATATGGTAGTGCTTATTACTAATGGCCTTTTAAAAGAACCAAACAAAAATGGCCGTAAAATAGTATCTAAACAAACCTTAAACCAATGTTAATACTGTAATCACATATAAGTAAACTAAATAACAAGAGAATATCACTAAAACATCCTAGATTGATCTGTAATAAAAAAACTTACCTCCAATCAGACAAATCCATTTTGAATTTTAAAAATATACAAAACAATGCTGAACTGATGCGTAAACAATTTTTTAGCGCGGGCGACTGAAGAAATCCCTTAATAAATGTCTTTCAAAATAATTACCAGAGGCGCCATCTATCAACAGTAGATTAAAGTTATCATTATAAGGTAAATGTATCGATGTAGTAGTAGTAGTAGTAAATCATGCTTTATTGTCCAAAAATACAGGATCCTTATTGACAAAGCTAGTACTTAACCTAAACGCTCAACTTATTAATACATACAACATTAATTAATTAAATTTTCATGTTATTGTTGTGGCTGTCGGTTAGAAGCATCATGGTTGGAAACGTTGATCTAAAAGGTAAATTCAAAGAAATCATCAACTGAATAGAACGCTTGTTCAACCAAGATGTTATTTAGTGCTTTTCGGAATTTTGAAATATCCGTAATGGATCTGATAGTTTCGGGAAGATGATTATAGAGTCTTACACCATAATATATAACTGATTTTTGAACAAGTGTAGAGTGTGGAATTGGTAGTGTTATCTGCTATCTTTGGCGTGTGATTTAAGTAGTTTGATGTTGAGGGAAAGAAGAGATAGATTTTTGAATGAGACTAACAGATTCGAGAATGAAAAGCTATGGAAGAGTTAGAATTCTGTAGTTGATGAAGTGTGGCCTACAGTTATCCCCAGGGGAGATATCAGCGATAAATCTTACAGCCCGTTTTTGCAGCTTAAAAGTCGACTGGAAAAGGTATTGGCAGCAACAGCCCCAGAAAGGTAATCCATAAGAAAGATGTGAGTGAACTACAGCAAAGTAAACGGAGTTGACACTACGAACACAATAGCAACCAGAGAAAAGCTTTTTGTTTAAGGCTATAATGTGAGATTGAAACCTGAGATCAAGGTCTATCTGTAGTCCAAGAAATTTACGGTGGGATTTACTAAAAAGGTTTAGTCTTGTTAGAATGGTCCTAAGTTTAAGTGAAATTCTTGGTTTTAAGCATTTTAAACCAAACCTTCTTGAGTTTTGGCCAGAGCTTGATTTATAAGAAGAATTTCAATAAATTTGTTTATTGAGTAATTATATTAACACAATCTTTTTAAGTTTAAGTAGTAAACACTCTGTAGAATAAATTAACATTGAGGTCACTCTAATTAAAACTAAAAAATACTTGATGTCACACAATGATTAAGATGGGTAATAAGAAAATAAGGAGTAGATTAATTTTGTATTTATTTAAAAGGTGTTTTTATTTATGAAATATATTAAAAAACTTAAATGCAAGTTTTTTTTTTACATTTCTGTCACTGTCTAAATGTCACTTTAAAAATATTAGCGCTGCGTTCAATCACAAACAGCGAGTTCGGATCTTTTACCTCTGCTTGTACCTTGGCTTGCACCAACTTCTACTGATAAAAGCTACAGCTTTTAAATGAGTGGGCTTTGAGTAAGGAAAGTTTTTTTGACTGAGCTTTTAGATAACCTAAAATTTTTTAGTTTCAGTTTGTAAATAAATTAATATTCGGCGTGAATGAGAACGTGCGCGTCTAAAATTTGTGTCGTCCAAAATTTTAACGAAATTAACCCCCTTTTTGACCAACCCAACCTGACAAGGGTAAGTTTTTGAAGGCTTAACAGAGTAGTGGTTGTTCTTAAATATAAAATAATGCCAAGTAACGGGGATATTTGCGAGAAAAATGACGGAATGCCTACGAGCATGCAGCAAATCTCAGAAGTAATTGGCGGAAATTCGGCAGCCATCTTGAATTTACAAATGTTAAAAACCCTTTTATATAAGGATAATACCGTTGGGCCCTACATGGTGTTTTTAGAGGGCAAAGAAATTGGCAAATTTAGCCTCTTGGGGTATCAGGAAGAACATGGGTACCAACAACAATATCGTCTTTTTAACATCTTTCATCCATTCAGGTTTTTTAATTAATTAGTCGGTAATAGGTGTCTTTTTAGATATTAAGTCCGCATATGACAATATCAACATACAGGTGTTATATGACCAGACAGTTGAGGCCAATATTCCAATCCCCTTATGCAATTTAATATATAGACTTTTAGAGAATAGAAATATGTATATAAAAGATAAAGATGGTAGCATAATAGGTCCAAAAAAAGTCATACACCGGTTTAGTTCAAGGGTCTCCCTTGAGTCTCATACTTTTTATCATTTATATAAAAAAAATTTTTGACTTACTACCAGACTCAGTATATGGCATATGCTGATGACTTGGTCCTATTCATAAAGGGGGAAAATGTCATACAAATGAAAAAATTTTAAACAATGCCTTAAAAAACATAAATAGGTATCTTACAAAACTTAATTTAGAATTATCACAACAAAAATGCGAGGCTATATGGTTTAATAAAACAAGAACTACTCTAAACCCCCCAGATCTTCTTATAGCAGGAAAAAAAATAACATATTAAGTGTTTAGGGATAACATTACAAAGAAATTTAAAATGGGACACTCACATAAACGACATGAAAATTAAAGCTAAAAAGGGACTTAACCTAATAAAAGCTTTTTGTGGTACATGGTGGGGAGCAGATCCCAAGACTCTCAGTATGGCCTTCAACGGTCTGGTCAGGTCACACCTGGATTTTGGTTCAACTTTCATATATCCTACATCTCAAAAAAAACTTAAAAAACTAGATATAGCCTATAATCAGGGCCTTAGAATAATAACAGGATGCATGAAAACAACCCTCAGCCTTTATGCCGAAACTGCCTCTTTGGATCTATATACAAGGAAAGAAATCCTGACCCAAAAATTGATAATAAAAGCTGCAAGCACTTTCAATAACCCGCTAATAAACATTTTAAAAGAACACAAGAGAAACTTTAGTACAAAACATGCCAATTTTATAAATTCCACCATACTATTAAATACCTATGTAAAGATGGAGGATCTTTTGAAAAATCTAAATATGGAAAGAACTCTGCCCTGTTATGAGGAAGAATATAACATGCAGATAATTTCTATTTTGTATACACTGATGCTTCTAAAGTGGACGAATCAGTAGGGTACGGAGTCCATATCCCCAAATTAGTTTTTAACTTTTCAGGAAAATTACCAAACAATTTTAATATATGTACTTCTGAAATGGTTGCTATCCATGAAGGTCTTCGTTTCTGCCTGGAGAAGGAAATTCAAAACGTCGTAATCTTAACAGACTCAAAAAGCTTCATAGAAAAATTAGATAAAAACAATAGATCCTAGTCAAGACTTTATAACACTGGCTACAAAGAACATTATCTTCCTATCAGTTCAGTTCCTGGACACAATGGGATAAAGGGAAATGAAGAAGTAGATAAACTTGCAAACATAGGGAGAATATTAAATAAAAAAAACTTAAAATACCCTGTAAAAGACATGTGTAATTGAAACACATTAACACCATGATCAGAATACGCACGGTTCACTGTCTCACAAGAGTGCATTTGAACAGAATTAATATACGTGAATCTCCTCTCTGCGAATGTGGTCAAGTTGAGGATCTGGATCATATTTTCTATAACTGCCCTATAAATAAAATACCAAATATAGACATGTACCAAGCCCCAGCAGACATTGGTATGGTCCGACCATTCTCCATACAAACAATACTCGCAAATATCTCCCTCCCAAAATCAGGCTCCTAATTGCCTTCCTAAAGAAAAACAAAATAAAACTTTGAGAAGAAAAAAAATACAAAACAGCTTAAACTCACAACTCAGTTAGCTCATCATCAAAGATTATACGTTATTTGTTTTCTATTTTAAATGTATGTCTATTTTTTGCTTTGTGTTTTTTTTTGTAATACATAATACATCTAACTATTTTTTTTTCTTTTATGAGAGTACGGGTATGAATGACTAAACTTCCCTTATAAAAGTTGAAATATCAAACCAAACAAAATAAAGAAGAGAGAAAAAAGAAAATAAGACTGATACACGGGAGAAGAAAGAAGAAGGCACACAAACAAGGGCTTCGAGTTACCTACGAGTCAGACAACCTCGAAGTCCACAGATGAGAGCTGGCATATTGTCCTAAACTTTGGACAGAGCCAAAACACAAACTTAACTGAAATTAATATAGTTGTTTTGGGTTTTTTGTTTGTTATATTTTTCGTGCATAATCAGTTACCTTCACTTATGTTTGTTTTGCCTCGTACCCTCATAAATATATTTTCTTGCTGAAAACGGGTTCAAACTATGGCGTTTTTCTGGACAAAATAGGAGGTGTTTTATTGGGTAATGAACAACTTGGGATATTAAATAAGGTAAATTAATCCTTGTAAAAATGGTTACTTAGGGAAATTATAAAATAACTTATTACCAAATGCCACAAAACAATCCTTTCTGGGGGCTATAAATTTAAACCACCTCCCTGAGGTGGTCTAAAAAATCACCAACTTTATAACCTAAAAAACAAATAATGAAGCTATTATGTGCCAAATTTTTGGCGTTTTCACCATTTGCCATTTGGAAATCTGTCAAGAAAAAATAGTTTAGGGCATTTTCTCCTAAAATATGGTGTATTTTGAGAAAACAAGCAGTTTTTCAGTGGTATTTTGCAATAACAATACAAAATAATCAATAACTTTGTGTCTTTTCTGTATGGGTAAGTGTTTTTTGAAAATTGGTTTTAAAATTTAGTACCCACCACAGGTGTAAATATTTAGACCTGTAGGGGGTACTAGTTTAGATCTTAGTAAATCTCACTGTTAGTGTTTAGAGCACTTTTTATGGTGAATAGCTCGCAGTTTATTTGGTAGTTGCAGCGAAATCCTAGAACCTGAGTTTTGTTGAAATTAAAGATGAGACCGTTCGAATCACATCACGTTTTGATAGAATTGAGATCATGTGATATAACTCTGGTCATGCCTTTTAAAAGGACGGTAGTAATATGTGGGTTAAAAAAAAATTGGACGTGGTCGGATTTAGGGTCCTAGGGACCCTAGTAGGTGCCCCCATAAATAATTTTTCATAAAAAATAAAAATGGCAGAAAACCGTATACTGCATAATTACCATTATGCAGTACTGTTTTCAATACGATTCACTTTCAAACCTTCCATGAAAATGTGGCGAATCGAACTTTTTCTTTCGTTAGTCCTGTTCAAGTTTAATACCGCTTTTTTTATTATTTTATTTCAAAATACAAAAGCTCTTTATTTTCATTTAATAAATCACAATTTAAAACAAAACAAGTTTAAAAGCACGTAAGTTCCAAAGAACTTGTCTGTGCCAAAATTCAACGGCAGCACAAATTGAAGTATAATAATTTTAGATGTCGAGCAGCATATAAAAAGTAGTTATAAACAGTTGTTGATAACATATAAAATTAAGGAAAAAAAACAATTTCACTAAAACTTTAAAAAAATAAACTATGATATTTAAAAAAAATGTTCATATGAGTTTAAAAATATCTATATTTTCTTTAACATGTAAGGGGCTTTAATTCTTAAATTTATGTATGTTTTTAATATGAACGGGTAATAAATTGTTAGTTAACTAGTTAGTTTGCTTTATTCAATCAAGTACAATTTACAATAAATAGTACATATTCCCTTTTGTGGGTGTTGATCCCGTCATTAATTACAATTAATTACAATAAAATAGAACGACAAATGCATTGAAACGCCGCGCCACCCTCGTGTACGCCTTCAGTTCATGTAAGTATTATTGGCGAATGCGCTATCAACTTAGCAAATATTTTCTGATAAATAACAAGTTTAAGGAAATCCGGTTTTGATATATAATGGTTTAACAAATTCCGGGTTTTAATAAATTTTTTACAAATTACGAGTTTGATATTGAATGGGTTTGATATTGAATGAGTTTGATGAACAATGGTTTGATTAAAAACGGGTCTGTTAAATTTCGAATTTGTTGTTGAATGGGTTTGATGAAATAAGGTAAAACATCGGTTTGACGAATTGCAGGTTCTATAGTGAATGATTTTATGATTGAACTTTCTTTTATTTAACGGGTTTGATTTTGCACATTCTATTAAACCATGGGCGTCCTTTATACGTACTTAATACACTATTTATTTATTTATATGCGGTTACAAAATTTTTACAAAATTTTTACAGTAAACATAGTTAGGTAATAATAACATCACAAATATTAACTAAATATTGTTTCATGAAAAGCCTCACTTGATAAGTAGAAAGGAAAACTATAACTTAACCAACCTTAAGTAAATTTAAGTAACCTAGAGGACTATAGTAGAGATATCACGATTGTGTTGACAGTAAAATTCTAAGCTTATTCTTAAATATATGCAAAGGAACATCAAATAATTCAATGGAATTATGAATATCATTAATAGTTTTGGGGATTCTGGATAGTGGGCTATGAAAGGTATAGTTGAAGGGATGATGCGGAATTACAAATAGTATTATAACAAAAACATATTTTTATGCAGCGGTGCTTCTAAAAATACATCAACTTCAATTTTTTTAAAAAATAGAACGTGATGGAAGTGTAAAGATGTATAATGGAGTTTCTAAAAGTTCATTGTGTTCTCTATAACTGGTGTAAAAATTTTAAGAATCATCCAAAAAGTCTTCTTACTAGAAGTCAAAAGGTAAATTGTTACATAATTTTATGCAATTCTCTAGCTTTAAGCAAATCCTTTTCTTTAAATACATCTTTTAAGTGGGCGAAGTTAATTGGCACTATAGTTTTTGTTATTTTGTATTATATATATATATATATATATATATATATATATATATATATATAAAATAAATAACAAATTTCCCACAATTAAATTTACTTATGAAACAGAGAACAACGGTACACTGCCATTTCTAGACACTTTAGTTATAGGAAATAAAAATAAATTGGACTTTGACCTATACAGAAAAGGAACGGCCACCAACATGTTTGCACTTTTTAACATATAGATTAGTAAATTTCCCCTTAAACAAAGAAAGATTTGAAGCAGAAAAGAATAGGATTAGGAATATAGCTGGCGAAAACGGTTACGACGAAGGCTTAATAAATAAGCTGATAAATAGGCATTCTTTTCAAAAGACCTTTCGCAATTCCACTTTTTTCAGACAAAAAGATACCTGGGACTCAAAATTTGTATCAATTCCTTATAATCCTAATTATACGAAAGGATTACAAAAAGTAATAAATAACACCGGTCTTAAATTAGTATATGAATCCGGTAACACAATAAGAAGCTTACTAGGAAATCCCAAGGATAAAACTACGGTTCTAGAAAAAAGTGGAATTTACGAAATTAGTTGCATGGATTTTGACAAAAAATATGTTGGCCAAACGAGACGCTGTATTCAAACACGTTTTAAAGAACACTTAGCACACTTAAAATACGGAAGAACAGAAAAGTCAAGTATGGCCGAGCATGCTTTTGAAAGCAATCATAGATTCACATTAGATAACCTAAAACTTCTAAAAAGTGTACCAAACAAAAGACTTTTAAATGCATATGAAAGTATGGAAATCATTAAATCCAGAAATAGTTTAAATAAAGATAGAGGACCCATCCCGTTTAGTACACTTTATTCTTTGGTTGAGGGGAGATAGGATTAAAAATCGTGATCAATCACAAATTATTAGTCTTATCTCCGCCCACTAAAGGATTGTATATAAGATAGAGCGTAGGTTAGTTTAGTTTGTCGTCTCCTGATGATGCTAACGTTGTTAGCGAAACGCGCGTCGAGTGCAAAAAAGTTTAGTTTTGGTTTGTGGAAAACAATCATAACTTTGTTTTTATTATAACGCAGTTAATTGACTTTAAAAAAATGTTTTTTTTTTAAATATAAGGGCGAGCGGTAGTGGAGAAAACTGATATTTTATTTGCTGTTGTCGAAAATATATATTAAAATAAATAATATAAGAATGTTTTGTAGCTTAAGTTTTAAATAGTTAACGATTTTTTTATTTGACTTTGTAGCAGAGAAATTAAATTAATTAATTAAAGAAAAAAAAATAAATTTATTAAAGTCCGTTTAAGCTATATACTCGGGATTTGTTTAGGCAAAAACAAAATAATAATAATAATAATAATCTATTTTAATACAGTGGCGTAGCCAGAAATCGATTCTGGGGGGTTTAATCAATCATCATTTAATCAAAATCAACTACCTACTAGTCTATACGAAATAAAAATAATTATTTTTAAAAGCAAGTCTCATCTCGAGTCTCATTTGCCGATTTTTTTCTAAATCAAGCCCTAAATGCGCCGAAGGCAAAATATTGGTATAGCGCCGCAGGCACAAATTTTGACAAAAAAACAAATAATTCTTTAAAAATTTTGATCTCTTAGGTTTTTTTTTTATAAAATATGGTTGAAAAAGTATATTGGGTTAGATGCCAAGAAGGGGTGGGTGGCGGTGGTATATATAAATTTGTTGCCAAATCATAAATGCGCTGCAGATGAAAATTTTGAGAAAAATTATACAAGAATGTCGTTTATTACACGTTTGGATGCTGGTGATAAAAAAACCACAGGCAAAATTTTTAAAATTTAAGACATCACACCAATCACACTCACAAACACAAGTCCCAACTCGGAGTAAAGGGTCAAAAAAGTGGGGGAGCTATAACTCTCCCTGGTGCTCTTGATCATGATTAATTTATTGTAGATTGGGCTGGACCTCCCGGGGGGATGTTTAACACAAGGTATATTAACAATATACCAAAAATTGTTGAGCAAACTGAAAAAAACTAGTGCAGGTACCTAATATACAGTTAAATACTGACATTTTATACGTAAATGTTCAAAGTTTTATGGCGCATAGGTTTGATGTATG
Organism: Oxystoma pomonae; assembly: GCA_963921995.1. Classification (NCBI taxonomy): domain Eukaryota; kingdom Metazoa; phylum Arthropoda; class Insecta; order Coleoptera; family Brentidae; genus Oxystoma; species Oxystoma pomonae. The sequence goes on along the minus strand of OY998167.1, from coordinate 75,686,874 downwards.
GACCAGAATCTGTTGTTACAATCCAGCTGTATTGATTTTTATCGAATCCAGGCAAACTGTTGATATTGAGGAAAATGAATTATTATTACCAAACTACGATATGGTGAGATGCGACTCCACGTCGCGCCATACTGGAGGAGTTTTGATGTACGTGCATAAAGATATTCAGTATACAGTGTATAAAACTTTTATATTGGACGTAACCAATCTTGATATGAATTATTGGATAAAAATAGTCAAGATAAAAATTGGTAAGCTGTTTTACCTAGTTGGTGGACTTTATCACTCCCCTTTGTCAAGCAATTTAGAGGACATACTAGAAGAAATATTTGCAAAAAACTTTAAGAGTGTTATAATTGGTGATTTTAACTTGGATTATTTGAGTAACGAGTTTTATGTCGAGAAAATAAAAAATATTTTTAGTATTTTGGGAGTGCAGCAGAATGTAAAGGAATACACAAGAGTTACTTTGGAAAAATCAAGTTTGTTAGATTTTGCCATTTCCAATTTTGATATTGTGACAAAAGTTCACGACATACCTAAATTATCAGATCATAGCATAATTACAATAACCTTTAAGAATGCTTGTGAGGTAAAATCAAACGCTAGGCAAAAAAACATACCGAAATTTAAATGAAAAACAGTTTGTTAAAATAAACTCGGAACTTCTTTCCTGTTTTTTCTGCTGGACTCCGTTAATGTTGATGATGTGTGTGATAATATTATTTCAAATTGCGAAAATTTTAGGGAAAGACCAAATAACTTGCCGTGGTATGACACTCAATTGAAACTAAAGGGTGACAGAAGGGACTTTGCTTATAAAATTTTTAAAGACAACCAAAATGAAGAAAACTGGAACAAATTTAAAATTCTAATAAATGAATATGTGAATATGTTGAAGGATAAGCAAAAACAATTTTATTTTGAGAAAGTAGATCTTTGTAAAAATAATCCTTCTTTAATGTGAAAAACGCTTAAACAATTTGTAAATATAAAATCAAAGGAAAATAGTTTTAAAAAGGGCATCGAGTTTGAAATTGAGGGAAGCACGAAATTAGAAACGGAGGCTGAGTCAATTGCTAAAAATTTTAATAAATATTTTGTAAACAGTGTAAAAGAAATCGTCAATAGTATAGGATTCGTTCCTTTTGAAAGCCCCCACGAGTAAATAGCAGATTTACAGATTTTAGACCGATTGAGTACATAGAACTTAGGAAAGCTATCAGTAATCTTGACAACAAAAACAGCAATGAAGTAATAAATATTAAATTTGTGAAAAATACGTTTTAATCAATATGGTAGGTATTTCAACACCGATTTTTATAAGTAATACATATTTATGTTCGTATGGGATGAAGCTTTAATTTTTTTTTGAGCGAGTAGCTTACAGAAAAAATGTTTCATGGGGGTGAAAAATTGCGATTTTTTTGTTCCAGTCATGTAATACAAATCAGCCATGATATTTATTGATTGAACTGTCTAGCTCTATGAGATCTTTATTCTATAAAGGATTAGATGCATACAATCACCTGCCCGATAATGTAAAATAGCAAGTTGAGTTTTAACGCTCATTTTCAATATATGTGTAAAAAAATAGGAAAAATTGTATTTCTTTTCCAGAGTGGCAATGAACTTATCTACATATTCTAAAATAACTGTCTTTAATAGCATTATACAACCACACTTTGACTTCTGTAGTACCTTACTATACACTTTTGATTTGAATAAAATGTCAGTGTTGCAAAAATTACAAAATCGCGGTATGCGGATTATATTGCAGTGCAACCGACATACAAGAATTTATTTTAGTCAGCACAGTTGTTCCTATTCAGAAGGTGGCAGGTTCGCTTAAATCATCCGAGTTTCGTCCTCAACACTTTACCATGTATTGAAAAAATTTTGGAAATTATTGTATACGAACAACTTTTTTCCTATTTATCTTCAAATGACCTTCTTGTTTCAAACCAATCGGGTTTCAGACCCAAACACTCGAGTGAGTCATCGCTGCAGTTAACAGTTACAAAATGGAACCAATCATTGGATGGTGAAAAATACGTTTTGCCTGTTTTTCTTGACCTCCGTCGGGCGTCGAGAAGCTGAATTGCTTAGGAATTGGTGGCACTGTATTGCGTTTTTTTCAAGGGATGTTGACTGATCGTGGACAGAATACCAGGGTTGGGGAGAGCGTATCGCCGGTGGAGACTACTGAGTTTGGAGTGCCTCAGAGTAGCGTACTTGGGCCGTTGCTTTTTCTTTGTTATATAAACGATATGATAAGTAGCTGTTTAGATTGCGAACTTGTGAATCTTTTTGCTGACGATGCGCTCTTGTCAATCTCTGGGAATAGCATGGACGAGGTTGTTGATAGGATGAACAATATACTTGCTTCCGTTTTTCAATACTTGTGTGCTAATAAACTGAAAATTAATGTTTAATTAAAATAACTGTCTTTAATAGCATTATACAACCACACTTTGACTTCTGTAGTACCTTACTATACACTTTCGATTTGAATAAAATGTCAGTGTTGCAAAAATTACAAAATCGCGGTATGCGGATTATATTGCAGTGCAACCGATATACAAGAATTTATTTTATGCTAGATATATTACAATGGACAACAGTGCCAGAAAGGTTATACAAATCAGCCATGATATTTATTGATTGAACTGTCTAGCTCTATGAGATCTTTATTCTATAAAGGATTAGATGCATACAATCACCTGCCCGATAATGTAAAATCAGCAGAAACTTTGCCTATTTTTAAGGGCAAAATAACCAATCATATAAAGAATCAAAAAAATCATAGATAACTTTTTTTAGGGTTAGTTTTTAATTTTTTTTTGTATTTTACTTTAAGTTTAATCGAATGTTTGTATATTAGGTTTTTTCCTATTCAAATAAAGCACTACTACTACTACCACCCAACCCCCCCTGGCTACGCCACTGTTTAATATTTTTTCTACTCGAAGGACGTTAAGCTTCCAAAAGTGGTTTATTACTTTTATTAAAGGTTTTTTAACTGGCTCTAAGACAGTGCAATCAGAATTTAAAAATGTTGAAATTTGACGGGGATAGGACTATCGAATTAAAGAATTGTAACGAAAAAAGTTAAAGGCGTCACCTATTGAAGTTAAAGGCGTCGCCTATTGAAGTTAAATGCGTCGCCTATTGAAGTTAAATGCGTCGCCTATTGAAGTTAAAGGCGTCGCCTATTGAAGTTAAAGGTGTCGCCTATTGAAGTTAAAGGCGACGTCTATCGAACGCCGCCGCCGACAAAACTAACATCAGTTTGGTGGTCCCTATGGACCCATTTAGAACAAAATCATCAACAAACGTTCTATGCAATGGAAAATCAGGAAAAAGTGACCCGACTACTAGAATAAAGATGGTCTAGTCATTTTTTAGCCGCCCGCCTGATGATGATACAAATATACCAGCTGATCTCTTTGTTAACTTTTTTCTTTTCTTTGGTGGTTGACATAGTATGTGGTTATGCTATTTTTGCAGAAATTGTTTTTAATTAAAAATAACTATTTTTTTTTCTTTTGCCAAGTGAAGTAACTTATTAATTATTTTTGTCATGGTAGTGACTTTCACTAAAGATGGATTAAAGCTAAAGACAAAGTGCCTAAATAAAGGTTTGTAATGTGCAACATTCCATGATCATCATGTGCTTCAATTACAATCTTCAAAATTGTCTTTTTGTCTTATTTTGTAATTGTAATTGTTGTCTACTTTTTTAAGCAAACGTAATTATCTAAGTGTCAACTATAATACTTATTTACTTTTATATAACTATGTGGCTGATTATCACGAGATAATTAACTTTTGTGATTTACTAAATAAAAGTTCTTATCGGTCAAATAAGTTAAATGAAATTATAGAAAATTTCTGAAAGATTTTTTATATTTTTTCATTGTTTTACGTAATCAAATATGTTAAATAAAATTAAAGAAAATTTGTGAACGGTCATGCAGACTTAATATTTTAATTTTGATTGATTGTTTTGCTGCTAAATTTGGTCTAATATTATTATGTTCCATTATGTCACGAGCAATTCAGTTTCTTCCTCTTAAAATATTTCAGGTTTCATTCTGAATAGCATGTCACTCTGGTTTTAGACAAAGGCAGGCACCAAATAAGTACTGTCACGATCTAAAAGACCCCTGATTTAGGTAATAAAACACAGCCAAGTCGTCCATATCACTAAGCCTCTGGCCTGGATTGGTCCAAAAGGTTCTACTGTTTCTTTTCTTTTGTATCCAATCTCAAAATGACTCTATAATTGTTATTTTTCTCTTTATTTGTCTTGACAAGGGTTTTCTTGTTATTTTAAAAATAAAATTTCTTAAAAATTCAAGGTGGTGGACAACTTTATAAAATAGCAGATTTTTCACCTCCCATGAAACTTTTCTGTGCGCCACTGGCACAAAAAATATTTTTTCTCTCTCAAAGAAGAATTTTTCTCGAACACAAAAATGTATCAGCTGCGAACATCGGTAAAGAATTAACAATGTAAGAGGTCTTTGTTCTTAGTGTATTTTTGCTATATTTCGCTAGGTATTGTTTAAATTAAGTAAAATGAAGTCTTTACGTCGGCTATAATTTTGCAGACTAAACCGATTTTAATGAACTTAAGCGCTTATTACATTAGACATTAAAGTTTTTTTTAGTAAAAATAGGACTTAATTTAATTATTTCTAACGTCTTTATTGATGAAGCTTTAAAATTCTTTTTTTTGAGCCACTAGCGCACAGAAAAAAATGTTTCATGGGGGGTGAAAAATTCTAATTCATGTACTTTGTTTTAAAATCGGACCATTGGTTCACAAATTATAGGCAATCCAAAAAGTCTCATTTTTTTGTGGCACACCCCTATATTTAAATAATAAATACCAATGCTTTTTAATAATTTAACATGAATATCATGTTATGTAATATTAAAGGTACCGATTTATGTTACTACCACCTCTAGTACCAAATAGACAACGCAACCAAAAAACTATGTAAAAAAATAGACCTTTATTAAAAAAACTCAAATCAAATCTTGAGTAGTGTCAAACAAATCGGGGAGCACCCTGTTCGACTAACCACAGGTTGGTGGTATGCTGCATCTGTACGTCATCGGCAAAACACATTATGAGACTTTTAACACATGAGCGAAATAATCGGCTTAAATTTCAAAAAATGTTGCCTGCAGCGCTATAACGCCAGTGATAGCTCCGACTTTGGTTTAATCTTAATACGTCTATAATTGTTTTAGTGTTTATTAAAACTTTTTGATGTGCATTAAGAAACGACAGTGTGGTTGTCTGTGTTGATGATGCGGTGATAATAATTGAAGAAGACACCTGGGTCAAAAAATGGCTAGATTTTAGTTTATAGATAGATAGAAAAATCCAACTTCTTTTCTATTCTATGATAAACGCAAACTCTCCCCGGGTGGCACCAATTAAAGTGCATGAATCTGATTGTAACAACTATAAAAATTGTGACTGCAACCTTATTTTAAATCCGGTTACTAAAATTAAATATCTTGCTGTTTTCTTAGATCAACATTTAAAATGTGAATAGCATGTAGACTATGTGTGTAGTAAAATAAGAAAGCTCTTGTACAAATTTTATATTTTGCGAAGTTTAAGCAAAAACTGTATTCTTCATTTATATAAGTCATTAGTCGGATTGATATTAACATGGAATATGTATCGGGGGCGATGCGACTGATAGTATACTACTGCCATTAGAGATAACTACAAAAAAAGGTCCTCAAAGTAACACTATTTAAAAATAAAGATTATCCATCAGAAACTCTTTATAAGGAGGCTGGCGTGTTAGAAGTCAATAAATTGTATATAAAAACAATAGTAAGACTCCTTTGTAATAATAAAATTGAAAAAAATGCAGGAAGACATAAAAGTAATACAAGATTTGCATCGCAACAACTTCTGACCACACCAAACATTAACTTTACTGCAGTTGAAAAAAGTTTAATTTTCACAGCACCTAAGATATACACTGCCCTACCTATTGAATATGGAAACAAATCTTATAATAAAATTAAAAAACAGGTAAACTTGTGACTGTTAAATTTAAATATAGACATTTTGCAAATTCAATTGTAGTGTACGTAAAAACTTAGATAGTGAAACTTAAGTTCCTCTCAAAGCCTAAAAAAACAATTTAGTTGTTTTTTATAGGCAATCCAAAAAGTCTATTTTTTTTGTGGCACACCCTATATTTGAATAATAAATAACAATGCTTTTTAATAATTTAACATAAATATCATGTTATGTAATATGAAAGTTACCGATTTATGTTACTACCACCTGGAGTTACCAAATAGACAACACAACCAAAAATATATTTTCGCTAGGTATTGTTTAAATTAAGTAAAATGAAGTATTTACGTCGGCTATAATTTGACAGAGAGTAAACTGATTTTTATGAACTTAAGCATTTATTACATTAGACATTAAAGTTCTTTTTAGTAAAAATGGGACCATATTTAATTATTTTTAACGTCTTTATTTCAACACCGATTTTTATAAGTAATACATATTTATGTTCGTATGGGATGAAGCTTTAATTTTTTTTTGAGCGAATAGCTTACAGAAAAAATGTTTCATGGGGGTGAAAAATTGCGATTTTTTGTTCCAGTCATGTACTTTGTTTTAAAATCGGACCAAATTATAATCAATCCAAAAAGTCTGTGTTTATTAAAACTTTTTGATATACAATAAAAAACGACAGTGGGGTTGTACAAGTGAATAGGTTTCACACAAATTTCAGTAATTCATGTGTGCCTATTTTTCTAATTAATTGTAAAAGCTTTTTTTGGTTTAATAAATACTTATTTATTTATATAAATATTAGTTTAAAGAAATGGCATTCAATATTTAGACAAATGCTGGGGTTTGTACCTAATAATGTATATTACATATATATGTTTTCTTAATTTGCTAGTCTTTTAGAGAAACATAGAAATTGGTTTTAATAAGTCATGGAAAACCTGAAAAAATCAGGGAATTTAAAACTGAAAAAGCTACAAACCCTACTGAGCAGTTAATTGTGTCCAGGAAACTGTAAATCTTATATTATTATTATCTTTTAGATAAGAAACTAGTGTACCAATATTCAATAATGCAATGCTTCCAAGAAGGCGTCGAACTGGTTCAGAAGGTGATAGCCAGTCCCTGTTAGGAACAGAACAGTACAGGTTGGGAACTTCGGAAGCTAAGAAGTTTGGCCTGATCAATTCTTCTTATCCAAATAATGTGTCTTCAGAATATTATCTAGGTAAATAAACAAGATCGTGGAAAGTTAAGTTTAGGGATAAAAATCGTAGGCGCTTAATAGAGTCTATTTTATTTCAAATTTGAAAAATGCATTAAATTTACAGTGGCCTAAGAGTTTAACGAAAATTAAAAATGTAACTAAATCAGGGTTCCCACAGAAATCCCAATGATTTTTTTCAGGACATTTTACACAAATCCCAGGCATTTTTTTTTGTTTTCAGAATTTAATACTACAAAAAACTTGCTTGGAAAATATTAAAATAGGGGGATGAGTACATGTTTGGTTGGGTTAGTATGTGCAAAAAGCAAAAGTCTATCTAGTACTACTGCTAAATTTGTTACCAAAATAAGCATGTCTTTTTTCAATGGGAAACACACAAAAATGTCTGGAAAGTTATGCTAAAAATCCCATTTTTTACAGGTTTTAAATGTTGTTGACAAAAAGAATCAATGTTATATTATTTTGAGATTTCTGTAAAACATAAAAAATATGGGTGGTGTTGAGGAGGGATTTTGCCTTAATTTTAGATTTAGCAATTTTTTCCAAATTTAAGTTAAAAATTCTTTCAACGTTTTGATTTTTTCTTCTCTCAAAATACATAAAAAGTGGGTTGGGTTAGTCACTCATAGATATAAACTATAGGTTCTCTACTTCCCTACAACCTAAACTGGTAACATATACCTTTACATAAATTAAGTTAAGTTGTGTTTTACATTGATTGATTCGTGTGAACAAAATAAAATTATAAAATAAACTGATAAAATATTCCACCAACTAATAATTACCACTCCTCAAGATTAATCTTCAGATAAATAATATTTATATTCTCATTTATACTATATACAAAAAATTCCAAGACACTTCACAAAATTCCAGGAAAATTACCTTTTTTTTTAAATTGCAGGTGAATTCCAGACCTGGAATTTGGTTTTATAAAATACCAGGTATTCCAGGTTTTCCAGGACGTGTGGGAACCCTGTAAATGTCTTTTCTTGATGTTTTTTTTTTGCCTTGATCTATAATTTTATAATTTAAATTAAATTATAACACTCCCAAGATCTCAATTTTATAATAGAAATATCTGCGTCAAAATTTTAATTCCAGTTAGATTTTATAATCAAAAATTTAAAAAAAATCTTATTTTTCTAGACGCGGGCGACAATCACATTGAAGATTTAATTGAGCCCGAACCAGTCATGACTGCGCGTGACAGAACAAGTGAATTTGCCAACACAATACAAACCCTTCAAGGTCGGAATATAGCCCGAGCGGTTGCGGTTACGGATCCCAGAAAGTCCAAAGTTATTCAAAGCCACTCTGAGTTTCTGCTTATAGCCAAAAATGTTGGAAAAAATATTGCGAGTACTTTTGCCAAATTGGAAAAACTTACCTTATGTAAGTTTACACTTTTTATGCCATGTGTTTGAAAACAATCATTAATTCACATGTGACAAAAAATGGTAAAAAAGTCATCCTGTCAGAACTTAGTTTACTTTCGTTATTTTCAAAATTTTAAATAAGACAAAAAATTGTTGTAGTAAATTAATGATTTAACAGTAATAACAACAATAAATTGCTGGCAAAAGATAACAAAAGACACCTAATGGGTTTCTTTACATTCTGTTGGACAATATCCCAAGCAACATTTTTAGTGAAATTTACTTAATAATTACTATTATTGAAAACCCTGTGGGTCTTTTTACAGGTAGCATTACCGCTTAGAAACCGCTGGGGGGCTGTTTTTTTACCAAAGTGGGGAAAAGGGGGCTGTGCTATTTGTTAAAATTGCATTTTATTTAGGGCCATATTCCCAGTCCTTCCTACAAGGAACAAAGCGTCCAAGCAGCATTTTAAGTAACTCCTACCGTTATTTTAGTGATTATCACTGTAACCAGTAAATATGTAGTTTTTTTTACCCTTAAAGAACCATGCACAATTTAAATGGAAACTGGATCTCAGTAGAATTTCAACGCCGTTTAAGTATGTTATTGGGAGCATTTTGTCTCATAAATACAGGTGCCGATATCTACATGGTGAGCCAATAATAGCTGCCAAAGTTTGGGATCAGCTTATTATTATCCTGCTTATGGTGACCGACATCCGTCCGTAAGAAAAAGTGACAGTTGTTTTGACTGTCATTTACTGTTAAGGGGAAAATCACTGGTGCGATGACACATATTTCCTACTGGGTACTCGAACTACACTAAATCGGTAAACTTAAAAATGTTATTAGTTTTGACACCTGTCAAACACTATCGAAATGGTGGGAAAATGATTAATGAACTTGAAGTTTTTGGAAAGGCAAATACTTTTTTTTACTCTGCTAAAGACATTAAGTCGGAAACCATAAAAGAAGTTCGAAAAAAAGTGACAGTTCTCATAATTGTCATGGAGAAAAACACTTGTGCGATGACACATATTTACGAGAGGGGACTCGAACTACTAAATTGAAGTCGATGAACTTAAAAATGTCATTAATTTTGACGCATGTCAAACCTTGTCAAAATGGCAAATAAATAATTTATGAATGAATTTTTGGAAAAGCTGATACTTTCTTTTTAGTATGATAAAGCTAAAAATGTGACACTTTTTTCAACTGAAATTTATCGTATCGAGTAAGTGACAGTCAACCGAGTAAAAAAAAGGTATTTGCTTTTCCCAAACGTCCATGTTTATAAATTGTTTGTTCGTTATTTTGACAGGTTTTGGCAGGTGTCATAACTAATAACATTTTTAAGTTCAGCTACCTCAATTTAGTATAATTACAGTCCCCACTCGTAAATATGTGTTATCGCACCAGTGGTTTTCCCCATAACCGTAAATAATAGTTAAGAAAACTTTTTTACGGTTTTCGATTCGATATCATCAACAGAGTACAAAAAGGTATTTGCTTTTCAAAAAACTTCAAGTTCATTAATTATTTTCCCGTCATATTGATAGGGTTTGACAGGTGTCAAAACTAATAACATTTTTAGTTCGAGTCCCCACTCGCAAATATATGTCATTGCACCAGTGCTTTTTCCCATAGCGGTAAATGAAAGTTAAGACAACTGTCCAGTTTTTTTAAGCTTTCCGATTTAGTGTCTTCAGCAGAGTACAAAAAAAGTATTTGCTTATCCAAAAACTTCAAGTTTATTGACCTCAATTTAGTGTAGTTCGGGGTCCCCACTCGTAAATATGTGTCATCGCACCAGTGGTTTTCCCCATAACAGTAAATGAGAGTTTAGATAACTGTCACTTTTTTTACGGTTTCCGATTTAGTGTCTTCAGCAGAGTAAAAACAAGGTTATCGCTTATCCAAAAACTTTAATTTCATTAATTATTTTTCCGCCGTTTCGACGGGGTTTGACAGATGTCAAAATAGTCATTTTTAAATTCAGCGTTGTCATTTTAATAATACTTGATGCCAAACGTTGGCAGCTATTATTGGCTCATCCTGTAGATATCGGCACCTGTGTCTATGAGACAAAATGCTCTCAGGGACTGTCCCAATAACATACTTAAATGGTGTTGAAATCCCACTGAGATCCAGTTTCCATTTAAATTCTGCGTGGTTCTTTGCCTAGAAAGGTATTCTTATGTAAAAGTAGAACAAGGTACGTAATTATTAAGTCATGGAAAAAACCATATGGTATTTAAATTACAGTAATATTTTAAAGTAATAATTACTACAAAAGTACTTAAATAAAAACTTGTAGGTTAGTTTTACCTTATGGTCTTGAAATAGTTATTTTAATTATGTTACTTTTATTACTGTATTGTACCTAGAAGGTGAGCCTGTGTTAAAGCAAAAATTTAAGTAATATTCAATTAATGATTTAATTAAATTTTTATAGTTCTAACAGTGACCTCAGGGTCAGTAAATTTATTACCCTTTGGGAAAAAATAAAAACGTTTTCTTGATAACAGCTGTTCCAAGTAGAGCTGCCATTTGTCAATATTTTTCATGATTGGTAAAACCAATTTTGAGGTTAATTATGGTTAATATAAATTTTACATTTTTTTAAAAATTTTTAGCAAAAGTGGTCTTTCTCTATCAGAAAATGTATTCTCTGCGAGTTTAAAACTGGCGGTACGATTTCTTGGGCTTGCGTACTGGGCATCCAGACAGATCCAAACAAAAGGTTTTCTATCGATTTTTACCTAATAGGCAGATGTTTCCAAATTTAGTTTTAGTTTTATTTTTATCCGGTTTTGGTTGTAATTTTGAGATATTGGTGCTTTGATTACCATAAATACAATGCTTGGACAATATTCGGTTGTTTCGGGGTGCAAAAACAATTTATATGTTTGTAAAATAACAAATATTGCTAGAAAAATATAAGAAACGCATCTATGAGTTGTTTGCAGCTGTTTGTTGAATCAGACTTTGAAAGATACTTTCAGTCATATTAAATTTACCCACAAGGAAAATTTTAAAGACCGCTGGTAAGTTAAAATTTTTATTTTTTGTGTATACTTAGCTAATTCTTACAGCAGACTCTATTTAAATTGGCATTATATTAAAGGCTATGGCTAAAGTTACAATAGTCACATGAAAGACCCTATTACTTCCCTCGTGAAAGGGAAGTAATGTAATCATCGAAAAATCGCACTTCGAGATTTTCATGATCCTTCACGAATTTTGAGGTTCCGAATAGTGATAAGCACGAATCCAGACGCCGTCGCTCTGTCTGTCTGTATGTCTGTCGGTCGGCCTGTCTGTCTGTCGCCTACTTTGTAGCCAGTCTAACTCAAAATCCCCTTCACTAATCATAACAAAATTTTACATAGTAATTACTTTTGTTGACGCCCAGGCCCCTATTGTTTTTGAGCATTCTCCTAGTAGACCCTCCGGAGCTACCACTAAAAAACTTAATCCCTAAAAAAAATATTTTTTTTCTTACCGTGTGATACCTCCTTGGAAAGCTTATCAAAATTGTAGTTGAATCGCGCCAAAATTTTTGACTACATATATATACGGGGTGTCCCAAAAGTCTTAGTCCCCCCTTATATCTCCAAAAGCTTTTGAGATATTGTAACAATACATTGGGAACTTGAATAAGAAGCAAAATGGAAATAATCTAGAGGAGCGGTATTGCCGCCTCTTTATCGGGGGGCGGCCTGGGGCGGCATGCTAGAAAATATCGAGTTGTACCACATTTTAATGGCCTACTAAAGTCCTAACGTCAATATTATTGACATCTGTCACTCCTGTCAAAAGTTATTGGGAATAATTTGATATATTAAAAATTCCCCCTAAATCTCCAAAAGCTCTTGAGGTATTATAAAAATACTATTGAAACTTCATTGAGAGGTGAAATGGAAAAAATCTAGAGGGGCGATATCACCGCGCTTATTTCTGAGGCGGACTAGGGGCGGCTTACTAAAAAAAAGTTAACTGGAAACGCATATCGAGTCGTACCTCATTTCAAAGATCTTTAGCAATGCTACATACTATCATCGATATAATTGACGTATGTCGCTTCCGTCGAAAGTTATTCAGGGTAAACTAATTATTAAAACCATTAATATTAACAATGGGTTATTGTAAAGGCAACACCATAACGTTTATTTTGCAAATCTAGGTAGAATACATTTGATTAAATTACAAAAACTGGTGAAAGTGACCTCCTTGAACTTCTTGGCAAAAATAAAGTCTATTTTCGAATTCGCCTCGGACGTTTCTTAGCATCTCAGGAGTAATAGATCGACTAATCGAATTACTCGTTCTCTTAACTGCTGCAAGTCTCTTGGCTTTGTCCGGTAGACCCTCTACTTAATGTAGCCCCACAAAAAAAAGTCAAGAGGAGTTAGGTCAGGAGACCGAGCCGGCCATTCAATTGTGCCCCGGCGACCTATCCAGCGATGAAATTGGGTGGCAAGTAATTTTCTAATAGGTAGATAAAAATGTGGAGGTGCCCCATCTTGTTGAAATATGCAACTGCCAACGTCACCAATTTCGTCTTCAATTTCTCTTCGAATGAAATCATCTTCATTTAGTTCTTGAACTAACCTAACTTTGTAGGGGTGAAATTTATGAGCTTTTAAAATCCTGTATACTATTGATTTGGGGATATTAATGTCATTAGCAACTGTTCTTACCGATTTTTTTGGTTCCATGAACATTGTCCCAAGGACTTGTTCTTGAATTTTTTCTGTTGCTGTTTGCAGGCGGCCAGACCGGGAAGAATTGTACGTAATATTTGTTTGACGGGATTTTCTTTTATTTTATTATAATACCATGCCTACTAGATGTAGGTCCTTACTTTTTTATGACAATAATGAAACACATTAAACGGAAAAACCAAGAAGATACTGCTTGATATGGTAAATTGTTTCAAATAACTTGACAGGAGTGACAGACGTCAATATTATTGATGTTGGTATGCAGCATTTTCAGAGACTTTTAAAATGAGGTGCGACTCGATATGTGTTTCCATTTAATTTTATTTTTTTCAGTATATCGCCCCCAGTGCGGTCTCAGAAATAGGGGTCGCAATGCCGCCCCTGTAAATTTTTTCCATTTTGCCTCTTATTAAAGTTCTTAAAGTAGTGTTACAATATCCCAAGAGCTTTTAGAGATATAGGGGGGGACTAAGACTTTTTGATATATCAAATTGATCCGAATAACTTTTGACAGGAGTGACAGATGTCAATAATATTAAAGTTAGGATAAAGCATTTTAGGAGACCATTAAAATGAGGTGCAACTCGATATGTGTTTCCATTTAACTTTTTTTAGTATGCCACCCCAGAAAAAGGGACGGAAATACCGCTCCTCTAGATTTTTTTCATTTCGCCTCTTATTGAAGTTCCCAAAGTATTGTTACAATGTCTCAAAAGCTTTTGGAGATATAGGGGGGACTAAGACTTTTGGGACACCCTGTATATCACATAAAGAATGCAAAAAAACAATTGAAAAATTCAACTTTCTGTGCCATGTATTTCGAGTTATGAAACGAAATGTTAAATAAAAAGTAGCTTATCAAATTTCATGCAAAGCGGTTTAGCCGTTATTGCGTGATTAATGGACAAAAATCTTATGTATACGAGGATATATATATATATATATATATATATATAGCACATGTAAACGAAATGTTTTTAGAAACAATAAAGTCTGAATCTATATATCTATATATATAGCACACATAAAATGTATTGGAAAAGTCTAGAAAGACCCTAGAAAAGTGTGGAAACACTCTATAATATACCCTGGAAAAGCCTGGAGAAGTCTGGAAATACTCTGGAGAAGCCTGGAAAGACTCTGGAAAAGTCTGGAAAGACCCTGGAAAAGTCTGGATACACTCTGAAAATTCTGGAACGACTCTTGAAAAGTCTGGATACACTCTGGAAAGTCTGGAAAGGCCCTGGAAAAGTCTGGAAACACTCTGGAAAAGTCTGGAAAGACCCTGGAGCAGTCTGGATTTATTCTGGAAAAGTCTGTAAAGCCCCTGGAAAAGTCTGAAAACACTCTGGAAAAGTCTGGATACATTCTGGAATACTCTGGAAAGACCCTAGAAAAGTCTTACTACACCCTGGAAAAGTCTGGAAAGACCATGGAAAAGTTTGGATACACTATGGAGAAATCCTGGAGAAGTCTGGATATACTCTGGCAAACCCGAATACACTGAGAAAATGTCCGAGTACACCATGGAAAAGTCTGGATAAACCCCTGAACCGTGTAGATAGACCCAAGAAAAGTCTAGATATACCTTTTTGGAGTAAACCTTTACTCGATTTATTTTTTTTTACACAGGTTGTTGTGACTCATTTGTGACCGGAGTTGTAACTTTACGAAAAATTACCGAAAGTGGTCAAAAAACCGTTTTGTTTACATTTTCACAAGAAAACCATCCCAATCCAACACAACACCAGCAATACCAATCCAACCTAACACACAAAAAACCGCTAACCAACGACGCTCAACCCCAAAAACCGCTGTCGTAGCCCTATTACGACTGTCGTAACTTTAGACGCAGCCTATTTTAAAATATCACTAGGTATGCATTATGTTTTTTTTAAAGAACAGATACAAAATTTGTCAGTTTTAAGGTTTACTCTCCTTTCTTTCTTTGCCGCATTGAGTTTCTAAAAAACTTGTATTGGAAGAGAAAGATATGGTCAAAAAAGAAACTAAAAAACAAAAGATCAAAAGATTTTGGGTGGAAATATATGAATTCAAACTTGGATGAGCATCCCCAAGCAACAATTTTGGTAAAATTGTGTAAATTTTGGTAAAATGGTGTAAATTTTGACCACGAGAAGGGCAAATTGTTGGGAAATTTCCCATTTTGAAGAATAAAGAGAAGGACATTTGGAAGTAAAAAATTAGTCATGAAGGTTTTTATACCTTGGAGGTTGAGGGCCAGTTTACCCTGTATTGGACATATTGTGGTTTTAAAGAAGGCAATTTTCACAGTTTGTCTTTATATCAACTAAATGATTTATAAATTTAAAAAAAATCAAATATTTAAAAATGTTTTAGGTTAGTTTAAATATCTCTAAAAGTGCTTGATAAAACATAAAAAGGCTTCGTTATGCATTTTACAAATCTTCAAACCACTTAAATTGAAACAAAATTATGATTGTTTTCCACAAACCAAAACTACACTTTTTTGCACTCGACGCGCGTTTCGCTAACAACGTTAGCATCATCAGGAGACGATAAACAATTGTTTATCGTCTCCTGATGATGCTAACGTTGTTATAAATACATAAACATTGATAAACAATTGTTTATCGTCTCCTGATGATGCTGTTGTTAGCGAAACGCGCGTCGAGTGCAAAAAAGTGTAGTTTTGGTTTGTGGAAAACAATCATAATTTTGTTTTAGTGCAACCAAAGGTTCCAAATTCCCAACACACTTAAATTGAAGATTAAATACTTGTATTTACAAACCTGTTCATGAAGCCAAAAATAAAATGACTGCAACAATAGGGATGAAGCCCTGTGCCGCCCCCCTAGTTACATGTTTCTTCTATAATGAACCTCGAAGTATTTGGCAATTAGGGGCCAAGTCAAAGTTTCTCTCATATTTGGAACTCCAAGGAAATATTTCCAAAAAATGTCCTTAAATAAAGACTTCCATTTCACACTTTTTTCAAATTTTTACGAAAATTTCACTGTTATCCCAAACGTAAAAAGTAAAATTTGTTAAAAAAATTATAACAGCTCTTCTTCTGAAATTCCGACACTCAGCCATGGTTTAGGTCAATTCGCCAAAAAGCGGTAGTTATGGCTTTTTTTCCGCGCGGATTTTAAAATTTGAACTTGTCTGTCTGGGTAAAACAGTGACAGAACTGACAGAACAATAGGCACCTTCACCATAACTTGAAGTCTGCGCTGAATATCTGATTTGACTTTAATATTTTTGAAGATCTTTATCAAATAACTTTTTTATTTAAAATTTTTTTCTAGCTCACATAAATTATAATGAAACACCCTAAACAAAAAGTTATTATTTTGGAGTTCATTAATGGAAAGAAGTTTGTGGAGGTTTAAATACACTGAATAAAACAAATTTCCCTAAAAATATAACTAAGAATTTAAAAATAATTAAGTCTTTAAAAGCCATTGTTTCCAGGAATAATTTTGTGTTTACTCTCTACAGATCATAGTAAATGCGCTGTTATTGAGGTTGAATTATATAATATTATGATTGTTTTAAATGGATGCATTTTATTATAGTCAAGTTTTAAATACACTTAAATATTTCAAATAAAATACCATTGAAATCTTCCTAATGAACAAATTAATTTAATTACTAAGTATATCAAACAAAATGTATTACAACAATAACTAGAAAGTCAAACTTTTTCTAAAACTTAATAACTAATTATAATTATTCATCCAATAGTCAACTTGTTCGCCACCCAAAAAGGTTGCTCTGGCCTCCGCACTAGCCTGAAACAAAGAAAAACGATAAATTTAAGACCCAATCGGGCAAACTAGCTCAAAGTTCACTCAAAAACTTATTAAGTTAGAAAAGTATTTTTTGATTTACATTTATTATATCAGATTCTAACCCCGTCAACTACTTAAAGCACAAAACTAAAGTACATAATAGGGAAATTTTGGAATGCCTGTTTGACACTTTGTAGGGGTTATGGTAATTAACCACTACCACAGCTGTAAGCTTAGAATACATTTCATTGTGGTTATTTTTTTGGTTTGCCCAACTTTGTATTTTTCCTCATCTCTAAATTGTTTACAAGTGACAGTTTTTAATGTTTTCCAGAAATCGATGCATGGTGGTCGTTAAACACTTAGTATGTTTTCACATCGTGCTGCAAAGTGTGACATATGAAAGAACTAGATGAAAACATACTCATTACCACGGCGGCAGTCAAAGTTGTCAAAATTTTAAGTATTCCAAAATTCTCTAATAATACATAGTCACTTTTATAAAAACCATGTGAGAACAGGAAACTTACTTTTCTTGTGTACATAGTTACTGGAAGCTATTGTCAGTCCAGTTGTTAAAATTTGTAAGTTCATCTCATTGTCATAGAGATGAAGGGGTTAGTCATCGTTAATCCTTGAAGTTGTGTAATAGTTGTGTTATGTAAGGCCTCCTTATATTTCCTAAAAATAACAGAAGCAAGTTAATCACAAATCATATGATATTGATTATACAAAAGGGAGTGTCTAAAGAGCCGGCAATTCGGCTGAATAGCCGTGAGACTAAAGAGCCGGCAATAATTATTTATTATGTGTTTTTCATATTTTCGTTTTTTTTTTAGATTTTTTGAAACTATATTAACCCAACCTAACCTAAACAAACTCAAACCAACTTATTAAAAGCAAAAACAACCCAAAAAAACACACTTTAAACTAAATTAACCCAACCTTAACTAAGCCAAAAAAATATGTGTTTTTTTGGGTTGTTTTGACTTTGAATAAGTTGATTTGAGTCTGTTTAGATAAGGTTGGGTTAATTTAGTTGGTTTGAGTCTGTTTAGGTTAGGTTGGGTTAATTTAGTTTAAAGTGTGTTTTTTATATTTTAATAAGTTGGTTTGAGTCTGTTTAGGTTAGGTTGGGTTAATTTAGTTTAAAAAAATTAAAAAAGAAACGAAAATATGAAAAACACATAATAAATAATTATTGCCGGCTCTTTAGCCTCACGGCTTTTCAGCCGAATTGCCGGCTCTTTAGACACTCCCTATACAAAATCCTCTACCTTTGTGGTCAGTTGACAATTACTCACCTGTTAGTTCGGTTTGGAGGTCAACAGTCCTCGACTTCCTCAAGGAGCCTTGTCGACTCACTTAGAGCTGGGCCAGATCAAGTTTGGAGCGTTTCGCCTGTCTTTATATGCTGGTTTTTACTTTAATTTTGACATTTCCTTTGCTTTATACACGGATTGTGCCCAAGTCATTGGGTAACATTTTGATTCTTTACTTTATTTATCTGGGTGAGGCAACCATCTGCCTTCTTACCACTCGAAACTGACCAAAAAGCACAAGAAATATGAAATGAAAGAGGTTTAAATTTATTTCAAAAAGGTAAACAAACATCAATGTTGAAATAGGTATTTGTCAAGAATCCGTACGTTAGCTACACCAGTGTAATCTACGACTTACCTAAATTATTTTTGAAGGCTTTTAAGGCCGGAAGATGGCCTTTTATTGGCGAAAATGATGGATTTTCTTTTGGCTTTTCATTGTTTTTCAAAAACAAACTTCAACTAGAGTATAAAAATTGGTTTGTTATACTCGGCGTCAACCGTAGAAAACGTGGCTAACGCAAAAATAGGCAATTTGCCTATTGTGAGGTCAGAAATGGGAAGTATTGGGAAGTGAGAACTGCGCTGGGCCTGTATTCTTGACACCCGTATCCGTGAGTGTGAACAAATTTCATACTTCTCACCTGTTTTGAACTATGTGAAAAGTGAGGCAAACTCACCGGTGACTACTTACCTCACAGGGCGTCAAGAATACGGGCCCTGGCGGGGCCACCATAGTGATTCTCATTTTCCGTTGACTGCCTAAAAGCTTATTTTTTGGTTCAATAATATTGGGAAGCCAATTGCCACTCTTCTAATAGCACGACAACACAAAACTAGATAAATAAATTTTAGGTTATGTAATTAGACCATTTCTAAACGTCTCATGAATAAAAGTCCTACAAAAAGGTCTCAAAGGATTTTTGTACTTGGAGGGCAAAGGCACTTGACAGTTTAACCAACAATTTAAGATAACTTTCTTCCAGGTTTAAAAGAAAAGGATTTTTGTCTTCGAGTGTCTGTCTTAGGTCGTTAGTTGGGATTACTTGTTGCCTAAAATTATCCCATAACTTTAAGGGCAGAAAAAAGGTTAAATTTTCAAAAAAATGGCAGTGTGTTTACCCAAAATTTTTCTAAACCATGAATGATAAATTTAACGTTAAAATTTCGAAATTTGAACTACAATTGAGCATCAAAAATTTCCTTTGTCACCAAATGCAAAATTAAAGGAGTATAGTGCAGTATATGTCCTGTTATTTTTCCTACATAATGTCTTCAACCCGGAAGTCCTACGAAATTAACTAATCCTCTTTAACTTTTGAGAAATTTTTCCCAACAGATAAACTTCTTAGGTCAGTATTTCTGTTTTCTGACACAAATATGTGTCTTTATTGTCATTTTGATATTTAATGACATTTAGTAGGTTTAAAAGGACAGGAATTGACCAGACAAGGTCATTTTTACTAAATGCAATGGTTTATGTGGCCAGAAATATTGCTTGGGTCCCACAAGGAACTGCTCATCCAAGTTTGAATTTTCGTTATTTCCGCCCAAGATCTTTTGATCTTTTGTTTTTTTTTTGTTGAAGTAACCGATTTGGAGGTTTTTTAACTTCTTTTTTTGTTTTAATTGCCTTAGGAGCATAATCCTACTGGAAATATTAATTATAAAATAATAAATAATAAAATATATTGGCGACCGAATATGGTCGGTATATAGCCCTATGGGGAAGTTGAACTAGACCCAATAACCACTAGAATCTGCTCCATTAAGGACCTGTACAAACTCGTACAGGGGATAAATCTAATGGAGTGGTTAAACTAGAATCAAAGGGTGCACAATAAGCTAATAATGGCGGCAGTGCAGTGACTCTGGTCAGCCATTAGGCTGGTCGGAGCCCATTGAATTATAAACCAGAGTGAGAAGGGGCGACAACCTGCGCGAACGGGCTAACCGTGAGCGCGGCCATATTAGACCACAGCAGAGTTAAGAAATTGGTTGACTGAATTTGTCATTGTGGTGTCGTTTGCATTTCAAGTTTAAATCAAATTTAAACAAGAAAATCATGACATTTCGCGCAAATTAACTGAAATTTAGAAATAAAATTGTTATGGTATAGTCAAGTAATTAAAAAAAATGTAAGGTTTGGCAGATTTAATCAACATACCACCCAAAATGTTCATTGAAATATTTTGAATTCGTTTTAAAATTGTAAATGAATCGTTGTTGTTTACATTTGGTAGAAAATTTATTAAAAACATTTTTTTTTATTTTTGGATTAAATAGGCTACTAATTAAAACATTTATGATTTTTTTTTGGATAGAGAAAATTGCTGGAAATATTGATAAAAATAAGAATTTTGAAAATTAGGATATTAAACAGATATTAGGGTAACTTTATAGAAATCCGTAAATATGTGCGGAAGTGAGAAAAAAATTGTTGGCCTCGGGTGTGAGTAAAAAATATTTTTGTTCAGGCTTCTTTCTTACATAGGGAGAATAAAAACGGGGAAGCCTAAAAACGGATTCAGAGTTCCATAAGGTAAGCGGTAAGATGCAAGGAAAATAAACTATATCAAATGCATGCTGCTGCTTATAGTATACTTACCACTTATACTTACAGCATACTCGAGCATACTATAAACAGCAGCATGCATATGCTACAGTACCTTGTGCCTTAGCGCTTACCTTAATAAACTCTGAATCTGCCTTTAGATATACCTAGGTATATAAAGTGCCAACTTATCTTCCCTATGCATGCTTGAGCTCTTAGGACAAGCATTTTTTTAATTTAACCACAACAGAAAATAAAGCAAATCAGATTTTTTCTTTCTTTTACATTCGAATTGAAAATTCTTTGCTCAAATAGTTAATACAGTAAAACCTCTTTAAATTCCTCTTCGTTTTTGAGTGGTCCGAGGAGTGGTTCCCAATAAAAGTTTACTTTTATCGTTCCTTTAACTTTTCCATTGGGGAGTAACTTTGCCCACCCAGTGTAAAAATATTTGCTATATTGTTTTTACAGAATTTCTTTTAAAAAATGCGTTTTAATTTAAGAAATTATAATTTATTCCAAAACTTAGGTATTAGCGGTTCCACTGTATTAAACTTTGCTTGAAGAGTAAAATTTGATAGGGTTCCAGAATATAAAGCTATAGGTAGGTAAAAAACAATCGGCATATATATAGGTATATAAGAAAACAATCGGCATATATATAGGTATATAAAAAAACTATTTTTTATTATTTAACATTAAATACATACAAGATATATTATACATACATATACATCAAAATCCGGATGCTTGATACTCAATAATTATAACCGTCTGTTGCATTTACTTCCACAACATAGGCATTTTCAATACATAATTTCCAATCAAAATACTAGCAAATATATATATATACATCAGGCAGACCAACATTTTTTATGTCAAGCTTCGATTACACCTTAAAATAGACACATCCCCGCTTGTGGACAGGTCTTTGTTACTGAAAAATTATATTTTTGAAGAAAATAAAAAAGTTCAAATTTTATGAGTGTGATGGTCTAAAAATCAAAATTTCTACTATACAGCCCCAAAAGCATAATTATCAAGTACAAACCTCTATTTCTTCTATGTATAAACCTAAAGTTTTGATGTTGTTCGTCTATAAATTCAGAGTGTATTCCTTCTAAACAGTGGGGGCACAAATTTCTGTTGTTAATCATTTTCAAAACATACCCAGAAATTCAGAAATTTCGCTGAGAGGTATGAAGGACTCAGTTGCAACCATAATCTACGCCTTGGATCTTCTTTAGGAAATATACAAATAAACACAAAATTTGTATAAATCATTGGCTTGGTGTGCAAACTCATTAAGTCAAAAAACGTCGTTTGATGTAATCCATAATTATTTTTTTAAATTTAATTCAATCAAATAGGAAATCATAATACATTGTTGCTAAAATATAGTAACAAAATAAAATAACACAACTTGTACATACTTTTACACATTTACTACAGACATTCACATATATACTTAGTAGAGCTAAATTTTGTTTTATTTATTTTTATGGTATTGAATTCTGTATCTTTTAAAATAATTATGTTAAAAACTCACTAAAGGATTCTGGGTCGTTTTTTAGTTTGTAAATAAAAATCATAGTAAGAAAATAGAGTCATACTTTAAACCATATTTAAGCACTAATCTCATTCCCCTGTTAAATAAAACCTCTAAAAAGCCAATTTGCTTTTTAGAAATTAAATATAAAATGGTGGAACAATAATCAAAATGTGGTTGAACTAGTGCTTTAAATAAAGTTATGCAAGCAAATAAAGTTTGATTTTTTGCTGACCTGCAAACAAAAACTTTTTTCTAATTTTTTTCTTTGAAAACAAAACAAAGTGTTGTCAATTTGAAATCCTAAATATTTTATTCCTAGATAAGTGACCTCCAAGGTGACCTCATACTATAAAACATCACTCAATAACTTTTCTAATATTCTTTATAGAAATATTGTTAAGAATATGAGATGAATTTAATCTTCTTTAGTTTTTGATATTTAATTTCAGTATTTTTGACATCCAGTAACTTAAAAACTGTAATGTATAACTTTAAAGGTTTTAAAAAGTCTTCTGACACCAAAGATATCAAAAATGACATGTTATAGCCTACTGGGGTGTTCTATTTAAAATATTGAAACTTGTGTGTGTGAAAATATTTCAAAAATTGTACAAAGTTTAAATTTATTTGTTCAATTCAAGGTTCTATTAGTGTTCAAAATATTCTAATATGTCACTCACTTTGGGACACTTGGGATATATTCTGTTTTTTTAAAGAAGTTTTAAATAGAGCAAGATAATAGAGCACTAAATAATAATAACAAAAATTTATTTTCAAGTTGGATATCCTAATACATGGGGAGATAGATAAATAATAATAAGTCAACAGAAAGAAAACTAAACACAAAATAAAAAGAAAATCCACATAAAATAAAATAAACTTACACATATAAATTTATAAATTCATAGCTAAGCAGCAAATATTCAGTTATCAAAATATTTAAAGCCACATATGACTTTCAACTGTTAAGACCAAAAATTACTGTCTTACATGTTATTGATATAATTTACCAATTTTTTTTAAAGATTCAATAGATAAACTGTTTTTTTTTTTACTTTTACAAATAGAGAATTACTCACTTGAACAGTAAGTATTTGATTTGATTGTTGTATATAATGGTTATTTCATGCTCTTGGCCATGATACAAGTATAGCACAGCAAAGCAAATTCTTGATCAGATTATGCACTACAGTTTATCTGAAGCTACAAGAACATGCTCTTATTTTTGTTTAAAAGAAGCACCAAATTTTTAAATTAGCACTTCATTAACGCTCTATCTTTAATATGATTTATAAGTACTTGCAGTTGCTGTCTGCGCTTCCTGTTTAAGGTGACTTTTCTATCTTATTCTAATCTTCTATCAATTATATATGTACTTTAAGGGGAATTTAGAGTGCAATAAGGTAATTGGTATGAGGTATGCAGTATGACATATGCAGTAAGAGATAAAGAAAATAAACTAGGGCAAATGTATGCTGTTAATAGTATGCTTACCACTTGCAGCTCAAAGTATACTATGAACAGCAGCATGTGTTTGCTATATATAGTTTATTTTCCTTACAGCTTACCTTAAGGCACTTTGAATCCGCCTTAATACTTTCAATTAATGTCACAAGGCAAACAAAAGAACATTAGGTCATGTGAAACATGTTTTATTTTGGAAACCAATGAAGCCTTCAATTAGTTCTCGACTTTTTTACAATGTTTTTCAAATTATTATGTAGTTAAGTTGTCTGTGTTTAGCATCACTGAAACTACCTAATTAAATAATTTTAAATGTTCAAAGCACACTAAAACAGCTAGGCAGAATCAAAAATATATAAAAACTAATGTCAAATGGCGAGCACAAACAGCAACAGCTATATGGCTATAAATCAAGCTAAATGGTTTACATTAGACCTACATGTGAAATGTTACACCAGTATTTGCATCTTTCCGCTTGCTTGAATAGCAGCCTATGGCTTGACAAGCCATTCTTGTTGCCTTTCTAGCTTCTAGTAGCAAGAAAAACACAAAAATAACTAAAATGTTGGTATCGTCTATAACTTTAAAAGAAAACATACTGGATTAAGTTCACTTTAATCTCACCCTATTAATTCGACGGACAAAAAATTCTGTGGAAAAAACGAGTGCAAAAATTACGATCGTCTCCAAAAAAACAGCGAAAAAGTGAGGTTATGTCGAAACGTCAACCACAGAAATTTCGACTTTTCGACATCTGGTTGGTTGAGCTCAACCAAATTTTGATCAATGTTGTCCGCTCAGGGCGGCGAGCATCTCGTCGCACCAAAATAGGATGCGCACTCGTCGTTGCGCCTTCTCAGTCTGGATTATAATTCAATGTCGGAGCCACAATCGGGCGGTTTTAGTCGGTATGAATCCGGCACTACTCGGGCTAAAACAAAGATGTTAAAAAAAACCTCCAAATTAGTTACTTCAACCGAAAAGAAACTAAAAAACAAAAGATCAAAAGATCTTGGGTGGAAATAACGAACATTCAAACTTGGATGAGCATCCCACAAGGAACACACAAAAGACCAAAGCGAAAAGAGAAATGATTAAACGATGTTTCGCCTGATGTTTCACTGGTCACCCTCTACCATACATCATTAAACACCATCATACACTTTGACCTCCAACCTTGAATCATTCACAAATAGGCATCGGTCCGCACTGATACTTATCGAAGTTACTTGATACGGATTCGTCCTGGCGTGTTAATATTTCCAGTAGGATTATGCTCCTAAGGCAATTAAAACAAAAAAGAAGTAAAAAAAACCTCCAAATCAGTTACTTTAACCGAAAAAAAAACTAAAAAACAAAAGATCAAAAGATCTTGGGTGGAAATAACGAAAAATATCTTTAAAAAATATTTTTGCAATTTGAATATCTCAAAAACTAATCAATAGATTTTCGAAATTTGCTGGTTACCCAGGGCGAAACATCGTTTAATCATTTCTCTTTTCGCTTTGGTCTCTTCGTTAGGAGACAAGGAGACCTTAAGGACGCTTTATTCCTTGTATGAAGGACTGGAAATATGGCCTTAAATAAAATGCAATTTTAACAAATAGCTCAGCCCCCTTAAATTAAATTAAGGGGGCTGTGCAAATAGGTTTGTATAAAATCGTATATACCATTGAGACAGTTGGTGTAGCACTTAGCGATATTTCATTGCCTTGCAGTTTTACGTAAAACCAGACCGATATCTCAATGTGGCACTAAATCACTGACTCGATAGAATATGCAATTAGTGTGTAGTGTATTTTAATATTTAAAAAAAGGCATGATTAAAACAATAACTTATTTTTTTTTAAACATTTCATTTTTTAAACAGTAGGTACCCATCAGTATGTTTAAGATTTTTGTTTCGTGCCTAAATAATAAGCATCAGGCTGTAAAGTGCAAGACCTTAGTTATGCCTAATTGAATTTTTTAGGATCATTTGATTAAGGCCTGAATAAGTAAGTTCCTTCCGTATGCACAGCAGGATCCGATTTAAATTAAATCAAAGATTTGATCAACTGAATAAAATGTACTGTTTTAATAAAATAAAATTATCTAAATTTAACAAAGCAAATTTTTGCACATTTTTCCATAAAAACAATATAAAAATGCTTCAAAACACATAGTTTTAAGACAGATTATTTTTAGTAGCGTTTTTCTTTTTATCGCTGCATTTTTCGATAAAAGAAATGCCTCTTAGGAGAAAAATTTAAAAAAATTGTTAAATTAATAATAACCTCAAAATTGGTTTTATTTATGTAAGCAAAAATCAGCTGGACAGTCAAGCTTTTTTCCACGCAGATTTTGACGCACCTTCACCAGAACTTAGAATCCGCGCGGTAGATCTGCTTATGGCAGGCAAGCCAAAAGTCAGCTGTGCTTTTGAGGATAAGAATAAAGAAAGGTATGGACTTTTAGCGGTAAAGAATAAATAAATATATACCCATTGATGACCTTGACGATCCAATTGGGACAATATGGTAGAATTCGATTTAGATTTTTGGTAACTGACACTTTTCGGTTAGGAGTTTGGTTCCTAAAGGTAAGTTTACCATTTCGGTAGCTAATTTAACGTAAAAATAACTTTGTTTATCCAAAATTATTGCTTAAGTAATTTTCGGGTGTCCCTCCTGAAAATTCAAGATCCGCCATGTTTTTGAGACGCTTACAAAAAGTAGCCATAAAAAAGACTTGATTTTCGACAAAAATAGAGTTAAATATGATGTTTTAATATATTTTAAGAACTACCAGACATATTTTTGGAGCAACCGGTGCTTTTCGGATATTTTTTTTTTCTTTGAAAATATTTTATTTTTTAAATATGTAAAATTTTGCATATTTTACGGGCCCGTGTGTTTTTTAGGATTATTAAATAATTTTAATCAGTAAACCAAGCTGCGTTTAAACTTTTTGGCTTAGTAGGCGTGTTTAAACGTGTGTTTTAATACACAGTTATGGAATTGTAAATATTGTGGTGTTTTATTATTATTTACACTTCCATTTTTTTTTCTTCTCTAAACTTGAAAAAGTTGTTTAGATGGACGTAACCTTTAAGTAAATCTTTATACATTTTTCGTTATTATTAGCTGTTTTTAACTGTATCGCGATGTAACATTGTAAGTAAAATTGTAGTGAAATTTTAGCAATTGATACCTCTAAATCATTCCCCACTTTGGGGAAAAAAAACAGTCCCCCAGCGGTTCCTGAGCGGTAATGCTACCTGTAAAAAAAACCCACAGGGTTTTCAGTAATAGTAATTATTAAGTAAATTTCACTAAAAATGTTGCTTGGGCGTCCTTAAGGTCTCCTTGAGCCAAAATGATAGTCGTGCATAGGCACCTTGAGGGAGGCTTAAGGCCTCCTTCTGCCAAAGAAAACAAAATCGAAGGACACCTTGAAGGCCTCCTTTAGCAAGGAATAAACCTCAAGATACCCTTCAAGGGATGACTATTAATATGGCACTTATTGATGATGTCAAACCCAAAAAAATTTAACTTTTTTAATTAAAAAATAAGAAATGTCATACATATTGTCATCTTATTAATTTAAAAAAAACTACAACTAAAATAAAAAATATATTCTTGTAATTTAAAAAGGTTTAATAATGCAAATATTTGTTTGCAATATTTTGCCAAATATGAAAACCAGTCTAATTAAAAAAAAGAGTAATATATATATATATATATATATATATATATACATATAGATATATACATATAGATATATACATATAGATATATATGATTATAGGATTATATACATATATAACGTTGAAGAAAGATGCAAATCAAAATAGGATCAGTTATGTATACATAGTAAATATTGACTATTAATAAGATCAGACTCAAACAAGCGATAAATAAAAAACTTAGGCAAGATCAGAAAATAAAATCAAACTGCATACCTAGGTACGACAACCAAAAATGAAACTGAATCTAAATGTATACTAACAAGCTCAAGCAAATTGTCACTTGTTTTTAAATTTAATGAAAGTTTTTGCATTTTCTTTACCACTTTATTTCCACTGTCAGCTTTTTTTTCCAGCACCAATTCTTTTTTGCGAGTTTATATTTTTTATTCTTACATAGCTTCACTGTAACACAAATTTTATTTTTTGGTTAATGTTCACAAATATAGTCTGCTTAAAATTTTTGAACACACCACGCACCATTACCACTTGCATTGAAAAGGATATTAACTTTTCAGTCAATTTTTCTTTACTTTCACTACTCTCCACATAAACAGTAGGAACAAAGATAGGAACTGTATGTGCAGGTACTTGTAACTTCTGAGATGGAAACAGCTGAAACAAATAAAAATCTTTAAAAGAAAGTTTTAAAATGTGTAAACATCTAAATTGCAGCAAGTATCAGATAATATAGTGGGCTGGTTATAATTTATGCAACAGAATTTAAGATATTAAACAAGTAGTTACTTAGGTATTTATTAAAATTGTGCCAATAGTTATGAACAAAAGGCAAAAAGCTAACCAAAAATTTGTATTTTTACTTCTAAAACATAATGCATACTCAGTGATATTTTAAAATGGGCTGCGTCTAAAGTTACGACAGACATATTAGAGCTCCGACAGCCGTTTTTGTGGTTAAGTGTCTATGGTTAGCGGTTTTTTGAGTGTCGCATTGGATTGGTAATGCTGGTGTTGTGTTGGATTGGGATGGTTTTCTTCTGAAAATGTAAAAAAACGGTTTTTTGACCACTTTTGTAACTTTGACATTTTTGGTAAAGTTACTACAACCTCGGTCACAACTGAGTCCCAATGACCTGTATAAAAAAGGTAGGTTCTTTCATGTGTATACACAAAAAATTAAATTTTTAACTTACCAGTGGTCTTTAAAATTTTCATTGTGGGTAAATTTAATATGACTGAAGTATCTTTCAAAGTCTGATTCAACAAACAACTGTAAACAACTCGTAGATGCGTTTCTTACATTTTTATAGAAATAGTTGTTATTTTACAATCATATAAATTGTTTTTGCACCCCGAAACAAAACAATATTGTCCAGGTATTGTATTTATGGCAATCAAAGCACCAATATCTCAGAATTAGAACTAAAACCGGATAAAAAATAAGACTTTATATCACTAAATTTGGAAACATCTGCCTATTAGGTAAAATTCGATATAGCACGAAAACCTTTCGTTGGGATTTGTCTAGATGCCCAATACGCAAATTTGCACCTGAAGACGATCAGAGATTGTACTGATCGAAACGTCGTGTATAAATAAAATAAATTACGTGCCTTGTTCTACTTTTAGATAATAATACCTTTCTAGGCAAATTTTACGGTAAAAAAACTACATATTTACTGGTTTACAGTAAGATCACTAAAACAACGGTAGGAGTTACTTAAAATACTGCTTGGGATGGCTTCAAATTAAGAAATTTATTGCAAAAAGCAATATGGCGTTTATTCGTTGTTTTGTACTGTTTGTCAACCAAAAAACGTTATTTGGTAACAGGTCCAACCGCTGTTTCCCCAAAAGGCGCAGAATGTCAACGTAACAAATAGTCTAGTGGCTAAAATAGTGCTTTTTTTATAAGCGCGGTTTTAAAGAACAAGCGATTAATTTAAAAAGCGATTTAAAAAAAGCACAGTTTTTGGCCTTAAATCTATATCTTAGTTCTAAGGCTACAATTTTGCTACTAAATTAGCACGCAAAAACTAAGATGATACTTTAAAGTGAATAACAATAAAGAAGATTAAGTAAAAGTATGACATTATTTTAATAAAATAATATGAGCATTTTAAAGGATCGTAACTAGCACCAAATCTAAACTTGCTAGATCCGTCCAAGGATAAATAACTACATATTTTTTTACACACTAATCAACACCTACTCCTCCGTTTAAAAAAAGTTTTGATCGCCCCTGTTTATGCCCCGGTTTAGGCCTTTGTTTTTAGCAATTTGTTTAAAAGGTACACTTTAAAAAAAAAATTTTTTTTTCATGTTACCAAACAAGTCTCATCTCATTGTAGCCTTTCCTTTGGGCCACCATGAGGAACTAAAAATTAATTTACTTAATTATTTGTTAATACAAAAAAGCGCTTGTTTACGATCGGTAGTGCGAGCAAATAATGGTCAAGTTTAGGCAGCTTTGTTTTGAATTTTTTATTGCCTTTCATTTTTTACCAGATATTAAAATTTATGACTTTTTACATTTTTCTTTGGTTTCGCGGTTTCATCCTTTTTTATGTTTTTTAAACCTGGAAATTTAGTAAGAAATAACCTGGAAATCCGGGAAACCAGGTGTGTTCCGAGTTTTCCAGATCGTTTTTGCGTACAGCCCTGTAAAAGCAAAGCATTTATCAAGCTTGAAAAGAATTACTACTTTGTAAAAACTAGTCTTATTGGACTTTACAATAAAATATCGCGGGCTGATTGGACTTTTCTTTAAGGTAAGTTTTTGGGTCGTTAAGAACAATTTTTGTCTTTGTCCTCCTTGGCAACGTAAACTGGGGGGTTACCTTTGAGAAATTTTTTGTTCTATTTATATGCACTTTCTACACATGATTACATACATAAACCATCTTTTATTTAAAAGTTATATTTAGCAAATTCTCCACTAGATGATGAAACCAGGCAACCCCTCAGGGTGCCAAATTGAAGCTCTAGGGGCGCTAAATTATAGCTCTACCCTGCCAAAAATCCCCAATAAAAAATTATAAAAAAAACGAATAAACCTCATATATTTTAATGGTTTTTAAACTTGTCACGTACAGAAAATGAAACAAAAACCGTCATCATTATACAATTTTACGAGGCAAATTACTAGTCAAAGCGTTTAAAAGTTTATAAGCTTTTACAGTGCCTCTGAAAAACTTTTATAGTTTTTTAAAAGATTTGTTGCAGTAAGTTTTCTGAAAAGTTTATAATTGTTTACAAGGAAATTATGCTTCTAGAATCGTACAGTAGTTTATAGTTTTTTTTAAGGATAACTTATAAGAATAAATATATAGTTTTTTACAACAATTTACAGCAGTCGTCTAAAATTTTTATGTTAAATTTACAAGTTTTTATAGTTTTTCATGAAAATGTACGAGGATTTGAATGATGAAATTAATGGGTTTGTATGGGAATTATTTTTTAAATAGTCGAAGCTAGTAAAACTGTATAAGGTTTTACGGTGCCTCTGATAAACTTATACGGTGGGATTTACTAAAAAGGTTTAGTTTATTTTAGAACGGTCCTAGGTTTAAGTGAAATTTTTGGTTTAAAGCATTTTAAACCAAACCTCCTTGAGTCTTGGACATAGATTGATTTATAAAAAAAAATTAAATAAATTCATTCATTGAATAATCATCCTAAAAAAATCTTTTGTTTGATGTAGGAAGAAAGTTTCAATTTAGAAAAAAAAAATAAAAAAATAAAACCTACACGGGGTTTAAATAGTAAACACTCTATAGAACAAATTACACTCGTAACTAAAACTTACCCTTCATAATTAATTTTTCCAAATAATACTTGATGTCACACAACGATTTAGATTGGTAATTTAATTGCCAGTTTTTTTACATTTCTTTCATTGTCGAAACGTCACTTTAAAAATATTAGCGCTGCGTTCAATCACAAACAGCGAGTTCGTATCTTTTACCTCTGCTTGCACCTTGGCTTGTACCAACCTCTACTGATGAAAGCTACAGAAAACTAAAATGAGTGGGCTTTGAGTAAGGAAAGTTTTTGACTGAGCTTTTAGATAGCCTCAATGTTTTACTTTCAGTTTGTAAATAAATTAATATGGTTGTTTTGGGTTTTTTTGTTTGGTATATTTTTCGTGCATAATAAGTGACCTTCACTTATGTTTGTTTTACCTCGTAGTGCCCTCATAAATATATTTTTTGTGCTGAAAACGGGTTGAAAATATGGCGTTTTTCTGGACAAAATTAGAGGTGTTTTATTGGGAAATCAAAATAAGCAAAGCGCCCTCTAACCTAAAGCCCCCAACTATCCTAAAGCCCCCGATACCATGGCAACTGCAGGTGTTTTGTCAACAAGGCCCACAGTTGGCAGAAGGGTATTTTTACGTTTTCTGACAGAAAACCATTCGAGGTTATGTTTATCTTTCAAAAATATTTTTTC
Source organism: Oxystoma pomonae (assembly GCA_963921995.1). Lineage (NCBI taxonomy): Eukaryota > Metazoa > Arthropoda > Insecta > Coleoptera > Brentidae > Oxystoma > Oxystoma pomonae. The sequence goes on along the minus strand of OY998167.1, from coordinate 75,654,657 downwards.
AAAAACGAATATGAAACCACTCCGCGTGTGCGGTCGCCCGCCGAAAATGGCCTAGCGCTGCGCGAGCATTACCCCGAGTATCAAAGAACCAAGAGAACTTTACTGGCTCGCTGGAATTACTAGGAATTCGCCTAGAAACATTCCCATAATTTTGTTTTTATTTTGATTCAATTTTTTTTTAAATTTAAATTATTGCGGCATAAGTTATATGCAAGTTTACTGGTGAAATCTTAGAGGCCTAAGGATATATTTTAGATACCAACAGCAGCTTCAAAAACACACGGATATACTTGAGTATTAACAAAACAGGTCAGTAAAGCTCCATTTAGAGGTTGAAGAAACTCTTGCTAGTCGTTGATGTTCCTGTTTAAAATAGAATATGATTATTTCGTTTAGCGTCAGCAGTCGATTTTTAAATTTGCATGCTTTATAAGTTAACCTGTTGTCCTTAAATCAGTGGTAACAGCTAGCAGGAGTGTTTCAAAATCAATTATAAATGCACTTGTAAATGCAACCTTAAACACTACACCCAGTTACTTTAATATATAGTTGGGTAGCGTTTTTTTAGCAAGTAATTCTGCAGTAAATGTTTTTTTTTTATTTTAGTATTTTACTCGGTTTTTTTTATGAAAAAAATCTTGTATGTAGGCACTGACTAAGGTCCCTAAAGAGTTAAAATTTATGAGCGCTGGAATTGCTAAAAAGTGCTGGGTTGGTTTGACTTCAGGATTTGGGTGGTTTAGTTACCGCTTTAGTTAAAAAAAATGAAAAAAGTTTCATCACTGGTAAATTTGAACTTCCTAGGGGCTCAGGTAAGTGCTAAATAGGTATCTAAAGAAAACTGTTTACTACACTAATACCGTTTAGCCTTAATATATTAAGTGAGCAGCATGAAATAATACTGAGGAAAATTTTACTGATAAAAAGTTATTCTTAGGGCCAGTTTCTCAATAGCGGATTATCAGAAACTTAAAGTAACTCGTGAGCTCTAAATCCCAGTTTTCTTGCTGTTTTTAAGCCAATATTTTTTTTTAGGTTAACCCTGAGGTAAGGTAACTTACCCTCACCTTGAAGCCCTGGTTATCCTGGAGTTAATTTTAACCTGATTTTTAAAGATTTTTACTAGGTTATGTTGCTTGAGTTAACACAAACTCGCTTTTGAGAAACCGGCCCTTAGTCTCTCTTGTTTTTTGAATAAAATAGGTTAGTGACTTGAAAATTGGAGAACATTAATCAGGAAAAATTCTTTAAAATATAAATAGTTGCTCACTCATCTTTCAAATAAATTAAATACACAGGATCAAATACTATGTGTGTATGTCATAACTGGTGGTTACTGAACACTTCTATGAAAGTTGAATCATGCACTGTGAACCTGCTTAGATTTTGAAACTCATATAACACAGGAAAATAAAACTGCAGATTACAAAACTTGATTTACTTTGGCTTGATACTTTTGTCTCTAACTTATAACTTAGATAACAAAACAACAAAACCAAACCTCTGCTTCTGTAACTAAAAAATTATTATGCAAAAACAGTTTATAAAAATGTGCCACTCAAGAGAAAATTTTTAAGAAATATTGGTTGTCCTCGCCTAAAGTGCAAAATATAGAAACAAAATTTAGAGATAGAATATTTCTTGTTATTTTTATTATTCTTTTAGGAGCTGTATATAATAACAAAACATATGGAGCAGTGGATATTTAGGCAACTACCTAAAATGAAAAAGAAGAAGATTCTAAAGTGCCACCACCCAGAGAAGAATAATAATCTATAAATTAAAAAGTCTACAATTTGTACCCAAACATACAGAGCAGTGGATATTTTGCCAACTAAAATGTATAGCAAAACAAGATGGTTCTATAGAGTCAGCACCAAACAAAGAATAATAATCTATAAACTCAAAGTAAGTTTTCGCTTCTGATTTTAATTATATTTGGTAAAACTTCCTTAAATAAACAAAAATTATTATAGTCTAGATCCGATATCAAAAATTCATTCAATATCAAAACTCTTATTGTTTATTGCAAATTTTCTGGACCTATTTCTGAACATATTTTGAGCCTCCCCTCATCTATTTCAATTCCATTAGGAAAAACAGAAAAACTATACACAAAGAACAAAACAGAACAATTTTGAAGGGGGACACTCACAGATACTTTTTGGCTCTGTTGGAAATTTCATAAGGTAATTTTTATCTCTGAAATTTAAAAAGGGGAAGGTCTTTTAAACGTCTTTACTATTAATTATGTCAAAATTTTAAAAAGCTAGGATGACTGGTGTTTAGGATATTTGCTTTTAATGTGGTATGGAATGAAGAAAAGGTTTGAACCTTTTCAGCGGATCAGTTTGACCACCAAAACTTAAAGAATAAAAGTAGGCTTATTTGGATGGTATGTTTGAAAAAACAATCAGAAAAAAATCATGAAATGTTTATTCCCTTTTTTATTATGAAAAATGTAACTTTAAAACCAACGTTTTTTCCTGACTTTTGTGCAAGAAATTGCTTATTTGTCGCTCCTTGACAAATTTAAACTTAATATCTTGCATGTTTGTAAAGCAATTTAAACGATCTTCTAAATAAGATGTCATTCGAGCCACTTTTTTTATATAATTTCTCCTGGAAAAACTCATATCCCTCAAGTCACTCGCAAAAATCCTGTTTATGTAAAAAAAAATTTTAAAAAGTAATTTCTAGACTACTAAAATTGTATAATGTTTTTGAAGTGTTCACTAAATACTCAAAAAAACCTCTGTTATGTTTTCGTTGAACATGAATTTGAATTATTTCAAGCATAAGTCAAGGTGCCAATGGGCTTTTTTCCAGGTTTGAAGGGAGCGCTTGATAATAAAGGTTTTTTGACGGATTTTGGTAGCTAAGGGGGTCTTACAAATCCAAGTGATGAAACTCTGGCTCCTTTGGGAGAACTCCAAAAAATAAAACATAATCTGGAATATTTGGGATGTCAAAAAAAGTATATATTCCGACAAAAATGGATTTATATATAGTCCATTTTTGATGCGTTTATTTAAAAAAATGTTTACTGTGAAATCTGTTCTTAGAACCCTTAGATACTTCTAAGAATTTTTAAATCACATAAATGGATTACGGGAACCCAAAATTTCAAAAACAATATCAGATGCCTATATTTTGTTTTATTTTTTTATTAGTTATTTTTAAAAAATGGTCACCACCTTGAATATCTGGATTCAAGTTCCCCAAAATCAGTAAAAAAATATCTGTTATCAAGCTCTTTCTTCAGTTTTGTTGTTTTCTCTAAAGAAAATATTTTTTCAGTTCATACACTTATACTTTTGTTTTTTTTTTAAATTTCAGAACCTAACCACGTGAAGCCTGATATTTGAAACTACAGCTACTAGTTTACGTCGTTGAAGTTAGATTGAGATTGGGATTGAGATTGACAAATATTATAGCGGACCAAACAAATACTGATTATAGAATACCGATTCCGTTTAAAGTCGGTATAAAGGAGTTTTTTAGGGTGAGGATTTCAAATTTTCGATCATATTTCAAAAATTATGAAGTTGAAAGCTCCCAGGGGGGGGGATACCATCTAGTATCTCCGATTTACTTGAAAATTGGTATGTAGCGGTTTTTGTGGTCGAGGATTACGGATTTTAAAAAACTATAAAGTTGTCAGCTTCCCGCTGAGTTGGGGGGGGGGCTACCATCTAGTATTTCCGATTTCGTTCAAACTTGGTATATAGGGGTTTTTGGAGCCGAAAATTAAGAAGTTTTGACCAGATTTCAAAAATTAGGTTGACAGCTTCTGGAGGGGGGGGGGGTATCATCCAAGTATCTTAGATTTAGTTCAAAATTGGTAGAAAGGGGTTTTGGGGGTCAAGAATTACGAATGTTGGTTCAGGTTTCACCAATTATGAAGTTAACAGTTCCCCGCGGGGGAAGGGGGCGATCTAAGTACACCAGATTTAGTTGAAAATTGTTATATAGAGGTCGTGGGAGGCCAAAGTTATGAATGTTCTCAAATTTCACAAATTATAAAGTGAACAGCTGCGCGAGGGGTGGGCGGTTCCATTTGAGCATCTCAGATTTGTTTAAAAATTGATATATCGGGGTTTTGGGGGCCGACAATTAAAAATTTTAGAGCAGATTTCCAAAACTATGAAGTTGACAGCTCTTCGAATACAGGGGGGCACCATCTAGTAGTATTTCCGATTTTGTTCAAAATTGATATTCAGGTGACATTGTCACGCCATATGTTATGCACAAATCGATAGCTGTCAAAATGAGCTAAATTCAGAAAATGGTTGTGTTTTTTTGTGTTGTTTTTTAATATTTTAAAGCCAGTCTTGACGTTGTCACGCCATATGGAATACGTGAATCGATAACTGTCAAAATGGCCTTTTAATATGGATAATTTATGTTTTCTGCGCGAGACCCTAAAGTACGGAAAAACACCCCTAAATAAAAAAATTGATGAATTTTGCATGTTTTTTAATGTTTTAAAATTTTTAAATACCAATCGTGACGTTGTCACCCCATACGATATACATGAATCGGTAGCTGTCAAAATGCGTTTTTAAAAAAAATAATTTTTCTTTTCTGCGCGAGACCCTAAAGTGCGAAAAAACACCCTTAAATTCGGAAAATGGTTAAATTTTGCAAGTTTCTTAAATTTTCAAAATTTTTAAATACCAATCGTGACGTTGTCACCCCATACGATATACATGAATCGACAGCTGTCAAAATGCATTTAAAAAAAAAAAATATTTATTTTCAGCGCGAGACTCTAAAGTGCGAAAAAACACCCTTAAATTCGGAAAATGGTTAAATTTTGCAAGTTTCTTAAAGTTTTAAAATTGATAAATACCAATCGTGACGTTGTCACCCCATACGATATACATGAATCGGTAGCTGTCAAAATGCGTTTTTAAAAAAAATAATTTTTCTTTTCAGCGCGAGACCCTAAAGTGCGAAAAAACACCCTTAAATTCGGAAAATGGTTAAATTTTGCAAGTTTCTTAAAGTTTTAAAATTGATAAATACCAATCGTGACGTTGTCACCCCATACGATATACATGAATCGGTAGCTGTCAAAATGCGTTTTTAAAAAAAATAATTTTTCTTTTCTGCGCGAGACCCTAAAGTGCGAAAAAACACCCCTAAATTTAGAAAATGGTTAAATTTTTCAAGTTTCTTAAAGTTTTAAAATTTATAACTACCAATCGTGACGTTGTCACCCCATACAGTATACAAAAATCGGTAGCTGTCGAAACGCCCTTTAAATACAAATAATTTTTATTTTCTGCGCGAGACCCTAAAGTACGGAAAAACACCCTTAAATTTAGAAAATGGTTAAATTTTGCAAGTTTCTTAAAATTTTAAAATTTATAAATACCAATGGTGACGTTGTCACCCCATACGGTATACATGAGTCGGTAGCTGCCAAAATGCCCTTTTAACTCAAGTAATTTTTCTTCTCTGCGCGAGACCCTAAAGTACGGAAAAACACCCTTAAATTCAGAAAATGGTTAAATTTTGCAAGTTTCTTAAAGTCTTAAAATTTATAAATACCAATCGTGACGTTGTCACTCCATACGGTATACAAGAATCGGTAGCTGTGGAAACGCCCTTTAAATACAAGTAATTTTTCTTTTCTGCGCGAGACCCTAAAGTACGGAAAAACACCCTTAAATTCAGAAAAAGGTTAAATTTTGCAAGTTTCTTAAAATTTTAAAATTATACCAATCGTGACGTTGTCACCCCATACGGTATACATTAATCGGTAGCTGCTAAAATGTCCTTTTAAAGCAAATAATTTTTATTTTCTGCGCGAGACCCTAAAGTGCGAAAAAACACCCCTAAAAGTAGAAAATGGTTAAATTTTTCAAGTTTCTTAAAGTTTTAAAAATTTTAAATACCAATCGTGACGCTGTCGCCCCATACGATATACATGAATCGGTAGCTGTCGAAACGCCCTTTAAATACAAATAATTTTTATTTTCTGCGCGAGACCCTAAAGTACGGAAAAACACCCTTAAATTTAGAAAATGGTTAAATTTTGCAAGTTTCTTAAAGTTTTAAAAATTTTAAATACCAATCGTGACGTTGTCACCCTATACGGTATATATAAATATATAGCTACCAAAATGCCCTTTTAAATCAAATAATTTTTCTTTTCTGCGCGAGACCCTAAAGTACAGAAAAATACCCTTAAATTCAGAAAATGGTTAAATTTTGCAAGTTTCTTAAAGTCTTAAAATTTATAAATACCAATCGTGACGTTGTCACCCCATACGGTATATATAAATCTGTAGCTGCCAAAATGCCCTTTGAACTCAAATAATTTTTCTTTTCTGCGCGAGACCCTAAAGTGCGAAAAAACACCCTTAAATTCGGAAAATGGTTAAATTTTGCAAGTTTCTTAAAGTTTTAAAAATTTTAAATACCAATCGTGACGTTGTCACCCCATACGGTATATATAAATATATAGCTACCAAAATGCCCTTTTAACTCAAATAATTTTTCTTTTCTGCGCGAGACCCTAAAGTACAGAAAAACACCCTTAAATTCAGAAAATGGTTAAATTTTGCAAGTTTCTTAAAGTCTTAAAATTTATAAATACCAATCGTGACGTTGTCACCCCATACGGTATATATAAATCTGTAGCTGCCAAAATGCCCTTTGAACTCAAATAATTTTTCTTTTCTGCGCGAGACCCTAAAGTGCGAAAAAACACCCTTAAATTCGGAAAATGGTTAAATTTTGCAAGTTTCTTAAAGTTTTAAAAATTTTAAATACCAATCGTGACGTTGTCACCCCATACGATATACATGAATCGGTAGCTGTCAAAATGCGTTTTTAAAAAAAATAATTTTTATTTTCTGCACGAGACCCTAAAGTGCGAAAAAACACCCCTAAATTTAGAAAATGGTTAAATTTTTCAAGTTTCTTAAAGTTTTAAAATTTATAAATACCAATCGTGACGTTGTCACCCCATACGGTATACAAAAATCGGTAGCTGTCGAAACGCCCTTTAAATACAAATAATTTTTATTTTCTGCGCGAGACCCTAAGGTACGGAAAAACACCCTTAAATTTAGAAAACGGTTAAATTTTGCAAGTTTCTTAAAGTTTTAAAAATTTTAAATACCAATCGTGACGTTGTCACCCCATACGATATACATGAATCGGTAGCTGTCAAAATGCGTTTTTAAAAAAAATAATTTTTATTTTCTGCACGAGACCCTAAAGTGCGAAAAAACACCGCTAAATTTAGAAAATGGTTAAATTTTTCAAGTTTCTTAAAGTTTTAAAATTTATAAATACCAATCGTGACGTTGTCACCCCATACGGTATACAAAAATCGGTAGCTGTCGAAACGCCCTTTAAATACAAGTAATTTTTCTTTTCTGCGCGAGACCCTAAGGTACGGAAAAACACCCTTAAATTTAGAAAATTGTTAAATTTTGCAAGTTTCTTAAAGTTTTAAAAATTTTAAATACCAATCGTGACGTTGTCACCCCATACGATATACATGAATCGGTAGCTGTCAAAATGCGTTTTTAAAAAAAATAATTTTTATTTTCTGCACGAGACCCTAAAGTGCGAAAAAACACCCCTAAATTTAGAAAATGGTTAAATTTTTCAAGTTTCTTAAAGTTTTAAAATTTATAAATACCAATCGTGACGTTGTCACTCCATACGGTATACAAGAATCGGTAGCTGTGGAAACGCCCTTTAAATACAAGTAATTTTTCTTTTCTGCGCGAGACCCTAAGGTACGGAAAAACACCCTTAAATTTAGAAAATTGTTAAATTTTGCAAGTTTCTTAAAGTTTTAAAAATTTTAAATACCAATCGTGACGTTGTCACCCCATACGATATACATGAATCGGTAGCTGTCAAAATGCGTTTTGAAAAAAAATAATTTTTATTTTCTGCACGAGACCCTAAAGTGCGAAAAAACACTCCTAAAAGTAGAAAATGGTTAAATTTTTCAAGTTTCTTAAAGTTTTAAAAATTTTAAATACCAATCGTGACGTTGTCACCCCATACGATATACATGAATCGGTAGCTGTCAAAATGCGTTTTTAAAAAAAATAATTTTTATTTTCTGCACGAGACCCTAAAGTGCGAAAAAACACCCCTAAATTTAGAAAATGGTTAAATTTTTCAAGTTTCTTAAAGTTTTAAAATTTATAAATACCAATCGTGACGTTGTCACCCCATACGGTATACAAAAATCGGTAGCTGTCGAAATGCCCTTTAAATACAAATAATTTTTATTTTCTGCGCGAAACCCTAAAGTACGGAAAAACACCCTTAAATTTAGAAAATGGTTAAATTTTGCAAGTTTCTTAAAATTTTAAAATTTTTAAATACCAATCGTGACGTTGTCACCCCATACGGTATACATAAATCGGTAGCTGCCAAAATTCCCTTTTAACTTAAATAATTTTTCTTTTCTGCGCGAGACCCTAAAGTACAGAAAAACACCCTTAAATTCAGAAAATGGTTAAATTTTGCAAGTTTCTTAAAGTCTTAAAATTTATAAATACCAATCGTGACGTTGTCACCCCATACGGTATACAAAAATCGGTAGCTGTCGAAATGCCCTTTAAATACAAATAATTTTTATTTTCTGCGCGAGACCCTAAAGTACGGAAAAACACCCTTAAATTTAGAAAATGGTTAAATTTTGCAAGTTTCTTAAAATTTTAAAATTTTTAAATACCAATCGTGACGTTGTCACCCCATACGGTATACATAAATCGATAGCTGCCAAAATGCCCTTTTAACTCAAATAATTTTTCTTTTCTGCGCGAGACCCTAAAGTACGGAAAAACACCCTTAAATTCAGAAAATGGTTAAATTTTGCAAGTTTCTTAAAGTCCTAAAATTTATAAATACCAATCGTGACGTTGTCACTCCATACGGTATACAAGAATCGGTAGCTGTGGGAACACCCTTTAAATACAAGTAATTTTTCTTTTCTGCGCGAGACCCTAAAGTACGGAAAAACACCCTTAAATTCGGAAAATGGTTAAATTTTGCAAGTTTCTTAAAGTTTTAAAATTTTTAAATACCAATCGTGACGTTGTCACCCCATACGATATACATGAGTCGGTAGCTGTCAAAATGCACCTTTTAAAAACATAATTTGTATTTTCAGCGCGAGACCCTAAAGTACGGAAAAACACCCTTAAATTTAGAAAATGGTTAAATTGCAAATGGTTGCAAAATTTAACCATTTTCCGAATTTAAGGGTGTTTTTTCGCACTTTAGGGTCTCGCGCTGAAAATAAAAATTATTTTTTTAAAACATGCATTTTGACAGCTACCGATTCATGTATATCGTATGGGGTGACAACGTCACGATTGGTATTTATAAATTTTAAAACTTTAAGAAACTTGAAAAATTTAACCATTTTCTAAATTTAAGGGTGTTTTTCCGTACTTTAGGGTCTCGCGCAGAAAAGAAAAACTATTTTTTTTAAAAATGCATTTTGACAGCTACCAATTCATGTATATCGTATGGGGTGACAGCGTCACGATTGGTATTTAAAAATTTTAAAATTTTAAGAAACTTGCAAAATTTAACCATTTTCTAAATTTAAGGGTGTTTTTCCGTACTTTAGGGTCTCGCGCAGAAAAGAAAAATTATTTGAGTTCAAAGGGCATTTTGGCAGCTACCGATTCATGTATACCGTATGGAGTGACAACGTCACGATTGATATTTAAAAATTTTAAAATTTTAAGAAACTTGCAAAATTTAACCATTTTCTAAATTTAAGGGTGTTTTTCCGTACATTAGGGTCTCGCGCAGAAAAGAAAAATTATTTGAGTTAAAAGGGCATTTTGGCAGCTACCGATTTATGTATACCGTATGGGGTGACAACGTTACGATTGGTATTTAAAAATTTAAAATTTTAAGAAACTTGCAAAATTTAACCATTTTCTAAATTTAAGGGTGTTTTTCCGTACTTTAGGGTCTCGCGCAGAAAATAAAAATTATTTGTATTTAAAGGGCGTTTCGACAGCTACCGATTTTTGTATACCGTATGGGGTGACAACGTCACGATTGGTATTTATAAATTTTAAAACTTTAAGAAACTTGAAAAATTTAACCATTTTCTAAATTTAGGGGTGTTTTTTCGCACTTTAGGGTCTCGTGCAGAAAATAAAAATTATTTTTTTTAAAAACGCATTTTGACAGCTACCGATTCATGTATATCGTATGGGGTGACAACGTCACGATTGGTATTTAAAATTTTTAAAACTTTAAGAAACTTGCAAAATTTAACCATTTTCCGAATTTAAGGGTGTTTTTTCGCACTTTAGGGTCTCGCGCAGAAAAGAAAAATTATTTGAGTTTAAAGGGCATTTTGGCAGCTACAGATTTATATATACCGTATGGGGTGACAACGTCACGATTGGTATTTAAAAATTTTAAAATTTTAAGAAACTTGCAAAATTTAACCTTTTTCTGAATTTAAGGGTGTTTTTCCGTACTTTAGGGTCTCGCGCAGAAAAGAAAAACTATTTTTTTAAAAAATGCATTTTGACAGCTACCAATTCATGTATATCGTATGGGGTGACAACGTCACGATTGGTATTTAAAAATTTTTAAACTTTAAGAAACTTGAAAAATTTAACCATTTTCTAAATTTAAGGGTGTTTCCCTACTTTAGGGTCTCGCGCAGAAAAGAAAAACTATTTTTTTTTAAAATGCATTTTGACAGCTACCAATTCATGTATATCGTATGGGGTGACAACGTCACGATTGGTATTTAAAAATTTTTAAACTTTAAGAAACTTGAAAAATTTAACCATTTTCTAAATTTAAGGGTGTTTTTCTCTACTTTAGGGTCTCGCGCAGAAAAGAAAAACTATTTTTTTTTTAAATGCATTTTGACAGCTACCAATTCATGTATATCGTATGGGGTGACAACGTCACGATTGATATTTAAAAATTTTTAAACTTTAAGAAACTTGAAAAATTTAACCATTTTCTAAATTTAAGGGTGTTTTTCCCTACTTTAGGGTCTCGCGCAGAAAAGAAAAACTATTTTTTTTTAAAATGCATTTTGACAGCTACCAATTCATGTATATCGTATGGGGTGACAACGTCACGATTGGTATTTAAAAATTTTTAAACTTTAAGAAACTTGAAAAATTTAACCATTTTCTAAATTTAAGGGTGTTTTTCTCTACTTTAGGGTCTCGCGCAGAAAAGAAAAACTATTTTTTTTTTAAATGCATTTTGACAGCTACCAATTCATGTATATCGTATGGGGTGACAACGTCACGATTGGTATTTAAAAATTTTTAAACTTTAAGAAACTTGAAAAATTTAACCATTTTCTAAATTTAAGGGTGTTTTTCCGTACTTTAGGGTCTCGCGCAGAAAAGAAAAATTATTTGAGTTCAAAGGGCATTTTGGCAGCTACCGATTCATGTATACCGTATGGAGTGACAACGTCACGATTGATATTTAAAAATTTTAAAACTTTAAGAAACTTGCAAAATTTAACCATTTTCTAAATTTAAAGGTGTTTTTCCGTACTTTAGGGTCTCGCGCAGAAAAGAAAAATTATTTGAGTTTAAAGGGCATTTTGGCAGCTACCGACTTATGTATACCGTATGGGGTGACAACGTCACGATTGGTATTTATAAATTTTAAAACTTTAAGAAACTTGCAAAATTTAACCATTTTCTAAATTTAAGGGTGTTTTTCCGTACTTTAGGGTCTCGCGCAGAAAAGAAAAATTATTTGAGTTCAAAGCGCATTTTGACAGCTACCGACTCATGTATACCGTATGGGGTGACAACGTCACGATTGGTATTTATAAATTTTAAAACTTTAAGAAACTTGAAAAATTTAACCATTTTCTAAATTTAAGGGTGTTTTTCCGTACTTTAGAGTCTCGCGCAGAAAAGAAAAACTATTTTTTTTAAAAATGCATTTTTATAGCTACCAATTCATGTATATCGTATGGGGTGACAACGTCACGATTGGTATTTAAAAATTTTTAAACTTTAAGAAACTTGAAAAATTTAACCATTTTCTAAATTTAAGGGTGTTTTTCCGTACTTTAGGGTCTCGCGCAGAAAAGAAAAATTATTTGAGTTTAAAGGGCATTTTGGCAGCTACCGACTTATGTATACCGTATGGGGTGACAACGTCACGATTGGTATTTATAAATTTTAAAACTTTAAGAAACTTGCAAAATTTAACCATTTTCTAAATTTAAGGGTGTTTTTCCGTACTTTAGGGTCTCGCGCAGAAAAGAAAAATTATTTGAGTTCAAAGGGCATTTTGACAGCTACCGACTCATGTATACCGTATGGGGTGAGAACGTCACGATTGGTATTTATAAATTTTAAAACTTTAAGAAACTTGAAAAATTTAACCATTTTCTAAATTTAAGGGTGTTTTTCCGTACTTTAGGGTCTCGCGTAGAAAAGAAAAATTATTTTTTTAAAAAATGCATTTTGACAGCTACCGATTTATGTATATCGTATAGGGTGACAACGTCACGATTGGTATTTAAAAAGATTAAAACTTTAAAAAACTTGCAAAATTTAACCATTTTCCGAATTTAAGGGTGTCTTTTCGCACTTTAGGGTCTGGCGCTTAAAATAAAAATTATTTTTTTTAAAAATGCATTCTGACAGCTACCGATTCATGTATATCGTACGGGGTGACAACGTCACGATTGGTATTTAAAAATTTTAAAACTTTAAGAAACTTGCAAAATTTAACCATTTTCCGAATTTAAGGGTGTTTTTTCGCACTTTAGGGTCTCGCGCTGAAAATAAAAATTAATTTTTTTTAAATGCATTTTGACAGCTACCGATTCATGTATATCGTATGGGGTGACACCGTCACGATTGGTATTTAAATGTTTAAAACTTTAAGAAACTTGAAAAATTTAACCATTTTCCGAATTTAAGGGTGTTTTTTCGCACTTTAGGGTCTCGCGCTGAAAATAAAAATTATTTTTTTTTAAAATGCATTTTGACAGCTACTGATTCATGTATATCGTATGGGGTGACAACGTCACGATTGGTATTTATAAATTTTAAAACATTAAAAAACATGCAAAATTCATCAATTTTTTGAATTTAGGGGTGTTTTTCCGTACTTTAGGGTCTCGCGCAGAAAACATAAATTATCCATATTAAAAGGCCATTTTGACAGTTATCGATTCACGTGTTCCATATGGCGTGACAACGTCAAGACTGACTTTAAAATATTAAAAAACAACACAAAAAACACAACGATTTTCTGAATTTAGCTCATTTTGACAGCTATCGATTTGTGCATAACATATGGCGTGACAATGTCACCTAAATATCAATTTTGAACAAAATCGGAAATACTACTAGATGGTGCCCCCCTGTGTTCGAAGAGCTGTCAACTTCATAGTTTTGGAAATCTGGTCTAAAATTTTTAATTCTCGGCCCCCAAAACCCCGATATATCAATTTTTAAACAAATCTGAGATGCTCAAATGGAACCGCCCACCCCTCGGGCAGCTGTTCACTTTATAATTTGTGAAATTTGAGAACATTCATAACTTTCGCCTCCCACGACCTCTATATAACAATTTTCAACTAAATCTGGTGTACTTAGATGGCCCCCTTCCCCCGCGGGGAACTGTTAACTTCATAATTGGTGAAACCTGAACCAACATTCGTAATTCTTGACCCCCAAAACCCCTTTCTACCAATTTTGAACTAAATCTAAGATACTTGGATGATACCCCCCCCCTCCAGAAGCTGTCAACCTAATTTTTGAAATTTGGTCAAAACTTCTTAATTTTCGGCTCCAAAAACCCCTATATACCAAGTTTGAACGAAATCGGAAATACTAGTTGGTAGCCCCCCCCCCCAACTCAGCGGGAAGCTGACAACTTTATAGTTTTTTAAAATCCGTAATCCTCGACCACAAAAACCGCTACATACCAATTTTCAATTAAATCGGAGATACTAGATGGTATCCCCCCCCCTGGGAGCTTTCAACTTCATAATTTTTGAAATATGATCGAAAATTTGAAATCCTCACCCTAAAAAACTCCTTTATACCGACTTTAAACGAAATCGGTATTCTATAATCAGTATTTGTTTGGTCCGCTATAATATTTGTCAATCTCAATCCCAATCTCAATCTAACTTCAACGACGTTACTAGTTTGCGGTTCCAAAGAAGGAAAAAAATAACATGTTATTCTTTTCTTTTTTAAGTTAGATTTAATTTAAATGATTATTAATAAGTATTTTTGAGATAAGTTTTTAAATTAATTTATTTAACTGCATATCTATAGGTCTTTATAATGTTGTGGCCATAAACACCTCAACAAGTAGAGCCATGTGTGCATTTAGTTTTACTTCCAAGGACCAAATGCCCACCGGTGGAGACAAATCCTCCGCTGTTTTGTGACCATCGGTAGGCACGCGGTCCTGAGACGTAAAACAGAAATGCCCACATGTGGGCATGGGCAATGTGTTAATAGGAGGGTGTCACATTCTAAACAAAAAAACAAACAAAATTGAAATATTTATTACACTCCATTCCAAATTGCTTCAGACCAGTTTTTGACACTGACAATGACAGTTCCATTTAGCTTCTGTGTTTAATTATCAGCCGCCATATTGAAATGGGTCCGGAGAATTTGGAATGAGGTGTATATGTAAAAATGTAATTTTTTAGCTTATTTTTTAAAATTTTATTATATATAGTTAATTAAAATTGCTAAAAATATTTCTACAACACAAAAATGCTATAGTATTCTACCCATATAGTTGTTATTGTTCTGTGAATAACTAAAATGTATAAAAATTGTATTGTTCATTCTGGTAGTTTTCTTGCCTAAATTCCAAAATCTGAAAATAAAAAAAATTAGAGGTAAACATTTGTCTAATTTAGCTACAATGCTTTTTTTAGTACTAGTAAGGAGTGCTTTAATAAATGTTCACTTACAACCAAAACAGAACTCCAAAAAAGAGGAAGTATTTCTGCAACCCTATCTTTGCCGCAACCTTATCTTATGCATTTTTAACTACATTGGGCATTGGTAATTAGAGTTTTAGTTAAAGGATCTTTTATTAGGAAATTAGAGATTTTTGGACCTGTAGATATCTCTTTTAGAAGCTACCCATTTCAAATTTTTACACAATAAATGATTCACTAACAGAAAACACAAGTTTACATAAAAGATAGCAAGAGATGTAACATTACCCTATATGCCAACAAAAATAAATAGGTAGTATTTCTGTGTGTGCAAACATATTAAATATTAAGTTTTTGGATTTTATTGAATTATTTATTTTTGAGTTTGCACAAGAAGTAATAATTTTGGGTAAGGGATTTAAATGAGAAAGGCATCAGTACATAAGGTCAATAACAGAGTTTGTACAGAAAACCTTTAATTGGATTCTCTGATGTCTCCCAGTTTTTCCCAACCATTTGTAAAAACTTATAATTTTTTTAGCGCTTTTATATAAGGATGGTTTGAAAATGTTGTCATATAAACACCACTAAAACTGATTTAAGCACTAAATCGATTTTATTTGGAAGCGGTTTATCACTCAAAAGCCCATTCAACACCATTCTCAACTAAAAGGTCAGTTAAATCCTACTGCCTCAGTGCCCTTTAGCTTACTGTGGCTGCCATTTTTATAACATATATTTTCTGTCAGTTTGGTGTCAATATGGCATTGATCATAGGCCAAAGGATACTAAAATGAAAATGAGTTAACTGGTTGTTTTAGTTAAGAACAGTGTTGGTCCATTTTAGGGTCGTTATAAACACTTTAGTGCATTTCTTCTAACCTAAAGAAAATACTAAACCCTAGTCTTTCAAAAAATCTGTTGTTAATTAATTAATTATGTTGTTTTATTTGTTTTTTCTTTAAACTGGCATTTAATGAAGGACATAACCCTCAAAGAAAGAGATTTTATTTAAAACCATCCTTATATAAAAGCACTTTTAGGTGCGTATAAACATAGTAACTGAGGACAGCAGCATATGCTTGCTATAGTTATGGAACTCTGAATACACCTTAAAAGAATCTAAAAGGAAGAAGAAGCCACTTGTAGTTATTTCAAGGGGTAATTATGCAGTATACGGTTTTCTGCCATTTTTGATTTTTTATGAAAAATTCTTTATGGGGGCACCTACTAGGATCCCTAGGACCCCAAATCCGCCTGCGCCCGTTGTTTTTTTTTTTGTTTTTTTTTAAAATTTTTTTCACCAAAACAACCCAATCCAACACAGTCCAACCTAAACTAATCCAACCCAACCCAAAACAATGAAAAAAACACATTACAACCCCCCTCCAGGCACCCTTTATTCTCTTTATAAAAAAAAATCGGGCGCAGCCGGATTTGGGGTCCTAGGGATCCTAGTAGGTGCCCCCATAAAGAATTTTTCATAAAAAAAAAATGGCAGAAAACCGTATAGTGCATAATTACCTTTCAAGGAAAAACCAAGGGAAAAACCCTTATAAAGACGACAATACTTATTCAAAAAATGTATAGTCAACCCGAGGTCTTACCTTAAGAATTTGCTTTCTTTTATTTTTTCTTGATCCACTGCATATTTTCGGAGTCTTTAAGCACACCAAGAGGCAAATAATGTACTACATTAGCAAAACCCGAGGCACAAATAGAAAAACTTATTGTTTTTGTCTGAAAAATAAACACGCAGTCACATGGACCTAAAGGTTTATTTGCGCGGTGGTACCGTACAGCGGCGGTAATGATGATAGCAAGGCAAGTTCGGGCTACAGCAACGCATCATGAGTTACACGGAAGCGAAAGTAAAATGTGCTTTAGCGGCGCGGAATGCGAAATCAAAATGAGTAAACTATCCCCAAATTTTTGACCCGGTGCAAAAAAAGCTCTGGTGTCCCACTGTGGACAAAAATAAATAAACTCTCCGCGTTGCCATGGAAAACAAATGCAATGACGTAAAGTTTTGCAAAAAAATCAGGTCGCCACGGTTAAATTGATTTCCCAATTGGCTAATGAACAACTTGGGATATTAAATAAGGTAAATTAATCCTGTAAAAATGGTTACTTAAGGAAATTATAAACGAACTTATTACCAAAAGCCACAAAACAATCCTTTCTGGGGGCTATAAATTTAAAGCACCCTCCTGCGGTGGTATAAAAAATCACCAACTTTATAACCTTAAACATAAATAATGAGGCTATTATGTGCCAAATTTTTGGCGAATTCACCATTTGCCATTTTGAAACCTGTCAAAAGAAAAATTAGTTATAGGACATTTTCTTGTACAATATGGTGTATTTTGAGAAAAAAGCCGTTTTTCAGTGGTATTTTGCAATAACAATACAAAATAATCAATAACTTTGTGTCTCTTCTGTATGGGTAAGTGTGTTTTAAAAATTGGTTTTAAAATTTAGTACCTCCCAGAGTTGTAAATATTTAGACCTGTGGGGGGTACTATTTTAGATCTTAGTAAATCTCACTAATATAGTTTTTTAAAAGATTTGTTGCTGTAAGTTTTTTGAAAAGTTTATAATTGTTTATAAGGAAATTATATTTCTAGAATTACCCAATGAGCATTTTTGTCTATATAAAAGTTACAGCAAATAATATAAAACCTTCATAAAATAACCAAAAGTTAAATTATTTAGTGTTGGTGATAATTTTATAACTCTAATATATCTCTTAAATGAGTAAAAAAGACTTGAAAAACAACTGTTCAACACCAGCTAATAAAAATTTATGGTACATAGTAATGGATAGAAAAACAACATATAGATTTTATAAAACTTCCTTATGAGCCCTCAAGTATAGAGATTATTATAAAAAGGTTTTACAACTGTTCTAACAACACTACATAACAAATTAAAGGTTTTTATGGATTTAGAAATATATATTTTCCATCTTTCTTTCCTTTGCTGGTTATGTATTATTCTTTTTCTTTTTACAATAAAAAAATTTATAAAATGGTGTTTAGCAATCTTCTAAAATAAATAAAAATGAAAGTGAGATAAGCTGAAGCAGGAATATGAATATTTATATACTAGTCAAATAAAAGCTGTTTTTCAAGTCATCCTACTCTGAAAATCAGCTGCGGTCCCGTGTGTACTGTATAGTTTTCGAATACACTCACGTAAATTTCATGGGCTCCAAAAATACTTAAGAAAACGTGAAAAAAAATATTCATTTAACTATCAGTTTTTTTTTTCATACGCGTTTTTTTCTTTCTGGGACAAATATTGAATTTCGTATGTTGTTCTTAACCCTAACAAGCAATATTTCGATTGAAACACATGTTGAAACCCCATAAACCCCGCAAACACGCTCCTTTTGATTTCGCAAAAACGCGTCTTTTGATGTCACAAAATTAACCTTAAAAAATCTTGTTTGTTTTGTTATTATAATTGCCAAAATAAATTAAAATTGTTTTTTTTTTGTTCTAAAAACAGTTGTATTATAATCACTGTATAAAGAAATTAATAACAACATTATAGAAAAAACCTTATGGGCTAAAAGGTTTATGAATGAGTTCATAAGAATATTACAGACACCAATTTATATAACTATTGTGTGTGAGTTCCCAAGTTTTTATAAGTGTCTCTCGAAATATTTTCAATCTTATCTTATATAAATTTGTGGTTGGTTAATTAAGTTTTATAAGTGGGTTGATAGCAACATTTTAAAAACCAATCTATTATATATCTTTAATTGATAGTTACTTACGGTTTTATAGGTGGGTTGACAGAAAGATTTCAAACACCAATTTATATAACTTTTGTCACTGATGACCTATATTTTTATAAATATGTTGGTGGAAACATTGTTAACACCAATTTATATAACATTTGAACCGATGACTTTAATTTTTATAAAGATGTCTGTGGAAATATTGTTAACGCTAGTTTTATGTTACTTTAGGGTACCATCAATTTAGAGCCTTTAATAAAACAAATATACAAACTCAATTCTTGTAGGAAACTTCTAAATACCCTAAGGTATCAATGGAACCCTCTTTATAATAATTATATAAATATCTGTCACCAGAAGTTTCTGAAAATGCTCATTGGGTACAGTACAGTATTTTTTAGTTTTTTTAAGCATAACTTATAAGAATATATAGTTTTTTTTTCAACAATTTATAGGAGTCGTCTAAAAATGTTTATGTTAATTTTACGAGTTTTTACAAGTTTTTATGGGAATTTTTGGTATTTTTCTATAGTTTATTAATTTTAATGCACACTCATAATAAAGGAAATGATGATTTTTTTAATAATATTTTATGATCTTTAACAGGAAATTTCATGGCTTATAAGAATTTATGGTATATTTTTTGTAGTATTTTTATTTTCATCTATATATATATATATGGAAAATTCTGGAAATTTTATGATCCTGTATGGTAAACTTCATGGATTTATATACGATTTTATAAGTTTTTATTTATTTTAATAAGGTCACGTTTGTCTTGAAAAACTACATTAAAAAATACACAGAATTACATAATTATATATATATTAATAATGTCACGTTTGCCTTTAAAAAAAATCCTTTTTTAAATAAATATTAAATTTTCCTGTTTGTAAGGACTTGTCGTTCTTACTTTTGATTGAAAAATCTCCATATTACTTCAGTATTTGCCGCATAACGTTTGCCTTTAAAAAAATCCGTTTAATTATTTTATTTTAATAATACTTCTCACATTGCAATTGTACATGTGTAGTACATACCGTATTCTAAGCATGTTTCAAAAAAGCATTGCACATTTTCTAAGCACTTCCTGAGAATAGGTTACAGATACACAGTAGTAGATGTAAAAAATGTGCTTATTATATTCCTAGATCAATTCTTATCACGTGCCTAGTATGTACTGAGCACATATCCACAGAACGTACTCACTAAACTCTTCTGGGTATGTGTCTAGCACCTAATAAACATGTACATGGTATATGCCTTGGCACATTATGCATCGTTCCGCACGGCACTTATCCAAGTTACCTGATACGAATTCGTCTTGGCGTGTTAATATTTCCAGTAGGATTATGCTCCTAAGGCAATTAAAAAAACAAAAAAAGAAGTTAAAAAACCTCCACATGAGTAACTTCAACCGAAAAGAAACTAAAAAACAAAAGATCAAAAGATCTTGGGTGGAAATAACGAAGATTCAAACGATGTTTCGCCCTGGGTAACCAGCGTGGGCTCATCAGTAGTTTCACTGGTCGCCCTCCACTATACATCATTAAACAGCATCATACACTTTCATTTCCAACCTTGAACCACTCACAAATAGGCATCGTTCCGCACGGCACTTATCCAAGTTACCTGATACAAATTCGTCCTGGCGTGTTAATATTTCCAGTAGGATTATGCTCCTAAGGCAGTTAAAAAAACAAAAAAAGAAGTTAAAAAAAACCTCCAAATCATTTACTTCAACCGAAAAGAAACTAAAAAACAAAAGATCTTGGGTGGAAATAACGAAGATTCAAACTTGGATGAACATCCCACAAGGAACACACAAAAGATCAAAGCGAAAAGAGAAATGATTAAACGGTGTTTCGCCCTGGGTAACCAGCGAGGGCTCATCAATAGTTTCACTGGTCACCCTCCACTATACATCATTAAACAGCATCATACACTTTGATTTCCAACCTTGAACCACTCACAAATAGGCATCGTTCCGCACGGCACTTACCAAGTTACCTGATACGAATTCGTCCTGGCGTGTTAATATTTCCAGTAGGATTATGCTCCTAAGGCAATTAAAAAAACAAAAAAAGAAGTTAAAAAACCTCCACATGAGTAACTTCAACCGAAAAGAAACTAAAAAACAAAAGATCAAAAGATCTTGGGTGGAAATAACGAAGATTCAAACTTGGACGAGCATCCCACAAGGAACACACAAAAGATCAAAGCGAAAAGAGAAATGATTAAACGATGTTTCGCCCTGGGTAACCAGCGTGGGCTCATCAGTAGTTTCACTGGTCACCCTCCACTATACATCATTAAACAGCATCATACACCTTGATTTCCAACCTTAAACCACTCACAAATAGGCATCGTTCCGCACGGCACTTATCCAAGTTACCTGATACGAATTCGTTCTGGCGTGTTAATATTTCCAGTAGGATTATGCTCCTAAGGCAATTAAGAAAAAACAAAAAAAAGAGTTAGAAACCTCCAAATCAGTTACTTAAACCGAAAAGAAACTAAAACACAAAAGATCAAAAGATCTTGGGTGGAAATAACGAAGATTCAAACGATGTTTCGCCCTGGGTAACCAGCGAGGGCTCATCAGTAGTTTCACTGGTCACCCTCCACTATACATCATTAAACAGCATCATACACTTTGATTTCCAACCTTGAACCACTCACAAATAGGCATCGTTCCGCACGGCACTTATCCGAGTTACCTGATACGAATTCGTCCTGGCGTGTTAATATTTCCAGTAGGATTATGCTCCTAAGAAAAATAAAAAAAAAAACAAAAAAGAAGTTAAAAAACCTCCAAATCAGTTACTTCAACAGAAAAGAAACTAAAAAACAAAAGATCTTGGGTGGAAATAACGAAGATTCAAACTTGGATGAGCATCCCACAAGGAACACACAAAAGATCAAAGCGAAAAGAGAAATGATTAAACAATGTTTCGCCCTGGGTAACCAGCATGGGTTTATCAGTAGTTTCACTGGTCACCCTCCACTATACATCATTAAACAGCATCATACACTTTGATTTCCAACCTTGAACCACTCACAAATAGGCATCGTTCCGCACGGCACTTATCCAAGTTACCTGATACGAATTCGTATTGGCGTGTTAATATTTCCAGTAGGATTCTGCTCCTAAGGCAATTTAAAAAAAAACAAAAAAAGAAGTTAAAAAACCTCCAAATGAGTAACTTCAACCGAAAAGAAACTAAAAAACAAAAGATCTTGGGTGGAAATAACGAAGATTCAAACTTGGATGAACATCCCACAAGGAACACACAAAAGATCAAAGCGAAAAGAGAAATGATTAAACGATGTTTCGCCCTGGGTAACCAGCGAGGGCTCATCAGTAGTTTCACTGGTCACCCTCCACTATACATCATTAAACAGCATCATACACTTTGATTTCCAACCTTGAACCACTCACAAATAGGCATCGTTCCGCACGGCACTTATCGAAGTTACCTGATACGAATTCGTCCTGGCGTGTTAATATTTCCAGTGGTATTATGCTCCTAAGGCAATTAAAAAAACAAAAAAAGAAGTTAAAAAAAACCTCCAAACCATTTACTTCAACCGAAAAGAAACTAAAAAACAAAAGATCAAAAGATCTTGGGTGGAAATAACGAAGATTCAAACTTGGTTGAACATCCTACAAGGAACACACAAAAGATCAAAGCGAAAAGAGAAATGATTAAACGATGTTTCGCCCTGAGTAACCAGCGTGGGCTCATCAGTAGTTTCACTGGTCACCCTCCACTATACATCATTAAACAGCATCATACACTTTGATTTCCAACCTTGAACCACTCACAAATAGGCATCGTTCCGCACGGCACTTATCCAAGTTACCTGATACGAATTCGTCCTGGTGTGTTAATATTTCCAGTAGGATTATGCTCCTAAGGCAATTAAAAAACAAATAAAGAAGTTAAAAACCTCCAAATCAGTTACTTCAACCGAAAAGAAACTAAAAAACAAAAGATCAAAAGATCTTGGGTGGAAATAACGAAGATTCAAACTTGGATGAGCATCCCACAAGGAACACACAAAAGATCAAAGCGAAAAAAGAAATGATTAAACGATGTTTCGACCTGGATAACCAGCATGGGCTCATCAGTAGTTTCACTGGTCAGCCTCCACTATACATCATTAAACAGCATCATACACTTTGATTTTCAACCTTGAACCACTCACAAATAGGTATCAGGTAACTTGGATAAGTGCCGTGCGGAACGATGCCTATTATATATATTTATTATATATATATTATATATACAACATAGTCTCAGATAACCATTTTATTATTATTTTTTTAAGAAAGTTAAATATTTGAGTGTATCTATATATTCAATGGCTCTGGGGTGGGGAGACTTGAACACCACGTCTCGAATGCCTCTAAGCTTCTTGCACATGGCATCAGTCAGTGTCCATGTTTCTACGCCGTACTATAAGATGCTAAACAATTAACAACGAAGCACCTGAGTTTGGAGAGTTGTATTCAGATCGTGACTACCTAAATCTGATAGTACAAGCGTTCGCGGTAAAAATTATGATGGATAAGTAACCCTCGCCATTTTTTGATAAGATGTGCATTTTCTCGTCCTGAAAATGAAATGGACAATCCTGTACCTCAAAATTGTGGATAAGGGCTCGGAACACCTCTACAAAGGCGAGCAATTTTAGAGGGGGTAGGGTATCCCCACCATTTCCACATATATGATGTAATAGTACCACCAGACTAATAATCACCTGGTCTGCCGGACTTCATTCATGGATTTTGAGAGTGGTATTCCGAACCCTTATCCATGAATGAGGTCCGGCACACCAGTTGATTTTTAGTCTGGGGTTACTATTAAATCATATAAATAATAAATAAAATAAATAAATAAATAGATCTTTATTAAACCAAGAATTGCTTTTACAAAATATTAAAATAGATACACAATGAATTAAGAAAAATTTGTGTGTGCACCTATTCGTTTTTACTACAACAAAATAATTAAGCATTGTAGAGGAACTTGAACACTAGGTATAGTTTTCATTTCACATTTCCACATTTTTAACTCACAATATAACCTACACTATTAACTGCAAAATGTTGTCATTCAAATTTAAGAGCCAAGAATTCAGCTGTTTTTTTATTTTAACAAAAGGTTTATTTCTAAACTCTATAGGCATAGCATTATGTATTCTGGGAGCTGCAAAAACTAAGCTTCTTTGAACTGCACTGAAATAAATATTTGGTGTAATTAGTAGTTGCTGCGTTGCAAATCTTGTATTTGTTTCATGATTTTGGACATTTTTTTCAATTTTATTGTTGCTAACCAATCTTATTACCGTTTTTATGTACAGTTTTTTTACATCTAGCACCAAAGCCTCTTTGAAGAGAGATTCAGTTGCATAGCCTTTATTTTTATATAATATTACTTTCAGAATTTTTTTTTGAGTTATTTCTAGTGGTAGAAGCACACTGTCAGTTGCAGCACCCCAGACACACACTCCGTAAGTTATAATTGATTCCACTAAAGATTTATATACATTTATAATACTTTTTTTAGTTAAGCTTTGACGAAGAATATAAAATTTGTATAATAGTTTTCTTATTTTACTACACACATAGTCAATGTGTACTTCCCACTTTAAATGGTCATCCAAGTAGACGCCAAGATATTTAGTACTAGTTACAGAATTTAGAGCCAAACTACAATTACAGTTAACATAATTTTTACAATCAGAATCATGTACTTTGATAGGAGAAATCTGAGGAGCGCTTGCTTTTGTCATGGAATAGCATATAAAATTTGACTTTTCAATATTTAAGGATAATAGACTCAAATCCAGCCATTTTTTTACTAAGCTAATAGTTTTTTCACCTGTCTCAAAAACTGTTTCCCAAGTGTCATCCTCAATAATTAGTACCGCATCATCAACGTAGACAACCCCACCGTCAACTGGCAACACAGAAAAAATACCATCAATGTAAAGAGTAAATAAAATAGGCCCCAACACCGTACCCTGTGGCACACCATACTCCACCAATCTTTTGTCACTCATACTTTGCCCAATTTTAACTTCCTGATATCTTTCAGAAAGATAAGACTTAAAAAGATTTTGAGCTGTTTCTCTAATGCCTTTGACTTCCAATCGATCGATTAGAATATGGTGCGGCACAGTGTCAAAGGCCTTAGCCAGGACAAGAAAAATAGTCATGTATTTCTTCTTGTTGTTAAAGCCACCGACAATGCGATCGACCACTCTGATGAGCGCATCCTCAGTACCACAATTTTGTTTAAAACCAAACTGGTTCTTGTTTATTAAATTATTTTCAGTTATAAATGTATTCAATCTTAAGCTAATGCACTTCTCAACAACTTTACTAATACTGTTGACTATGGCTATGGGCCTATAATATTGCACGCATTCGCGGTTTCCTGTTTTATGTATCGGAATAATAATTGTATTCTTTAATATATTGGGAAAAATGCCAGACAAAAATATAACATTTACTAAGTGAATCAATGGAGAAATTAAGTATTTAAAAGAGTTTTTTATGATAACATTAGATATATTATCACCTGTATTTGCATGGCTATTTTTTAAAGATTGTATTACTTTAATTAGTTCTGGAGTTGTTATTGGTTTTAGCTCCAGATTATTTTCTACTCGATCAACCTTAAAGTCAAAGTTTTGGGGCACTTTTATTTTCTTGGCCAAGTTGACACCAACATTATTAAAATATTTATTAAATTCTTTACAGATTTCGGTTTCTGATGTTAATATAGACCTATCTTCGCCAGCAATACCAGTAATTATTTTTTTTTTCAATTGTTTCATTTGTTATGTGTTTAATTGTTTTCCAGGTTTCTTTCGGATTCTTGCAGTTATTTTCAAACAAGTTTTTAAAGTAAGCAGCCCTAGCCTTGGAAATTATATTAGTGAGAAGTTTTCTATATGCTATATAATCTTGTTTTATTTCAAAATTATTAGGGTTCATAGTACATTTTCTTTTTAATTTATCTCTCTTCCTGATTGATGTTAAAATACCTATTGTCACCCAAGGTTTTTTTCGCCTAAGACTACATTTAATATATTTTTGATCTGTTGATCTAGTAACATAATCTTTTAAAGTATCAATAAAGTTTTTTGTACATATATTAGAATTATTTTCATTCAGAACACTCTCCCACTTCTCCCTCCCTAGGTAAGCTTCAAATTTAATCTTGTTAAAAAAACTACAGTACTTATTTGTACAAGTTGATTTGTTCCAAGTCATGGCATCTATAAATGCCTGTTAACCCAATGTCAACACCATTTTTGTTAATTTTTACCCTTAAGAATTTTGACCTATTTATTTTAACTGTTTCTGATGTTTTTAATAAGTTTGACATAATGTAGAAAATAAAACCATCACATTTGTTTATAATACTTTCATTATAGCATAGAGTGTACCCATTAATATTTAAGTTTTTTATTTTTTCTGTGACATTATTTGTCTCGGAAAGTGCTATGACATCAAAAGTTTTATTCAAAGAATCTAAATAAGTTACTAAATTATCCCTATTTTTACTTATACTTCTAACATTTAGATGTATAATATTAAAGTCCCTGTCTGGATTATTAAAAAAAGTTATTTTATCTATAGAATCATACGTTTCAGTCTTGTAGTCGCATACTTCATCACAAATGGAGTTATGATCCATGGTGGCAAAGGAAAAAAACGTTAATATTTAGCCAGTAAGATGCGAAATGAAGCAACATATTTAACTTGCCTCCCCATCCATAATCTCCTTGACTTGTGCCATACTAGTGATTTTAATTGTGCGTTCTCCTTCTTTTTGGCGTGCATAGATTACTCCATTTCTTGACCAAACAAACTTAAAACCTGTGTGTTTAAGCCTGTTTGCCTCACGAAGAATATTAAGTGATAGTAAGGTTAACTCTTCATTTAAGTAAATTTTATTTGAGTTTCCCATTAACTTACATTTCTCGCCAGTGAGTTGCCCAATATGTTTTCTGTTTTTTAATATTTCAGTTTTTCTTTCCTCACTTTCAACTGAGACCACCACCAGTGGTTTTTCCATTTTAGTGTTTTGTATTCGGATCGATTTAACATCACCCTCTGTAAAACTGGTGTCCACCGTTCGCAATACCTTAACCACTTTTTCAGTAGTTGCCTGGACACTGTCACTTGTTTTGTTTTGGTAGATACCTGTGATTATCAAATTACATTTAATTTTTTGATATTCTTGTTTGTTTATATAGGAACTTACGTAAGCTAGCTCCGTTTTTAACATTTTATTTTCGATGGTCATTTTGTCTACCACATCCGATAAAATAGAATTACGAACGCGTTCTGTTTCAAAAAGATCACTCATAAATTCTAAGGAATGTTTCATTTCAGCTATTTCTTTTTGAAGATCTTTAATCGCTTGGGTTAGGGCGCATATACCAGCTGATTCTCCTCTTTTTTCTGACCTGTTTGGCCCTAAGGCCACTTGGGTCTGTTCCTGAAAAGAGATCCCTGAGCTGCTCGAAGTGCTCGACGTCTTGTTTGTGACGTCATCGACGGATTGGCCGACCTTGTCCGCGTTTTGTTTTGATGTTCTAGAAATTCTAACCTCATTTGTACACTTTTCACAAATCCAAGCTTTTTTCTGTTGGAGCCAAACTTTGGCATCAATTTCACTTACACCAACACACCCCAGGTGGAAATACTTCCTGCAGGTACCACACATTATTTTATAAACTGATTTTGCAATAGTTTTTACGCAAATTCCGCAGCTAATCGTGGACGACATGTTGACCTGTCAGTTACCCCTACTCACACACACACACCTACTATGTGAAAATGGTGGGAGTACCCTACCCTCTCTAAAATTGTCCACCTTTGGATTGGTGTGCCGAGCCCCTATCCACAATTTTGAAGTACAGGATTGCCAATTTCGTATTCAGCACGAGAAAATGCACATATTATCAAAAAATGCCGAGGGTTACCTATCCATTATATTTTATACCTTGAACTCTTGCTCTATGATATCATTTTGAAAAAAAAAATTATAAAAGATAATAAGACCTGTTCGATTCTTTCAGGGAGTTCTTGCATGTTGTCCCAGTTTTCATTGAGCTTTCAACCTAGGTATTTGTATACGAATCGACACGTTCGACCTGTAGGCCATTTACTTCTAATACGCCACTAATATTTTCTTCTTTGGCAATCATCATTTTTTTTTGCCAACATTTAAGTTAAGCCCAAATTGCGGGCTTTTTACTGCAACTTGATCTAGCAACTCTTGCAGACCCTCCAGCGTTTTCACAATAATGACGGTGTCGTCAGCATATGTTAGATTGTTGATTTTGTTGCCGTTTATAGTTAGACGCTCTTAGCTGTTGTGAAGTAGATTCTCTATGATAGATAATATTCCAGTGGAGAAAACTTTGTAATTTTTATTTGACGGTTTCAAAAAGTTTTGTAACTTTTCCAAATTTAATTTTTTCAAAATTTTATTCAAATGACATTCCTTTCTCAAATTTATTAAACTCCGACTCCGAAAGTAGTCACCCGGTTGTAATTTTTATTTTGTAAATTTTTAAAGCATTATGCTTGCAGTTTCAAAACTGAGTCAATATTCATTCATTAAATTTAAATCACGGGATTGAAACACTGAATGGGTGGTTGGCTTGGGAATACTTTTGTTAAAATTTTCTAATAATCCATTTTGCGCTAACATGGCGAACGTATTACAAGATCTGGTTTAGGACATTCCTGATATGGTGGGACCTACTAATACCCACGTCCCCTTAAGGCAACACATTCTCTTATCAAACCAATGAAGATGATATTTTTACCACGGCTTTAATTATACTCTTAAAAGTAAGTACTCAGCGACCATAATTTATGCGTTAGATATTTTTATTTTGTTCTTATTTTAGTTATTTCTGGTGATTGTCGAAGTTACGAATGTTTCTGAGTAGAACTCGCAGAGACAAAAACGTGAGTATGAGCTTTTTTAATCGGTAGAACGACTTGACTATTTCCATAAAAATTATTTACATTTGATTTAGATAGATTTTTTAACTTTACTAAAAAAATAATAATACAATGGTTATCTGAAACTATGTTATTCAAGCCCCCCTCCTAGACAATCTCTGCGGAAGTCACTGTATTTTCGACATTCTTAAAGTTACCTATAATACTTGAACTAATCATATCAAAGGCGCACACACACACAAATTATAGAGTTCAACTGTTTAGCACTTATGTAATAAATCTTTTCTGCAAATTTGGTAATTTTTGGGTCATATTTTAATTAAGCTCATTTTTAACTCACTTTAAACCCGTTGAATTTTTCATAATGGTGGGTTTTTTTACACCAATTAGTTTTAAAAAAAAGTCATTTGTTTTATTTTTTTTTTTTTTTTATATATTTCAGTGCCCAAACGTAATTTTTTAAACTAAACGTATAAGAGCTTTTTTATGTAGAAAGAAAATACCAATCGAACAAAAAAAGGTTTATTTTCCTAGCGTTTATAGTACATTTTTTTATGATGTTTTTACAAGGCGAGTTTAAAATAGCCGTCAATTACTTTTCAAAGTGAACTCAGGTGGCACGCCCATTTTCTTTTGTTTATAATAATTGCTTAAATAATTTAAAGAATAAAAACAAAATTTATTGCAATCGTTTTTCCCTAGGGTTCGTTCTAAAAATCACGAAAAAATGATCCTTCGAGTTTTTTGGATGACATATTTAATTTTTTTTTAGGTGACATATGACAATTTTTTTATTTTTCGTTTAAAGGGGCCAGATTTAGCTTAAACACCAAGAAAAAATTTTCAAGTAGTACCTACAGATTTTGACATAAAGTCATTTAAAATTTTAATGTTTACAGTGTTGCCATATTGTAGTGCTCCACTTTATAGGTGGCAATTTTGTATCTTCGGTATCCCTAAATAAACATACCTCCTATCTATGATAAAAATTTTAAAGTGTTAGCTCATTTTTTTGTGCTCACCTGTCTGGCACTTGGACTATTAAAATGGCACTTTTTATCGCGAGGCGATAAGTTTCGCTTCGCTCAGGCAACAAGCTACAATTTATGAGAGAATACACTTTAGTCAAATGGTTTATAATAGGTAATTTAATCCTAGAAGGGACGGAGAATTCCTAGTATAAAAAAGAATGGTCACTATTTTTTTATGTGTTCTTGCCATATAGGAAACGTGGCCTCCTTTTTTAATTGATGCAATGATAGAGCAGCTGACAGCACTCATTGCGTACTCTTTTGGCGTTGTTTTGAACGCGTTAAGTATAAGGATACGTTAAAAATTAAAAATGAAGAAAAAATTGTTTAACACCGTTTAACGGTACTCTATTTTTAAAACAATAGCACTTAACAAAATACAAGCGGCAAGTGTCCAACTTTTGCATGCTATCCATTTTCTCCATGTTTCAGATTCTCTTCATTTTTCCAATTTTTCTATTTGCTCCATTTTTCACAGCTCTTCCATTTTCCACAACCGCTCTATCTTTTCATCCGCTCCACTTTTCCCATTTTCTCCATTTTTCCAACCGCTTTACCTTTTTCTTTTGGGCAGGAGAAGTAAATAGAGTTTAAATCCCTAAGGAATGAAAAATGATTTTAAATCCTTAGGGATTTAAAGTACGATTTTAATTCCTGAAATGAGGATTTATTACACCTTTTAATTGAAAGGCGTAAAATATTTTTAGTTCTACCTATGCATAGCACCCTTATGTCAGTGGCGCACAGAGGCGGGGAGGGGGGGGTAGAGAGTTACCCCCCCCCCCCCGAGAAGCACAATGGAATAAAATACAAAAGCCTGAATTCAATTTTTAACAAAAATATAAAAAATCCTAAATTGCAAAACTTTTCGCCTGAGGCGCTATAACACCTTTCATTTTTAGGATTTTATGTCAAAATGGTCTTTTTAATGTAATTTTATCAAAACATTTGGCCTGCGATATGGTGTCAAAAATGACATTTTAAGTGTTATTTTCTCAAACAAATTTTGCTAAAATATTGAAGCATCATTTTGGCACCAAATTTTGGGTATATAAACAATTTGAGCCCAGGTCCGCGCTTGTCAGCACCTAACTGTTTCATTGTATCAATTATATTTTTATTTCAAATGAAGTTTTTTTATTATTTATCCATAACCCCCCCCCCCCAAGTCAATTCCTGGGTGCGCCATGTATTATTATAAAGTATGCATCACTTGTACATTTCAAACACATCATCTTATTGTTTATCTATTTCTAAAGACGATCCTGATATTTACTTTTTAGCAGCCTTGATACCTCACTTCCCTGACGTCAGCCGGTGACGTCGTTCCCCTAGTTTTACTGTTCTGAATCTGTATCCAAATTTTTAGCTACCAAAGGTAAACGGTTTATCGTTTTTGAGTATCAAAACCAATATTTTTTTGTTAAATATTGGTCTTGCCGGACAGGAAATTTTTTCCGGTTATTTCTAGAATTTTAAGTTTCTGCTTCAGTGTCTAGACTAGAAAAATGCAATTGAAATTCAACAAAAAATACTACTTCTTGATGAAGTTTGCGACTCTATATCTTTTGAACAAAACGAAAATTAAAAAATGTAAGACTAAGCGGAAAAACTTTAAAGTTTTGAGTTACTATCGACACCAAAATTTTATAAATAAATATATTTAACAACCTAAAACAGTCATATCAAAAACCCTTGCAACACTATGATTTTTGACCCGGGTCCATACTCTTAAATACGTTTAATCATCAATAATACCAAGGAAATACTGCATCAACAAATTTTGCATGTACACTTCTCTCCACATAAAACTGGTACAGCAGAAGGCAGCTGCAACACTGACTTTTTTACTTTCTTATTTTAGGTTATATTTTGGACATATATAAACTTTTTATAAGGAGACGGCTTGTTTATTTTTTACTAATTCAAAATAAAAACCAAATTTCAAAAAATCAAAAGTGTTTTATTAACTAAACAAAAGCTACATAGTAATTGGTCTATTTGACGTCTACGATAGTAACCCTAATAAATCGATTTCAAGAAGAAGGAACTCGTTGGCTGCAATGATGTTTTGAAATTTTCTGGGCATTGCCCTTACGATGAATTCCATGTTCTGAATTCCTGGAAATGATATTAAAAGTTGCTAATTTCTTTGCGATAAGTCCCCAAACGTTCTCTACTGGATTCGCATCAGGGGTTTTTGCAGGCCAAGGCAAAACTTCGATATTATTATCCTGGAACCATCGCTGCGCAATTCTAGCCGTATGAACTGGACAGTTATCTTGTTGAAATATAAAATTATCTGGATGGGAGACTCTTACCTCTGGAAGCATTACATTTTACCGCCTATTACCGTAAACTTCGGCTGTAAATCGCCCATAATTCTAAATAGAGCGCCGATATCCAGCTCCAAACAACACCTGCTGAACGGTGTTGCTCCAAACATTTACCGAAAATCTTTCGGCCCGGTCTTGTTTTTATCTCTGTTGGGCTTAAATATCTTCTCATCTTTGATAACCACATGCTGCCAAAATTCTTCCTCCCTCAGAGAATAATTCATGCAAAAATTAATCGAGACTGCTTCTTTTTCTCGCTTAGTTTAATTTTTTTGCCGCAATGCGACATCTTAGCCTCGAACGTTTAATCCTCCTACCTAATGTTGTTCCTTCCTTTCGGTGGATAGTTCCCTCCTCTTGAAATCGGTTTTTTATGTTTACTGTCGTAGACTGAATTTTGCTAAGATTTGAACTTTATCAAATTCGGAAAGATACGGCGGCATTTTTTTAAATTTGGATGACACTGACATACAAAACATGATGTTGTCAGGAGTCTGTGACATTGTCACTTTCAGGAAGACAATGTCGTACTATAGAAATTTTAAAAATTAAACAGGCTGCTAACTTCTGTTGTACCAGTTTTATGTGGAGAGAAGTGTACATATTTTAGTTAAGTACGGTGTTGACTACTATACTATAATACTACTATATACCTTAGATTAAAAAGAGACCAGATATCTGATTCAACGACGTTAGAACGATAGGGATAGAGAATTCTGTGTCAACCACTTTAGGTCGTGATTGACTTATGGGCGGAGAAAGTCGTCAGAGCGCAGACGGTCGGATGATATTGTTATTGACATAAGCTTTTTCCTGTTATTTATTTTAAAATTTCAGGATGTTTTAAGCAGTCAGTGGCGGTACATGCCGGTAGGCACACAGAAAATAAAAAAAGTTTATGAAATATACTTAAATTACTAAATCCTTGGATTAAAACATCAACCAACACGTTTTTTTTGTAATTTCAATGCATCAAATGAGATATCTTCGAAGGGTTTTGTCAGGTTTTTTTCGAGGTTTTTTTTTATAAAGACGATAAAATAAAGCATAAATTTGATGAAGTAAGTTAATGCGCAAATGAGATATTTTCGAATGTTTTTTTTATAAAGACTATAAAATAAAGGTAGGTAAAGTACTTAAACAAACTTGCAAAGAACAATAAAAGTTAATTTTACATGTGTTCAGGTTGATTAAGGTCGCCCTTCAAATTGATATTTGAATATTTTTGTCTGTCCTAGATGTATCCATACACCCTAAGCATTATTGACTTTATTATGTACTGAAGAAGTCAGTTTAAGTAAGTTTCTGCTAATAACAAAATTTAAGTCATCTCCAACGGCGAACTTAGACGGCAACAGCATAACACAGATGAGTGTGAAGAATGGTATGTTTGCCTCTGTTATATTGCTCAATGTATATCAAATCATATTAATCGAGATAACAAGTACATGTGTTTGAGTCAAGGTGTTCTTTATTTTGTTCATATTTATTGCACTAGGTCTGGTGTAATAAGAATCTGATTCAACTGAAATTTATCACACATTTTATAGCCGTTGATAACATAGTATATTATTGTAAGGTACTATAAAACAAAAATGCTTTGAATATTTTTTAAAATTTTTCTTTATTTTCAGTAATTTCAAGACTTCTTGAAATAATTTTAATGGTAGTAAAAATTTTGAATTAAAATCACAGTTGGTTCCTCGCTTTGCTCAGGTTACAAATTTTTTGCCTCGAGACAGTAGAATACATACCTACATTATATACTTTAATATAATTCTTAAACTTGCACATTAGCATAAGATGTAGGTACCAGAAATTAACTCTGTGTTTCGGACTTCCATTGTCTATATTTTATTTATAAACGACGTTTAGATCAGTACAATCTCTGATCGTCTTCAGGTGCAAACTGTGTGTCTTCTCTGGTATGCTTAATTAAAGGTTTCTCATAGTCTCGAAAAAGATCGCTGATACCGGGTCCGTACCGGGATTTCAACGTTTGTTTGAAAGTTTGAGACAATGATGTGTTTGAAATTAACTCTGTGTGTCGGACTTCCATTGTCTATATTTTATTTATACACGACGTTTCGATCAGAGATTGTACTGATTGAAACGTCGTGTATAAATAAAATATAGACAATGGAAGTCCGACACACAGTTAATTTCAAACACATTGTCTGTATGTAACACGATTACTCAAAAACCGCTTAACCGATTTTTATCAAATTTGGTACAAAAATTCTTTGTCAACAAACGCAGAGCTGATTAGTTTTTGATGGGGGTGGGGGTTGGCAAAAGGGTTGGATGAGGGATTAAACTTAAAAAAATTGTAACTCACGAACCGTAACAGCTTAGTGACACGCGGTTTTTACATAGAGATAAATAATTGCATTTTCAACCAAGAAAAAAATTCAAAAAAATCTTTAAAAAAAATATGTTTTTTTTTAGATTTTATGGATGGCTATTCGTGCCTGCCGGCGCCATTTTTTTAAAGGGCTTATTTGGGACACCACGAATAAGCGAAACTGAGCTAGTCTTATTTGATTTTACATAGTGATATGGATTTTACTTTGAGACCATAGAAAATCTTAAAATTATATGGGAAAATTATTGATGTTTCCCGATAAAATCTCTTATGTAAAATCCCATTAAATCTCTTAAAAATGAACAATAAAAAACTTCTAAATCATAAGATACTGTGAAAATTTGTATGGCAAATCCTGAAAAAAACATCATCAAAATTAACAAAAGATCAAAAGATCTTGGGTGGAAATAACGAAGATTCAAACTTGGATGAGCATCCCACAAGGAACACACAAAAGACCAAAGCCAAAAGAGAAATGATTAAACGATGTTTCGCCCTGGGTAACCAGCGTGGGCTCATCAGTAGTTTCACTGGTCACCCTCCACTATACATCATTAAACAGCATCATACACTTTGATTTCCAACCTTGAACCACTCACAAATAGGCATCGTTCCGCCTGGTACTTACTTATCCAAGTTACCTGATACGAATTCGTCCTGGCGTGTTAATATTTCCAGTAGGATTATGCTCCTAAGGCAATTAAAACCAAGAAGAAGTTAAAAAACCTCCAAATCAGTTACTTCAACCGAAAAGAAACTAAAAAACAAAAGATCAAAAGATCTTGGGTGATTTCGGTTGAAGTAACTGATTTGGGGGTTTTTTAACTTCTTCTTTGTTTTAATTGCCTTAGGAGCATAATCCTACTGGAAATATTAACACGCCAGGACGAATTCGTATCAGGTACCTTGGATAAGTAAGTACCAGTGCGGAGCGATGCCTATTTGTGAGTGGTTCAAGGTTAGAAATCAAAGTGTATGATGGTGTTTAATGATGAATAGTGGAGGGTGACCAGTGAAACTACTGATGAGCCCACGCTGGTTACCCAGGGCGAAACATCATTTAATCATTTCTCTTTTCGCTTTGATCTTTTGTGTGTTCCTTGTGGGATGCTCATCCAAGTTTGAATTTTCCTTATTTCCACCCAAGATCTTTTGATCTTTTGTTTTTTAGTTTCTTTTCGGTTGAAGTAACTGATTTGGAGGTTTTTTAACTTCTTCTTTATCATCAAAATTATACCATACTATTTCCCACGATAAAAATTTATGGGAACATTATTGCCGTTTTCTTATAAAATTTTTTAATAATCATAAGATACAGTAAAAGTTTGTACGAAAAATCCTTATAAAAATTTGCCTCATAAACTTCATATCAAATTTCATAAGGTAAAGAATATAGCGAGCCCTGTTACCATAAAATTTTATGGATTTTTAAGAGATAAGAAATATCCCTTATAGAAACTAGAACTAGAACTAGAAAACCAAAGTCTTTAAAATTGGGATTTAACCAATGAAAAGGTGCCGAAACCCAAAAGATTCATATCTGAGCGGGTATTTTAAAAAGGGGTCAAAAGTGACCCGTGCTTTATTTTCATTATTTAAAATCGCCACACATTTTTTGAAATCTATTATATTGACTCAAAGAAATCGGATAATTATTTAATTTTCTTTGGCCGCTTTTGTGTTTATGTAACCTGATATCCGTTATATCTTCTATATAGAAATAATTCCTCTTTTTTTCACTATTCCCCCGAACCCTTCTCGCCCCTTCTTGAACTTTTTATATATTTTTAACTGTGCCCAAATTCGGAGGTTAGCATTTAGATTAATGTGGTAAATAATATAAAATATTGATATACTCCTTATTTTTACAAATCATTACTTAATTTTTACAAATAATTTAATTACGTTCCATAAAACAAAAAATTGATTGAAAGTTTTCTTTTCGACTTTGTGGTTGTTTCTTCAGGTAGTTCTTAAAAAGAACCTTTTTTATTTTTCCATGCAATGATGGCCGTTCAGGTCTGATTTTCAGTCAATTTGGCAATAACTTCTGTTCAGTCAGGTTGACACGCTTTTATTTCAGAAAGTTTTATTTACCAAAATAAAGTTTTATTTAAAAACGAGTTAAAATCTGGAAAAAATTTACAAGGAGCTTTACGCGTGGCATTTTATTTATTGTTAAAAAATCTAAAGAGCGATAACAACGGAATTTTAATCATTAAGTTTCGTCCATAATTTTTAATGTTGTTACATGTCTTCAGTTTAAAAAGAATTAACGACTAAAAATTGACTTTACAAGTCTCCACAGGTTTACAGGACTCGCGTACGGGTTGCCCTGTATTCTGTCTAGTAAAGTAAATAGCTAGTAGTACTTTGTAAATGCGTTGTGTCAGAGACAGAATATTTGTCATTAGAACTGTTTTTATAAAATGTGAAAAATTGTTTTTCATACAATTAAAAAGCAATTTAACTGTACAGGCTACATATTAACGATTTTGGGTGGCACCAAACATTAAATGTGTAAAGCTAAATAAAATTTTCTTAAACGAATTTTTTTTTCTGGGTTACTCTTTGCACCTTAATGCTAATTTCTATAAAACCTTTTTAGAATAAGGTATTTGCTTATTTTTTTTCGAAATTGCATAGAACTTTTTGAGAAATGAAACATAATTCAAACTGATACCGAGAAAAAAGTACTACTCTGCGCGAGTCTAAAGAAAAAAATGACTTTAACTTATGTTAAGCCCCTACATCTTGAGTAAAAAGGAAATTTTGTCCCCTCAAAGACCGCACGGTAAAATCATTTTTGCAGCATTGCCCTAATATTTTTCATCTTTTCGTTTTTCAATTTTTGGAATGTTCTTTTTCCCCTACTCTTTAAACTGAAAAAACCAAATATCTTGAAAACAAACATCCATACATTACAGGAACGTTTTTTCTAATTTTTTAATTGTCGTCATGTACTTAAATTTATTGATGTTGTAGGGTTATGACCTGAGGAATTTAAAAATGAAGTTCCTTTTTAAGATCCTTCAAACCACAAAACTACACCTTCAATAAATTGAAAATAAGATCTTTAAACCACTCCACACATTAAAACAAAATGTTGTGATTAAACACTGTCAAGACATAGGAACTGATCGAGCACACCTCTCAAAGATGTAGTTAAATACATTTCTGCTATGTCAGTCGCCATATCTGAAATGCCAAACCCACAGGTGTATTTTAGGACTACCTATATAGTTCTTAATTTATTTTAGTGGCAAAAAGAAAATCTCTATTTGACGATCGAACTGCAGAGATACAAGAACTCACCTATATAATCAAAAACGACTTAAACAGTTTGAACCAGCAAATTGCGCAGTTGCAAAATGTGTCAAAAAGTCAGAAACTTACCACTAATGGTAAACATTTACAGGTAAATATAGTATGTCGTTCAAATTCAAGTGATTATTTTTTTTGCTAGTGTTTTTACAATGCTTGTTTGATCTTGGTCGCGACGGAAAATGTGTTTTTTTTTACAACACGTTTTTAGGGGCTGGTTTTGCATATTATGTAATTTTAAAATAGGTCTAGGTATGACGTTCCTTATACCAGAGAGGAGGGGCGTGGCCTAATTCGTGATGTCATAGCGCTTGCTGGTACAGACAAGAAATAGTGCTGGTGTGAAGCTTGAAATCGATAATCCCTGAATTTGGAAAAATTGGAAATTTTGATGCAAATTGAAAATTTAAGAATGTGACAAAAATGTGAGATATTTAAAGTTGAAGGCTTTGTTGATCATGGTGCACTGAGTTTGTAAATTAAAAAATTGATAGTTGTTATCTTTCTATAACTGAGGGTATCAACAAATCTTTCGTAAATGAAAATGTACTGGTTATTTTCAAATGGTTTGATGGCTAATGTACTCCTTGCCTGGTTCTAGCTCAATAGGTTTTTAATCTCTTCTATTACTTGCGCTTTCTTGTTCAATTTGGCCAAATCCATTTTTCACAAGATTACTTTTAGGGTTGTAAACTAGTCGAAATTTCACACTGAATTGTAAGAACCAAAATCTAGTGTATTTATACCTTCATGGAATGGGTGGATGTAAATCGGATTAGAAGAAAATTGAAACATTTGGGTTAAACTTATATCGGTAAGAATGTTTAAACAGTAAATAAAACACAATGATGTAAAAAGTAAGATTTTATTGAAGTAAAACAAAACAAACTAAAATACACTTCACCTTAAATTAATCACTACAGTTTTTATTACACCTTAACGTTCTTTTTAGAAATCCATAAATTGTGCGATTTATTCACTCCGAGCCACTTGACGTTAACTTTATCTCCTTTTCGTCTTAAACTTTTCTCAATGAGATAGATGTTGGGGTGTTTGGCTATTTGTAGTTTTTCTCATCCTTAAGCAAGTACGTTATAGGGCTAGTATTCTGAAATTTTCTTATGCGAAAAAAACTCGGCAATTAAGTGTATAACCTTTTCCAAAAGCACGTCTTTCTTTACTGACAAGAACATAATCTCAAACTTTAAAGTTATTCTTTTTTGGATCGGCACATTTCATACGCAAGTAAGCATTATTGAAAATGTCTTTCTATTTTTTGCGGTTACCTTGTTCGGTGCTACACCAATTGTTGAGTATACTTTCATTAAAAGTATCAATCCATTTGTAGTTTCCTTGTAGGCTAAATTTTTTCCACAACATTTAACCTTGGAAAATGTGTGATAATGATTAATATTGTATTCATTAAAAAGTTTTTAAAAATTTTTGTTAATCCGATGCAATATGGCTATCAGTCAGGTAAATAAGGTGGAGAGGTCTATGGCTCGTAGTAGACCAGTACTGGCAGCATTCCTGTACATAGAGGAAGCCTTCGATAATTAATCTTTCTACTGAATAACCGAAGCAGTCCGCAATCGAGGTACTGAAACAACCATTGTAACTTGGTCAGGAGCCATGCTTTTCAACCGGACTGTACTTTCAAAAGACGTCATTAGCAAAAACACTCATTGGTCAACTTTTCCAAACTAAAAATTAAAATTTTAAATATTTTTGCCTTTTAGTTCTGCGCAACAAGCCTCCTCCGGAGCGATTGCCACGTAGTATGAAGCTCCAATTGGGGGCGGTGCTGCTGCGAACGTTACCTCTTTTTAAGAGTCATGTTACAGTGACCTTATACTTTTACAAGTTTCTACTTTTCAATTTTGATGTTTTTGTT
Source organism: Oxystoma pomonae (assembly GCA_963921995.1). Classification (NCBI taxonomy): domain Eukaryota; kingdom Metazoa; phylum Arthropoda; class Insecta; order Coleoptera; family Brentidae; genus Oxystoma; species Oxystoma pomonae. Next base: position 75,615,009 of record OY998167.1, on the reverse strand, counting down.
TCTCGGTTTATTCGGCAGATGGCGCACACAGTTACTACGTCCCCACGGATTACAAACTTTTTGTTTTAAATTCGAGAGGCGTGCACTTCAACTGCCAGGTACAATCCTATGACTCCCTAATGATTCCCAATAAGGATGAAACAGGTCTGTAGGTGTCTGAATTCTCCATTAGACATTGGAGGCCTGGTCGTAATGAAATGAGAAACAAAAACGCTTTCTCCGATATGCCACGAGTGTTACTTTAATTTTTATTTGCGGACATGAGATTCATTTTGTTCTCGAAAATTCGCAGTCTTTCTGGACTTCGAGATTTCGAGATCAACACTGATTTTTTAAACAGTTGCTGACTCAGTTTTGCTTAGCTTCAATCAGTTTATCACTTTTATGCACTTCTTACAGCTAATATATACATATATCTATAAATTACTTATAATTATATACACTAAATTACCCAAATACCCTTTTATCCCGGTTTTTTAGACATCATCCAGATTTAATAAGTCTTAGTCGCTATTTTATTGTGCTTTTCACGAACTATGCCTTTTTGGCTTGATTACTCAAAAATAAGTTAACCGATTTTACTGTAACCCAACGGGTTACCGAGATATCGTCAAAATAAGAATATTTTTGAGAGAAAATTCGAAAACTACTAAGTTCGAGCTACGTGAAGTGGCACTTGCAGGGGTTATTATTTTTGTTAATCACTCTGCAATGCAATGACCGATTTGAATAATTCAAAAGGCTTTGTATTAATATTTTACTAACACAACTAAGCATACAACTTTCAGTCTTGTCGCTATGATAGCTACTTAGCTATAAAGCGACAAAGTTAAATATGGCAATCTTCTGTGCGTTACACTTTTTCAACATCAGTTTTTTAACTGATAAAACATATGCAAAAATGAAATATGCTAATTAAATGATAAAATTAGCTTAAACAAAGAATGTAAAGGTCTTTAAAGTTGAAAATATTGGGTGTTATTATTATAATAACGTCTTTTTGTATTTAAAAAAACTATCATAGTTTTCATATTTTCTAAGGCATTTTAGCATTGAAAATAAACGTTTCGGCGTTTTTTCTGTGTTCAACTTTTCCGTAGCTGAATCAGCTAGTTATAATTTTTTAATCGGAAAAAGCAACAATACGACAGTAGGTTTTACGTACCAATCTGTTCTTATCTCACCATTGTTTTGCCTATAGAGTAACATGTCTAGAAACGGTAGTTTATTATTACTTTTTATGATAGCTATTAAAAGAGTTTAAAATAATATCTTTAGTACCTGTTGAAAGGGCACCCGGAAATCGTGTATGGTTTTTAATTTTTGTTTCATTAGTACTTGTGATTGTTGGAGGAATGATAAATTAGTTTTAAAGATGTCTATATTTTTTTAATTTCGTCCTCAAATGTAATTATTCTCTGCTTTAACTGTAGCTCTTTTTGTGCCACACTGTTTCGGAGACCTTCCTGTTAAGTTTCAATGTTTTTATTTTGATGCAAAATGGAAGGATCTTGAGCTGAAAATTTAGTTTTTGTCTCTTGCACAATTTTATTATGCCGTTTATCTAATTCAGCTCTAGTACTTTTTTGTTCCAATGTATCTAGTTTCTTAATATATTTATCAAGAGTTTTTTTTTTTAATTCTGTTACGGTTTGGTTAATATTTTTAATGTGACCTTGAATTAAACTTTTTTGCATGTCAAACATCTTTAAAATATTATTAATAACATTTTTCATATTTTACCATTTCTTAATCGACTTTTATCGGTATGCTTTCAATTTTTTACTTAAGTTCTTTGATTTCTAGCTACAAATTTGTTAAATGTATTTATATAGATTTTGTTGGTTGCGTGCACAACATTCCCTTAAATCTATTACTACGAGTAATCACCCCTTTTTAGCTTGTGTATATTTAATAACATCTTTGGTCGATACCCAAAGAAGGCCTAAGTTAGGTCCATACATTTTCCTTGTACCATTGGTGTGACGACACTAATAATCCCATTAATTGGTCCTATAGCACTGACAAAGATATACAGTCTTTTGTTTAGTGATTTTTATAAATTAAAATTGGCTTATTTATATTTCGCGAAGACGAAAAATCAATAAAACGTTTGTTTACAAAAACAGCTGATGAGCTGGGTGTCAACGTATTGTGGTTGAATATAGATCGGTTTTCTTGTTAGCCGCATGCTATTCTTCTATTTTTTGATCGGGCAAAATAAGGCCTGTTTGTACCGATACTTGATTAATCTTGGATTGAAATGTGATTTCGCCAATTGGTTTCCACTTTGATTTATTTTGCAGAAGATATACTAGTCCAATGTTTAGAGCACGAGACTCGTAATCTCAGGGTCGTGGGTTCGAGCTTTGTTTTTCTTTGATGTGGTGTTTCCCTTTAAAAGATTTTAAAGTACCTAGAAGGTTCCTTCTTCGTGTATAAAGATTTTTTTTTAATTTGCAGATCAGCCCGCTATTTTTCATAATTTTTGAAGCAGTAATAAAATTATTCACCTTCTTTCATAAGCCATAATTTCGTCATCCTTTCAGGTCTCATCCTGCGTCAGCATGTATATATTTTTTTATGTCTCTTCTTTGCTACGCCCACCTCGTATATTTAATTTTGTTCCTGTATCATGTCCGCGTCCTCTCTGTTTATTTGCTTTTTACTCGGCTATAACTATTACTTGCGACGTTGCCATATATTTTTTTTTCACTAAATCTTATTGGTCATATCATACCTTTCCAAACTAAAAATGAAAATTTTAAATATTTTGGCCTTTTAGTTCTGCGCAACAAGCCTCCTCCGGAGCGATTGCTTGCTGATGCCTTAAAATTAGGGCCACGTAGTATGAGGGGCGGTGCTGCTGCGAACGTTACCTCTTTTTAAGATTCATGTTACAGTGACCTTATACTTTTACAGGTTTCTACTTTATAACCTGCTGAAAGGTAGAGGATTCTGTATTTAACAGTTACTACGTCCCCACGGATTACAAACTTTTTGTTTTAAATTCGAGAGGTGTGCATGTGTAGCTTCAACTGCCAGGTACAATCCTATGACTCCCTGATGATTTCCAATACGGATGAAACAGGTTTGTAGGTGTCTGGATTCTCCATAAGACATTGGAGGCCTGGTCGTAATAAAGTGAGAAACAAAAACGCTTTTTCCGATATGCCACGAGTGTTACTTTAATTTTTATTTGCGGATACGAGATTCATTTTGTTGTTTTATTAAAATTTATATTATATTACAAATATAATTTAGAATTTTCATTTTGCATGATTATGCCAATGATAAGTTCGAGGGACAGTTTTTTATTGAATTGGCTTCCACACATATTTTGACAGCTGTTTAAATAAAAACTATAATTTTATTCTAACCAATCGTATAGGGAAAATCCGAGCTGCTTTTCGACCATGGGCGAAGTGTGGTCGCAACAAAAGGGACCACCCGGCATCTGGCCCGGTCTGGTGTCAAACGAATAAACTGACGAAATTGAATTTATAAATGCTGATTTCGTCACAAGATTTCTGTAAATTCGCGTGCATTTAGGTATATAATTTATTTGACTCGAGTGAAATTGTTTTTAAACGATTTTCTTTGTGACTGCTGGGATATTGTAAAAACTTGTGGTTAATTTTTCAGGAGCTTTTGTTAACCAAATTAAATATAAGGTGGGCCAAAAAAACCGTACATTTTTTTTTCGGCTGGAGTTCTGCTACCGTAAGTTTGATTTTTGTGATTTTAGCTTCTGCGAAAAGCTAAAGTTTCAGACTACTCGTATATGAAACTTGTCAAAATTGACATTTCTTTAAAATCCAAGATAGCGCATTTTTTTTAAAGAACCACGCACTTTTTAAATGGAAACTGGATCTCAGTGGGATTTTAACGCCATTTAAGTATGTTTTTAAGACATACCATAAGATCATGTTGTCACATAGACACCGGTGCCAATAATAGTCGCTGATGTTTGGGATGAGCTTATTATTATCATACTTATGATCACCGATATCGGCAAAAAAAGCATCAATTCTCACTAAAATGACAACGCTGAATTTAAAAATGACATTTCTTTTGACACCAGTCAAACTCGAAATGGCGGAAAAATAATTGATAAAATGAAAGTTTTTGGAAAAGCGAATACCTTCTTTTTACTCTGCTGAAAACATTAAATCGAAAACCGTAAAAAAAGTGACAGTTGCCTTAACTGTCATTTACAGTTATGGGGAAAGCCACTGGTGCGATGACACATATTTACAAGTGGGGACTCGAAATACACTAAATCCTGTCAAAATAACAAATAAATAATGTATAAATACTTTCTTTTTACTCTTTTAAAGCTAAAAAAGTGACACTTTTTTTAACTTCAATTTATCGTAATGGGAAAAGCGGCTAGTGTAGTGAAACATATTTTAAAACGGTTATTCAAACATACCCACATGGAGACAACTTTTTTAAATATTCGGTGATGAAGTTACACCGCACTGGTAATATATAACATTTACTATTTACTATCTACGACCTGAACGACAATACCTTTATTATCGCACTATTGCGTTTATTACTTCAACTAGTGCGGTAATAAGACCCAGAGCAAAATTAGAGACATAGTAGCCACTTATCGTTCAGTTGAATTATAAAATTACCTAGGTTATTTAAAAACTGTTAAAGGCAAAAAAAATCTTGGTAGGTGCTTAATAAATAAGAAAAAAGGAGTTAAAATCTCGTTCTTTTTCTTCCTTTTGCCTTTATTTATTAAATTATATAAAAAAAATGTTGTCAATAACAATCAAGATATTCTGCTTGAACTTTTTATTCATATTTTTGTTAAAACTGAAGTTTGTGTCAACATTCGTAGGAACATGTTTACTTTACTGGTAGTTTTTTCAATGACAGTTAAAACAAGTATAACTTCTTTTACAGATTTCATTTTGTTATTTTTTGGAGAGGACATAAAGTACACATGCACTATTTAAAAGCACAAAATCACAAATTATCTATTCGCCACTTTGACAGGGACTGACCTGCGTCAAAATTAATGACAGTGGTTTTCCCCATAACAGTAATTGACATTTACGACAACTGTCACTTTTTTTACGGTTTCCGATTCGATATCGTCAATAGAGTAAAAAAAGGTATTTCCTTTTTCCAAACCTCCTTGTTTATAAAATATTTATTTGTTATTTTGACAGGGTTTGACAGGTGTCAAAAACTAATAACATTTTAAAGTTAATCAACACCATTGGTTTTTCCCATAACAGTAAATGACTGTTAAGACAACTGTCACTTTTTTACGGTTTCCGGTTTAATGTCTTCAACGGAGTACAAAAAAGGTATTTGCTTTTCCAAAAACTTTAAGTTCATTTTATGATTGATTGATAGCGACAACGTCAACACAATTTTTTAAATATTTTATTAATTTTATACAAATTTTTACATTTAAACAAATAAGCAGGTAAACGATCAACCGCAAAGTAATTAGAAATAATCCACGTAGCAGCACCATTGTGGAAAACCAAGAAGAACAACGAAAATCAAAGATATACAAAGACCCCGAGCAAAAGTTGTTTTTTTTCTTCAATAAAAGAAAGAAAGTGTGAAAGATTTCTGGTAGATGCATTTCGAAAGATTAGCCAGCGTTCCAGCTGGAAATTGTCTTTTCTTTTCAGGTCGGTGGAAGAATATCTTGCAAGATCAAATATTCTTGAAGATTTCCATATCTTACGAAAAGAATTATGTTGAAGAAAACTGGGATACACTCATACTTTTTCTAGATTCCCCGTTTTCTTTTGTTTCCAAGCAGGAATATAAAACTGAAATCTCAAAAAATAGAGTATTTGGAAATTCTTCTGAAATTCTTGCTGTCTGAAATTTTTAAGGTAAATTTTAAAATTTATGCTAGTCCTTCAAGAAATCTTTGCACATAATTTTTCACGTTTAAAGAACAACCAATTACTATAAGCAAATCAGAACATAAAAACTCAGTTTACCTCCTGTTTTCTGGAAATCCTCCTAACCATTATGACTTGTTGCTTCCATCAAGCAAATATCAAGTTCCTGAGTCAAGCGTGGATAAAAATAAAAGTTTCTTATTAGATTCCCTAAAAGAAAAGCAAAATCTAGATTTTACGTGCAATTCTTGCAACAAAAGTTTCAAGAAATTATGTGGTTTAAACATATATATTTCAAAAACACACAAATATTTCCACAACATCTTTTACGAAACAAAACTCATACCTCTCAAAAAATTCCGGACAACCTCAAGACACTACCCTAGAGAATATTTCGAACCAAAATTTCTTAATGAAGTTTTGACTCAGACAAGACAAACCACGCCCATAATAAGAAGAATTCCGAAGGGAGTCAGAAAATGTATAGCCGAAGAATTCACTTTAATTTTGAGTAAATGCTACTATTCTAAAGAACTTAATTCACAAAACAAAAATAAGTATTTGACAATAATAATTAAGGAAAATTTACAGAAATGGGATTCCAATAAAAAACTTCCAATTAAAGATTTTGTTCAATCATTTGCTTCAAAAGTCACTTCCACAAAAAATAAGCCAATTAAGAAGAAAATTTCTAAAGAAGATGTTAAAGGAGCTATCAGAATCCTCTCTTCTAGCGAAACCATTGCTGTTCCATGTCCTGAATCATTTAAAGCTCTCAAAATCCTCTCCACTCCACCAGAAGTTCAGAAAACATCAAGCCTAACCCACGTGCTAGGGGAGCAATTTTTTCTTTCAGACTGGGTTCAGCGGGAGGCTCAACACTTAAAGGATTTGATAGGGAAAGATTTAAGTATATTTTTTGAGAAATGTTTAAATTCTTTAGTAAATTTTGTTAATTTTGTTTTAAATAACTATGTTGCTGCTTGCATTTCCCCAATTTTCTTTGGAGCCTCTCTTTGTGCTTTTAAAAATAATGATGGCGGAATTCGTCCAATAGCCGTTGTCCTGACATTACGTAGACTAATAGCAAAAATGATTTGTTTTAAAATACATGATATTTTAGGAAACCATTTTTGACCTTTTCAACTAGGTTTCGGCACTGAAAACAGATCCGAAGTTATTTCACATGCTATCCGCAGATACACCTCTTACCCACATACTATTGAAAAAATGTTATTAAAAATAGTTAATATGAATAATAGAGACAAAGTTCTTTCTAAAGTTAAGGAACATATATCAGATTTTTTCAATTTTATTTCTCAATGCTATAGAACTCCTACTTTTTTATCCTTTGGAGAACAGTTGATCATGTCACAAGGTGGTGTACAGCAAGGTGATCCCTTGGGGCCACCTTTGTTTTGCCTAGTAATTCAAGACATTATTCAAGAGTTACAATCACAAATCAAATTATTTTATTTAGATGAAGGCACTCTTGAAGCTGACCCTGAAATAGTTCTTCAAGATTTAAACACAATTATTTATGTCGAAACTACTTTTTTTGGGTTTTTCGCCACTAAGTTAAGGAAATTTTTTCAAAAATATGTTAAAACCCACTGCGTAAATTCCTAAAGAAAAAAATTTGTTAGTTTGTCAGTGGTTTTTAAATAAGATAAAAAATTTGCCTACACACACACAAATCCTAACTAGAATCTAAGTACTTATCTGACGTTTCGGCAGAAATTCTACTGCCGTTATCAAAGAATTTTATCCTTTTCAAAAACTTTTTTCGATTCTTTTTTAAAATATCTGTCTGTTGTCATACAACTGACTGACTTTGACTGATATATATTTCAAATATTAACTTGACAGTTTGGTGCGTCGATAGTAGCCAACAAGGTATTGGGTGAATTTAGTAAAATTTAAAATCAAAATTATATTTGTTTGAGTGTTCTCGATTTTAAATTACTTTATAAAAATACAAAATTTTTATTTTAGAATATCAATTATAAAAATTATCTTTTGACTAACTTTAAGAAAAAATATATTAGAAACCCAAAGAACATCAATGCTATTTTTTAATTTATTTTAAAAAAACCTTTTTGAAAATCTTGTTTTAAAATTGGAAGCCAAACTGTATTTATATCAACTGATATGCTAGCTATGCATTCATCTTCGTTAAGATAGATGCAAGCTGCTTCTTTGATTTTTCGTTTAATTTTGTCTGGTTCTTTTTGTAATATACTGGTTTCTCCCCACATTACTCTATGATCATTTTCAAAAGAATGTTGGCAAATTTTAGACTTCTCCCAGTCTCCCCTCCTGAGGTAACCCTTATGGTCATTTATTCTAACTTCAAGAGGCCTTGAAGTTTCTCCAATATAAAATTTACCACACTCGCAAGGAATTTTATAAACGATATTTTTTGAGTTTTGCTCAGCATTTAATGGTTTTGTTTTGGTTAGAATTGATCTAAGAGTATTTGATTTTTTAAAAATTGTTCTAATATTATAAGTATTAGCGATTCGTTTAATTTTTTCCGAAATACCTGGTATAAAAGGAATTATTAAATTTGTTGGTTGTACATTATTATGTCTACGTTCGCGTTGTCTTGGAAATTCGATTTGTCTAAAAGAATTTTCGATGAAGTTATTTGGATACGAATTTTTAATTAAGACCTCTTTTTTTATTTGTTTTTCTTGTAAAAATGTGTTATTGTCCGAACAAATAATTTTAGCTCTATCGTATAGACTTTTTATTACTGCTTTTTTAACCGATGAGCAATGATTTGAGTTAAAATTTAGATATCTATTTGTATGTGTTGGTTTTCTATAAACTGAGGTTTGTAATGTATTTTGTTTGTTTATTAAAACATCTAAAAATGAAATTTTGTTATTGTTTTCTACTTCTAAAGTAAATTTTATTGTTGGTTCTTTACCGTTTATAAAATTAAGAAAATCATTAAGTTTATTTAAATCGTGTGGCCAAATACTAAAAATATCATCTATATAGCGAAACCAAATGACCCGTTTAAAATTAAATTCCTCTAAAATTTTATTTTCAAAATCTTCCATAAAAATATTACTCATTAGAGGAGAAAGTGGAGAGCCCATTGCCATCCCAAAATCCTGTTGAAAAAAATCACTTTCCCACTGAAAATATGTGGTTTTTATGCATAATGTGAGAAGTTCTAGAATAGCATTGACGCTCAGTGTAGTTCTTTCGCCTAAATTTTGATCATTTTCTAATCGATGTCTTACTATAGAAAGGCTTTTATCTACAGGTACATTTGTGAAAAGGCTCACCACATCAAAACTCACCATCAAGTGATTGTTATTAAAATTGACCTCGGATAATTTTTCTAAAAAGTGTTGAGAATTTTTTATAAATGAATTTGTATTTCCTACTAAGGGATTTAAAATTTTAAGTAAATATTTTGCGAGTTTATGACATGGAGAATTAATGCTACTAACTATTGGTCTAAAAGGAATATTTGGTTTATGAATTTTGGGCAAGCCGTAAAAATGGGGAGGTTTACTATAATGTGGGGTTAGCTCTGAACGTTCTAGATCGTTAAAAAATCTTTTATGTTTATATAAAGTTGAATAAATTTTTCTTTCAATTGTTTTTGTTGGGTCTTTGTTTAATTTTGAATATGAGCCTTCATTTAATAATGCTTCAATTTTTTCATTATAAGTGTTTTTATCAATAATTACAGTGGCATTGCCTTTATCTGCCGGTAAAATTTTAATTGAGTTGTCATTTTTTAGAGAAATTAAAGCGTTTTTTTCCTCTCTGGTAATATTAGATTTGATTTTTAAAGGTTTTTGTAAAATAAGTTTAGATCGAATTCTAAATTCGTTTGCAATCTCTTGAGGTAAGGTTCGTGTGGTTTGCTCAATACCTGTGACAAAATCCAATCTATTAAAATTTTTTGGAGGAAGGGAAAAATTTAAACCTTTTGATAGAATTGATTTTTCTGGAATAGTTAAAATTTTGTTTGATATATTAACAACATCGAATAATAGTAAATTATTATTGATATTAAAATTAAGTTCTTGTTGCAGTTTTTCGTTAACTAAATTTTGAAATTTGTTCATGTGAATCAATTTTTGGTTATTGAAATGAAATAAATAACTATTATACGCACAATTACTAATATGATTGTAGTCAAAAAAGGATACATTTTGATAAATCTCGTTCTTTAAATTCTGAATTTTTTGAGTTAAATTTTGTTTTTCATATCTATGATACTGAATTCTTTCCCGTAATAAAGCTAAACTTGTTCTATTTAAAATTCTTTCAGTTCTCAAACTTCTAAAATGGGCTCTTAATCGAAAACCTTTGGGAACAATATCTTGTTGTCTACATCTGCACAAAAATGTCAAGCTATTTTCAGCATGTTGGAGCTTTTTGTATTTACTTTCTAAATTCCTAAAAAGAAAACAAATGTTAGGCCCATACCTCTCTTGTAAATAAAATCTATATGTTTGTGGCGGATTCATAATGTCGAAACTACTTTTTTTGGGTTTTTCGCCACTAAGTTAAGAAAATTTTTTCAAAAATATGTTAAAACCCACTGCGTAAATTCCTAAAGAAAAAAATTTGTTAGTTTGTCAGTGGTTTTTAAATAAGATAAAAAATTTGCCTACACACACACAAATCCTAACTAGAATCTAAGTACTTATCTGACGTTTCGGCAGAAATTCTACTGCCATTATCAAAGAATTTTATCCTTTTCAAAAACTTTTTTCGATTCTTTTTTAAAATATCTGTCTGTTGTCATACAACTGACTGACTTTGACTGATATATATTTCAAATATTAACTTGACAGTTTGGTGCGTCGATAGTAGCCAACAAGGTATTGGGTGAATTTAGTAAAATTTAAAATCAAAATTATATTTGTTTGAGTGTTCTCGATTTTAGATTACTTTATAAAAATACAAAATTTTTATTTTAGAATATCAATTATAAAAATTATGTTTTGACTAACTTTAAGAAAAAATATATTAGAAACCCAAAGAACATCAATGCTATTTTTTAATTTATTTTAAAAAAACCTTTTTGAAAATCTTGTTTTAAAATTGGAAGCCAAACTGTATTTATATCAACTGATATGCTAGCTATGCATTCATCTTCGTTAAGATAGATGCAAGCTGCTTCTTTGATTTTTCGTTTAATTTTGTCTGGTTCTTTTTGTAATATACTGGTTTCTCCCCACATTACTCTATGATCATTTTCAAAAGAATGTTGGCAAATTTTAGACTTCTCCCAGTCTCCCCTCCTGAGGTAACCCTTATGGTCATTTATTCTAACTTCAAGAGGCCTTGAAGTTTCTCCAATATAAAATTTACCACACTCGCAAGGAATTTTATAAACGATATTTTTTGAGTTTTGCTCAGCATTTAATGGTTTTGTTTTGGTTAGAATTGATCTAAGAGTATTTGATTTTTTAAAAATTGTTCTAATATTATAAGTATTAGCGATTCGTTTAATTTTTTCCGAAATACCTGGTATAAAAGGAATTATTAAATTTGTTGGTTGTACATTATTATGTCTACGTTCGCGTTGTCTTGGAAATTCGATTTGTCTAAAAGAATTTTCGATGAAGTTATTTGGATACGAATTTTTAATTAAGACCTCTTTTATTATTTGTTTTTCTTGTAAAAATATGTTATTGTCCGAACAAATAATTTTAGCTCTATCGTATAGACTTTTTATTACTGCTTTTTAACCGATGAGCAATGATTTGAGTTAAAATTTAGATATCTATTTGTATGTGTTGGTTTTCTATAAACTGAGGTTTGTAATGTATTTTGTTTGTTTATTAAAACATCTAAAAATGAAATTTTGTTATCGTTTTCTACTTCTAAAGTAAATTTTATTGTTGGTTCTTTACCGTTTATAAAATTAAGAAAATCATTAAGTTTATTTAAATCGTGTGGCCAAATACTAAAAATATCATCTATATAGCGAAACCAAATGACCGGTTTAAAATTAAATTCCTCTAAAATTTTATTTTCAAAATTTAGTATCGAGTAATAGCAAGCTATAGCAAAATTTAAAAATTTAATTAATCTTATAGACATCATTATTTCCGATTATAAATCACAGAGAGATTTTAACATTAAACTTTGCAAATTCAAAGTAGACCAAATGATTGCTAACGGAGATTCGAGATGCAGGGCTCGGCTTTTGGCTCTGCAGGAATATGAAAGCAATGCTTGCTTAAAAGCTCTACCTTCTTCTTCCATGGGCAACCTTTTAGACGACTCGTCTTTCCGAATTTCTGTCTCACTTTGTGTCGGACAACTTGTGGTTGAGAAACACGTTTGCCCCTGCAACAAAGAAGTTGACATTTATGGCCTTCACGGGCTCTGTTGCAGGCGAAGTGCGTTGCAGGTTTTCTCGCCACAGCCAAATTAACCAAATATAGGAGAGAGAGATACCTGCAAGGATACGATGGCCGAGTTCTACATTTCAAAAACGTCAAGAATGTCTGAGGGGGGGAGGCAGCAGAGCAGGGTCAACAAACAAAATTATCTAAATACGGAGATTTAATTTGTTTTTGTACTTTTTTGTGTTGAGACGTTTCGTCCTCAGGGTGGCGAAGCAAAAAAAACTTATCAGAGATCTGTGAAAAAATAAATTCTAAAAACGCAAAAAACTTCATTATCCAGAGGATCAGCCTTACCATTCAACGCGGAAACGCCGTAAGTGTGTTAGGTATTATCCCGTCTAACCCTGACCTGGCAGAGGATTTTGTTGTGTAAGTGTGCCTGGGTAGTGTGCTTGTTTTGTGGTTGAATTTTTTTTAGCTTTTTATTATTTTATATATTTTTTATTGTAATTTTACTAAATAACCAGTTTATAAATAAAATAAAAATATCAACAAGAAAAAAGAAAAGGTGGCTTTCAGGTTCAGAACTTCTATATTTAGCATAATGCTTTAGTTTCTACGTGTGCTGACGCGTTTCGGATGTATATCCATTTTCAAAGCAAGTCAGCCTACAACAAAAGGGCGGACTATTACACTCATGTTAACTGATACAAATAAATAGGTCAGACAATTATCACTAATGAATTAAAATATCGTAAAATATACTAAACTTACCAGGAACTTTGATGGGCATTCAACCTATTACATTTAGGGTCGCAAATAAATTCATACTCATGGATACTTATGTTGCACTTAGGTATATGGTACTTCTTCTGAAAAAGTTTGCGGAGTCTTTTTGTAAAAATAAGAATAATATGGTACGTTATTTCTAGAATTTCTTTGGTTATGAGTTTTTTTGGTTTGACAACCCAAGTTCAGGTAAAGCGTTTTGTATGTGGGAATTGCTAAACCCAGATTATCCTTTGGTAGAGTTGAGGCAAAAAAAAAATAAAATTAAAAAAATTAATTAAATAATTAAAAAAGTGGGTTGTAAAAAGTGGGTGAGGAAGATGGGAGCGGTAGGAAGGGGCGAGAGGGCGGTGGGGAGGTGTAGGAGAGTGGGGGAAGGGGTGGGTGTGGAGAGTAAGAAAAGGTAGTGTGGAGGGGGGAGGGAGGATAGATAGTTGGGTTTGGTGGATACAGTGGGAAGAAACCTAGTAGAGCCCCAGTAAACCACTTACAGAAATAAAACCACGTTGGATGGATCGGAGTGGTTCTCTCTAAGTTGGGAAATTCTTAATTAGTATATAAGAAAATCCTCGTGCGAAGGGGTTCTTTACAAGTGGGAAACTAAGGAACTTGGAACCAATGAAGGAATTAGGAGAACGGAAAGTGTGATGAGTAGTGGTGGGGAATTGGGTTTTGAGAGTGGGGGTGTGGATACCACAAATTTTAATAATTTTGTTGTTGGAAAATAATTATTAGTTTGACTGAATCAATAAGAGCGAAATTTTCTATGGGTTGGTTTAGATTATTAATATAAGGATTTAGCTTAGATTTAACTATTTCTATTTCCTCCAAAAAATTAAGCTTAGAGCTTTTGTATTGATTATGAACTATTGAAAAAGTAGTTTTTATATTAAAGTTATGATTTTCGTTTCTGAGATCGACTCCAAAAGATGATGTGTTGTTATCAGGATTCCCACGTACAAACGGACATAATAAGTCGCTTTCGCTACACCAGATGACGGAACAAAAGGCTTTGCCTAAACTTGGGTTGTCAAACCAAAAACACTCATAACCAAAGAAATTCTAGAAATAACGTGCCATATTATTCTTATTTTTACAAAAAGACTCCGCAAACTCTCTCAGAGGAAGTACCATATATCTAAGTGCAACATAAGTATTCATGAGTATGAATTTATGTGCGACCCTAAATGTAATAGGTTGAATGCCCATCAAAGTTCATTAGTGATAATTGTCTGTCCTATTTATTTGTATCAGTTAACATGAGTGTAATATTCCCCCCTTTTGTTGTAGGCTGACTTGCTTTGAAAATGGATTTACATGTCAACATGTAGAAACTAAAGCATTATGCTAAATATAGAAGTTCTAAACCTGAAAGCCACCTTTTCTTTTTTCTTGTTAATAATGTCGACACTTCTGGAGTTCACCAATAACAATAATAATAAAATATAAATAGTTCATTAATTATTGTTCCGCCATTTTGATAGGGTTTAACAGCTGTCAAAACTAATAACATTTTTTGATTCATCGACCTCAATTTAGTATAGTTCGAGTCCCCACTCGTAAATATGTGTCATCGCATCAGTGGTTTTCCCCATAACAGTAAATGACAGTTAGGACAAGTGTCACTTTTTTTATGGTTTCCGATTTAATGTCTTCAGCAGAGTAAAAAAGAATGATTCGCTTCTCCAAAACTATAATTTTATTAATTATTTTTCCGACATATTGACAGGGTTTGGTTTGGATATCGGTCATCATAAGCATGATAATAATAAGCTCTTGTCTATGAGACAAAATGCTCTCAGGAACTCACTGAGATCTAGTTTCCATTTAAATTGTGCGTGGTTCTTTCCCAAATTTTAACCCCGCCCCCGCCAAAATTTTATGTGCGCCACTGTACTCAATTTTAGACATTTTCCATAAAGACACTTCTTTGTCGTGCACAGAGAGACATCTAAAAATCGGACAAAAAGTAATAAAGCTCAACGCCAACGAAGTAAATGGTGTCTAAACCCTTTGTAAAACATAGGTCTAAAAACCTCTAGTCTTTATGCGACTAGGGATTTGTTAAATCTCGTCAGATTCTTTAGATTTTGAGCTCTACGGGAAGCTAAGGCTCTAGCCTATATACGCTATCTGTCAAATTTGACATTTTATGAAAATCCGTAATGGCGCATGCTTTTGAAACTTGATGATATGTTTTTCACTCCTTCCTGCCAAACTTTTTTGTACGCCAATGTACCTGATTTCAATCATCCGAAAGGCTACTTCTTTTCAGTGTACAAAGAGGTATCAATTGTAAAAATCGGACAAGAACTATAAAAGCTTTGTTTAACGAAAGAGGTTTTTAAACCGGTTTAAAATAGATAAAATACAGAAAATTTTTATTTGGCTGATTTATTTTTAACTTCTAATTTTATTATTTTATACAGTGTCCAGAAAATTAAAACGATATGGCAACGTAGTTTTGACAAAAACAGCAACTTTTACGTGCACTGTTTCCAGGGTTAAAAACAGCACCTCTTTCGTTAAGCAAAGCTTTTTTAGTTCTTGTCCGAATTTTGCGATTCATACCTCTTTGTACACTGAGAGGACGTGTCTTTCCGGATATTTAAAATCAGGTACATTAGCGTACACAAAAGTTTGGCAGGAAGGAGTGAAATTATCTAAGTTTCAAAAGCATGCGCCATTATTGATTTTCATAAAATTTCAAATTTGACCAATAGCGTATATAGGCCAGAGCCTTTGCTTCCTGCAGAGCTCAAAATCTCAAGAATCGGACGAGATTTAGCAAATCCCTAGTAGAACAAAAACTAGACTTAGACAGACCTATGTGTTATAAAGGGTTAAAACACCACTTACTTCGTTGGCTTTGAGCTTTATTACTTCTTGTCTGATTTTTAGAAGTGATACCTCTCTGTGCACAACAAAGACGTGTCGTAAGGCAAATGTCTAAAATCGAGTACGGTGGCGCACAGAAAATTTTAACGATTTTAACGAAATTTCAATTGATAAAATTTCCTTATAGTCTGAAGCTTTGCTTTACCTTTTCGCAGAAGTAAAAATCACAAAAATCAAACTTACGGTAGCAAAACTACAGCCGAAAAAAATGTACGTTTTTTTTGGCCCACCTTATATTTATTTTCTACATATTTGGAGGAAAAAAATGTTGCTGGAGACAAGGTTAAGGGGATGAAAGGGGATTGATATAGGTACTTATTTATTTGCGATTATTCAAGACACAATATTTAGGTGTGGGTTGGTATGTTGGCAGCGCTAAATAAATAGCTATAATAAAAGCGTTTTTGGGAAAAAAGTAGCCACATTGCTCATAGACATCTTAACGTATAATTATATAATTATACCCTTTGAAACTTACTAGTTTTTGTAATTTTTGCCACCCTAGGCAGGCAAAAAATATGCAATAGGCCAAGAAGAAGAAATATTTCGATTCGCCTTCAATTAATTTTGACGTCAATTTTTGATGTGGTTGAAAAAAGATTCGGATTCAGATTCGAAAACAGCTCGGGTCGCACGAAATCACAGTCGACCAGATAAATAGTTGCGCCCAACACTATTTTAAGAGTTTTTGACAAAATAACGTGATTTTATTATATATTATTGCCAATATTTTATACTTGACATCCATAGAAAGGCCTAAGATAACCCTATCGTATTTTTAATAATTCTAAGAGAATAAATTACCCCCAAACTTTAAAAATAATAAAAATAGAAAAAACTTTCATTAAATGCGATTTTGCATGAAACTCAGACAAAAAATATTTATGTTGTTATAACTTTAAAATTAGAGAAAAAAATATTATATTATTTATCAAAGCTTATGGGGTTGAAATAGCCACTCTTAAGGCAAAACCAACGAATATGGGCCCTTTGTCATTCTTGTGCATTATTTAAAGTATAGGCAAAATGTGCCTTCCAAAGAGCTCTTAAAAACACAAAAATTATTTTTTTATACCTTCATCAAAAACATGATTTTAGTAACTATCTGCAGATAACTAAAGCATGGCTTTTTTGTTTACTGATGCTGATTTATTTTTAACTTCTTTTCTTTTTTTTTTATCACGGGCGCAAAAAAGATTTCTGTCCGTTTTTTACCCAAAGTCAAAGAGAAATAGCGGAAAATAGTAATATTAAAAAAATCCAATTATTCTTGCCTAAGATAAGCCATTTCCGCCAAGTATTTACGAAAAAATGATTTCAAAATATCGTCAAAATATCAAATTGTCAAATATTAAAATGTCGCAACAATGAACGGAACCGAGTAAAGACACATCGCTATGGAAACGATTGTTATTTCATTTACCAGCCGTCTTAATTTATAGTGTAAATGTGGTGTGTTACAAGAAGTTCTCTTCGTTCGAGATTTTTAAAAGTATTTTCCTATTTTTCTTGGATTTTTTGATAAAGGTATTAAAAAAATAGTGTTAACAACTCGCGGCTAAATTGTGCTTTTTTTACTCGTGTTTTTAAATACCTCGCTGCGCTTGATATTTAAACCAACGCTTGTAAAAAAGCACTATTTTAGCCACTAGTTGTTAGAACTACTATTTTTATATACGAGAGTTTTTGGGGTTGAAAAAATACGGTTCAAAAAGAAATACCGAATCTTTTTATGGGGTTGAAAAAATCACCCTTAAGAAAAGAAGTAACGAATCTGCATCAACCAGACTGTACGCAAAATGTGCCTTTTAAATAGCTCTTTAAAAAACAAAAATTAATTTTTATATATTAGAGTTTATGGGGTTGAAACAAAGACCCTTAAGAAAAGAAATACCGAATCTAGGCAAAAGCCTTTTTTGTGTATCAATCAGACTGTACGCATTTACCTATCTAACAGAAGGCAGTGTGTATTGGTAGATAATGAGACAAGCGGTCCAATGGTGGTCACCTGTGGAGTGCCACAGGGGTCCATCCTTGGACCTACTTTGTTTCTGATATATAGTAACTCAATCTCAAATTTAAAGTTGATAGGTAAGCTAAAACTGTATGCCGATGATGCCCTGTTAATATACTTTGGTGATGGTTATGATGATCTAAAGCAAGATAACTGGTTAATAACACATAAATTAACTCTAAACTTGGATAAATTAAACTATATATTTATAACATCAAACCTAAAAAACTACAATTCAGATGCAATTATCAGCAATAACAAAAAAGAAGCTTAAAACAATAAAAGAATTCTTAGCTTGCTAACACCAATGCAATTTCTAATTTTATTGGCTCATTTCGATGCAATTCGAGAAAACAAAACGACAGCTGATGCATATTGGTCGAACACCTGACCCCTATAGGCAATGGCATGTGTACTTTCGGTATTTCGGCCGGCTGTGTACTATGTCGCCATCTAGCGGGAATATGTTACACTATTTTGCTTTTGTACACTTCTGCCCTTGTAACGTTTTAGGCCAGTCCGTTTTTCTTATGGATCAATAAAATTCTTGTTTTTTAAAAAAAATGTGCCTTTTAAATAGCTCTTTAAAATCAAAAATAAATTTTTTATATATTAGAGTTTATGGGGTTGAAAAAAAGACTCTTAAGAAAAGAAATACCGAACCTGGACATAAGTTGTTATAGTGCATCAATAAGACTATACGCAAAATGTGCCTTTAAAATAGTTCGTTAAAATAAAAAAATAATTTTTTTAAATGTTAGGGTTGAAAAAATTACCCTTAAAAAAAGACGTACCGAATCTGGACATAAACCGTTTTTGTGCATCAATCAGACTATAGAACTTTTTAAAAGACACATTTTGTGTGTACTCTGATTGATGCACAAAAATGGCTTATGTTCAGATTCGGTATTTCTTTTCTTAAGAGTGAATTTGATCCTAAAACCAGTTAACAAAATTTTGCACAGCGGAGGCTTCTGGTATCTCCCACAGACCATTCGCGTGGTTTAAAAATATATATATATATATCTTGTTTTTATTTATTTTTTAAAAATAATCGATGATTTTTACCGCGAATTAAACATTTTTATGTACTTTAAGGATTAAATAGGTACGTTTAATTCCTCTTTTTAGCCTAGGGATTAGCAGTAAATTTAATTCCTCAGGGATTAAAAAAAAATAATACCTGGAAAATTATAATTAAATTTATCGCAAGTTAAGCCAAACAGCACTTACTCTTGGCCAAGATTTCATTCTTAGCACCCTTTTTTGTAGTCGACGAACCATTTGGCGTAGAAATAACGTGATTTTAACAATAATTTTTTTCCTAAAGTGCATAAAATATATAAACCTCGGGACTAAAGCATCTTTTAATCCCTTGGCCAACTGTAGCCGCGGGATTAAAAGTAGCACTTTAGTCCCTAGGTTTAATGTACTATTAGGATCGTAAAATTACGTGAAAAACTTAAAAATTATGTAAAATCACGTGAATGGTTCTGGGATGATAGGGCGTTAATAGACCACTAATTTATCGTCACTTTATTGCTTACTGTATTACCGTAGTTGAGATGCTAAAAATAGTTTTTAAACGACAAATCCAAATTACCATAACCGTATTCTTTTGCCCACATACAAACTGCCAATGTAAATTGACTGGAAAAGAAAACACCAATTCCTTGTTTTTCAAATTCACTTTCACAAAAAAAAATCAGCTAACAACTGCAGCTTTTGCACAGAAATTAATCTGGTTGGTTGCAAAAAATAACCGAGCAGGTCCCGTTAAGCCTCCGTAAGTAACGTATTTCGGTTCGGTTATTTTTGGATACGGGAGAAAAAATAACCGATTTTGCGCAACTAAGGTATCACCAATTTTGATGGTCTATTAACGCCCTATTGCTTTAAACTTTCACCGTACAAAATTTGACACAAATTTGATTACCCGTTTTTTTAGATTAACTAATTGGAAGAAGCGCATTTTTTATTCAAATTCACCTTTATGTGTCTTTTTTTCAACCCCATAACCTCTAATATATAAAAAAATTATTTTTGTTCATTAAAGAGCTGTTTAAAAGGCACATTTGGCGTACAGTCTGATGCACAAAAACGATCTTTTTTAACTCCAAAAACTCTCATATATAAAAAAAATATTTTTGTGTTTTTAAGAGCTCTTTGGAAGGCACATTTTGCGTTTACTTTAAATAATGCACAAGAATGACAAAGGACCATATTCGTTGGTTTTGTCTTAAGGGTGGCTATTTCAACCCCATAATCTTGGATAAATAATTTTTTTTTCGGTAATTTTAAAGTTCTTAACAACAAAAATATTTTTTGTCTCATAGAGTTTCACGCAAAGTTGCATTTAATGGGAGTTTTTTTTTCTATTTTTATTATTAGTGTAGATATGCACCTACTCCATAATTTCTATCCCGTGGGATTTTTTATGAGGGAGTTTTCGGCAAGTTTAAGCAGTCGGACGGGACAAAAAAAGTAACGCATTACTAGAAAAACCAGCTGTGACTTCTATATGATTAAAATTATGAATATATTTTGTAATAAATAATTTCCTAGTTTAAAATAATAAGTTGTAACCAGAGCTTATAGGGCGAACCTTTAAACTTTGGTTGGACGGGACAAGGAAAACCAAAACTTAATTTTAGCAAATTGTTACTTTTTTATATTTAAATTTTTTAGAAAAATGCTTTATCAAGGCCTTTCCAAACTAAACAAAAGGCATTGGAATTAAAGGAGAAAGCATGTTGTTAACATTAAAAATTATTTTGAACCATGAACCACAAAAAATACAATAATTGAAAAAATATTATTTTCTTTAAGTACGAAACTGTTTGTATATTTCGGCTTCTTTACATATATCAAGATTTTTAACAAAAACCAGTAGATTGTTAAAGCGTTTTTTTAACAAAATTACATTTGCTTGAAATGGCCCTTTTGTGACTATGTGGGATTGATAGCTCTTTAGTCACAAAACCCAGTGTTACCGGGTGTTTTGTTCACATTCGTGTAGAGGGGGTTGATATGACTACATCTTTCAAGATCATAAAAAATACAATAACAATACAACAACCGGGGCATGATTATACTCGATTCCATATTATTCGAGGACGAGGATTCTAAGAAATTCACTTTCAAAGTCATACGACCTTGAAAATCGCAAAAACAAGATTTTTGCAATATCCTCTTCAAAAAATCTTAATAATTCGACGTTTTATCAGACCTAGTTCAAATGTACCTCAAACTATTAAGCATATATGCCAAATTGGATCCTTAGAGTTTGTTGTAGTTTGAAGCTTCATGGTGTTGAAAAATACACCAGCAAAATTAACAAATTAAAGGGCGGTATTCATTAATTATTAAAGCTAAGAGAACCAAACTTGGTAACAAAGACGAACGAAATGTATAGAAGCGAACTGCATTAGCTTCTATACATTTCGTTAATCTTGGCCTTGCTGTGTCAGTAGATTTGCGGTGGATACCACCCTCATCATGTAGTTAGAATCATGCTTGATTTCCAACGTTGCCATTTGTCATTGGTAATTGTACCATTAACCATGTTGCCATTTACCCTTCCGTTGCCATGTCCATCCATACGGGTCACCCTGTTATATAGTTTCTTCACTGCGACTCCTTTAGAAACTTGACTGGATTGAACTTCCATTTCCATCACAGTTTTGTTGGTTGTTCGCCTTGACTGTGAAAAATTGTGTTTGGTTGACGTTTGAATGGCTGGTAGACTGTACCTGTAACTGGTTATGACTGACTGGTACCACGAGATTGGTTTGGCTGAACATTCCATCGTTCTAGGGTTCTATGTAGGACCGTGGTTGAATATGACAGTACTGCTGGTCGAATTGTTGTCATGCGGTCATCTTGGTTACTTCTTCTTCTTAAGAAGGAGAGCAAGCGGTGCCGGTGAATCGGAAGTGATATATACAAAATATTATTTATCTTCTGTGACGACTTTTTGTCTCAAAGCCTTTGGGCATCCTCTTAAATGAATAACTAGTTCCTCTGAAGTATATTTTATTATAAACGGTTTATTCAGCTATGCTATGTAACAAAAATTTGAGATTTGCAAAAAAATTATAACATTTGCAAAAAAAAATCAAATTAGTTTTTTAAAAATTTTGCTATTTATAAATTGGCAACAATGTTTTAATTGAATTCTGTCGATTCATATTTGCAGCACAAAATATATATATATTTATTTTTAAAACTTTATCATTCATGAGTTGGCAACATTGCTTTAATTACATTTTGTATCGCGAGCCTCATTTGTTTATAATTTTTACACATTCTTTATCGAATGTATTAAAACAATTCGTTTAAAATGCATGCTTAGTGCACACAATATACATTAGGAGAATTTTAATAATTACAATTTTAAAAATAATTAGAATTATATACACGGGTTTTTCTCGACCTAACCGCACATTTGTACACCCTTATTTCCCACCCATGCAAAAAAATTATAAAATACAAAAAATATTTGGCGGACCGCTCAAGTGACCAAAAGTAATGTCTACACATGGTCTAACGCACTGTGATTTACAATGATATTCATTGAAAGCCCTATGCGTATGGACATTGACACCGAATAACAAGGTAAAAAGGAACGCTAGGAGCTCTCCATCGTGGACAGCGGCATTGTCTTGCAAGCCGTACTTTATTTTAAAAACAAAAAAAATAAACAATAGCGGGCATAGACGGGACATAAGTTCTATGCCGGCAGCGCAACGTATGGTGGGCGAGTGGTGAAAATATAAGCACGTGTGTTTTGTTTATACCGGCTTCACGTACAGTATTATTTATTACTGTCATCTGGTTCACAATTAATAATATAGGCATTTAGCCTTTCGCCGGCAGATAGCGAGAATAGGTCCTTTTTCTCCTGAAGTTCCAGTCTGAATTTGACTGAACCACAATTTATTAAAATTTTTACGCTCGGGTACGTTAGTGCCTTCTAGGTCTACTGAAGCCTTATTTTTACTTACCCATTTTTCTACTAATTTTAGAGTTATGTATGTTAAAAATAGAAGCAAGGATAGAAAAGTAATAGAAAAAATTATATCATAAAAATAATTAATACTTGAGTTATTTGACAGATCTTCTGCCCTTGCAAAATTCACTGGGGCTGCTGCTAATGCCATAATTGGGTGATGAAACAGTAAATATATCACTAACATTGAAAAAATTATATTCCAAAAAAGAAAAATTCCGTGATCGCTAAAACCTTAAGTTTTACGAATAATATTCTCGACCGAATTTTTTATGTCTTGAATTTGTATCTGATGAGGTTAAATTTAAATGTGGTATATTTAAAGTCCTATTTGAGTTCAAACATTCGTGCATATCCCTCTAGATAGGTTGTATCTGTTGTACCGCAGCACCAATTTAGAGCATCTTCGATAACATTTCAGGTCCTTTTAGCCCTTGTTACCTGTGTACTAGACCTCATCGGAGTTGTCCCCCAGTTTTTATTAATCATACCAAACTCTTTTGCGAATGCTCTTCCTAGCACCTGTGTATGGTAAATCAAATTGCAATCGTCATTGTCGCTCTGGCATTTTTTGTATGCCGCAAGGTCCGTTTCCTCTATACATCTTCCGACCATTCCATTTGATAGGTGATCGGAATAGTGGCTTCGTAGGATACGGTTTGCGGGAGTGGTTTCCAAAATGATCCAGCGCTTACTTCCACTAGGTAAGGTTTTTTTCTCGGTATTCGCCATAACGGCGTTGGCTACGGGGATTAATAATCTAAAAACAGAAACTTGAAAATATATGTTATTTACACGAAAAATAAAAATTCTAATTTTTTACTCCAAAAATAAATATGTAGTGCCCTTTTGGCAAGTGACGCTTGGTCACGCAAAATTTAATATTTCTTTTAAATTATTTAAAATAATTTTTGAAGTTTGTTTTACTTTTAAGTATTTTGTATACTTTTTTGATGTTACTAAAATAAATTAGTAATTATTTACTGACAATCTTAATTGTTGTCCCAGCATTAACTTTTGTCTTAAGAATTTTCAAAAGTTTGTAAACTTTTTCGTATATTTTAAATATTTAGTTGGGTATTATAAAACATTATTTAATTTGCTTATAGACACTCTTACTTTTGCCTCAACCTTTATCGAAATGTTGCACTAATATGACTGTATTTTATAAACCATATTATTAAATTTAAAAACTAATAGTGTGTGTATTTAAATAATTTTCAAAAATGTTTTCTTAACATTTTCTTAAAATATTATTATTAGATCTAAAATATTGTATATTAATATTTTTGTATCTTTAACCAACCGCGTAGTCCTAAAATACTTTTTTCTTTTTAAATTAAAAAAGAAAACTAATGTCTTCTTAACACTTTATAAAATAAAATCATGGTTTTCCTACTTTTTGGGTTTTGCTCAATTAAATTTATACTTTTTAATTTCCAATGAATTAAAATTAAAATAAAATTATTACTTAACTAAGATTTAAAAAAATTAAGGACAGAAATTAATAAACAGATTGTCTAATTTCACTTAACTTAAGTACGATTTGTCTAAGGTTTTTATGATCCATTCCCAACGAACTTATTAGTGAATACAATTCAGTATGTATGTAACCCATTTTCAAAATGTTCCCTAAAGGTCTCGAAAATTAATATTTTAGTCGATTTCGTGAGCCATATTGTATAAATCGTAATAATATTGTTTAATGTCTTCGTTACTAGCCTGTTTTCCATTGTTAAATTTATATTTTAAAGTTTTAAAAGGTTGGTCACCCCCAAATTCGACCAGAAAGTCCGTTTTTAAGTCGGACCATTTTTTTTTGCATTACATTGCTTCCCGCTATACTCCGTGAACCATCGAAACGCTGCACCCTCCAAATAATTTTTAAAATGACAAATTTTAAAGGTGTCCGTCCGCCTATTTACTTGAGCTATTTTTTTCATACTTTGTAATATAATTAATTGGTGCGTCCAAACCTGGATTAAAACATGGCGGTTCGATGCATTAAGAAGTAGCCGGAGTAATGCTTGACCCTTGCAGAGCATCGAGCAAAGTAGTATTCGTCATACTTGTCTTAATGAAAATCTGTTTAAAAAAAATATTAGCCGCTGTCGGTAATTGTTTTCCCGGTAGTGACCTTCTGGCAACTGGGCTCAGACGATTTATTTTATTTTGGTACTGACTGATGACCGTAACACTAAGGTCTTCAGTCGTCGACTCACTTAAATTTGATTTCTCAGTGTCTTTTTGGTCCTGATTTTCGACAGTTTACGTCGAATTATTAAAAATGGAAGTTTCACCATTTTCAAAAAAGTTATCTTTTTCTAAGGTCCCAAATCTCTCTGATTTTTTTGGAGTTGGGTGATTCTCAATCTTTGGATCCAAAAATAATAAATCAAAATTTACTGAGGTTTTTGAGGACTCCTTTCAAGTTTACTTTTAGGTGTAAAAGGCCCTGAAATAGACAAACTTCTATTTCTAGAAAAATTATTTTACAAGCCCGCGTTACAAATGTACAAAAATTCATTTGAGTGCGGTATAATTTAAACTGAAGTTTACTGGGGGAAAAATTCTCGATTTAAAAAAAATACCTAAATAAAAAAGAAATTCAAAGTAAAAATAAGTTAATTAGGAAAATTTTAGTTTAAAAAAAAAATGTTACAACGGAGGACTATGGCACCTCCACCATATGTCGTGACGCTCCTTAGAGCTACACAACTACAATACAACAAATGTTTGTATATTAATAAAAATAGATAATAAATAAAATAGTACTTACATTAAAAATACACACACTTTGATAACTATCATCTTAAGCGGCTTATGTCGTTCGGTTTACTCTCTTTAGTCACAAATATCGAATCACTACTAAGTGACTCTTAACCTCTATGAAATGTTTTTATAAAATGTTTTTATAAACCTATTCTAACATTGATAGTTCATTCAACAGGGCCTTCCGACTTTTAGTTGAACTAGGATGTTAGGATAGTTAGATATTGTAAAATACGGAAAGTTTATAGTTAATAATAAATTGATAATTAAAACACTGGGTTATTGAATCGCGAGTTTAACCTTAAACGCTGCAGAGAGGTAACTGTCTTGAGAGTATGTGATTTTAATAGATAAAGACGTCGCGGATTGAATTATGATATTAAATATGACTTTTTGTAATTATTGGAAATTACCTTTATGACAATATCTGATTTTGGTCTTCTTAAGTCACATGCCAAGGAATCAAGCCTACCTGTCTTTTTTCTGCTTTAAATAATCTCATCTCTTATGTTTTTGGATTGGGTACCAATATTGGTTTACTGGGACTGTTGCATGATAATCTTTTTGCAGAAAATTCGTTTATCTTCTATTTCCATACCCAGTTTGGTTGAGATTTGGACAAATATTGTACTTGGCAGTTCATTTTGAAGAGCTTCTATGTCGCTTTTCAGTTTATCCTGCTCTTTCTTCAGGCTTTTGTTTTCCTGGGTTAGTTTATCCACGGACTTTTTAATATTGTCCATGGTATCACTGTTAAACTCCACTAACTCTTACAAACTTTCAACTTTGGTTGTCAGCTTCTTAACTGCTTTCATTAGATCGTTGTTACTATAGTTTTTTGTTGATAAGGCTGATTTCCTTCCGTGTAAACTGCCGTTTTTCGTGTTACGTAATTTTCTTGATCCCATGGTGAGACGTTTATTACTCAGGCAGTTGAGTTCTTATATTCATTTGCTGGCTTTCGGCCTCCGACTCGCTATCAGCTGTTGCTATCAGCTGTTGCGCGGCTATCACTGCTATCTTCTCTGGTGTTATTATCCGTCCTACGTGATATAACCTCACAGGGGTTGCACATTCTGGAAAAACCTGGAAAGATAGGGAAAAGAAAGTGGTCATGGAAAGTCATGGAACTTACTCAAAAATCTGGAAAGTCATGGGAATTTCTCCGATAAGAGTATCGGAATATCTATTCATATGCTCTTTCAGGGTATGTTTAATTTTAGCAAACTTTCTTAACACCGTTCAAAACGTATAGAAATTTAATTTTTTAGTCAAATTTTCTAAAAAAAAATTCGCCTGCGGCGCGTGTATTCAATATTTATCACATGATTTTGCCAATCAATCTAAAAGTTGATACAAGGATCGCGATTCTTGGAAAACCGTCAGAAAATCTCGCCCTTACAAAAAAACTGACGCTGTTGGGAATTTGGAACCTTTGGTTGCACTAAAACAAAATTATGATTGTTTTCCACAAAACCAAAACTACACTTTTTTGCACTCGACGCGCGTTTCGCTAACAACGTTAGCATCATCAGGAGACGATAAACAATGAACTAAATTAATCTACGCTCTATCTTATATACAATCCTTTAGTGGGCGGAGATAAGACTAATAATTTGTGATTGATCACGATTTTTAATCCTATCTCCCCTCAACCAAAGAATAAAGTGTACTAAACGGGATGGGTCCTCTATCTTTATTTAAACTATGTCTGGATTTAATGATTTCCATACTTTCATATGCATTCAAAAGTCTTTTGTTTGGTACACTTTTTAGAAGTTTTAGGTTATCTAATGTGAATCTATGATTCAAAAGCATGCTCGGCCACACTTGACTTTTCTGTTCTTCCGTATTTTAAGTGTGCTAAGTGTTCTTTAAAACGTGTTTGAATAGAGCGTCTCGTTTGGCCAACATATTTTTTGTCACAATCCATGCAACTAATTTCGTAAATTCCACTTTTTTCTAGAACTGTAGTTTTATCCTTGGGATTTCCTAGTAAGCTTCTTATTGTGTTACCGGATTGATATACTAATTTAAGACCGGTGTTATTAAATACTTTGTGTAATCCTTTCGTATAATTAGGATTATAAGGAATTGATACAAATTTTGAGTCGCAGGTAATACCTAAGTAAGTAAGTAAAAGTCAAGTGTGGCCGAGCATGCTTTTGAAAACAATCATAGATTCACATTAGATAACCTAAAACTTCTAAAAAGTGTACCAAACAAAAGACTTGAATGCATATGAAAGTATGGAAATCATTAAATCCAGAAATAGTTTAAATAAAGATAGAGGACCCAACCCGTTTAGTACACTTTATTCTTTGGTTGAGGGGAGATAGGATTAAAAATCGTGATCAATCACAAATTATTAGTCTTATCTCCGCCCACTAAAGGATTGTATATAAGATAGAGCGTAGATTAATTTAGTTCATTGTTTATCGTCTCCTGATGATGCTAACGTTGTTAGCGAAGCGCGCGTCGAGTGCAAAAAAGTGTAGTTTTGGTTTTGTGGAAAACAATCATAATTTTGTTCTAAGTTTACACTAACTACTTTTTTGTCGGGAATTATTTGCTAATATTCCTTAAAATTGAGTTTCTTAATATTATTCCAGTAAATTTCAATTTCAATTTTTGTATGCAGTTTTTGTGAAAATCCCCTTTTTTATTTAAAAATGTATATTATGAAGCTATTTTTGTGTGTAAACAAACCTTTAAAAATGTTAACATACAAAACCATAGATAGCTATGGAATATGTTGCTGTCACTGTTTAGAAAAGTCACACAAATTCTGGCTTTCCTTTTACATGGTGAAAATTTTCGACACTTGACGTTTATTGGTACGCGTAGTAGCAATTTAGCTCCGCCGTAGAATATCTTGAAAATATTAAATTTACAAAATGTTATTAAAAAAAATTACGCAGTGTCTTACAACGTTAGGATAAGTATTAAGGAAATCCTGCTGAAACCAGAGACCGCTCTATAATGTCGTTGATCAAACTGTGACGAGTCCATCGACCTGCACTTTTTTTGCAGCTAAGGCCGTGAAGACCCATTTACTCACTATTTCGCCACAAGTGCAGGTGTGGGACTCGACAGAGACGAAGAGCGACAGAAATACGAAAAGACGAGTCATCCAGTAAATTTCCTAAAGAACAGGAGGGCAAAACATTAAGCCACGCGTTGCTCTTCGGTTCATTTAGAGCTAGAAGACGTGCTTGATCAAGTTGAGATTTCGAAGATAAAAAAAATTGCTGAAAGAATACGTCACACATTGCAGTATCGAAATCTCTTTGTGATTTTAAATTCGAAATATCCGAAATTTCTGTTAAATTTTGATATTTATTTGATGCTTCGATCAAAGCAAGGTCTGGATGCAAAATAATTTCCTCATGAAGAATTTGTGGAAAAAGTTATGATGAATCATTGAAAGAACCAAGAAAAGCTGATTAACAACGAGATGAGCTATTTCTAATTCCTAAACCACCTAATTTAATTGGAAGAATGCACAGTGACTAAGCATTGGAATCAATTTTACAGTTTATAATATTTTCTAAACTAAATTTCAGTCGATCGTCAAATTTTTCATTCAGGAATCCTCCAACATGGCGCTGTCCGAAGTAAATAAGTGATTCTTGGAACCGAAAATGAATGTTTTAATAAATGATAGGCAGTATGAGAATTTAGAGATACAAGTTTTGCGGAAAATTTTGTAAAAACATCAAGATTTGCCAATTTCCTTTTCAAAGAAAGGTACTCCTAAAAGGGTAAGATTTTCAAGATGAACTTTTGATAAACTATGAATATTTGAGTCATAGTCTGTAATATTTAAATTGTGTTCTTTACTCAGATTTGAAAATTCACACTTTGCTAAATTAATTTTTAAGCCAATACTCAAACATTCTTTTCTTAAAACTTCAAAATCTTCGAGTACGTTACAATGGTCCCCAGCTAAAGCTCCATCATAGAGATACCATAAATTGATACCAGATTTTAATTTTGAAATTATAGAAACTAGGGATAAGCAGAATAGTGTTGGACCTAAAGGATCACCTTTCTGGACTTCTCTTTGTGATAAAATGGTTTTTTTTTTCTCCAAATGATAATAATGAAGGATTTCTATAACACTGTGAAATGAAACTGAAAAAATGTGGTATGTGCTTGTTAACTTGTGATAATACAGTTTCTCGGTTGATCATATTAAAGGCGTTATAAAAGCCTATGAGGAAAGGACAAAAATCGCCGGACCGAGTGGCTAATTATTTCGCATCCGCTTTTGGTACCCAAAACCTAACTGAGTTGGACGAAGCAAACTGCCTAAAGTTTCATAAATTGAAAAACTAATTTTGCTGCTAATCTACGAAAGCATAAACCTAATGCAATGGGACGTATTCCTCCATCTTTTTTATTTAAAGCGCAGAGTGAAGCTCCGTAAAAAATAGGTAAAATACTTTCAGGCACGAATTCATTAAGACTATGTATAAGAAATAGCGACAATGAATTTTGAAGATTTGTAGAAAATCTACCTAATTCGTCATTCAAAAGGTCTTTTAAATGTTGTCTAGACCTGCCGCAGAACCCGGTTTAAAAGAAAGAACTGATTTTTTAATATTTGAAAAAATGAAATAAAAAATGTTGTACTTGTTCGGGAAATCTTCGGGAAAAATTTGCATATCTTCATGGCGTGGATGTTTTTCTAAAACTTTCTTGTATGTCTCATCATTTTTCAAAGCCAAGGTATCCTCAGAACATAACAGACGAATTGCTCCTCTGACATCTTCCTCAGAAACTTTTGTCTCAAGTTTCTTTGTGAGGTAGTTTATTTTTAAAAGATGGTTGTAATGGTAAATGTTTCTTATGTTTCCAAATATTTAAATTGTCCTTTATCAATGTTGTTAAAGATCTCGATGCATTTTGTTTGGATTTTTTCGGTAATTTGAGAACGGCATATGCAAATGTAAAGAGATAAAACGATGCTTGGATGTTGTTTTTATGACCGGTACTGATGATTTTAGAGAACTTAAAAAGACATTTACTGCATTCGAATCAATCTTGTTAATTATTTTTCTTGTGCTTAGATTTAATGTATTGATTGAGGCTGCTTTTGCTTTTATAGGATTTGTCACATTGACTGCACTTACTTCTTAATAAATTCTGAGAATTTTCTAAAGATACATCGATGCAAGAAACCACGTCGGAGATGCAGTGAGAATTTTGAGAAAAATTATCGGTATGAATTTTACGGTTGGCAAAAGTTTTCTTGTAACGGTACAATTAAATTTTAATGTCCAGAGTCTAGATTGCCAAAAAAATTTACAAAAATTGATGAGTTATATTGATTTTTGCTAACATTCAAAATCAGTGCCAAAAGTACCTGATTTAGACATTTACTTGAAAATTTTGAAAATCTTGCCAATTTTCTAGAATGTACTAAACAGCTCGCTTTCTTCCTTTTAGATGATCATCCTGGCTTCCAAAAACAAACTCGCTTACAGAAGGAAACAGACAGTTTCCATCTCCTTGAATCGAAATAATTTTGAAAACATTGTGACTAACTGCCATTACCATTTAAATTTTGACATCTTCTAAACTAAAAAGTTCACGTTCTTATCCAAAATTCCAAATGCTCTGGCTATATAATGATTGTTTTTTTTTTGTAGCTCTCTCCCTCAGCTTCGAATTGGTTACTGAGTTTAATTTATGTAGTGTAGAAAAAGGTATAAAATAGTAAATGTAAAAGGTAAATATTCTTGAAAAGACTGACTTTGACGTTGATGATAATATTCTGAAGAATCGTGTCCTAGATGCCAATTCAAAATATCTTTTACAAAGATCATCAAAGAATCATTTTTGAAGAATTTTCTGCATAATTTTTAGAATAATGTCCTCAAAATTTTTGACCGTGGCGCATTTCAATTTTCGTATCGTTGTTTGAAATAGACAGAGAGTAACAAAGTACCTTCAAAAAAGAAAGAAAAAAATGTTAAACAAGAGGTTTGATGAGTTCTAGTAGGCTGATTTTTTTAAAAGTAATAGTCAGGGAAATTTTAACAAGTTCGTCATGGAAAGTCATGGATTTTTTTTTGAAAAATTCTGTGGACACCCTGCTTTACTTTATACGAACTTTTTCCGATGTTTCCGTTACAATTTCGGCACTCGAGTAAATTTGACTTGTTACGCGGTGCCATTTTCTTAAATTTTGATTTTTGTTGGCCCTTCTAACACCAGTCCACTGAGTTAATTTAGTTCGATATTTATTTTTATTCGTCTTTCTTACACCAGTCCAATTTAATTCTCATATCTTTTTGAAAGTTTTTTTACTAATAAATTGTTAGGTAGTTTTTTTTTAATACCACAATGCATTAAAAATAAAAAAGAAATTCAAACTTTATATTACGCAATGCACGAAAGAAATAACAAGAATAAACTTATATATTTGATATAACTGAATTTTTTTCCATTAATATCACTTTTACTAACAGATTTAATCTCTAATCACAGCTGACCATGACCTCCTTTGAGAAGGGCAAATTGTTGGCAAATTTTCGGACATTTTCCCATTTTGGAGGATAAAGTGAAGGACATTTGGAAGTAAAAAAATTAGTCATAAAGGTTTTTATACCTTGGAGGTTGAGGGCCAGTTTCCCCTGTATTGGACATATTGTGGTTTTAAAGAAGGCAATTTTCTCACAGTTTGGCTTTAAAATGTCTTCATATCAACTAATTGATTTGAAGAAGGAAAAATTAAGAAAAAAAATGGGAAATTTTATTATACTCAGACACATAATCATTAAATTTCTAAAAGTTTCATGCCCCCTTAAGAAATATAAAGCAAACAAAATTAATGATTATGACCATATTGAAAACAAAAATCACTTGCCATGGAAGATTTTTCCTGCAAAATCTCATTACGATCTTATAAATTGAAGGGGCCTCTTATATAACTTCTTCTTAAAATGTTTTAGGTTAGGTTAAAAAAAAATCTTGTAAATGCTCAAAATATCTCTAAAAGTGCTTGTTAAAACATAAAAAGGCTTCGTTAGGCATTTTACAACTCAATTCAATTCAATTCAATTATGTTTATTGTTTCAAGGTTAAAATCCATAACATGAACTTTCTAAAAAGATAAATAAAAGTAAAATACAATTTCTTATCAATAGAATAATAGATAAATTTTAAAGTATTATACTAGATTCAGGTAAAAGCAATGACTATTCGTTTCTTAGAAATGAGCGCAGCTTCAAAATATTCATAAGGGTGTGAGCCGTACTTTTTGCAGTTAAGGGAGTGAGGTTGTTCAGAACTTCAAAAAAGTTATTAAGGTCCAACCAAAGAGTTGGTCTAATGCTATTGTACAATGGGCAGTGGGAAATGATATGAATTATTGTTTCAGGTTCATGCAAATTGCAAACTGAACAATTTTCATTGCAATAGAAACGATAAGTTAGACCTTTAAAAGAAAACTTGCAGAGATGCTTGTTAGTTAGTCGTAGCTGACTAATAATACGTGATATGTAAATAGGAATACTAGAATTAGTTAGATATTCTGCTGGATTCAGCGCATTATTGCGATACAGGCAAGAATAGACTACAGTGTAATGAGCTGCATTTGCAATGGCCAAGTCTTTTTGGTAGCAGTTTTCCTGAAATGAGTCTAGAACCAGTTGTTTATGCTTTTTAAGCGATACTACAGTCAGATCATCCCAGAGATGCCCAAATCCACTAATCTCGAAGCACTCTTTGATTTGTGACGGCCAGTTGTATTTGGTTTATGCAAAACCTATAAGTTGTACAAGGCGATTGAAGCATATTTTTGGAAGTCGGTTTTCATCCATTTTAAGTATTTTTCCCATAGAGTTAAGGCAATGTTTAAATATTAGGTAAGAGATATGTATGGTTCCTGTTTCCAATCTGACAAAAGCAGAAGATGTAGTAGAGGGCAGAAGAAGAAGTCGTTTCAAAAAGGAGGTCTGTATTTTCGAGAAGAGAAAATCAGAAAAGGGATTGGGACTTAGCTACTCTCCCTGCAACACCCCAGCATTTACATCGTAACGTTCTGTTAGCCCGTCTGACGCTGTTACTCTGACTGTCGCCAAATCATAGAAATTTTTATTAAAAGGACAAAT
Source organism: Oxystoma pomonae (assembly GCA_963921995.1). NCBI lineage: Eukaryota > Metazoa > Arthropoda > Insecta > Coleoptera > Brentidae > Oxystoma > Oxystoma pomonae. The sequence goes on along the minus strand of OY998167.1, from coordinate 75,581,173 downwards.
TTGGGGCTTACACCAACATCATAAAGTTTGGACCATAAAAGACTATGCGGAACAGAATCGAAGGCTCGTTTGAAGTGAATGAACGAGGCAAAAATATTCTTCTTCTTTAAACGTAAGAACAGAACAGGTATGGTGGCCGTCAGAGTAAAAACATTGTCAATGCACCCGCTCCGTGAGCGAAATCCCGACTGAGACTCTGGGATTGCCGCCGTCAGCTCAAGAAAATGCTTTAAACGGTTTAGTAAAATCTGAGTAAACAGTTTAGTAACCCAGTTGACAAGAGCAATAGAGCGATAGTTGGCTGGATCTTCCACACAACCCTTTTTATGTAGCATGGTGAAAACAATGTCACCCCAGACCGACGGGACCGCACAAGTATCCAGAACCTGATTGAAGAAGGAACGTAACTATAAAATCCAGTTAGGTGGTAGGCTCTTAAGAAACTCGTACGACACCATGTCGGGACCGGGGGTTTTATGGTTCTTGCATTTACTGAGGGCGATGTTTATTTCGTGAGGGGTGATTGGGGAGTCAAGAGTGGGATCACAAGCACCAAGAAATATTGATGTGTCTACTTCTCTTGGAGCATAGACGTTATTTAAGAAAGCATCCCAAGTGTGAGCAGGTAGGTTGTGCTTAGTAATTTTTGATTGAAGCGCTTAGTGCACTGCCGCCAAAAGGATTTTTGGTCTTTTGTGTTTGATGGATTTGTAGTGAATTTCTTTTTTGGTAGCCAGGGTTTTCTAATAGTTTCTTTGAGTATTAACATAGGTAAGTTTGCTCTCTACTAAAAAGTGGGTGAGTTTACAGGCTTTAAAAAGTTGTTTAACTTGGGCACACTCTGTATCAAACCAATGCTTACTTGGTCTCATTGAACGAGGTCTAGTATTGGAAGTTAAGCCTAGAGTTCTTGCGGCTTCAAGGATTGCCTGTATAAGATTATTATGACAAAAATTGACATCACTTTGCGGAACTACATGTATAGAGAACTGCGTGGCTAGAGCATATTGCATTTTACAACTGTCGTTCCAATACAGAGACATAGTTGATGAAAAAGTTGAATGGTTGGCAGCATTATAGTTAAAAGTGCTAGGAATTTTTAAGGTAGTATACACTGGAAAGTGGTGCGAATTGGTAACAATGTAGTCGATATAAAGATCAGGAATTAGTGGTAGTGCATAGTAGTTAGCAAAGGCAAGGTCAATAGTACTAACACCATTCGTGTTGCAAAACGTGTAGTGTGCCGGCATATCAGACTTTGTCCTTCCATTCAGAAAAACAAAACCAGAAGCACCCATAAAATCCATCAGCATACGCCCATTTGGTTTAAGAAGGTCACTGCTAAATCGCTGATGGTACAGTGAGGCACCCTTCACCAGTTCGGGAGGTTAGTCGCCCATTTCTCTGATTCGTGCATTGAGGTAACCGACAATGAAAACGGGTGTCTCGGGATACCTGGCTGTAGCACCATCGATAGCAGTTTCCAACATCTCTTGAGGTACTCTTAAGTCTAGATTAGGCATAAAAAAAACCGCAGATTTATTTATGACAGTCAATTGAAAGTTTTTTGTTGCTAAAATACACAGCCCTCCACTAGCTCGGGGCCCATGAACCTACAGCCTTAAAGATTTTTGTTTTACAATTGGTCCTGGTTCTGGTTGAACCAGAACCGCAACCGATCCTTTCGTTTTAAAACAATGACGTCACAGTTGCAATCCGGTTATGAAATTTTAGAACCAGCCGGGGAGGTTGGTTCGGCCCTTTGGTTGTAAACATAACCCCTAAAATTTTGCAAAATTATAGATGGTATTTTTTTGAGTAAAATCAAAGATATCTTAATAATATTTTAAATGACGTCATTATTTTAGAACCGCTGTCAAAATTTATGTCAAAATAATGTCAACCAGAACCAGGACCAATTCGTAAATAGAAAATCCTTATTGTAGGTGTGCAGTAGGTTGCCAGAGGACATAACATCACTTGTCACCCAGGTTTCAGATACGGCAAGGATATCGAACGAATTAAGGTCCTCCTGGTAATCTGACAAGTTAGACATACCCTCTACGTTCCAGAAGCATATTGTGAGTGATTGCTATTCGGGATTAATTTGTGACGTGGTGTTTCTGGCAAGCTTTGCGTTAGGTCCCACTGGAGAGTTCTCAGCAGTTCTGTCTTTTATCTTCCCATTTTCAGAACTGACGGTGGATATAATTTTTGGTACATTGTGAATATATTTAATTGTTAAGTTGTTTTCACCCAAATTTTGATGCCTGCTGAGTTCTCGGCGCAGATCGTTCAGATGAGAGATCTGTAGAGGAGTCAGGTCCGATTTAAATCGCAAGTTTTTGTAGTTTCGATTCGAAGAAAGAGAAGATCCCAGTTTGCGTATTTCTAGAGCCTCCTCAGAACTACTGTAAATCACTTTTAGTTTTTTTAGGTTTTTCAGTAGCAATCCTTAGGCAGTGTTTAGGTCGAGTGTTGGAGCTCGGGTTAAGATCTTTTATGATTCTGTAATGTGTAGCTAATACTCTGAATGGACTGATTGCATGATGCTATACCCATAGTGACCTCCGATAACTTCAACATGATAGCATTGAACTGAGGTTCTTCAATTTACAAGGAGTGTTTAATGCTAAGCATTTTAGGCACTTGTAAACAGCGGTTTGACTAGTTTCGGGGGTGCTTTCCCCAGTTGTTAGTGGCCGAGCACAAAAAGAGTGGGTCGGTATGAAACATTCAGAGCAGGTCTTACGCTGTTCCTCATCAATATTAGTCCGACAGACCGAGCAGTTGGCAGGCATTGCGTATGTTGACGTGGTGATCAGTTTCGTGGATGTATCGTCGGTGCATGCAACGCTTGAAATCGTGAGCGCACCCCTCGGTCGTGTAAGATTGTGAACGCACCTCTCGGTCTATGAGTGTAAGATTGTGAACGGACCCCTGTTCTGGCTAAGTGGCCACCGAACAAATTGACGGGAAACAGCTGACCGAATAGTAGGGTTAGAAAATTTGAGTGTGGGGCCTTTAAAAATACTCAAAATACACAAGTTCCTCAGTAGAAATCCATGGAAATCAACTTGAAATGGACAGCACAGTGTTGTGGGTAGACTTACATGCACTTTTCTTCAAATTCAAGTTTGCTTTTCTTTTCTTTCTTACTAGAAACTATTGTCAGTCTAGTTGTTAAAATTTTTAAGTTCCTCTCATTGTCATAGAAATAGAAGAGGTTAGTCATCGTAATCCTTGAAGTTGTGTTGTGTAAGGGCTCCTTATATTTCCTAAAAATAACAGAAGCAAGTTAATCACAAATCATGTGACATTGATTATACAAAATCCTCTACCTTTGTGATCAGTTGACAATTACCCACCTGTTAGTTCGGTTTGGAGGTCAACAGTCCTCGACTTCCTCAAGAAGCCTTGTCGACTCACTTAAAGGATTTTCGATTTAAGAATTGGTCCTGGTTCTGGTTGTCATTATTTTGACATACATTTTGACAGCGGTTCTAAAATAATGACGTCATTTAAAATATTATTAAGATATCTTTGATTTTACTCAAAAAAAGATCATCTATAATATTGCAAAATTTTAGGGGTTATGTTTAGGACCAAAGGGCCGAACCAACCTCCCAGGCTGGTTCTAAAATTTCATAACCGGGTTGCAACTGTGACGTCATTGTTTTAAAACGAAAGGATCGGTTGCGGTTCTGGTTCAACCAGAACCAGAACCAATTGTAAAACGAAAATCCTTTTAGAGCTGGGCCAAACCAATTTGAGCGTCTCGCTTGTATTTATATGCTTGTTTTTACTTTAAGTTTGACATTTCCTTTGCTTTATACACGGATTCTGCCCAAGTCATTGGGTAACATTTTGATTCTTCTTTACTTTGTTTATCTGGCTGAGGCAACCATCTGCCTTCTTATCACTCGGAACTGACCTAAAAACACAGGAAATATAGAATGAAGGAGGTTTAAATTCGTTTCAAAAAGGTAAACAAACATCAATGATGAGATAGGTATTTGTCTAGAATCCGTACGTTAGCTACACCAGTGTAATCTACGACTTACCTAGATTATTTTTGAAGGCTTTTAGGGCCGGAAGGTGGCCGTTTCTTGGCGAAAATATGGATTTTCTTTTGGCATTTCATTGTTTTTCAAAAACAAACTTCAACTAGAGTATAAAAATTGGTTTGTTATACTCGGCGTGAAACGTAAAAAAACGTGGCTAACTGCAAAAATAGGCATTTTGCCCATTGTGAGGTCAGAAATGGGAAGTGAGAACTGCGCTGGCGGGGTCACGCCACCATAGTGATTCTTATTTTCCGTTGACTGCCTCAAAGCTTATTTTTTGGTTCAATAATATTGAGAAGTATATCGATATGACCGAATTTTGGTTATACTTTTGCTTTAGGCATTTTACCACTTTCTTCTAATAGCACGACGACACAAAACTAGATAAATAAATTTTAGGTTATGTAATTAGACTATTTCTAAACGTCTCATGAATACAAGTCCTACAAAAAGTTCTCAAAGGATTTTTATACTTGGAGAGTAAAGGCACTTGACAGTTTAACCAACAATTTAAGATAAGTGTCTTCCAGGTTTAAAAGAAAAAGATTTTTGTCTTTGAGGGTCTGTCTTAGTCGTTAGTTGGGATTACTTGTTGCCTAAAAATATCCCATAACTTTAAGGGCAGTAGAGTCAGAGGTTAAATTTTCAAAAAAATGGCAGTGTGTTTACCCAAAATTTTTCTAAACCATGAATGGCAAATTTAAGGTTAAAATTTCGAAATTTGAACTACAATTGAGCATCCAAAATTTCCTTTGTCACCAAAGGACTAATTAAAGTATTATAGTGCAGTATATGTCCTGTTATTTTTCCTACATAATGTCTTCAACCCGGAAGTCCTACGAAATTAACTAATCCTCTAGTTTTTGACCTGCTCTTTAACTTTTGAGAAATTTTTTCCAACAGATAAACTTCCTAGGTCACTATTTGTGTTTTCTAACACAAATATGTGTCTTTATTGTCATTTTGATATTTAATGACATTCAGTAGGTTTAAAAGAATAGGAGTTGACCAGACAAGGTCGTTTTTACTAAATGCAATGGTTTATGTGGCCAGAAATGTTGCTTGGGTAGCAACATCGCAACCCATTATGCTATAGAAAGATAAATAGCGCACAGGTATATTCTTACATCTTGGAGATAATTTTTGTGCAGAATAGTGTCACCTACGTCTAAAAAATGCGATTCACCATTCAGTCATTTTTAAAATTTATCGTAAAGACAAAGGGTTTGGTTGGGGCACATTTACAAACAACACTTATTTGACCGAATAAATAAAATATGAGTCGATAATTTAAGAATTATGGTTCTTATAAGGTGAAATTATTTTTCAAAACTGTCATTTTTTTAAAATATAGAAGTTCCAGTACCATAGTGCGATGCGGAGCGGAGTTCGGGTAATGGCGAGAAAGATACACCTAAAAAGAAAAAAAATCCATATTAAAAAATCCGAGTGGAACAAAGAAAATTTTCAGGAAAAGTGACACTTTCCGAACTAAATTGTGCGCTGGAAAGTACTGTTTTCCGCACGGCCGTAAAAATAGAATTTATTTGCTGCAGTTTCCTCGTAAATTAGTGTGCCAATTACTTAATTTTCTTTAATTTTTCATTTAATTTAAAAAAATATATTTTAGGTTCTCTTGAATGCCAAAAAGAAGCTGGAGATATTGCATTTATAGGGAATTTGTGCAAACTCGCACGAAATTCCTTGCGTTTGTGGAGTTTCCTAAAAACGCGTCGGTGTGAATAGGAAACACCAAGTGCCCACCCCGCTTCCAGATACCCTTGGTGTGCTTAGGGTTTAATGCTTGTAGAAAACGTCGTTCGATCAGCGGAAAAATTTCAGAAATCAAGAATTAAATGTAACATAGTACAAAAAATGCATATTTTCAGTAACCGATATACAGGGTGTAAACGATATGATAGTCACTGTATAAATGGGTGATAGGGGGGGGGGCAAAACAAGCAAAAAACTATATACATGGCGAAATCAGACATATCAGGGGTTATCAATTATTATCAAAATCTCCCAATCGACCTCGGCGATGCAAAATAATTAATGAGCAAAAAAATATCTCAAGTATTCTAAAAAATTAAAAAATCTTTTTCAATTTTAAAAGTATCAAGAGATCATAGCATCAAAATATCGTCGTTTAGTAGTTAAATAAATATATATACCACTCTAAAATATTACCCCTGTAGGAGTGTTGATTGTATTTTAATTATTTTTTAGTCTCACTCAAGTAACATAGTTCTCGCTCTACAAAGCAAATTGGCAACAATGTCCACAGATTTTAAACAAGTTTTAGAAGTTAGGACTGAAAACTTAAGGAATCAGAAAAAAAGGCGGGATCAGTTCAGTCGAGGGGGCATGCCGCCACCCCAAGCGTCTATGGAGCAAGGTAAAATTTGTTTAAATATAAATTCCTAAAAAAATCAAAAGCCTTGTAACGTATAACGACTTCAAGATTAACTTTAATGGTACTACGTACTTGTTGATTCTCTACTACAGCGTTTTAGAGATATGCGACATATTATTTCATGTTTGAGACAACGATGTATTTGAAATTAACTCGGTTTTTCGGACTTCCATTGTCTGTATTTTATTTATACATGACGTTTCGATCAGTAGTTCAAACTACAATCTATTCCTAAGACTACGTACTTATACACTGTGGGAAATCACCCAACCGTAAAGTTAAGAAGTTGGCTCCGCCCAAGGAGGAGCTTCCAAATATTTGGAATTTTAACACTTGGTTTACTGAAAGCACCCTGATTCTGCCCAATAAAGGTAGCTTCAAGGAATTTTCGTTTCTTCCAGTATGACTCCTTGTGCAAAATCTTTGCTTCTGTCCACTTCATTCGGTGTTGTTTTTGACCATGCGTGTTCGTCGATTCCTGATTTCGTTGTTTACCTCTTTGGATATTCATCTGATGTTCTTTGAGCCTAACAGATAGTTTTGTTTCACGTATGTATGATTCACCACACTCACAAGGAACTTGGTAAATGCATTCCTTATTTTGTTTGTTCTCCAGTTTTATTCTCCTAAGAAGGCTTCGAATTTTATTATTAGATTTAAAAGCTGTTTTAATATTAAAGTTGTTCGCTACTCTTCGAATTTTCTCTGATACTCCTTTAATGTGTGGAATTGTAAGGAATGCATTTGCCTGGTTTTGGTCTTGTAAACTCTGTCCTGTTTGTTGCAATTTAGAAATAGTATCCGTTATAGGTTTAAGGCTGTAACCATTCTGCTGCAGATCCTTCTTAATGTTTCTTATTTCGATTTCCAAGTCATGAGAATTGTTACAAAGAACCCCGCACGAAATACATTGAAAAATTATTTCGGTGAAATTTGATAAAATTATTATTAGTATGTAATAGTGGGTTATGAGATAAGAAAAATGCGTAAATATAAAATTATTTATATGTCTAGTTCCAGAGATATAGTCGGTCAAAGTTGAAAAAAAACGTTTTTTTGAGGTATATTGGGCACGCTCAAAAAGGCATTTCCTAAACGAAATAAAATAAGTTATCGACGAATATGTGTTACTGAGGAACCAAAGATAGACTTTCTTATTATTATGTTGGTAAAATGTTAGCAGGTCGTATACAGGGTCTAGTCAATAAAAATCATTTTTTGCCAATTTTTTATTTTTCCCGATATAAAAATAAGAAAATCATTTTTGAGCAAACATTAATGTTTTAGTATTTTTTAGATAAACTGAACAAGTTTTTGTTTTCTAATACGATATCATTTTTTTGTAATTTAAAAGTCTAAATATTCATTTATTTTTTTTTCCTAGCTACGAGGTACAGCTGGTTCGAAAAAAAAATTAATACGGCATATAATGATTTTTGAGAATGTTGAGCAGTTTATACCCTACTCGGTCTTTACTGACATAATTTTTGTTATGACATGGTCACATGTTACTTTTTTGTCAGCATTAATTGTCAACTTGTCAAAAGTAAAATCCTTGCAAGTTCTTAAAAAATGTCTCTTCATGCTTCCATAAAGCTAAAAGCAAGGATTATCACGAAACTCGAGGAAGGTTGGTCGCTAGCAGCAGTTGCTAATCATTTTAACATTAGCAGAGCAACCGCATACCGCAAAGGAAGTACGAATATTATCTAGGATTCCTGGACGAAAAACAACTACGTGGCAAAGAATTCAAGATTCTCCTTTAAAATACAGAATGGCGGCTAACAAATCTGAGCTTACTTCAGAACAAAGACAAGACCGCGTAATCTTTGCGCTAAATCATCTTAACCACGAGCCAAATTTTTGGTATTTACAGACGAAAAAATTTTCCAGTCATCGAAAAAGAGGAAGATCAAAGTATACAGACCAGGTAATGCGAGATTTGATCCACATTACCTGAATCATTTTCGAGCTGCAGGCCATTTTAGCGTGAACGTCTGGGGCTGGATTTCCTCAAGAGGGATGGGAGTTAAGGTCACGAATCCTAGAGCAAGCTCTAAGGGAAGCGAAGCCTGACATTTATTTTGACATTTGCGTTGTCATTTTTGATTTGTTTGCCTCACTTTGTGATCGGCGGCTCGTTATTATTGTAAATAGTTTTTTTATCAAACGATTTAATTTTATTATTTATTCCTGTTGTGTGCCAGGCTGCAAAAAATAGTCCTGCGACGGAGTTCAGCTCTTTCAAGTACCTATTAAAGGTAAGTTATAATGAGTGAAGAAGTATTTTTATTAGGAAAATCAAACAGCAATAGAAGGAGAGCTTGGCTGGAAGCCTTCGGACAAGACTTTAAGCAGCACGAAACTTTAAGGATTTGTGAGGCAAGTTTTATAACAGTACCTATTTTTGCCCAGACGATAGTGCTTAATAAAGTGGAAGTATAAATTCGATTCCTTGTGTATTTTGCGTGCCTGATCTGTGAACTTGTGTGTCCCATTTTATATCCGAAATTAGTTTAGCTATTCTTGGTAAAAAAAATAATTTTTTAAAGATATAGATATATAGTTATTTAGTTTATGGTAAGAATTTAAGTACTTCTTTTGGGGCAAGTATTCGCCTGTATATATGTTACCGTATAACCCCGATTTCAATTACAACCTGGTTTTCCTAGGAAAAACTAGTTAAGATTAGGTCAGTTGGATTAGGTCAGATTAAAATCCAATCTAAACTTATATAATTTAGTCTAATCTAATCTAATATAGAGTTAAGAGTTATAAGTAGTTTTTACTAGGAAAACCCGGGTTTTAACGGTAATATATAGGTACTGTGATAAGAATGCGTTGTATTGGTAAAAGATTTTAAGCACTATAAATCTAATGTAGTTTTAAGTTCATTTGAATAATTTAGATAACTTTAATCAGTTTTCTGTAATTATTACGGAATAATTTTTTTTTTACGTATATGTATATATAAGAAATTTTTTGCCTTGAAACACCGAAGATTTGTGGAATCGTATCGAAGAAGTTTGGGAGGAACTATCCCAGAGGGATGACTTTCTGTCACCATTCATGCAGATAAATAGAAGACTCCAAGCAATTATAGATGCCGATGGACACATGACCAAATATTAATTATGTTTATTTTTTTAATATAATTTGTATTTTGTTTAACGTAAGTTTTTCTCTTCTGTAAATTAGGTGTGTTTGCATTTATTAGAATATTAAAAATTTTGTTACTCCAAAACTCTAGTTTATACAAACTACCTTATTAAAAATGAAAATTGCATAGAAGCCACCTTAATAATTATTGTTGCACTGTGTACCATACCATATTGACAAAATATACACTGCCCATTTTTCTAATCAATATTTAATTTCCTTAAAACTCATCGAGGGATTTTAATTTAATTTTGCGTACGCCTTTATCATACTTTTATCTAATACAGGGTGCAATTTTTTGATGACTTTTTTTATGTTTTGCATCTAGGATGATGATTTTTTAAAGGTTTCTCAAGGTTCTCTAAACTAAATAACACTTGGTGGGGCTGAATTATCAAAAAATAATAATATTCCATAATTTATGATTACGGATGATTGCTCTCTCTTATACATACACAGTGGCTTAGCCAGAGGGGGGTCTTGGTGGTTAAACCCCCCCCCCCCCCACAAGGCCTAACCCATAATAATAAAAGTAACCCTGTAATCCTATAAAAGCGTCATTAGTTCATTACTAAATGACGAAATCCCCCAGAGCCAATTTCTGGCTATGCGACTGCACCTACATACTCTATTAAGTACTAGTCAAAGTCAGTGGCTTTATTGAATTATTATCATAAAGAACAGTAAAAAAATATTCCATTCATAAAAGTAATTATCATCCTAGATGCCAAACAGAAAGAAATGACAAAAAAATTGCACTTGCAGTTTTAAAGAAATTAAATACTGATCACTTTTTTATAAAAATTAATGATATAGAACATTTTTCATGTACCTTGTAGCTAGGAAAAAAAATAAAATTCAATTTACTTAAACTTTATTTACTCATCACTTCAATTGAATGCAAAAGAATACTTAGATTTTTAAGTTGCAAAATAATTATTTATTAGTAGAAAACATTTTTCGTCAAGTTCTTATAATAAAAAAAATTAAAAAAAAAACATGTAACACAAACTAACTGTTACTGGGGAGAAAAACTTGTTCAGTTTATCTAGAAAATACTAAAACATTAATGTTTAATCAAAAATAATTTTTTTATTTTTATATCGGGGAAAATAAAAAATTGTCAAGAAATTATTTTTTTGGCTAGCCCCTCCCAATGAGCGTTTTTGACTATATAGAAGTTCCAGCAAATAATATAAAACCTTCATAAAATAACCAAAAGTTATATTATTTAGTGTTAGTGATAATTTTATAACTGTAATATATCTCATAAATGAGTAAAAAAGACTTGAAAAACAACTGACCAACACCTGCTTATAAAAATTTATGGTACATAGTAATGGATTAAAAAACAACATATAGATTTTATAAAACTTCCTTATGGGCCCTCAAGTCTAGAGATTATTATAAAAAGGTTTTACAACTGTTCTTACAACACCACATAACAAATTAAAGGTTTTTATCGATTTAAAAATATAAATTTTCCATATTTCTTCCCTTTGCTTGTTATGTATTATTCTTTTTCTTTTTATAATAAAAAATTTATAAAATGGTGTTTAAAATCTTCTAAAATAAATTAAAATGGAAATGAGATAAGTTGAAGCAGGAATATCAATATACTATAGTAAAATAAAAGTGTTTTTCCAGTTACACTGGTCATTCCCGGTCCAGACAATAAACGCCGCTGGAAGGAGTGATGAAGTTGTTGGAGTGCTGTCTACATAACTCTTATTTTCAGTTGAAAGATAGGTTTTATGCTCAGGATGACGGTCTGCCAATGGGTTCATCGCTTTCGCCAGTGGTGGCCAATATTTACATGGAGTGGTTCGAATCACACGCAGTTGATACCGCAACGTATAAACCTAAGCTCTGGCTGAGATATGTTGATGATACTTTTATTGTTTGTACTGGGAATGACCCACACTTAAATTCACAATGGAGTTGGAACAAAATTGTGAAATTCCTTTTCTTGATGTACTTGTCAAACGAGTAGAAAGCGACATCAGAACAATAGTCTATCGTGAACCCACTCACACAGGACAATAATGAAATCAAGGTTCAAATCATTCTGCTACAACCAAACGAGGCATAATAAGAACTTTGTATAATAGAGCCGTTCAAATTTGTAACAATTCTCATGAAATCGAAATAAGAAACATTAAGAAGGATCTGCAGCAGAATGGTTACGACCTTAAACTTATAACATATACTATTTCTAAATTTCAGCAAACAGAACTGAGATTACTAGACCAAAACCAGGCAAATGCATTCATTACATTTCCATACATTAAAGGAGTATCAGAGAAAATTCGAAGAGTAGCGAACCACTTTAATATTAAAACAGCTTTTAAATCTAATTCGAAGCCTTCTTAGTAAAACAAAACCGGAGAACAAACAAAATAAGGAATGCATTTACCAAGTTCCTTGTGTGTGTGGTGAATCATGCATAGGTGAAACAAAAAGACCACTATCGGTTGGGCTTAAAGAACATCAGATGAATACCCAAAGAGGTGAAACAACGAAATCAGGAATCGCCGAACACGCATGGTCAAAACAACACCGAATGAAGAGGACAGAAGTAAAGGTTTTGCAGAAGGAGTCACACTGGAGGAAAGGAAAATTCCTTGAAGCTGCCTTTATTGGGCAGAATCAGGGTGTTTTCAGTAAACCAAGTGTTGAAATTCCAAATATTTGGAAGCCCCTCCTTAAGCGGGGCCAACTTCTTAAACTTCACGGTTGAGTGATTTTCTATAGTATATAAGTACGAGGCCTTAGGAATATATTGTAGTTTGCACCTGAAGGCGATCAGAGATTGTACTGATCGAAACGTCGTGTATAATAAAATATAAACAGTGGAAGTCCGAAACAGAGTTTATTTCATGTTTTGTACGAGATACGATGTTATGGTGTGTAGAGAGAACAGTTTACTACATTAGTTGGATACGTAGCGACTAACGTTAGGTTGCGGGTACACCAATAAAATATTAGACGACTGCCAAAAAGGTTTCCCAAGTAACATTTTTGGTTAAAATTTGGTAAAATATTCCCGAGTTAAGCTAGTAATTGTTTCTTATGAAAAACTGGGAGGTCAAAAAAACAGGGAAATTTCCCGCCTTTTTACCAAAGTGGGGACAAAAACCAAGGTAATTTGGTGGGATAAAATAGGTAACTAATTTTTTTTTCCTGAAGGTGAATTGGCCCAGAGGACACTTTACCAACTTTTGGGACACATGTACACATCTGCATAAATGCTCAACCTAATTTGTTTCCTATTTTACATAATACCCTCTCAGTGCCCTCTTGACTGAAGCGCCCTCTACGAATGGAAGGAGATGAAAATATTTTTACATGAAAATAAAAAAAGAAAAAAATAATAATTATGTCCATGTTATATTTTAATCATAGGGGTTAAACACAGACCTAAAAACCATACACCCTGAATCCCATTCATAAATTCTTATTTGTTTTGTCCCCAAGCTAGCCTGTGTGCCAAAAGGACAGAAGGCAACACTGCGATAAAACATGTATATCTTTGTAGCCGTATGTCCTAGATACATCCATTAGTTTTATATACTCTACCAGTAGCGGCGAAAAATTAATAAATATCTGAAAAAATGAGTTAATTTCACAAAAGCAGTAATTTGTAGTTTTCACAACTAGCGGTTAAAAGAGCGTTTTTTTACGAGCGTTGATTTAAATTAACGAGCGCAGCGAGTGATTTAAAAAAAAAAACGAGTTTTTTTTGCATCGGTAACCATGCTTTTGTAATTTACTAACACTTACTTCACACACGTCTTTCAGAAACCCGCCACCAATTAAATTGTGTTATGTTGTTAAAGATAACTTTAATACAAGGTTGAGGGCAACAGTTGTTTAATAGTGTTTTCTATCAACTGAAGGAAAAAGGCAAAACCTGATGTTTAAATTAAACCCCTGATGAAATATACTAAATCACTTGCATAATTATAAGTTTAAAATATGTCATATAAAATATGTTAAGATAAAAGTAAAAATATAATAAAATACCTACTTTTTTTAAAAAAATTAATATTCAATTAAAGCTTTGAGAATTAAAATATTTTACTATAATTAACAATTTCGTTTTACCCATTGTTATTTTACATGGGTGAGGTACACAGAACTTGAAACCCTTAGGTCTGTGGTCAGGTACCTTCTTTTCTAAATTTAGGACTAAAATACCAAAATACCAGAATATATAAACAGACAATAAAACATAATAATATTTTGATATATTATTTTTGCTTCTGTTAAGAAATTATAGCCTTGAGCACACCTGCTGGTCCTAACAACAAAGCATATTAAAAAAAAACAGCGTAATTATGCAGTATACGGTTTTCTGCCATTTTTGATTTTTTATGAAAAATTCTTTAGAGGGTCCCTAGGACCCCAAATCCGCCGGCGCCGGTTGTTTTTTTATTTTTTTTTTATTTTTTAATTTCTTTTTTACTAAAGTAACCCAATCCAACACAGCCCAACTCAACCTAACCCAACCCAACACAAAACAATAAAAAAATACATTACACCCTTTTTTCTCTTAAAAAAAACTGGCGCCGGCGGATTTGGGGTCCTAGGGACCCTAGTAGGTGCCTCTATAAACAATTTTTCATAAAAATCAAAATGGTAGAAAATCGTATACTGCATAATTACTAAAAACAGTAATACCAATAATTGAAAATAGGTAAAGGACGACACTGACCGGTAATTTTCACAACAAAACTACAGCTGATTTTGACATTTACCTTTGAAAGGAAATTCCTTGATTTGGGTGTTTCAATCGTTTACACACGATGCACTCCCGCACCATCCTATAGTTTTTAACTTCACAAGTTTATAAAAAACACAAAAACTACACAAAAGGTTTCGAAATCAGAAATATTTGGACACGGTCGGTATGCAAAGCTGCGAAACATATATAATGAATGCAAACCACCAGGTAGTGCGCAGAAGACGGCAAGGTATTGCGACTTGCCAGTTCTTGTTTAGGGATCGTTGAGAGTATTGGAAAAAATATGGCCTTTTTATATTTTTATGTGTTTATTTTTATCTTTCGTTTTGTAATTATAGTTTTTGAATAAATAAACATTGTTTTCATGATATTTTTGAATATAGCTGCTTATAGTGGTAAAAAAGCACCAAGATTTTCATGAAATTTCAGAACCAACAAGAAAGTAACCTCAAGTTGGCAACAAGGCTTCACTACTATGCTTTCATAATTTGGGGAACACGAGCTTATATACTACATATATGTAATCATTTTCACATGGCATACTGGCTCAGACACATTGTATCTTTTTTTCACCTGCTCTTTGAGGCAAAGATATTGTATAAAGTGCAAGTTGGGATGACTACAAATATTTTTTTAAATTTATATAAAGAGAAAGAGAAGGCCTAATTCCGGCGATACGTTTTGAGAGATACATTGTTATTGTAGGAGCCAGGGTATTAGCATAGCATTCAGAGTCTAATGGTGTAGGTCTGTGGGGTTAAACTACTATTTTAAACTATTAATGGGATGAAACCGACATGCGCCGAAATTTTTTTTGTTGAATTGTTTACTTTTACTTTCATAAAATTCACGCGCCCATCGACATATTTAAGAATTTCCGCCAAATGGCTAGATTTGTATTTAAGTATGTTTATGTACCCAGTGGTCCGTTTTAGGGGTGGGGTTCGTGAGTCATAAAAGTTTAACTTTGAACGCTTGAATCTTAAAAACGAAATATGATTAGTAAAATTTTTGATTCTACACTGAGAAAAATGTTGGGCTACGAGAACTAAAATATGAGTTCTCCTAGACCCAGCCGTGTTGCCAATAGAGGACAGCCCAGACCTCTGGGCTGTGAGAACCAAGTCCAAGGGATTGCTGGGAAACACGGTTCGTGTATTGTGGTAGCCCAAAATATGCATAAACACTGATTTACTGGGATTTACTAAAGGCTTTCTATTTTAGAACAGTTCTAAGTTTAAGTGACATTTTGGGTTTTAAGCATTTTAAACCAACCTGCCTTGTGTTTTGGATATAGTTTGAATTATAAGAAGAATTTTAATAAGTTTGTTTATTTTTTATCAAAATTTTTTGTTGGATTTAAGAAGAAAGTTTCAATTTAGAATTAGAAAAAGAAAATTAAAAAATTTAAACCCACGCGGGGTTTAAATAGCAAACACTCTGTAGAACAAATTAAAATTGGGGCTATATGTCACTCTAATTAAAACTTACTTTTATTCGTTAATTTTTCCAATTAATACTTGATGTCACACAACGATTTAGATGAGCAATATTAAAATAAGGAGTAGATTAATTTTTTATTTATTTAAAAGGTGTTTTTATTTATGAAAAATATTAGCGCTGCGTTCAATCACAAACAGCGAGTTCGGATGTTTTAACTCTGCTTGCACCTTGGCTTGCACCGACCTCTACTAATGAAAGCTACAGCTTTAAAATGAGTGGGCTTTGAGTAAGGAAAGTTTTTTCACTGAGCTTTTAGATAACCTCAATGTTTTATTTTCAGTTTTTAAATATATTGATATAGTTGTTTTGGGTTTTTTTGTTTGGTATATTTTTCGTACATAATCAGTGACCTTCACTTATGTTTGTTTTGCCTCGTAGTGCCCTCATAAATATATTTTTTGTGCTGAAAACGGGTTGAAAATATGGCGTTTTTCTGGACAAAATTGGAGGTGTTTTATTGGTTAATGAATGATTTGGGATATTAAATAAGGTAAATTAATCCTTGTAAAAACGGTTACTTAGGGAAATTATACACGAACTTTTTACCAAATGCCACAAAACAATCCTTTCTGGGGGCTATAAATTTAAACCACCCCCCTGAGGTGATCTCAAAAATCACCAACATTATAACCTTAAACACAAATAATGAAGCTATTATGTGCCAAATTTTTGGCGTATTCGCCATTTGCCATTTTGAAACCTCTCGCAAAAAAAAATAGTTTTAGGGCATTTTCTTCTAAAATATGGTGTATTTTGAGAAGAAAAGCATTTTTTCAGTGGTATTTTGCAATAACAATACAAAATAATCAATAACTTTTTGTCTTCGTTGTGGGTAAGTGTTTTTTGAAAATTGGTTTTAAAATTTAGTACTCTCCACAGGTGTAAATATTTAGACCTGTGTGGCGTACTATTTTAGATCTTAGTAAATCTCACTGTGAATTTATTTTATTGGCCATTTGGGCTGCCAGAACTCAACATCCAGGTTGTGGTGACTCATGATCTGGGCTGGGAAAATCCTGCCTTTGGGCTACCATAACTCAGCACCTGGGTTGTGGTAACTCATGATCTGGGCTGGGAGAACCCTGCCTCTGGGCTACCAGAACTCAGCATCTGGGTTGTGGTAACTCATGATCTGGGCTAGGAGAACCCTACTGTCGGGGTACCAAAACCCAGCGCCTGGGTTGTGGTAACTCATGGTCTGGGCTGGGAGAACCCTACCTTTGGGCTACCAGAACTCAGCATCTGAGTTGTAGTAAAGTAAGTAGGGGTAACATGAAAAGTTCCAACATACAATTTTCCAAGTTGCTCAAAGTTACCCAAAGTGGTTCAAAGTTACCACAAATGACTGAACTAGTATTTAAAAAAAAACTTATTTTTATAAAAAACTACAAGGTTAAAAATGTAGTTCGTGGTTTTCTAAAAAAAAAGATTTTGTGATTTAAAAATAAACCATACTTTTAAATTCCTCTTAAATTCAAAAGAAGCACACAATAAACAAGGTGTTACGTTGAAAATAACAAAACATATCTATGCAATTTGTAAATTATAAATGTCAAATTTCAGATAAGACGATAAGTTTAATAATTTAACTTTTAAAAAAATCTAAAATATCGTGTTTGAAAATGTTTGACTGTGAAAAATATAATAAAAATATAAAATTAAATATTTTAATATAAATATTGTATGTTACGTTTTAAAGGCTAAACTATAACGCTAAACCCGTCTAATTTTCTCAGGAAAATGACAGATATATATATATAGGTGTAAATTAGGCTTAGGAAAGAGTTAGCCTTAGTAAATCAGCCAAACTGTTTAAAATACAAAACGGACGCTATACATTTCGCACACCCTACTTTACAATAATATTTTTCTTTCGTGAACCTGCTGCTGCACCGGCACACTAACTACATCACAAGTAACACAACACAACTGGAAATGAAGCTTCAACCGCCAGCCAAAGTAACCCGTAAGCCCGAATATGTGCAAAACTCGACATTCGGCAACTACCGCCTATAATCGAATTCACATGTGTAAATCTCTGGGTTTTACTAGACGGCGGAAAAAATAAACCATGATCATGAGTTAGAACAATTCAGTACCTGAGTTATCGTAGCCCAGACCGTGAATTACCACAGACCCAAAAAGTTAATACATGCTGGGGCAATCCCATGCCTGGATTGTGGTAGCCCACGACTTGCTGCTTCTCTCTCCCAGCTAAATTGAAATGGTTTGGGACAATCATACCGTGTGCTATAGTAACGCACGGTGTGAGCTCTGGTAGCCCCAAATTTTCAACCCACAGTGGTGGGTTGACCCTGTTTTCTTACTGTACACTTCTCTCCAAACAAAACTGGTACAGCGGAAGGTAGCTGCAAATACGATTTTTTATATTTTCTTATGTGCAACACTGACTTTTTGACTTTGTCACTTTAGGTTATATTTTTGGCATGTATAAACGTTTTATAAGGAGACGGCTTGTTTATTTTTTACTAATTCAAAATATAAGGCCACTAAAAATAAATTATGAAAGAAGCAAGTCTACGATACTAACCATAATAAATCGATTCCAAGAAGAAGGAACTGTCCCTCAAAAGGAAGGCACCGGTTTGACGAAAGCTACAAGCCCAAAACAATTAAAAGGCCAGGTCAAGTTAACGAAATAAATAAAATTAAAAAAAAAATAACAAAAATAAAAACATATATATATTTAAAAATTTTAAAAACACATAAAAAAAAACTTATTTTTAATAGCGCTATGCGACACCTTAGCCTCGAACGTGTAGTCCTCCTGCCTTTTGTTGTTATGAATTACTTCTTTCGCTTTGGCAAACGGATGATTTTCCAGAAAATTGATTGCCTCTTGGTCTTCCTCTGGACTGGTAACTTTCTTCAAACCGGTGCCTTCCTTTCGGTGGATGGTTCCCTCATCTTGAAATCGGTTTTTTATGTTTACTATCGTTGACTTGCTTCTTCCATAATGAACAGCTTCTTGCCGAATAGCCCAACCACCCTCTAGTTTTGTTAAGATTTTGAGCTTTATTAAATTCGGAAAGATGCGGCGGTATTTTTTTTTAAATTTTGATGACACTGACATGCAAAAAATGATGTCAGGAGTCTGTGACAATTGTCACTTATAGGAAGACAATGCCGTACTATAAAAATTTTAAAAATTAAACATTCTGCTAATTTCTGCTGTACCAGTTTTATGTGGAGAGAAGTGTACCTAATTTTGTTGCATATTTAATTGCGGTTTTTCACCTACTCCATGTTAGTTTTTTCCACTCCACGTTAAAACTGCTGCCTGGCTCAATTAAAATCATATTTTGGGATTTTTAGGTCGAGTTTTTAAACAAATGAAAAAAAAAATGGTTCCAGCAGGCATGTATAGCCATCCATACCCAAGCAACATTTTTAGTGAAATTTACTTAATAATTACTATTACTGAAAACCCTGTGGGTTTTTTACAGGTAGCATTACCGTTTAGGAACCGCTGGGGGACGGTTTTTTTTACCAAAGTGGGGAATGATTTAGGAGTACCAATTGCTTAAATTTCACTACAATTTTACTTACAATTTTACGTCGCGATACCGTTAAAAACACCTAATAATAGCGAAAAAACGTATTAAGATTTACCTAAAAGTTACGTTCATCTAAACAGCCTTTTCAAGTTTAGATAAGGAAAAAAAATGTAATGTCAGTAATAATAATAAAACACCACAATATTTAAAATTCCATAACTGTGTATTAAAACACGGGGTTAAACACGCCGACTAAGCCAAAAAATTTAAACGCAGCTTGGTTTACTGATTAAAATTATTTAATAATCCTAAAAACACACGGGCTCGTAAAACATGCAAAATTTTACGTATTTAAAAAATTAAAAATTAAAAAAATTATCAGAAAAAGCACCGTTGGCATCAAAATATAATTTAAAAATAAAATATTTAACGTTATTTTTGTAGAAAATCATGTATACCATCTTTTTGCAAGCGTCTCAAAAACACGGCAGATTTTGAATTTTCTGGAGGGACACCCGAAAATTACTTAAGCAACAATTTTCGGTAAAAAAAGTTCTTTTTATGTTAAATTAGCTACCAAAATGGTAAACTTACCTTTAGGAACCAAACTCTACCGAACCGAAAAGTGCCAGTTACCAAAGATCTAACTAGAATTCTCCCATATTGTCCCAATTGGATCCTCGAGGTCATCAATGGGTATATATTTAAGCCCATAACTTTCTTTATTATTATCCTCACAAGCACAGCTGACTTTTGGCTAGCCTTCCATGAGCAGATCTTCCGCGCGGATTTTAAGTTTTGGTGAAGGTGTGTCAAAATCAAAAAAAGCTGATTTTTGTTTACATAAATAAAACCAGTTTTGAGGTTATTATAAATTTTACAATTTTTTAAAATTTTTCGCCAAAGTGGAATTTCTTTTATCGAAAAACGCAGCGATAAAAAGAAAAATGCTACTGAAAATAATCTGTCATGTAACAATGTGTTTTGAAGGGTTTTTATATTGTTTTTATGGAAAAAAGGACATTTGCTTTGTTAAATTTAGATAATTTTGATTTTATTAGAACAGTATATTTTATTCAGTTGATCAAATCTTTAATTTCGTTTAAATCGGACCCTGCTGTGCATACGGAAAGAGTTTACTTATTCAGACCTTTGTAATTGTAATAAAATCAAATGATTCTAAAAAAAATCAACTGGGCATAACTAAGGTCTTGAACTTTATACCCTGATGCTTATTATTTAGGTACGAAACAAAAATCTTAAACACACTGATGGGTACTGTTTAAAAAATTAAATATGTTTTTAAAAAAGCAGTTATTGTTTTATTCATGCCTTTTTTTAAATATTAAAATAATTGCATATTCTATTCAGTGATTTAGTGCCACATTGAGATATCGATCTGGTTTTACCTAAAACTACAAGGCAATGAAATATCAAAGTGCTGCACCAACTGTTTCAATGGTATATACGATTTTATACAAACCTATTTGCACAGCCCCCTTAATTTAATTTAAGGGGGCTGTGCTATTTGTCAAAATTGTATTTTATTTAAGGCCATATTCCCAGTCCTTCCTACAAGGAACAAAGCGTCCTTAAGGTCTCCTTGAGCCAAAATGATAGTCGTGCAAAGGCGCCTTGAAGGAGGCTTAAGGATCGCTTCTGCCAAGGAAAACAAAATCGAAGGACACCTTGAAGGCCTTCTTCGGCAAGGAATAAACCTCAAGATGCCCTTCAAGGGATGACTATTAATATAGTACGTATTGATGTCAGTAATACAAAATGTACAATAAAATAAGAACATACCCAAAAAAATATAACTTTTTTAATTAAAAAATAAGAAATGTCATACATATTAATTTAAAAAAAAAACTACAACTAAAATACAAAATATATTTTTGTAATATTTGTGTGCAATATTTTGCCAAATATGAAAACGGGTTTAATTAAAAAAAAGTTAATGAGTTCGCTTTGAGCCTGTACTGAGTCCCATGTAGGTAAACCAGTATTTCTCAAATTGATTTCTTATGTGATATATATATTTTTATATATATTTTTGAATATTGGATTTACCAAAAATTAATTTGTACAAGATTTGTTTGCCTCGAAACAAGGAGTAAAATGATTTTTATAAAAAATCGAACCACTGGGTACGGAGATATGTTTAAATACAAAAATCTAGCCATTTGGCGGTCATTTTTAAATATGGTGACAACTGCTCTCGTGACATAGGGTTGCGACCGCATTACTTATCATTTGTGTGGTAACGTGCAAAATTCTGTTATATTTTTGCAAGTGATTAAAGAATGTGCGTTTTTTAAAATTATCTCCTGACTCACGACTTGAACGCTTACGTGAACTAACTACGACAGTCGCGTGTTGAACCTTTCGCACTTCAAGAAAATATCTATTTTAGCAAGTTTACTGTTTCAAGAACAAGACCACATAAGCATAGATTTTGACAATGCACCATCAACTTCACGGCAAGGACCGCAGGCGCAAAGGCAAATGCAAGTGAGTATTTTATAACTTTTAAATTATTATATTTTATACTTGATAATTTTTTTTGTGTTAATCTTAAAGCTCAATAGTTTTTTATGATATGAAATGAATTTTTCTATTGAAAGAGGCTGCTCTTCTCCGTTTTAATAATAAAATTCAGACGAGGAGAATAAATCAATTTAGTGATAGCTAATATAACAGCGAACAACATCGGAAGTGACAACCAGTGAATTTTTGATGCCAACGAAGCAATGCGTCCTTTAAAATTGATTTTCAGTTTAGATCAAGATGCCGAAGAAAATGATGAAGCATGCGACACTCCATCAGACTACACTTATTTATTTTTAGATAGCTAGCCATAGCTAAAATTAGAGTTCCTGTATTGGATACATGAACTAAGCTAAAATATGCGGAACACATGCCTTGCGCGGGACGTTACGTTCTATTTTGCAAAATGTTTTCGGACCAAAATATGGGTTAGATGTGTACAGAATCGATACCCTGCTTAATGCCTAACAGTTAACAGGGTTTTGAAAAAGTTGAGGCTTCTGGCCAAACTTTGAGTCGAAGGGGGGTGGTCTAATTTTATTCGACGTGCACCGCGGCCGTCGCGTCGGTAGTGTACTTGGAAAACGCCGTATGGAGCGAAGTAGGCCGTGTTAACTAAAAGGCAGGCTAACACGATTCCATACCGTCCCTCGTAGAGGACGATAAGCGGACTGTACCGTGAGATCCATATATTGATATTGGACTCAGGTGACTTAGAGTCAGACAATCCTGGCTTCTACCTTTTGAGCTGTCAGATTATCTCACGCAGAGATAGCGCCAATAAAAGAGGACAGTAGCAGCAGTATTCGACGTGCCATGGCCAAAAGAGGCGTAATCAATTCCCTATCTAACAACTCACGATCAACTTCTATTTTTCGAAATGTAGATTACTTTTTTGCCCAAAATGGAGCCTCCGGCTAAAATATGGATATGTGGGATGTGGGAGTTGTTTTATTCGATTCGACAAAATGTTACTTCGCTTCGCTGACCATTTTATTTGTTTTTAATTTGGCCAACCTGGATCGGATCCAGATAAATATACCGCGCTCAACTTTCTTCGACCATTTTCAATTTTTTCGAAATTTGGCCGCCATTTCGGAAAGAAAGTCAAGTTCTGTTGAAATAAAAATCGATTACTATGGACAGAAAAATTCTACACTCCTTAGAAACTATGTTCCAAGTTTCAGAACGCTAACCAAAACTGCAGCTTTCAAGTGATTTTCGTCGTGTACTATCTGCACTACTAAACTTGTTTTATTGTTAAAAAATACACATGAGAAATTAAACATCGTAAGAAAATACAATTTCTTCGGTAAACATCGTCGTTGAAAGAATTGTGTCGTTTTTATAATAATAATCTGTCGTCAAAGAATAATCGTTGTTAGTCATTCGCCAAAACAAAGCAATTGCCAGCGGTTCACGTCGTAGATCTCTTTAATCGGTAAACATGCAGGTATAGGCTCATCGCAATGTTTACATTGTAAAAATGACAAGTCCAAAATTTTGACATTAATGTGGTGATAGAATATTTGAAGTAGAAGTTAACGACACATGACTTTTTTTGGTATATTTATTGTCGCTGTCTGAAACAATGCATTAAATAGAGATCCAAGAAAATAACGTAACTCCACTCATCGAAGAATCCAGAGTGGATAAATTCGCTAGAACGTCAGGATAAAATATGTGGATCAAACGCAAAAACACGTCGATTTGGATTTTTATGGGCTTTTCAGTCTTATTAAAAAAATTACCCCTTTTAAAGAGTGAAATCTAACCCCACTTTATTTTTTAAATGAGATGATACTACACGTCCATTAAGTTGTTACCAAAAAATAAAATTTGTAGCTGCAGCCTTTATCAAGAAAATGGGACCACTCTAACTTAACCATTAAGCTAGGGGGACCACCCCATAGCTGCCGTTTGGGTAACAGTAGGACAAAAATGGCAAAAAATAACATAGATTCTTTTTTATCTTGAAGAAAACTCACTTACGTATCTTAATCCCGTTTTATAAGTTTAAATGATACATTAAAAACATCAGCATGTTACAAATATTTTACTTGAATTTGTTACCGCCAATTTAAAAGTATAAAAAAACATTATTTTTATAAGCAGAAAAAATATTTTTGTTTAAGGAAAATTAAATTGAGTCTGTTTAACAGAGTTGTGACCCCCTAGGTAGTTCATGAAATATTTCAGTTTTTAGGTCACGTGACTTGATTATATTAATAATGGAAGCAGGTACAAATTGCTTTCTTAAGTAACAAATTAGCTTCTTCTAAACGGGTATAAAGAGTTGTGACTTTCCAGTTAATTCATAAGCTATTTTGATTTTGAGGTCACGTGACTTTATTAAACAGCCATATCCTGGTAACAACAGCTGCTAGAAATTACTAGAGCTCATAAGAAATCGCAATCGACGACGTTTTTTTGCGTGTTATTCACATATTATCCTAAGGTTCTAGCGAATTTATTTCTCGTTTAAAGTCCCCACCCTAATTAATGTCTGATTGCGGAATAGTTTCACTTTACACACGAGTGAAAAAAAAAACTAAAATTTACACCAAAGAGTGATCATTGCAAACAAATAAATTCAGAGTAATTTTGTAATATTTTCTGTTGATTATTTTTTAGGGAATGATGTATGATGAGACGGAGAACTACTTAGTCAGTAGAGCAGAGACAATGCAAAACATTGAGTCAACTATAGTTGAGTTAGGAGGAATCTTTCAGCAATTAGCTCATATGGTTAAGGAGCAGGAGGAAATGGTATTTTTTTATTTTATAATTCATTCCAAAATATTTTTTGATCACACGGAAAATGTCGCCAAATTTTTAACAGCAACATTTTACAGCGATAAAACCACGACTCTCAGTGACTTGTTTTCACTATGTTTTATCTCGAGGCGGTTTATTTAATATGCTTGTGGAGCTGACCTTTTTTATTGTTATTATTCAATTTGGTTCTTATGTAAAAATTAATATATGAAAAACGCGAAAAACTATTTCGCCAACAACATGAAACAAATATTTTTTTTAAACTGTAGTTTCTTGCTTTTAGATAATTTAGGTCACCCAGGAGTCTTGGTTTTATTATTAATTTCATCCGCCAAATTGCCAAGCAAGATAGCATAATTTGGTGCCGGAGGTTTTTTTGGCATTTTTGACTAACTGGTTACGCGCGCAAAATATATTTTTTGTTTTGTTCACCGGTGTTATACCTTACTCATACTTTTCCGTGTAAGCCACCTGCTGAAAATATTTTATTTGTTTGGCAAAATTGTTTTTAACTCGAATATTATAAAAAAAAGAAATAAAAAACACCAATCTCAAAGGATTCACGATTTTCTCTAACACTATCAGGAATTTCGAGAAACGCTGAAACACATCAATTTTAATGCATTTTTTAGCTAAATTTAAAAATACCCGATGTAGCTTTAACTTGAGAGTAAACTAGAGTTTCGAACTTCCATTGTCTTTATTGTTTTTACTTTTTCACAACGCTTCGATTGCTTGTGAATCTGAAGAATAACTAATTTTATATACTAGCATGTCTTCAGTGAACCACAAAACTAACTTGTGTTCAGTAAACCATGAAGGTTGGCTCCGCTCTTTCACAGTTGAAATATGTTACTGTTGTTTGAAGGTGGTAGACGATGTTAAACTTGAGACTAAGTTAAAGTTTCAAACTTCCATTGTCTTTATTTTTTTATTTGTTCACAACGTTTCGAATGCCTATGTATCTGCAATCGTCATCAGGTGAATACTAACAAGGAAAGTCACCATCATTCGTCAAAAATTCAAAGCGCTTCTTGGATCATCTTAGAGACATCAACCTACAACCTGAAGAACAGTTTTTTAGTTTTGACATCGAAAGTTTGTACACAAACGTACCACTGAAAAAATCACTCCAAATCATTGAACAGAAGCAACTCAAGGACAACCACCTATCTGATAGAACAAATCTACCAATCAATGCCATTATGGATTTGTTGAAATGCTGTCTGCAGGATTCTTACTTCTTGTCTACCCATGGAAACTCCACTTTCGCCGGTAGTGTCCAACATCTTTATGGAATTCTTTGAAGAAGAAGCTCTGCGAACGTCTTGGCAGAGACCCACATCATTAGAGTAAAGGAAAAATAAAAAGAGGAGCGAAGGTATAGGCTTCAGCGTGGACGCCGACCCCTACACCCGCGCAGCTGGCTGCCCCGCGACGTGCCCTCGACTGGTGTAAAATTATGGTTTCGGTAGCTAGCGACATCACTCTTGGAAGTGGGATTATAATTAATGCGTGTCGGCAATCCAAAATGTGAGATCGAGTTAGATTTAGATGAAAATACTGATAATGAAATATTAAATCTCTACAATGGGTCTTCTTTACGCAACTATTTTACTAAATTGATTGCTAAATAAAGTCTTTAATAATTTAGGTATAATGGTTTTTATGGTGTTTTTTTCCTACATGCTTTTAATATTTGAAGCCTCCAAGTAAGCGAGCGCCGTTTTTATGAATGATATGACAAAAATTAAATAAAAACGTTTTTTTTTTAATTTTTAAAGTGCTTTTAAAATTATGTAGGTGTCTGTTAAAATTTGATTATCGTTAATGATTAAAGGAAAACATTTCAATTAAAGAGGTGGTTATCTTTGGAGTTGGAGTATATGTCTGCCACGCTAGAAACCAATCGGGTGAACCGATTTGCTAAGAATCCCGACAGTGCTATGATAATGGATAAAATCAATTAGTTTTGTTAAACTTAACCTAGCATGTCAAGACTTAAACAAGGTACGCGTGCGAGTACTAAGGCGAGTGGGCGTTTAACTTATCTGATAATGGAAAAAATCGAATTAGTTTTGCTAAACTTAATCCTGCATGCCAAGACTTAAACAAGAGTGTCCATACGATTACGCGTGCGAGTAACAAGGCGAGTAGGCATTTAACTTATCTGATAATGGCAGAAATCGAATAAGTTTCAAATATCACAACTTAACTTAACCCAGCATGTCAAGACTTAAACAAGAGTGTCCATACGATTACGCGTGCGAGTAACAAGGCGAGTAGGCGTTTATCTTATAATGGGAAAAATCCAATTAGTTTTACTAAACTTAACCTAGTATGTCCATATTTGACAAAGAGTATCCATACGAGTACGCGTGCGGTTAAAAAAAAAGAATAGGTTTTTAATAAAGGGCAGTTTCAGCCGCTCGTAAAAAAAAACTAAATAAAAACTAACCGATTGCTAGCTCTAAATTAATAGGGCTTAGTACAGAATGGAGAATGCTACTGCAAAACGCTACTAAAACTATTTTGACAATGGGAGAATATGATGAGGATTTAGAATTAGGAAAAAACAGTCTTTAAAGAAAATATAAACGAGTTGCATGTACATATCTGATGTCGAGTAATAATTATTATGAATGTATAAAAAATACCGAAATGTCCCTTTAAATAGTTTTTACTTCAACTTTCTGCGAGACAAAATAAAAATCATAAGTTGAGTGTGCTTATTTTTAAAAAGTAACTCGAATAGAAAACTCTAGTTGTTGCTTGACAAATCAAAATCGGTAAGCATTGGTGGCAAGAATTGATTTCACCGGAAAATTGAAGAACGTTTTTGGTGGAATTGAAAAAGTATGCTTTGATTTCGATGACGGTGACTTTACGAACGGGCCCAAAGTCAGTCTGGCCCTTAGAAGTTTGAATTTTTAACTTGTATTAGTCCGAGAGCAGACACCCAATTTTACGCTCTACATTTTTTTAAAATCAAATTAATTTTTCTCTACATCTTAACAAGATTCAAGTCGGTCATAACTCGCGTCACTGAAACAATAACAGTAACAATTGCATTATTGTTTGTTTATAAAAAAAACCACTAGATGTTTTATTATTTTAATATTATAAAACAGTTTTTAGACAATATCTCCAAAAGACAATAAACATATAGCCTATGATCTTATTAATGGTTAAAAAAAATCTACGGAGTCAGCCAAAAAAATTGTGCCAATTTGTGATATTTCAAACTTCGAAATCTTTTACTGCTAATGCATTTAATAATTTCACAAAAACAATAAAGTTTATATTTATTTACAAAATAGTTTTTTTGGTAAATTTTTTGAAATACCTTGTAAGTATGAAAAACTTAACCCTAATAAAATACGCGTTCACTTTCTTCCTGCAAATATTATTTTAACACTTTCGCTTAACGACAGATAGGTAACAAAAAATCCACACACTCCGGGAGCAAAAAACGAAAAAAAAAATATACATAAATTCCAGCTTAAATGTAAAAAAGAAAAGGCTGATTCTTTAAAAACCTCGGTCCTTCTCCACTGTATTTATTGAAAGATTTTTAAATTTTTCGCTAACTTGACATGCATTTAGCTTATATCACGCGTTCATATTATACTTATTACTAGTATATATTTGCATTTTTAAATTCTACAAAAAATTCTAGGTACATTTTATGTATATTTCGGAGATGTACTTGACTCACTAATACTAGCTAAGTAGTATTTAATAGATACCGGGTGTCCCATGCAAGGTGAGTGGCCTATTAGATTATTTTGGAAACTATACAATATAGAAACTTTTCAAACTTTCTTTTGTAACATATGTTCATGTAAAGTATATCTATAAAATACTTTCGTATTTGCAGTGTAGCCATTTACAGGAAATATTGACAACAACTTTGTTATTTTAAATAAAACACCCCGTATATATATTTGCATTTTTGGATTCTACAAAAAATTCTAGGTAAATTTGATGTATAATAATGTCCTATACTTCGAAGATGTACTTGACTCACTGATACTAGCTAACCGCCCCTTGATCGTGTGGCTGAAATCGCCCCTTTTTTAAAAACTTATTATTTTTTCCAAATAATAATTCTGAAATTTTAAAAGTTTGTAAATTGGAATAGAAAGAGCTAGAGAGATGTACTTACAAGTCTAACACTAGTTTACCACCTGTTGATCGTACGAGCAGCGGAAACCGCCCTTTATTAAAAACCTATTATTTTTTCAAATTTTACCTGCATGCGTACTCGTATGGATACTCTTAGTCAACTATGGATATACTAGGTTAAGTTTAACAAAACTAATTGAAATTTTTCCATTATCAGATAAGTAAAACGGCTACAATCGCCTTGTTACTCGGACGCGTATTCGTATGGACAGGACACTCTTGTTTAAGTCTTGACATGCTGGGTTAATTTTAGTCAAACTAATTCAATTTTTCCCATTATCAAATAAGTTAAACGCCTACACGCCTCGTTACTTCCACGCTTACTCGTATGGATACTGTTGTTTAAGTATTTACATGCTGTGTTAAGTTTACAAAAACTAATTAAATTTTTCCCATTATCGCATAAGTCAAACGCCTACTCGCTTTGTTACTCGCACGCGTACTCGTATGGACACTCTTGTTTAAGTCTTGACATGCTAGGTTAAGTTTAGCAAAACTAATTGGATTTTTCCCATTATCAGATAAATTAAACTCCCACTCGCCTTGTTACTCGCACGCTTACTCAAATGAACACTCTTGTTTAAGTCTTGACATGCTTGGTTAAGTTTAGCAAAACTAATTGGATTTTTCCCATTATCAGTTAAGTTAAACGCCTACGCGCCTTGTTACTGGCACGCGTGCTCGTATGGACACTCTTGTTTAAATATTGACATGCTAGGTTATCAGTTAAGTTAAACGCCTACTCGCTTTATTACTCGCACGGGTACTCGTATCGATACTCTTGTTTAAGTCTTGTGGTGTTAGGCTCAGTTTAGCAAAATGAATTGGATTTTTTCCATTATAAGCCTACTCGCCTTGTTACTCGTATGGATACCCACGCCATTTTTTCGTTATGCACTGAGAACTTACAAAATAATTTTTTTTTGATTGAGACAGTTCCAGTAGGAGCAGTATCTTTTGTAACAATTTTTTAATGCGATGCAATATGGGATTGCCGAACCTGTATAAACTCGAGCTCGAAGCGAAGGAAAACAGCATTGCGGAGAACTACCAAGCCGTCCGGTGAATCACGTCCCAGGAGAACGCGAGCGCCATCTCAGCGCCAGAACCAAAAGGCGTCCACGATATTTTACTTAGACTTCGCCCATCTTTTTATTTTTCCTTTAATCGATGCCCAAACTATGGCTCAGATACATGGACGACATATTTTCCATCTGGAAAAAGGACAACAATACACTAGCAAAATTCTTCCATCACGTCAATAGCATAAGAAACTGCATCACATTAACTCTGGAAAAAGAAGATAATTGTCAACTTCCTTTTCTCGACGTTCTAGTCACCAAAAAGAATTCAACCATAACCACTTCCGTATATTGCAAACTAACGCATACTGGACAATATCTAACCACCCCACGTCAACCAAACTGGGAATAGCAAAATCTCAGAGATCGAGCCACCTATATCTACAATACGGAAGAAGCTTTAAATAAAGACAAGGCAAAAATTCGATCCGATCTTCGAAGGAACGGTTTCTCCAACTACACGATCAATAAAGATCCATAAAACTTTTCAGACCACACCAATGCAAAGGACGAAAGACGTAAATACTGAAAGGAAAGGAAGCCGATGCTTATAATTCCATACATCAAAGGAATCTTAGAAAAGATAAGAAGAATAGGCAACCAATACGATCTTCGGACTGTCTTCAAAACGACCACAACAATAAGAAGTCAATTAAGAAAAACTAAACTACAATGCCACAACACCAAGAACTGCATCTACCAGGTACCATGCGAGTGTCGGAGAACCCAGCCGACCCATGGAAGTTCGCCTTACAACACAAACGCAAAACTCGACAAGGGGACACAACTGGATCAAAAATAGCTCAACATTGGTGGGACAATCAGCATCATATGGAATGGAAAGAGGCAAAGATCGTCGCCAAGGAGGAAAATCTATTCAAGCGGAAGTTCAAAGTAACAGCTTTTATATAGAGGAACCATAATGTATTTTCTCAACAAAGCGTCACCATCAAGGATATTTGGAAACCCATAGTTTTCGGAGGTAACAGATTTCAACTACGAAAGGGCGGAGCCAACCAAGTGTAAACTTCATGGTTCGCTGAACACAGGTTTTTTATGGTTCACTGAACACATACTAGTTAGATTAGGTAGTCTTAGTTTTTGTTAGTATTCACCTGATGACGATTACAGATACATAAGCATTCGAAACGTTGTTAAAAAATAAAAAAATAATGACAATGGAAGTTCGAAACTCACTTACTCTCGAAATCTGTTACCTCCGAAAAGTATGGGTTTCCAAATATACATTTGACTCTACAGGGTGGATTCTTTAAACGGAACGGTGCTTCTAGCGGGTTAGAATTTGAAAATTAGAAAAATTAGAGAATTAGAAAAAATCCAAAAACACGTCAACTGATATTTTTAATTTTCTTTAATCGTGCTGTCTTGGATTTTTTTTATGTCGTTTTGTTTACGAGGTATGGCAAAAAAAATATATTTTTCTAAATAGGACACCCTGTATAGTTTGACATTTTTGAATTCTAAAAAAAATTATCTTTTTGACAATACCACACACTAATACTCTATCTCTTGCATGGAATTGTTGTCTATGCCCTGTTTTACGGGGGATATTTGAATGAATATCGAAGTTTTCCATACAGATTTAGATAAAAATATCTTCATTATCGTAAAAGATAGATCCTTCTGCGTGGTATTGCTAAAGAGAAAATTGTTTGCAGATTTCAAAAATTGCAAAATATACTTAGCACGATAGCACGATTAAAGGAAATTAAAAATCTCAGTTGACGTGTTTTTGGATTTTTTTATTGAACGAAAAACGCTAGAAGCACCGTTCCGTTTAAAGAATCCACACTGTATATTCTCAACAGAGCGTCACCATCAAGGATATTTGGAAACCCATACATTTCGGACGTAACAGATTTCAACCGTGAAAGAGTGGAACCGTGTTAAGGTCGCAAAAACGCACCGTGAAACATCGAGCGTATACGTTGATACGGCTGATCCCTCAGACGAATGCATTTAGGAAAAGAGAACAATGGTAACTATGTTAAGCTCACAGAGACAGACCTTCAGTGTTCAACTCTGCGCCATCTGCAGTCCTTTTTTCCAACTAGCATCATGTTTTAAAACGTTCATAAAATGGTGTTGAACGAGGTAAACAGTGGTATAGTTGTATTGTTTTTTTTTTATAGAATTGTCGAAAATTTTCGCCATTTTGGATTCCAAAAATAGGTTTTTGACCAAAATAAAAATGGGGTTTCACTATCTGTTTTAATCGAAATATTGCTTGTTTAGGGTTAAGAACAAAATACAAAATTCAATTTTTCTCCCAGAAAGCAAAAAACGTATGTGAAATAAGTGTTATTTAAATGAATATTTTTTTCCCGTTTTCTCAAGTATGTTTGGAGCCCATGAAATTTTTGTGAGTGTATTCGAAAATTATACAGTACACACGGGATACTATAGTATATAAATATTCATATTCCTGCTTCAACTTGTCTCACTTCCATTTTAATTTATTTTACAAGATTGGTAAACACCATTTTATAATTTTTTTATTGTAAAAAGAAAAAGAATAATACATAACAAGCAAAGGAAAAAAAGATGAAAAATTTATATTTCTAAATCGATAAAAACCTTTAATTTGTTATGTAGTGTTGTTAGAACAGTTGTAAAACCTTTTTATAATAATCTCTAGACTTGAGTGCTCATAAGGAAGTTCTATATGTTGTTTTTCTATCCATTACTATGTACCATAAATTTTTATAAGGTGGTGTTAGGCAGTTGTTTTTCAAGACTTTTTTACTCATTTAAGAGATATATTAGAGTTATAAAATTATTACCAACACTAAATTATTTTTGAAGGTTTTATAGTTTTTACTCATATAGATTCTTCTTCTTCGATATAGACAAAAATGCTTATTGGGTAGGTATCCAAATTTGTCCTTAACAGTCTTTCTTCAACTATTTTTTAAAGATTTTCACCTTTTTCCAACGTTACGCGCCAGGTTTTTTATTTTAACCGAGTTTTTAACGAGTGTTTTATACTAATTATTTCTACTTTTCAATAATAGGTAATATTGGAAGTGGACTGCATGAATCAACCCGACAGCGTTGGTTTTAGTAATCGAATTTTACATCTCTCTTATCGCGACAAAAAAAAAACAAACTGTAGGTCAGCATCAACATTGGGTACTGTATGGACAGTCTAGAGGTGTAATGAACTAAAGAACTAAAAAGGACCATCCATAAATTATTATTATTAATATTTTATTATTATATATATACTTAGGTCGCGATTCTTCAGAAACGACAGAAAATCTCACCCTTCACAATTCCGGACAGTGGCGATTTTTACTTATTGTCTCATTTAAAATAAAAATAAAGCGTCTTTAATACTTATCCTAACGTTGTAAGAGACACTGCGTGATTTGTTTAATAACATTTTGTAATTTTAATATTTTAAAGATATTCTGCAGGACTAGTTTTACGGCAGAGCTAAATTGCTACTACTCGTACCAATAAACGTCAAAAAGTGTCGAAAATTCTCACCATGTAAAAGGAAAGACAGAATTTGTGTGACTTTCCTGAACAGTGACAGTGACATATTCCATTTTGTATGTTAAAAGTTTGAAAGGTTTGTTTACACGCAAAAATAAGCTTCATATCATACAGTTTTAAATAAAAAAAGGGGTTTTCACAAAAACTGCCTACAAAAGTTTAAATTGACATATTTTTTATTTACTGGAATAGTATTAAGAAACTAAGTTTTAAGGAACATTAGCAAATAAGTCCTGACAAAAAAGTAGTTAGTATAAACTTATGTTTAAAAATCGTCAGCAAGAGCGAGATTTTCTGACGGTTTTTGAAAATTATCAAATTATTAAGTCCCTTGTTTTACAATTAAATTCCACCATTAACAATAAATACACACTAATCCCACAAAAGTAAACTTGTGCCTGGGAGTGGTCTATATAAATTTACAAAGGTTAGTTCCTACCTATTAAACAATAGTATGTTAATAAATACCGCTTTTTTTAGTATTAAAAAACATAATAAAAGAAACTAAAAAAGTAAACTTACTAATGCTAATATTAATATACTTACAAATGTATATTAATTTCCACTACTTAATTAACTGATACGTGAACGAATAGCTTTTTAAACATTTAATTTAAAAGGTCATGAATTTCATGCCTTAAGGAAGTTACTTGCAAAAATGTTTTTAATTATTTTTTAAAGGAATATTTTGTTGGCGAAGATCTTAAAATGTCTGAGATATAACTAAAAACTTTTGTGTTGAAATATGTAAAACACCTTTGTCCAATTGTTTTTGTTTATTCTTGGTATAATTGTGGCATTTTCCCTTTGACGGGTGTCGTAATTATGCTGGATTTCTTGGATTGAAATTGTTTTGGGAAAAATACGAATTGCATATTTTGAAAATATATAGGGTGGGCCAAAAAAAAGGGGGCTTTTTTGATTGTCCATTACTTAAAAACTACCTGTCCGATTTTAAAAATTTTGGTCATGGTGAAGAGTCAGGACATGAGAATTTTGGAATCTGACGTTAAAATTGACATGTCGTAAAAATCCAAGATGGCGGACAATTTTAAAAGATAGGTATTTTTTAACCCCTGAAAATTTTTTGTGTGCGCCACTGGTGCAAAAGTAAAAATATATTTCGAAAGCCATGTTCTTCACTGGTTTATTGATGTATCGCTTGTTAAAATCGGGTAAGAAATAAGACAGTAATAAATTTTTCAAATAAGTGCGTTTCATAAGCCTAATTCAGTAAAATAAAAAAAGTTTTAGAATTTATTACTTTTTTGGCAAAATTGACATTTCTAAAAAATCCAAGATGGCGGACAGTTTTAAAAAGTAGGTTGTTTTTTGTGTTCGCCAGTGGTTCAAAAGTAAAAATATATTTCGAAAGCTATGTTCTTCCTTAGTTTACTTAGTTTACTGTCGCTTGTTAAAATCGGGTAGGAAATAAGAAAGTTATAAATTTTTCAAATAACTGCGTTTGGTAAGCGTAATTCAGTCAAATAAGAAAAGCTTTTGCTTGGCTATGCTTTTCGATGGATTTGCCGTTTTTAATAGAGCTGACCATTTTGAAAAGGTTTTAAAATTTATTACTTTTTTGGCAAAATTGACATTTTAAAAAAATCCAAGATGGCGGACAGTTTTGAAGAAATGAGAAAAATATGCGTTTCTCATCAAATTCAAAAGACGTTTTTTTTGACCTGACTGAATTTAATTACCAAAGGCACCCATTTGAACAAATTGTAACTTTGTTATTTCTTAGCCGATCTTTATTAGCGACACAATGGTAGTCTCAGAAATGATGAGGCTCTACACGTAAATTTAACTTTTGACCTAGTGGCGCACACAAAAATTTGCAGGAGAGTTCAAAACAACCTACTTTTCAAAACTGTCCGCCATCTTGGATTTTTACAAAATGTCAATTTTGCCAAAAAAGTAATCAATTTTAAAACCTTGGCTTTACAAAATGGTCAGCGCTATTAAAAACGAAAAAATTCATCGAAAAGCATAGCCATTTTTGCTTAAAAATTTTTTATTTGGCTAAATTAACTTTCTTATTTCTTACCCGATTTTAACAAGCAATACATTAGGAAACTAAGAAAAACATGGCTCTCGAATTATAATTTTTTTACTTTTGCACCAATGGTGCACATAAAAAATTTGCAAAGAGGGTCAAAAATACCTATTTTTTAAAATTGTCCGCCATCTGGGATTTGTACGAAATGCCAATTTTTACATCAGATTCCAAAATTTCGATGTCTTGGCTTTTCAAAATGATAACACCTTTAAAAATGGGACAGGTAGTTTTTAAGTAAATAAAAATAAAAAAAGTCCCGTTTTTTTGGCCCACCCTATAAAAGTCTTGTATCAAAAATATTTGTCTCCTTAAATAAAAGCACCGGCCAGAAAGCTAGATACAGGGCACACTGGCAAAGCTTCTGGGTTTCATGACAAGGACGGAGCTGCAACTTGTTCTGTAGTAGTTGTAGAAAAGCAGGGAAGAAGAAAGGGAAACCACAATAGATCTGAGAAGGTCGAGGTGGACAGGTGTCTACACCACCCCATTCTAATCTAACTAAAAGCATGCTTGGATATAAACGATATTTTTTATAAATTATTTTTATAAGCCATTTTTGAGCTATATCCAAACGTGTAAGGTGAGTTTTCAGGACACCGCCCCATGAAATTAGACCATAATTTAAGTGTGATTGAGCAAGTGCGAAATACAACGTTTTAAGTTGATTTAAATAAAAAATGTCTCTATAAAAGTGGAATATTGATAACAATGATGAATGAATGATTATCAATATATACCCCCAAATATATAAATTTATCACAAGATTGAATTTCGAACTGCTGCGACTTCATTGAAAATTTAATTGTCTGAAAATCTGGTAATTTGTTTGCGTAGCTACAGAATGGCATAAAATATGTTTTTTTAAGGTTTATGCTAAGAAGGTTGTTCCGAAACTAAAGACCAAAATTTGGAAAGTCTTGGGTTATAAGCTCCAGAAGTTCTTCC
Organism: Oxystoma pomonae; assembly: GCA_963921995.1. NCBI lineage: Eukaryota > Metazoa > Arthropoda > Insecta > Coleoptera > Brentidae > Oxystoma > Oxystoma pomonae. The sequence goes on along the minus strand of OY998167.1, from coordinate 75,544,639 downwards.
CACGATTTTCCCTGGTAATGAGCAACTGTATCATCACAGAAACAGTATAGCTCGGCCCGACTTTGAACAGACCCCTGTGGAACACCGCAACCCACTCCCAGAGGCTCGCTTAAAACACCATCCACTTTGACCCACTGCGGCCTATTTCAGGGTGGTCACCTGTCATAAAATCTTATGAATTCATAAAATTTCAATATTGTCATAAAATTTGCACAAAAATATGAGTATTTTAAATTTAGGGTAAACAAACTTTTGATATTCCACCTGTACATTTTCTCATAGGATAGTTAGGCAACTCCTTATACAAACCGAAAGTAAAATTTTCAATCACGACTGGTAAATTATCGCAGGAATATATAGGCAATTCATGATTCAAAGAACACAACAAGAGTTTTGCCGCGCTTTTTAATATTAACCAATAGATATGCTCCATTTTGGTTGCCTTTTTTACTGCACCAAAAAGTTGTGTGCGTACTTGTGTTGTGAGAAAATAACCCCTATTATATCGTTGCAGTTTTTTTTTCTTTAATGAACCAAGTTTAATGCATCATGGAAACTGCAGTATTCTTGGCTACCTGAGAAAATGAAAGACTGTTTTTTTACTTGCTGTAAACTTAAATATTCAGAATGGATGAATGTGGAATTGGGCATGCTAAATCCCACATATAACCACTCAGCTTCCTAAAAACACATGAAACTGGAAAAACCCTGTTACCGTTTAAATTTCCATAATAGATTTCTTTTTATAGATTTGTATTAGTAAACGTTTTAATTTTAATGATAAATGAACAAATGAAAAAATAAGGTGAGTTTATTATTTCACACAAGTACAGGTACCTACTTGGAATTCAATTTTTAAAATATATTTATCATCTATGTGCGGAAAATGATACTTTTCCGCACGCGTTAGGTGCAACATTTTTTCAACGAACGTGAGGAAAATTTAAAAAAAGTGACTTTTTCCGCACGGCGGTGTGCGGTAATTAATTTTTTTATGCACGCTGTGTAGAAAAGTGATACTTTCCGCACGCTCATAGGAAAATTGTTACAAAAATTTTTTTCAGGAGTAATATACCTAGTGCAGAGAATATACCCAGTGAAACTGCATATTTCCATCGGAGAACAAATTTTATTTAAAACATTAGAAAATCTAATATATAGATTTCCACTTATTAATACAGAAAAAAATCCAGGTTTTAATATGCACAAGGTATATTCTCAAAATAACTTTTAAATATATTTAATTCTGTTCCTTCAAAGCCAATGTTTTTAAGTTTTTTAAATAGCAAAGGATGTAAAATGGTATCAAAGTCTTTTGCTAAGTCAACAAAGACACAAATGGACGGACTGTTATTATCGGCACAGTTGTTGTAAACTTTTTTTTATTAATTCTGCCATTGCAACATCCGTTGACTTACTCTTTTGAAAACTATATTGATTTTTGGAGAGTATGTTGTTTGCTTCTAAATGTGCAACTATTCTTTCTTTTAAAATTTTTTCAAATATTTTTGACAAGTTGCTAACTAATGAAATTGGACGATAGTTGGAGATCTCAGACTTATCCCCAGACTTGTCCAATGCTTTAATTATGGACTCTTTAAAAATTATACGGATAAATACCTTCTTTGATTAGTTTGTTTATCAAAAGCGTTAAATGAGTTTTAATAAATGTGCAAATTTCCCTAAGAATTTCACAAGTAATTTTATCTCTACCAGGATACTTTTTTAGTTTTAGAGATTTTATTATTTTTTCTATTTCGTTGGTGGTATTTGTAACGCTAAAATTTCGCGCTACAATGTAGTAGTTAAAAATTCAAATACAGTGATATCTATTTAAAAGGTTCCAAACTAAGGTTAACAAGGATAAAAATACCTACAGTCCATTCCATTTTTCTTTAGACAAAACATAACGGCTTTTTAACTACATTGCTAACTTTAAATCACTCCGAATGACCCCTTATATTACGCTTTCATATCAATCAAATGCACCAGAGTGAAACAGCAAGATGACAGTGATACTTTATGAATGAAAAATATATTATTATGTAATATTCCTGTTAAGGCGGCCATGACATTGGTTTTTATTTGTACACCGAACATAACAAAGAAAACGCGATGCAGACCCAATATACCTAAGAGAGACCTAGACTGATGAGCGAAGTCACCCAAAAAATAATGAATTCAAATTCAATTTAGACGTTTAAAAATGCTGGACCGTCTTTAAATTTTGCGTATTTTTTATTACAAGCTTTTATTTAACTTCACCTCTATGTATGTATGTTTATATGTTCGGGTCAAACCTCTAGATGTCCGATTGAATTCAAATTTGGTATGCGATTATAGTTCTGGTGACAATACAATAATGTGATAATACCACCAGGCAGGGGGGAAAACGGCCAAGTTTGTCCGATTTCAACCAAAATTGGTATACGGGGGTTTTTGGGGATAAGGAATACGAATTTTTGATCAGATTTTGAAAATTCCATATGGTGGATTCAAGATGGACGATTTTTGGTCATGTTTTGCTAACCAATTTTAAGTGACTTATACACACCAGGGGAGTGGAGGGGGGAAAACACCTAAGTTTGTCCAATTTCAACCAAAATTGGTATACAGAGGTTTTTGGGGATAAGGAATACGAATTTTTGATCAGATTTTGAAAATTCAATATGGCGGATTCAAGAATAATGATTTTTTAGTCGTGTTTTGCTAACCAATTTTAACTGAATTATACACACTGAATTATCAAATTTGGTATGCGGTTTAAGTTCCGGTAATAATGCAATAACTTTGTGTTATTAGGCACCCCTTCTCCCCCTACGAGGGGAATGGAGGGGGGAAAACACCTAAGTTTGTCCGATGTCAAAAATTGGTATACGAAGGTTTTTGAGAATAAGGAATACGAATTTTTTGATCAGATTTTGAAAACTCAAAAATCAATTTTAACTGAATTTTACACATCCGACTGTCTTCAAATTTAGTATGCGTTTAAAACTCCGGTAACAATACAATAACTTGATATTTTACGCATCCCCTCCCCTCCCTACGAGAGGAGTGGAGGGGGGAAACACCTAAGTTTGTTCGATTTCAACCAAAATTGGTATACAGGGTTTTTTGGGGATAAGGAATGCGAATTTTTGATCAGCTTTTGAAAATCCCCCCCCCCCCTAACGAGGAAAGTGGAGGAGGAAAAAGATTTAGTTTGTCCGATTTCAACCAAAATTAATAATCGGGGGTTTTTGGGGATAAAAAATACGGATTTTTGATCAAATTTTGAAAATGAAATACGGCAAATTCAAGTTGGACGATTTTTGGTCATGTTTTGCTAACCAATTTTAACTGACTGACCCATCCAATTGTCTTCAAATTTGGTATGCGTTTATAGTTCCGGTGACAATACAATAATATGGTATTATCAGGTACCCGTCTCCCTCTAACCAGGGAAGTGGAGAGGAAAAAGATTTAGTTTGTTCGATTTTTAATCAAAATTGGCATACAGGGGTTCTTAGAGAAGGGGATTATGAATTTTTGATCAGATTTAAATATATCAATTCAATTCATCATTTCATTCAAAAAAAAAAAAAAAAATTATTTTATCTAAAAAAAGTTTTTCAAATCCAAGCTTTTATACCAAAATATAAAGTTCAGTATCATAAAAATAATAGCGATGGGCGTATTATAGAAAGTTTGGTCATGTTGAATCGAAAAATTTATGTTATTGATTACATGATTGTTCGCAAGAATCTGAATTCACTATAATGCGGAGAAATATTATTTTTATAAAAGCTTGTATTTGAAAAGCTTTTGGGTCATTCCATATCAAATCAACCAAAAAATAATATAAATTTTACTCGACCCTCTCCGATTTTGATGATTTTTGGTACACATTTTCTACGTACCAAAAAACATAAATTCCCAAAATTTTATATTTTTTTGACCAGTATTTTTTTTGTAATTAATTTTTGAAAATTAAAAAAATCCCTAATTTGGTGTTGATATGTATATACAAAAAATTTAATTTTGTAGTGCAATATAAATATATGTTACATTATTTAACTGTGTTATTGCTAAGATCATCAATATTATCATATCATCAAAACCAGGTCACCCTCATTTCATTTGTCACTAGCGTATATAAATGTTATTGTTAATCCATTCGTCAATATAGAAATATCAAATATCCATCCGTTGCGTTATTTAAACGGGACCGCACATGGCGACCATGCCATGTGAATGTTTTTTAAAAAGTAAAATTTCAAAATGCAGAAAAAGAGTATAATAATTTTTCTCGCGGCAGTGTTGTTAACCGCCGGATTGCTAGCCGTATTTTTTGTGTTTAAAAACTATCTGGCCCAATATAAACTAGCTATTAAAATGAACACGGTGTAATAATATATTAAAACCATCAAACAAACATGCAGAGATTACGGACAGTGGTCTTGAGAATTCAAACTTTAACGTGGGAGAAAGTGCCGTTTCCTTGCCACACAATGTGCGCGTATTTCTGTACATTATTGCTGTCGGGATGATTGTAATCGTTTACCTAAAAGTGAGAAAAGCGTACCGTCGAAATCTTAAGCGAGATTTCTAGATCGATGTCTAGAGAAGCAATGGCCTAGAGATTAAATGGTACACAGTAAGTCCACTTCAGCAAATTGGTATGCACAGTTTTATGGGAAACGCTGTTCTTAAAGCACACCGTACACTGCAGGAAAAGAAAACAAATCATTGTTGCACATTTAATCGCTAATTTTATGGTTATGGCTTATATATGGTTTTATGGTTGATGTTGTTTGGTTATGATCGAGGTTTTAAGTAGTGTTTATTTAAGTCATTTCACTCATATTCATTTTAATACAATTTAATTAATGATCATCATTTTAATTTTGTTAGGCATAAAATAAGCCATTTTATAACCATTGAGGCTAACTATTATATGATTTATCTTAATTTTATTTTTTTAGTGTCGAATATTTTATTAAACCTAAAAGAAAATTAATTAAATTTTAAGAAACTTTTATTAAGTTAACAAGCTTAAAGGATCAGATTGTTAGCGAGTCCAAGCGGGTCCAGGTAAAAAACAATTTATTAAGGTTTTACAATGATTTTGTTAAACTAGTTGTTATCAGCTATCAGTATGTAGACGACAAAAAGTATCAAACTGTAAAAAAACTTTTTAGTACAGCTAGAGATAGGGTTATAAGGGCTTATTTAGTATTAAGAGTGCCGTATAAAATACCATCTTCATGTCTAGAGGTGGTAAACCCTGGGATAGTTGAGGAAGACTGGGAATTTTCGGAAAAAGAAGAAGATACGAAAATCACGGACGAAAATCAAAAATTTGGAAAAATGACAACTGCAAGCAAATTAGTTTGTAGCGAATATGACGGATCCGCCGATCGCTTGCAATCCTTTGTTGATTCGTTAAATTTGTTACAAGCGAACTGCGCAGGTCACGAGGCGAACGCAGCAGCCTTTGTACGGACAAAATTGACTGGAATAGCTCGAGATTTGATAGAGGATAATGATAATCTACAAAATATAATCGCAAAGTTAAAAAAAGGGGTTAAAACTGAAGGATCGCAGGTAGTGTCAGCTAAACTGCTGGCCCTAAAGCAACAAAATAGAGATCCCACTCGATTTGCTACAGATATTGAGGCTCTATCAACAAGCTTAAAAAGAGCTTATATCAGCGAGGGAGTGCCGTCTGGTGTTGCAGAAACGTATGCAACAAATACCACAGTAACAGCCTTAAAAAGCAATGCATCATCTGAGAGAGTACGTATCATAATGGAGGCTGGAACGTTTGATACATGCAAGGACGCAATTTCAAAATACGTCACTACTAGCGCTGACTCGCCAAATGAAACTGCGTCAGTCTTGTTTGCACGACAAGATAGGCATAAACGAGGATTTCGAAATAGTTATAGCAGAAACAGAGGACGTCTGTATCAAAATAATCATAATTACAGTAGAAGTAATGCCACTGAAAATCAATACAACAATCAGCCAAGGCAGTATAATCATTTTCCACTCCACTGATAATTTCAGGGGCTCAGTTAACAGGTATAATTAAAATCCAAGAGGGGGGCAAGGTCCGACTTTTGTAAGTGCCTATGAGGGAGATAAGTCGGAAAACCGACAGGACCCCCAGTTAGGTCCGATGGGGGACATACGATAAAAATATTTGAAATGGACCTGTCACTTTCAAACTTTGTATTAGCTATTGACCGGAAACGAAAAAATCACTTTATTAGTTGATACAGGCGCTGATATTTTTTTATCTAAAAGTACAAAAATTAATCCGTCTCAACTTCTTGATAGATAGAGCAATTTCGAGCAAAATTAGAGGTGTAACAGAAGGAATGAAAAAACCATAGGAACTACGGAAACTAAAATTTTGATAGATAATTTTTTACTGAGTCATTCTTTTCATGTTGTAGATAATAAATTCCCAATACCTGCTGATGGAATTTTGAGGAGAAATTTTATCACAAAGTATCAATGTCAACTTAACTATGCTAATTGGACTATGACTATTCTAACACAAAATTTAGAAATAAATGCGCCAATTTTTAATAGTCCAGAGGAAGAAATTTTGACAATGTGAGGTCATCAGATACATAAAAAGATTCGAGACTCTGAAAGAAGATCTATCCTAAATAAAGAAATAGCCAGTGGTGTTTTCGTAGCTGGGTCAATAATGTCAAGGTTAAATTATAAAAATCTTAAATACAACAATCGAAAGTGTCACAATAAAAAATTCCGATTTGAAAATGATTAAGTTAAACGAGTACTTTATTTACAACATGTCAAGCGAAAATAAAAACAGAGAATCGACTTTATTAAAAGAATTAAATCAAGAGATTCCCGACATATTTGGCCTATCAATAGACAAATTAATAACAAACAATTTTTACGAGCAAAAACCACGTCTATCAAATTCAACACCTGATTACGTTAAAAACTATCGAATTCCACATTCATAATTTCAGGAAATAAACAGCCAAGTCAGCAAACTGCTGGAAAATAATATAATAGAACCATCAATGGCAGAGTATAATAGCCCAATCCTGTTAGTACCGAAAAAATCAACAGATGGAGATTAGTGACTGATTTTCGACTCGCGAATAAATCGTTATTGGAAGATAAATTTCCTTTACCCAGAGTGGATAGTGCTTTAGATCAATTGTGAAGATCCAAATTTTTCTCAACTTTAGACCTTAAAGCCGGTTTTCACCAAATACCGCTTGAAGAAAATTCTATAGATATAACAACTTTTAGCACTAATTCAGGATCATATCGATTTACAGTCCAAATAGTTTCCAGAGAATGATGAGCCATTTTCCGGGATAACTTTTGAAAAAGCATTTTTATAGATGGATGATCATTGTGATCGGATGCTCATCATCACCTACAAAATTTGCGAAACGTTTTCGAGAGTTGCCGAAAATATAACCTTAAGCTTAATCCAGAGAAGTGTAGGTTTTTTCAAAAAGAGGTCACTTTTTTAGGACATAAATGTACTGACAAAGGAATTCTTCCTGATGAATCAAAATATGAGGTAATTCGATCATTTTTACCACCAAAAAACCCTGCAGCAGTAAAAAGATTTGTCTCTTTTTTATCATATTATCGAACGTTTATACCAAAATTTTTGACAATTTTAGTATAATAAAAATACCAATGATAAAATTTGAAATTAAGGCCATTTGTGTTAGGATATTTATGGGAATTAAAGGAAGATTCAGCGCTAAATGAAAAATACCGATTATTAATGGCAGTATTTCGTTAGATAACGTACTGTCTAAACTTGATTAAATAGCTAATGATCATAAAGTAAAAGAAATCAAACTAAAAATAAGCGACCAGATATTTAAAATATGTACAATTAACGAATTAAAAGAAATTGGTCAGCAAAAACTGCAAAATATTAGTATTTTGTTTTATAAAGAACCACTTATTGTCATAAGAAAAGAAGGAAGATGTAAACTAATCCACTCACAGGAGGTCATACTGGTCAAAAGAAGCTTTTTAAAAAACTCAGAACATATTATAGATGGAAAGATATGTCGCATGATGTAGTCGTTTATGTGAAAAACTGTCAAAAATGCCATTTTAACAAAATTCAGTCAAAAGTCCAAGAACCAATGGTAATCACGCCTACTCCTCAAAAGGCATTTGGGAGACATTTTTAAAAACCGATAATAATTTACAGTATACAGTTACAATCCAATGCGAATTATCAAAATATATCATAATCATATATAACAGTAGCTAGAGCTATCATGAATAATTGCATATTAGTATACGGTCTTATGAAAGAAATAAGAACTGATATGGGAATGGAATACAGGAACGAAGTATTCTCTCAACTTACAAAAATGCTAAATATAGAACATCGCTTTTCAACTGCCTATCATAGTCAAACGATAGGAGGTACGAAAGAAATCATAGAGTTCTTAACGAATACATAAGAATTTATATAAATGAAAATCTGACATCATGGGATACCTGGATACCGTACTACAGTTTTTTTTACAATACAACACCTAGTGTTTATCACAACTATACACCATTTGAATTGGTATTTGGTAGAAGAGCTGGTATTTCTGAAACACCATTAACTACAGTAGACCCTATATATAACATAGAAGCTTATTATCAAGAAGTTAGATATAGGTTGCAAGTGGCCAGTAAACGAGCTCATGAATTTATCTCGCAGGCCAAACAGAAGCGCAAAGAAATTTATGATAAACTTGTCAAGGAATTGATTTTAAAGCCTGGTGACTTGGTCATGCTAACAAACGAAAATAGATCTAAATTCGAACCATGGTATAAAGGTCCATTTTCTTTAGTTAAATTAGATAATGTTAATTGTTTAATTAAAAGTTTAAACGATAATAATTTTAATGCATAAAAATAGATTAAGGTTGTTTCAAAAGTCGTGAATATTTAAAAACTATAAATTATTTTATAAAATAATACTTTTTTATCATGCAGATAAATATGCGTCTCTTGTTACCAAGCATAAAAATATAAGCTAAGTAAATCATAATTATTTTTGCCATAGATATAATAGGTATATTTTTTTTTAATAATGATATGCATATTCTACTATAATATTAAAAATATCATAACTGGGTCTGTTTTTAATATTAGGTACGTGTGTGTGTGTGTATGTTTGTTGAGTACTCAACCAAAATAAGAAATAATTTTATTGAATATTTAATAATTTGTGGACTAAAGTTATGCATTAATAAGTTGGTAATAATCATAACAATCTTTGCTGAATATAATACATGTTTTACTTTTGGAATTAAGTATGTAACAATAATATATTAAACATTGCAAGTTAATCATTATTTGGATTGCAAAACAAACCTTTCTCTTTGGGTAACGGAATTTTAACCCAATAAGAATGCACTTCATTTTGACGAAAATGTAGTTCATTCTTCCAGAAGGGGAAGATGTAGTGCAATATAAATATATGTTACATTATTTAACTGTGTTATTGCCAAGATCATCAATATTATCATATCATCAAAAGCAGGCCACCCTCATTTCATTTGTCACTAGCGTATATGAATATTATTGTTAATCCATTCGTCACTATAGAAATATCAAATATACAAATCCGTTGCGTTATTTAAATGGGACCGCACAATATCTTAGAAACCACTTAAGCTAGCAAAATGAGTGATGGCTCGTTTTAAAGGTATTTAAAATACCTTTCGAATGATCTAGCACAATGCATAAATTTAAAAAAAAAAATATGAAAAGAGCCATTTTTGATTTTTTTCAAAAAATTATATTATTCTATTAAGACCTTTACCTAGTTACCCTAAAAATTACATGATGGAGAAATAAGGGGTTCATTGGCAAAAAAAAATTGAAAATGGTGTTACCTCAAAATTACTAAAATTTGGGTTTATATGGCTATGAATTTAATTTAGATTTCTGTATTTGCTTATTTAATAATACATTTTTCGTATATTAAACGCATTAAACAAACAAAATAAAAATATACACAATAAATATATATACAATATATCTCGCAATATATACAACTTTAAATAAGAAATACAAAATATTATATTATAGAACTACATCTTTTTGTCTAATTGTCTTTTAAGAACTTCCGAGGACTTGTTTATATGTTCTACCGGTAGCAGTAATAGGTTCGACTTTTTTTACCAAACTTTAGGATTTTACTGCTAAAATATCCGGATTACTTGGATGAAGGAAGTTTACTTTTAGCTCTCCAGTCTCAATATTTTTTTCCAAAATACATGTTAACCACCATTCTTTATCATATTTCACATTATCAAAACCTGACTCAACATTTTGTATTTCGGAAATAATATCCCCCCTGGCATAAGGTGATGATTTTCTGTTTCTAAACTTTCCGAAAAAAATTCTGGTATAAAAGAGCTTTCTGTATAGGAAATTACAGCGTGAATATTTTGGGTACCAGGTATGGTTGGTACATCAGTGAACCTTTTATTCAAAAATTTTTCATGGTTGACATATTCATCCTCAGCGTAATATTTAAAATACACCAAGTAAACAACTGAAGGGGTGTCATTATATGGTCACTGTATGGCCTCTGAAGACTAGCCTGCAAGCCTTTTAACTGTGACTCCTAAGCCGTCACAGGTACTCTTGCCATGAGAAGTGGCAAAATAATATCATTCTGCTTCGATTACAAAATCTTTTTTATGGAGACACACATTAAGAATTTTTTTTATTCTTATATTGAGCTGCATTACCATCAGAAAAATAAAATATTTTTTAAGTCCTAAAATCTTTTTTTTTTAAATCTGGCATTAATTTCGACAAAAATAAATGAAATGTCACAGTAGTTTGAGTAAGGCTTTCCGAGATACAAACGTAATTTAAGTTTTGAAGTTTGCCATCAGTTTTAAAATAAATTGCAAACGGATGTAGGGTTGCCTGGCAGTTGTTCCAATGGTAAGCCTGAACCTCATCCTGCATAACAAACGAGTAGTTTTCGGCAAAATCGCATGTAATGAGGGCTTATCCAGGTTTTAGTAGCGATAAATGAATGCTATTTCAGTTTTATTAGGCTGTCTGTGAATTCCTGCACAAAATCAACGGATTTTTTCGATCGATCTACAGATACCCATTTGTTATACGTTACCTTACCAATGAGTTCCTCTTCAAATTTTTCCAGAAGAATGTTTTTATAATGGTCTACGCCTGGACATTCCTGACATCTATTTCCTAGATAGCAATCTATTGAAGGTCGATTACACATTTATACAAACACTGATAGTAATTTGCTGCCATATTATTCTCATCAAGCATTTTATTTAATTTTGAGGCATTTCTCATTAATTTCACATTCTGGTGAATAGTACACACACAGACAGAATGTGTTCCACTTTTTCCTGCCAAAATACAGTTTTTAGGTCCAAGTTGACAAAATTTGGAGAAGCTGATTTTTTCGTCTGGAAAATCAGCTTTAAATAAACAATATATTTCCTTAAGATTAGCCAAGACTTTTTTTTTGTACATGTTCCTTTTCGCCCTCATCTTTCCTACCTGGCATTGGTCTGCTTATATCATCCCGTTGATAAAAGTCCTTTACATTTTGGACCACTCTTTCATTCAGGTTTTTCCCAGGCTTCTGATTTGGAGAGCTTAATTTCTGTACTGCCCTTGAGAGACTGCAAATTCTTCTTAAATTTTTGCCCTATTATAACTTTGCGGTAAACAAGACAAAACAAGAAATTTTTCACTTCTATTTTTTGTGTTTAAAAATGTTGCCTTCAATTTATTGATCATTTCTCGTTCATCACGGTTAAACTCTTCTTGCTACGTTAAAGTAGACGTTGATTCCTTGGTAAATCTGGTCATTAACGATTGCACCTTTTCTATTTTTGTTTATATACATTTTTTTTTCGTAATTGGCGACTCTCCTAGCAGTTCCAGGGACTTATTTAACATAAAGAGTGACTCATTGTGGTCTTCAAAATCAGGATAATTTATTTGAACTTGACTGGGTCTCAAAAGTAAAATTTAAAAAAAAATTAGATACAAATTTAATCAATAAATAATAATAAAAAAGAAAATTCTTACCTAGCCACATCCTCGTTTTCTGAAGTTTTAAACTCCTTAGCAAGTCTAAGTCTACACGCATCACAAATTTTCATGCCTATTTCAATATTTTTATAATTGGACGTCCACTGCGTGCCATTGCTTAATTTTCCAGAATGTTTGGTTTTAGAATCAAACGGATTGCAACATTTGGATTTAAACTTGCTCCAATCATTTTTTTTATTTGACAACATTTTGTAAAAAATTGCTAGATCCTTGCACACCCTACACTGTAGAAAACTTCTAAGCAAATGAATATAAAATTTTGGAATAAACTTGCATAAAAGCAGTTAGGTTCTGCAGGAAATTTCCTGTTAAAATTGATTTAAAAAATTCAAGAAACCAATAAAATCAAAGGGGTGTGGCTTCAGGGGTGGTGCAAATATTAACAAGAATAAAAAGGTACTGTAAGTGGATTATTTGAGCAGGAATGGCAAATTCCTGTCAATTTACACATATTATTGGCGAATTATCAAACTGTGGTATATAAGCATTAATTTACATAGGCAGTTAAGAATTTTTGTGTAATGAGTTTTTATTATTTTTTTTTGGTCATGAACCCATCATTTCTCCATCATGAAATTTTTAGGATAGCTAGCTAAAACTCTGAACAAAAAAATATATTTTTTTGAAAAAAATCAAAAATGGCCTTTTTGAGATTTTTCAATTTTTTTTGAATTTATGCATTGTGCTAAATCATTTGAAAGGTATTTTAAATACCTTTGAAATGAGCCATCACTCATTTTTCCAGCTTATAACTGGTTCCTAAGATATACATTTGTTTGTATATATATATGTCAACACCAAATTAGGAATTTTTTTAATTTTAAAAAATTAGTTACAAAAAAAGTACTGGTCAAAAAAATATAACGAAAAAGCAAGAGTTTTTTGTACTTCGGTGCAAAATGAACTTCTTGGATTTCGATTGCTCACACAGAGGGTGGAACCTAGGACGACGCCGTTTCGTCCTTATTAGGGACTCGTCAGCTAGGTGTACCACAACAACAGAAAACCTCGGTCCCGCTTATGTGCCAAAGATCACGGCTCAAGCGGAGAGAATTTCTGTCGAGTACCGACCATGATTCCCTCTGTGTGAATCTCCGACAACCAAGAATGAGACCCACTGCATAAGCAGTAGGTGCAAAGCGTAGCATCCATCCTGCGAGAGACATATTACAATGCCATCTGTATGCAGGTTTCGTCTACAAGCATGCGAATATAATCGCAAAACAACCGAAAGTGCCGTACTGCACGATTTAGAAAACAAAAGGAAGATGGCTGTGGCACCGTGAATCTAACGAAAAAGCAAGAGTTTTTTGTACTTCGGTGCAAAATGAACTTCTTGGATTTCGATTGCTCACACAGAGGGTGGCACCGTGAATCTAACGAAAAAGCAAGAGTTTTTTGTACTTCGGTGCAAAATGAACTTCTTGGATTTCGATTGCTCACACAGAGGGTGGAACCTAGGACGACGCCGTTTCGTCCTTATTAGGGACTCGTCAGCTAGGTGTACCACAACAACAGAAAACCTCGGTCCCGCTTATGTGCCAAAGATCACGGCTCAAGCGGAGAGAATTTCTGTCGAGTACCGACCATGGTTTTCTCTGTGTGAATCTCCGACATCTAAATCGTGCAGTACGGCACTTTCGGTTGTTTTGCGATTATATTCGCATGCTTGTAGACGAAACCTGCATACAGATGGCATTGTAATATGTCTCTCGCAGGATCAATGCTACGCTTTGCGCCTACTGCTTATGCAGTGGGTCTCATTCTTGGTTGTCGGAGATTCACACAGAGGGAACCATGGTCGGTACTCGACAGAAATTCTCTCCGCTTGAGCCGTGATCTTTGGCACATAAGCGGGACCGAGGTTTTCTGTTGTTGTGGTACACCTAGCTGACGAGTCCCTAATAAGGACGAAACGGCGTCGTCTTAGGTTCCACCCTCTGTGTGAGCTATCGAAATCCAAGAAGTTCATTTTGCACCGAAGTACAAAAAACCCTTGCTTTTTCGTTAGATTCACGGTGCCACAGCCATCTTCCTTTTGTTTTTTAAAAAAATATAAAATTTTGGGAATTTCAGTTTTTTGGTGGGTAGAAAATGTGTATCAAAAATCATAAAAATCGGAGAAGGTCTGGTAAAATAGCCTGGTTGATTTGATATGGAATGACCCTTTTTTTATATAAAATTGTTTTAATTTTTAGATTTTTACCCTAAATCGTCCATTTTGAATCCACCATATTGAAATTTTCAAATCTGAGAAAAAACTCATCATTCCCTTCCCGTAAAACCCCTGTATGCCAATTTTGATTGAAATCGAACAAACTAAATTTTTTCCCCCTCAACTTCTCTCGTTAGGGAGGTGGGTACCTGACAATACCATATTATTGTATTGTCACCGGAACTATAAAAGCATACCAAATTTGAAGACAATCGGATGTGTATAAGTCAGTTAAAATTGGTTAGCAAAAATTGTCTGATCTGATCAAAAATTCATATTCTTTATCCCCAAAACCCCCGTATACCTATTTTGGTTGAAATCGGATAAACTAAATCTTTTTCCACCTCCACTTTCCTCGTTAGGGGGAGGTGAGTACCTGATAATACCATATTATTGTATTGTCACCGGAACTATAAACGCATACCGAATTTGAAAACAATATGTCAGTTAAAATTGGTTAAACATGACCAAAAAACTTGAATCAGCCATATGATTTTTTAATATCTGATCAAAAATTCGTATTCCTTATCCACAAAAACCCACGTATACCAATTTTGAGTGAAATCGGACAAACTTAGGCGTTTTCTTCCCTCCCGGGAATGCCTAACACTACCATATTATTGTATTGTCACCCGAACTATAATCATGTACGAAGTTTGAATTCAATTGGACTACAAGTTAGTCAAAATTGAGTTGCAAGATTTTTACCCGAACTTAGAAGCATATATAGATAATAGAGGTGAAGTTAAATAAAAACTTGTAATAATAAACATGTTTTGTAATTTTGAGAAAAAAATAATTTGGGGGTTGGTTGATTGTTGTGATATATGTGTGTGTCATAAGTTTTGATCCAAAATTGTAAACTCATAATAACTATCTAAAAACTGCATGTTCGTAGCAGCTTTAAGGCTGTTACGAATTTGCAGTTTTTAGATTTAAAATAACAAATTACTTCCTAATATTAGAGGGCATTGTGACGAAACAGATTTCTATCGATCTTGCTACTCTTGCGCCCCTGAAAATGACCAATGGATGGGTGCGTCCAACATGCCTGTGCCCCAAACAATGTTTGAGCTTCATTCATTTGAGATTGCATAACCAGTCCCTTCTATGATGTGTAGAGTTCGCACTATTTACGTTTATGTATTGGATCAACACTTGCGGTCTTGCCCATATCTAGAGTACACTGTGATCAATTATCTTACGATAACAATAACAAAATGAAAAAAAAATGGTTCAAACACTTTCTGTTATAATCAACTCATAATAAAATTTAAACTAAATGAAATCGGACATTTTCTGAATGAGGCCCTATGCATACTGTGATCAGTGTGGCCAAAAATCTAGGGAGAAACAAAAAAATAAACGTCAGACTGAAAATTCTCGTTGACAGTTAACGTCAATCAATGTGTATAAATTTCGGGTGGAAAATACTGTACATCGTAAGTAAATTTTTGGAAAGTTTTGACATGGAATGTCTCTAGGAAATAAATTTTTTTTATGAAAAGTAAAGCTCAAATATTTATTATTAAACCCCCCCAAACTTAGTTGAATACAATATAATCGGAAAATATTTTAGCTTAAATTAAGTCGACTTTGCTACTTCTCACTATCGGAATATGTACTATGCTGACGTCACCTAAAATAGAAACCGTTATGTAATTGTTAGGCTAGTGTATAAAGCACCGAGTACTAACCTTTAAAACCGGCCAAAGCCTTTGAGATCTCTGATTATTTTGAAGTTACATCTATGGTTTTGTCGACTTTGGAACAAAATAATAGAAATCCTAAAAAACAAAATGTTAAGAATTGAGTTATCTTATATGAACCTACTACTACTATATGAATAGTCTGTTATAGCTTCTAAAAGAAACAGTTTTGGTGGATTTTTTATATTCACGGTTTTGACCATGGTAAAATAAATTTAGGGAATTTTCTCTTTACTTATTGAGTAGTGGCTAAACGTAACGGTGGAGATTTTTAATGTTCTTTAATCATGCTATCTTAGATTTTTACTTCCCTCGCTAAAGGGAAATAATGTAATCATCGAAAAATCACAGTTCGAGATTTTCATGATCCTCCACGAATTTTGTTTTTAGGAACAATAAAGTCTAAATCTATATATATATATATAAATATAGCATATATAAAATGTATTGGAAAAGTTCGTACGCCCTAGAAAAGTCTGGAGACACCCTGGAAAAGTCTGGAAACACTCTGGAAAAGTCTGGAAAGACCCAGGAAAAGTCTGCATATATTCTAGAAAAGTCTGGATATACTCTGGAAAGACCCTGGAAAAGTCTGGAAAGGCCATGCAAAAGTCTGGATGTACTCTAGAAAAGTCTGGATATACTCTGGAAAAGTCTGGAAAGACCTTGGAAAAGTCTGGAAACACCCTGGAAAAGTCTGGAAAAACCCTGTAAAAGTCTGAATATACTCTGGAAAAGTCTGGATACACTTTGAAAAAGTCTGGAAAGACCCTGGAAATGTCTGGAAAGACCCTGGAAAAGTCTGGAAAGACCCTGGAAAAGTCTGGAAAGAACCTGTAAAAGTCTATATACTCTGGATAAGTCTGGAAAGACTCTGGAAGAGACTGGAAAGACCCTGTAAAAGTCTGGATACACTCTGTAGTCTGGAAAGACCCTGGAAAAGTCTGGATATACTTTGGAGAAGTCTGGAAAGACTCTGGAAAAACCCTGGAAAAGTCTGGATACACTCAGAAAGGTCTGGAAAGACCCTGAAAAATTCTGGAAACACTCTGTAAAAGTCAGGAAAAACCTTGGAAAAGTCTGGATATACTCTGGAAAAGTCTGGAAAGACCCTGGCAAAGCCTGTATACACTCTGAAAAAGTCTGGAAATACCCTGGAAAGTCTGTATATACTCTGGATATATTCTGGAAAAGTGTGGAAAGACCCTGGAAAAGTCTGGATACATTCTGGAAAGACCCTGGAAGTCTGATTACACTCTGGGAAAGTCTGGAAAATCCCTGTAAAAGTTTGGAAATACTCTGGAAAAGACTGAAAAGACCCTGGAAAAGTCTGAATAAACTCTGGAAAAGTCTGAAAAACTCCGAATACCCTCTGAAAAACTCTGCAAAGATCCTGGAAAAGTTTGGATAGACTCTGGAAAAGTCTGGAAAGACCCTAGAAAAGTCTGACTACACTCTGGAAAGACCCTGGAAAAGTCTGAAAACACTGGAAAAGTCTGAATATACTCTGGAGAAGTCGGGAAAGACTCTGGAAAAGTCTGGATACACTCTGAAAATTCTGTAAAGACCTTGGAAAGGTCTGGAAACACTAGAAAAGTCTGGAAAGACCCTGGAAAGGTCTGGAAACACACTAAAAAAGTCTGGAAAGACCCTGGAAAAGTCTGAATATACTCTGGAAGAGTCTGGAAAGACCCTGGAAAAGTCTGGATACACTCTAAAAAAGTCTGGATACACTCTAAAAAAGTCTGGAAAGACCCTGGAAAAGTCTGGATATACTCTGTAAAATTCTGGAAAGATCCTGGAAAAGTCTGGATACATTCTGGAAAGACCCTGGAAGTCTGACTACACTCTGGGAAAGTCTGGAAAATCCCTGGAAAAGTCTGGAAATACTCTGGAAAGACCCTGGGAAAGTCTGAATATACTCTGAAAAAGTTTGGAAAGACCCTGGAAAAGTCTGAATACACTGTAAAAAAGTCTGCAAAGATCCTGGAAGACTGGATACACTATGGAAAAGTCTGAAAAGACCCTAGAAAAGTCTGGAAAGACCCTGGAAAAGTCTGAAAACACTGGAAAAGTCTGGAAAGACCCTGGAAAAGTCTGGAGAAGTCGGGAAAGACTCTGGTAAAGTCTTAATATACTCTGAAAAAGTCTGGAAAGACCCTGGAAAAGTCTGAATACACTCTGAAAAAGTCTGAATACACTCTGAAAAGGTCTGGATACACTCTGAAAAAGTCTGGAAAGACCCTAGAAAAGTCTGAATACACTCTGGAAAGACCCTGGAAAAGTCTGGAGAAGTCGGGAAAGACTCTGGACAAGTCTTAATATACTCTGAAAAAGTCTGGAAAGACCCTGGAAAAGTCTGAATACACTCTGAAAAAGTCTGAATACACTCTGAAAAGGTCTGGATACACTCTGCAAAAGTCTACAATGACCCTAGAAAAGTCTGAATACACTCTGGAAAGACCCTGAAAAAGTCTGGAAAAACCTTGGAAAAGTCTAGATATACTCTGGAATAGTCTGGAAAGACCCTGGAAATGTCTGAATATACTCTTAAAAAGTGGACATAGTCGGGAAAATTCTGGAGAAGTCTAAAAAGACTCTGGAAAAGTCTGGAAAGACTCTGGAAAACTGTGGATACGCTCTGGAAAGTCTGAAAAGACCCTGTAAAAGTCTGGATACACTGGAAAGACCCTGGAAGCACTCTGGAAAAGTCTGGATACATTCTGGAAAGACCCTGGAAAAGTCTGACTAGACTCTGGAAAAGTCTGGATACGCTCTGGGAAAGTCTAAGATAGATCCTACTGTGTGGTATTACTGATAAGATATATATCTATATAGGTTTAAATGGCATCCAGTCAAGAAACATTCCCAGTTGGCATCCGGTCTTTATACACCATCAGTATTCATACGATATAGTGACGGTAGAAGTTGGCATCATTTAATTTAAAGGCTGTCTGACCTCCGGGCTGCAGTTACACTTTGCATCCATATATTGATCTTTTAGGCTAGTTGTGAAATTTATTTTTAACTTATAGGGAGTGTGTTTGTTTATTTATTCTTTAATTTCCACGACTTTTACAGTACCAAGGCAAATTGAGGCAGACATATATTCGCGACAGGAATCAGATATAACAATGGGTTTGATTAAATAGAGGACCTGAAAGGGATTTTAAGGGTCATAGAAAATTGTTTGAAAAAATTAGTTCTAATTTTTTTTCGAAGGACATTAATTTGAAAATCACAATTTCTAAAAACCAAAGTTTCGAGGATGTGTGATTTTAACGAAATTTAGCACAAGTATTTTAAACATAAAAATATATAAACCCTAAAAAATTGACCTCCCCCCACCCCACAAGTATGGGTGTTAGGGGTAAAATACCATTATCTGACCCTTATTTCAGTGAAATTTTGATTTGATTGAACATTTAGAAAAAAATTCAAAATAAGGGTGGTAGGGATAAAAAATTACCTGGTATATATTTAAATGACTGGGTCGTTCTACCGAACCAATTAAAATTAAACTAAGTAAAAATATTTAAGGAACCAAGCTACACATTTGGAAAAAATTTCAACCTCCCCACCCCCTCAAATAAGGGTGGCAGGGACAAAATATTACCTGGCATATATTTGAATGACCTGGTCGTTCTACCAAAACCGATTAAAATGAAACTTTGTAGTAACATTTAAGGAACCAAACTACATATTTTAAATTTCAACCCCCCACTTCCTCAAATAAGGGTGGTAGGGACAAAACATTAACTGACATATCTTTGAATGGCTGGGTCGTTCTACGAAACCAATTTAAAAAAAAATTAGTGGGAACTTTTAAGGAGTTAAGCTACACATTTGGAAAACATTTTAACTCCCTCACCCTCTCAAATAAGTGTGGCATGGATAAAAGATTACCTTGCATATATTTGAATGACCATCAAACCAATTAAAATCAAACTTAGTAGTAACATTTAGGGAACCAAGCTACACATTTACAAAAGATTTCAACACCCCACCTTTTTAAATATTGGTAGTAGTGAAACGTGTAACTTTCCTCCCTAAATATTTCTACTTAATTTAATCTTAATTGTTTTGCTAGAACGACCCAGTCATTCAAATATATGCCAGGTAATGTTTGGTGCTTCCCACCCTTATTTGAGAGAGTGGGGGGGTTAATTTTTTTCTAAATGTGGAGCTTGGTTTGTTAAATTTTCTTACTTTGTTCATTTTAGTCGGCTTAGTAGTCATTCAAATATATGTCAGGTAATGTTTTGTCCCTACAACCCTTATTTGAGGAGTTGGGGGGTTGAAATTTTTCGTAAATGTGTAACTTGATTCTTTAAATATTTCTGCTGAATTTAATTTTAATTGGTTTGGTAGAACAACCCAGTCATTCAAATACATGCCAAGTAATGTTTTGTCCCTATCGCCCTTATTTAAAAGAGCGGCGGGTTGATTTTTTTTTAAATGTGTAGCTTGGTTCCTTAAATTTTTCCAATAAATTTAATTTTAATTGGTTCGGTAGAACGACCCAGACATTTAAATCTATGACAGATACTGTTTTGTCCCTGCTACCCTTATTTGAGGGGCCGGTGGGTTGACATTTTTTCCTAAATGTGTACCTTGGTTCCTTAAATGTTTCTGCTTAGCTTCATTTTAATTATTTTACTAGAATGACCCAGTCATTCAAATATAAGCCAGGTAAAGTTTTATCCCTACCACCCTTATTTGAGGGTTTGGTGGGTTAAAATTTTTCGTAAATGTTTAGCTCAAATCCTTAAATGTTTTTACTAAATTTAATTTTAATTGGTTCGGTAGAACGACCTAGTCATTTAAATATATGACAGTTAATGTTTAATTTTTGCAACACTTATGTGAGGATGCGGGGGGTTGAATTTTTTTTTAAATGTGTAGCGTGTTTCCTTAAATTTTCCCAATAAATTTAATTTAAATTGGTTCGCTAGAACGATCCAGATATTTAAATATATACCAGATACTGTTTTGTCTTTACCACCCTTATTTCAGGGGGTGGGAGGTTGAAATTGTTTCCTAAATGTGTATTATTTTAATTGGTTTACTAGAATGACCCAGTCATTCAAATAAATGCCCGGTAATGTTTTATCCCTACCACCGTTATTTGAGGGGTAGGTGGGTTGAAATTTTTCGTGAATGTGTAGCTTGATTCCCTAAATGTTCCCACAACCAATTAAATTGGGTTTTGGTAACGACCCAGTCATTCAAATATATTCCAGGTAACATTTTGTCCCTACAACCCTTATTTGACGGAGTGGGGGATTGAATTTTTTCGAAATATGAAGCTTGGTGCTTTAAATGTTTTCACTGAGTTTCATTTTAATTGGTTTGGTAGAACGACCCAGTCATTCAAATATATGCCAGGTAATGTTTCATCCCTACCACCTTTATGTAAGGGAGCGGAGGGGGGGGTTGAGTTTTTTTTTTAAATATGTAGCTTGCTTCCTTAAATGTTCCTAACAAATTTAATTTTTATTGATTCAGTAGAACGACCCTGTCATTCAAATATATGCCAGATAATGTTTTGTCTCTACCACCCACTCTTATTTGAAGAAGCGGCGGATTAAATTTTTTTCTAAATGTGTAGGTTGATTTCTTAAATTTTCCCAATAAATTTAATTTTAATTGGTTCGGTAGAACGACCTAGATATTTAAATATATGCCAGATACTCTTTTGTCCCTACTATTCTTATTTGAGGGGGTGGCGTATTGATAAGGAACTAAGGTACACATTTCCTAAATGTCTACCTTAGTTCCTTATATGTTTCTGCTTAGTTTCATTTTAATTGATTTACTAGAATGACCCAATCATTCAAATATAAGCCAGGTAATTTTTTATCCCTACCACCTTTATTTGAGGGGTTGCTGCGTTGATATTTTTCGTAAATGTGTAGCTCAATTCCTTAAATGTTTTTACTAAATTTTATTGTAATTGGTTCGGTATAACGATCCAGTCATTTAATTTTTTTACAACCCTTTACCCTACCCTACCGCCATTATTTGAGGGGGTGGGGGGTTGACATTTTTTCCTAAATGTCCCAGTCATTCAAATATATGCCAGGTAATGTTTGGTCTCTGCCACTCTTATTTAAGGGCTTGGAGGGTTGACATTTTTCGTGAATGTGTAGCTTGGTTCCTTAAATGTTTCTACTAAACTTAATTTTAATTGGTTATGTAGAACGACTCAGTGATTCAAATATATGCCAGGTAATTCTTTGTCCCTAACGCCCTAATCTGTTAAAAAAGTTGTTTGATAAAATATATCGTCAAAACGTCGGAAGGACGTCGCGATCTATATACATAAGCGAAAAGAAGAATACCTACTGAGTATAATATTGTAATTCCCACAGCACCTTTGGCTTCTGGCAGCATTGCTAAATTTATGGATGCTATGTGGCCTTAACTTTGATCATTTTATACACTTCGTGTATATCTGAAACTCAGTTGTGGCGCACCACTGGTGGACTCTAAAACTACCCGTATACTCATGAAACCAAAAGCAGGTCAAGTGAACTCCGACCTAATAATTGTTTGGGGGGGTTCACGGTAATCTGGTGGACCATGCGAACAGGCTTTTTCGGTTTGGTCATTTGACTTCCGTATACCGGAAGCCATCTGACCAGCGGATTCCACTTGAACCTACAATTTAACACGGGCGGATGCCAAATGATACCCTAAATATATATATTTTTATATATATATAAAACCAAAACTAGGGTTATACATAAAATATTTCTTTAAGACCTGGTTCATCAGGGAGTCTCTCTAAGACCGATACGGCGTTACCGCGTTGAATTGCCAGACTAATTTTTTGCGTAATGAAACTTTTGGCCCTCTTTGAGGGAATTAAGCATCCCAAATCTGAAATGAATTTAAGTGCTTCATTCCCTCAAGGACCAAAAGTTTCTAATGCGAATGTGAGAAACATAAAGCGGCTCTCTAGCTCTCGATATTTCCTGTTTTTCCACTTCTGCTAAATGTGCAGACATACCTGTCCTTTTTGATGTCTGTTTTACGTAGGAATCCGCCAAGGTATGTCTGCACGTGGCATCCCAAACCAACTGCCTTCCGCCCTCCATGGAAAGCACGTCATACCATCTGCCCGCTTTCCATCGCTCCGACAAACATTAGCCGGCTTCAAAACAGAGGGGAATTCTGCTGATTTCAGAAACCCTCTAATGATGTAATTTAACTCCCTGTGTCTGGACAATTTACCCGCACTTTTAGTACAGCTCAGCCCATGAAGGCCATAAACATCTGCTTCTAAGAGCAATGGAAACCTGAAAAGAGGAATCATCCATTAGGTTTCCTAAAGAATCGGAAGGTAAAGTATTGAGCCAAGCATTTCTTTCATAAGACTGGAGTGTCAGGAAACGCGCCCTATGTTTGTCCCCTTCATTGCCGTTTGATTTCATCAGATCTTCCAGAAGAACGTGGCAGAGGGTGGAATCAAATTATTTTTGATATTTAGGCATTAATTGTGGAACTTTTTCAAATTTGCATATCGATAACCAAGACGTAAGGGCACTTTTGGCGAAGCTTCCTACACCAACAGGTGAGCTTTTCTCTTATAGAAGTGTTCCTACAGCTTTTGCTTTCAAGAAAATTATTAAAGAAAATTCAATTGTTCACTCTTTTATGTAATACTTCTATTTTCAGTATTTTATTTACTTTTTTTACATTTAATGTAATTATAGTTAGTAATAGTATACTCTACATTGCCTGTAAACATGTTTGACGTTGCTGTTCGTATTTTTGTATGATTTATGGCAATAAATTTGAGTTTGACTGACGACAAAGGTAGAGTGATTTTGTAATATCAATATCATATGGTTGGTGACAAACTAGGTTCTGTTATTTTTAGGACATATTAGGAGCCCTCAAGTCTAACACGTGCAAATCTGAGACCGATTAACAGAAACTGCCTAACCTCAACAGATTACTGATGACAAGAATCTACAACTCTAAAAAACAAAGGCTTTACTATTAGTACAAGCATTCGCAGTAAAAATTATGATGGATAGGTAACCCTCGCCATTTTTTGCTAAGATTTGCATTTTCTCGTCCTGAATACGAAATGGAGAATCCTGTACCTCAAAATTGTGGATAAGGACTCGGCACACCAATCCAAAGGTGGGCAATTTTAAAGGTCACGTGATGGATAGGGTAACCCCCACCATTTTCACATATATGATGTAGTAGTACCACCAGACCAAAAATCACCTGGTGTGCCGAACCTCATTTACTAAAAGTGGGCAATTTTAGAGTGGTGTGCCGAACTCTTATCCATGAATGAGGTCCGGCAAACACGTTGATTTTTGGTCTACATCATATATGTGAAAATGGTGAGGGTTACCCTACCCCCTCTAAAATTGCCGACCTTTGGATTGGTGTGCCGAGCCCTTATCCTCAATTTTTTTTACAGGATTGTCCATTTCGTATTCAGGACGAGAAAATGCACATATTATCAAAGAATGGCGAGGGTTACCTAACCAGTGGTAAGTTAGAAAGACCATTTGAGTGTTAAGTTATGTTATTCGTTTTTTGTTTCAGGTTACTGCAGAGCCCAGAGCGTCCTTTTTGGACTGGTTGGATTATACAAGGAAAATACCACATTTCACAGAACGGTGTATTTAATTAATTAATATAAGAAAAAAGTTTGTATTGTTATTTTTTTAAATACATATGATTTGATACAGTCATTAAATCCAGTTGTTGATCAGGAAGGGTTAAATGTTGTTTTATTTGAAATATTGAATTTGTCTTTGTTTTAAAAAAAAGTTAACAAGAATAAAATACCTCCATTTCAAATACTTATAATTTTCGTATAATTCAACCTCAATATATCAGTAAATATCGTTTTCCCCGCGCATTCACCACCAGGCTCTTGGTGTTTTTAAGACTTTTTTTAATTCTACGGTATACACTTAGGGAAATGTTGAACTGCTACAACAGGGCTTGAGTGGGTTTAAGTAGGCTTGAAGTTATCAAAATCAAATCAACCCACATGCTTATTACGTAACCCATTTTAGCCTGTTTGAGTTACGTAATAAGATGTAGTACTGACATAATAAGCTCTCATTACATATCACTAGTGAGGTGGTGAGCTCATTACATCACTAGTTAAAAACATACTTTAATTGACCTTGCTTCCTAGAACTCTTGTGGTTACAACGACAGAGGTCTACGACCTTTCAGTGGCAATATTCCCTACTTGTTATGTAATGACGCTCATACCGTACTACTAATAGAAAAAACTATTAAAAATTATGTTTAATTTTTTTTTTTAGTTTTTACAAAAATTTTTTAAAATAGTAAAAGAAAATTAAACTCGAATACTTATAAAAAACTTTTGGCGTAAAACCCACTGCTTGGATTATATTTCATAACTGATCATACAACTATTTTCATTAATTATTTACTAATTTGAATATGTGTTAATTGTAAGGTGGGATAGATAATTTAAATGCTTATTTTAAAGCTTTTAATCAATTTATAATAACAATTTTTTCAGTCTGCGTAGTTGCTAATTACAAAAAAAGATAAACCTACATTTCTAATACATCTTGCATTGTCATTGAATACCTATAATTTTATTGTTAACAAAAAAAATTCTCTAATGTTTCAAACAAGCATTTCCAAAATTTTAGTAATTTCTGAACTACAATAATCATTGGTTGTTGCATGACTTCAAAGTTTCTCGTAAGGCTCTACATATATGTCTTATATATACATATAATATGTTTATTTAGCTAAAAAGCTAGTTTGCATACCAATAGTATTAAATATTGCTAAATATAGTAAACTCAAAATTAAACAAAACTTGCTCAAAGAAAACATGCCACTGGTGACATTCCATTCCTTTTTTCTAATTCCATATGGAATCAAAGTAAGTCGATTTCTGAAATGGAAAAGCACTAGTTTATGTAACAGCTTTAGTAAGAGCTGAATATATGCACAGTTCCCATATTGCTATATTAAAAGCTTTAGCAGAGGTTCATTAGTTTGAAGGCAGTTCGCATTGGGAAGTTCGAGTATCTCTGTCTACTCTTACAAGTAATGACAGACAGAGATGTGCCAACTCCTGAACTGCATTTATAAATCAAGAGATATTCTCCAATTTATGATATTTGCGTTGCTGTTCACGTTGGCGCAATACTTTCTCCACATAGGCCAATCAAGTCCTACCGTTTTAGTGTCCTTTTCTCGACCGTCGCCGCCATATTAACAGAAAACTAATGGATTTTCTGTCACTTTTGAGTGAAAATGGCGGCGAAGGTGGATTAAAGGGCACTAAATCGGTAGGAGTTGATCGGCCTGCATGGAGAGGGTACTGGTTGGCGCATATCTATCGCCTATACTAAAACAGAAAAGGATAAATATATGCGTCAACGTCGAGCCGGAGCAGTAACGTTTAGTTATAAATTAGAGATACTTATCAAAATCAAACATTTACCTACCTCTTTAATAATCTGTAGTTCTAACTTTAGTACACATGCACCTTCCAAACAAAGCTGAATAAGTATAACTGAGAATTTTTTTTTAATCACTTATAAAAAGTAAACAATGGTTTTGTTGTCAGAAAACAGCTGTGTTTTTGACAGCTGCCTAGAATACCCGAATCGCGGCCACTCTGCCCTTTGCACGAAGCATACGGAACAAACCACCACTAGTGCACGATTACACGCTGGGCAGAATCCACTATAAAAAATTAAAAAATCCTAGTTTTTTGTTATCTAATAATATTCTCCACTTTTTTTTGTTTTATTGAAAAAAAGAGAAAACAGAAAGTGACGTTTACAGCAAAAAGTTCGAGAATTCTTTCGAGAATCGTAACACTGTCTTGATAGGGTTGTAAAAAAATAAAGATAATCACAAAATTTGGACATCCCGTTTTCTAGTTTATGCCTAAAAAAGAATGAGCCCAAAGCGTTACCGGATTGTGTCTCTTTTCCTATTTATTTAAACAAATGTAGGGAAAAATATACGCCCTTAAAAATAGGTTTGGGAAAAATAGCTGTAAGTAAGATTGAAACATTTGTAAGTGAACACAAAAAAGCTGTAAAAAGGGTCGATGAATCTCTAATACCTAAACCACCAAACTTGACAGGCAATTGGCTTTGTTTCCATGAATCATTTTTGATGATTTCGATTTGTTACTGATTTTAAAGTGTTTTTTAAAACTGTGTCATAGTTTAATAGTGCGTTTTTGCAGTCCAGCAAGGAGAGCAACGTAACAAGTAAGACAAACATGGAATTGCAAAATAGTGTTTTAATAAATATAAAGAAACTTGGTGATTGAATATGGAAGCGTTCGGCAGGTTTACTTTAGTCTCGTCCATATTATCTCTGTTTAGCATGGTTCCCAGCATGTAAAAAATTTAATGATCCTACAAAATAAAGCATTTAAAAACATATATGGTTTGAATCCTAGATATCCTAGCAAAGATCTATTTATTAAATTAAAAATTCCTTGTCTGTCATCAATATATAAGAAACAAACCTGTTTATTCATACACGGAGTAATAAATAAACTAGGACACTCTAATATATCATTTACAATGCGAAACAATATACATAACTATATGACTAGAGCGAACAAACAGTTAAACTTACCTCTAATAAGATTCAATCATTTAAAAAACTCAATAGCTTATAAAGGTGCCAATTTATACAACAAACTTCCACTTGACATTAAAAAACACATCATTTAAAGGTTTTAAAAGCAAAATAAAGAAACACTTTTCCTTCTTTTGAATGTAAATCTTATTACCTAATTGCTCTGATTACGAATGTTACTTACCAGACTAATATTATCTTAGAGACTATAGTATTTTTAATTTATTATTGTTGTTATAAAGAATTTAAATTATTACTTTTTCTTTAGTTTGGCTAAATTTAATTATATATACTTAAGCTGGCTTACATAAGTTGACACTTAAGTTAATTATATCATTATTGAAATTTACTTGGTTGGTAGTGGAGGGACCACTTTTAAAATTTGGGAATTTCTATTGGTTTAATAAATTTTCTTCTTCTTAAAAAAAAAGATTTAGGAATTTAAAGTTCTCTGACAATTTTGTAAGGAGATTTGCTTTATTAAAGAGTAATTTTTCAATAAGATTTTCGGAAAATGAGCAGTCTAATAAATTAAAGAATTCTACAGGTGTTTCTTGAATTTCCGTAGTTATAACAATAAAATCAGATAGATTAGATTTTGATGATTTGTCTTCAGAAATAATACAAATTTCACATTTTTTCAAATTTATATATAATTTTTTTAAAATCGCTTAGTACAGAAACAGGATCTCCTGCAATGGTTCCGTCATCTAGATAACATAAATTGATATCTGATTGTAGTAATAAGATGATGTTATTAATGACCAAACAAAATAATGGGGGTCCCAATGGGTCACCTTGTTGAACGCCTCTTTGCGAAAGTATATATTGTTCACCATATGATAAAATGGAAGGATTTTTATAGCATTGTAAAATGAATGAAAATAATCTGGGAAGTTGTCAAACATTTTTTGAAGAAAAACATTTCTGGTAATCATATTGAAAGCGTTTTTGTAATCAATTTTTAAAATTACTTTGTCAGATATGTGTTGAAAGTTAAGGAAGCGACGAATAGCATGTCTAGCTGCTTCAGCACCAGATTTTGTACCAAAACCTAGTTGCCTTGAACGTAAAAAGTTTGCTAAATTATTGGAAATGCGAGAACATATTACTTTTTCTATTAGGCATCTAAAATCAAGGCCAACTGCAATTGGGCGTATACCCCCATCTTTTTTGTGGAAAGCACAAAGTGAAGCCCCATAAAAGATAGGGCATATGGATTTTTAGGACTAATCTATTTATGACATAGTTGCCTTGGACGTAAAAAGTTTGCTAAATTATTGGAAATGCGAGAACATATTACTTTTTCTATTAGATGTCTAAAACAAAGGCCAACTGCAATTGGGCGTATACCCCCATCTTTTTTGTGGAAAGCACAAATTGAAGCCCCATAAAAGATAGGGCATATGGATTTTGGCACTAATCTATTTGTGACATGAGATGCAAAATAGGCAATGGAAAGTTTTAGATTTAAAGAAAAATTACCAAGTTCTTCTGAAATAAGGTCTTTTAAGTGTTTTGGTCTCAGTGAGTCAAGGCCCACTGCAGAACCAGGCCTAAAAGAAAACGCAGCTTTTGTTATTTCACTTTCTGAAACAAACATTAATACTAATGTTAGTGTCTCTAATACTTTCGTGTTTTTCAAAATTGTCTGTTGGTGTTTTAACGGGGTGTTTTTCTAGTAACTTTGAAAAGGTTTCATTATTATTTGGGGCCAGAGTATCATCTGAGGAAAGGGTTCTTATTGCTCCTTTAATATCGCCTTCTGATAATTTTGCTTCAGCTTTTTTGGCCATGAACATTTTTTCTTCTGGTAGTGTGCGGGGTACTTTTGGATTTGTTTTCTTTGATGATGTAGGAAGGTAAATTTTAAATAAATATTCTAAAGGAGATATCTTGTTTTTTTTCCCCACGTATTTAAATTTTCTTTGACTATGTTAGTTAAGGATTGTTTGTAATTTGATTTTTGCGGTACACACAGTGCAGCATATGGAAACAATAATAAATGTGTCCATGATTGTAGAATATTTGAGGATACACATTTCTTTAGAAGAAGGGATAGCTCTTCGGCGGTTAGTCGTCTAGCTCCTTTGGGGATTCTCTTTAAAATTGGAGCGGAAGATTTCATTTTAGAAAAATAATTGACTAACGAAAATTCATCAATGTTTGTGATATTTAATATATTTTTGATGTCTTTATGCTTAGTTTTATTGTGGCAATTTAATTTTGTTTGTTGACTTGTTGAACGTTCACTTACTTGAGAATCTTGTGAGTTCGTTAATTAGGACTTTCACTGTTACTGCTAGTTAATACATTTAAGTTAGCTTTTGATGTATGAATTTTTGCTGTGTGAATGTTTAGGCCGCTTCTGTTTTTAAATGTTTTATTGCATATTTTGCAATACGTATCATACGGTAAAAGAAGATCGTAATGCCCGTTATCCGGATTCCCATAAATAAATAAAAATATAGTGTCGGGATGTCCTGTTCTACATATATTTATAGGTTTATCTTCAAAGTCGAAAGCATTTATGGAACTATCGTTTGAAGATGTTAAAATTTAATTTGTAAATATCAGACATAGCCAAACATTCTAAGGAAGTTCTATATGTACCATTTTTCCACATTTGTTCTTTGCATTCATATTTAGAATTTGTGGGTAAAAATGGTTGGAGGTCATCTCATTTTTCCAAAACGTAAGTTATTGAACTTTCTCTTAGATTTCTGTGTTCGTTTTGATGTTTAAAAGAAACTTACAGCTTGATATTTAAACAATTTGCATCCCAATAAATTTTGATTTTTCTAAACTGGCATATAACTTATAACATATTTACACAGGATTTTCTTTTTCTTTAAATTTTCTTGTTCTTGTTTGTAGCGTATGAGTCGTTTGTGGTAGTTAAACTGCGACTATTTCTTGATTTGGTTTTATAGTTTTGGGAAGTATTCTTTTTCAAATAATTGTATAAATTGGTAAAAACGTTTGTATAAAAATTGATAAAGGTTGTCAGATTTTTGACTTTATGCTTATTCAATTATTTTTATTTAAGAGTTTTTTTGGAATCTCTAATTCTCGTCATCTCTATTCATATATAGATCGAAATTGGAGAGGAAGGCGTATTGGCGTAGTTGTGTAGCTGGAAACCCTCGACCAACAGAAGGTTTGTAACATTAAGAAAATGTAAGTCTGTTCCGTTACTATACTAGTTATTCCAGGGCTTCTTTTACTCGGTAACAAGTTTAATTGTTTTTGTTAAGATTTTACCTGATCTTGGCAGCCTACCTATGATATTGTAAAACCTAAAGGATGACGACTTAAGGGTTGTCTAGCCATGGCGTATCCAGATTTTGAGACTCTTTCAAGCAAAATATCGTCATGGAACTAGAGACTGTTTTCAGATTATGATGGTTTTTTTTGAGGGACCTTTGAGTAGTTTAGATTAGATTTACTTTTCTTTATTTCAGGCTTAGAACTTGAAAACTAAATCAGACTTATTTTCTTGTTAAAAGAAGACAAAACACTAGGTACTAAAATGTTAAGAACTTAAGACGGTAAAACAAATAATTTTAGAAAATGAAGGGAAAATTTAGCGCTCTAATAAATTTACGGAAAAGATTTGTGGCGTAGAGGGCAAAGTGTGAGGGAATAAATCGTAAAAAAGTTTTTCCTCGACCAGGATTTGAACCCGGGACCTCTAGAATATCAGTCTTATGCTCTACTAACTGAGCTACCGAGGAACTGGGGTTTTAACTGGCTATTCGGAAATCCTTTCGTCCGATTCATTTGTTAGTAGTCGGGAGATCTTTGAAGCCTACTGCGGCTTTAAAAACCTAGACATGTTATAAAGACAAAGAGGTACACATTCACGATTATTAGTTGTACGAAATTTCTATTTATCTATCAACCAACGATACACGACATATAGCGTTTTATTGAAGGTGTCAGATGGCGAATTTCCAACTAATAATTTCAGCCAAACATATTTACAAAATGAAGGGAAAATTTTGCGCTCTAATAAATTTACGGAAAAGATTTGTGGCGTAGAGGGCAAAGATTGAGGGAATAAATCGGAAAAAAGTTTTTCCTCGACCAGGATTTGAACCCGGGAACTCTAGAATAACAGTCTAATGCATTATCAACTGAGCTACCGAGGAACTGGGGTTTTAACTGGCTATTCGGAAACCCTTTCGTCCGATTCATTTGTTAGTAGTGGGGAGATCTTTGAAATTCTCTCACCCTTTGCCCTCTACGCCACAAATATTTTCCGTACCTTTTAATAAATATTAACCCATGCTTACGTAAGCCCGGGATGTGCACAACAATTACCCCTATATTGCCTTGTCTAAACGCCTCTTAGGTTCTCTATTTTTTTTCCTTTGAAACTAAAATATGTTTAACATTTAACTTAAAGCGAGTCTTAATTATGAACTTTGGTTTTGAGATTCAAAATATAGCATACGCAGGAATACAGGATTAAACTCTCTTTTTATTCGATTATGCTCTTTAAAAGTCCCCCACAATAAAAGATATGACCACATGAATTATGAAGAAGTAAATTGTTAGGTAAGTGTCATAATACTTTACTTGTTAAATAATTCATGATTTCGGAATTTGATTTAAGTATACTCAGGTTTAAAATTTTAAAACTTCATGGCGCGTATTTTGCATCTGTAACCCAACCTTTCACCACTTCGCCGAAGTGCCAGACCTTAAAATATAGGACCTCACAAAAAAATGGGCTAATACCAAAATTACAAAATTGCCACCTATAAGGTGGAGCATTACAATATGTCAACACAACAATAAATGACTTCATTTCAAAATCCGTAAGTCCTATTTGAAAAACTTTTTTTGGTATTTAAGCTAAATCTGACCCCTTTAAAAGAAAAATAACAAAATTGTCATATGTCACCTAAAAACAATTGAAATATGTCATCCAAAAAACTCGAAGGATCATTTTTTCCTGATTTTTAGAACGACCCCTAGGGAACAAGGATTGCATAAAATTTTATTTTTATTCTTTAAATTATTTAAGGAATTATTATAAACAAAAAAGATGGGGGTGCCACCTGAGTTCACTTTGACAAGTAAATGACGGCCATTTTAAACTTGCCTTGTAAAACATCATAAACGACACTATCTCCTATACTATAAACGCCAGGACAATAAATATTTTTTGTTCGAATGGTATTTTTTTCTACATAAAAAATCTCTTATACGTTAAAGTTTAAAAAATTACGTTTGGGCACTCAAATATATAAAAAACACATTTTTTAATGCAAAAAAAATAAAACAACTGACTTAAAAAAAACTAATTGGTGTCAGAAATTTCACCATTATAAAAAATTAACAGGTTTAAAGTAATTTAAAAATAAGTTTAATTGTTTTTGTTAAGAAACGGAGTTTTCAAGATATGACCCAAAAATTACCAATTTGGCAGAAAGGATTCATCATATAAGTGCTAGACAATTGAGCTTTTTTTTGTGCTGCATCTTCGATATTTTTAGCACATATATTATAGGTAATCTTAAGAATGTCAAAAATACAGTGCCTTGCGCAGAAATTGTCTAGGGGGGTCTTAAATAAATACATATCTTCAGATAATCATTTTATTATTTTTACCTACATATTCAATGGCTCCGGGGGGGGGGGTGGACTTGATCTCCGCACTACCACTGAAAAAGACAATGCTATAAAATACAAAGTATTTTCAGATGCCCCAAAATCAAACACAATTAACTTTGTTAGGTCAGCTACAACATTAAATCCAATAACTTAAGTAACAAAAAAAAATTATTAAAAATAACACCAAAAAAGACACTATCAACATACTTCATTATAATATACAATCATTGGGAAACGGACTTAATCAGTTGAAGGTGCTTCTTGAAGACTACAAAGCGCCTGAAATTTTGTGTCTATCTGAGCACTGGCAGTGTGAAGATGCTCTAAATTCTAAATCAGTCAACGGCTATTCACTGATTTCATCCTTTTGTCGTAAACCAAATAAACACGGAGGTTCGGCCGTTTATTGCAGAGAAGATCTAGTGGACAGATAAATAATGGACGTATGTAAAATGTCCGTAATATACTCCCTGGAATGCGCGGCTATGGAGATTAGGTTTAACAACAAAAATTTTATAATTTGATGTATTTATAGATCTAACGTGTCTGGAGATTTAAAACTATTTTTCTACACTCTTGACAAAATATTAGACAAAATCTGTAACGAAAACAAAACAGTAATAATTGCAGGATAGCTGGAAACACAAAGTCTTGTATAGATAACATGTTATTTAAGACATCACAGTTTGACTTTCGCACAAATATCATTCACACGGGAAAATCTGATCATACTATCCAACTTATATGTTTAAATATAAGTTTAGCGGATCAGAAAAATGCTGACCAACAATACGTAAGAATTTTCTCTGAAAAGAATATGTACGACTTTCCTCTTAAAAAACAACGTGCAACCAAAAAAATAAATACATTAAAAACAATTGGTACGCCGGAACTATCAGAACTTAAAAATCAAGTGGTAACACTTCAGACTTTGTCTCTACAAAAAAAAAAGAATATATTGAACAATTTTAAAAAACTAAAGCTAAATACGATTCGGAATTAAAAGCAGCTAAAAATATACACATCATTAAAAAAATACAATCAAGTGATAATATAGCCAGAGCTAATTGGGACGCGGTGCGGAAGCACACTTGTAGTAAAAAACCAAAAAATACACTACCAGGATGCATTGACATTGCACAATTAGCCGTCCAATTTAATAACTATTTCTTGGGCGCTGCCTCTAATTTATTAAAAAACTATGGCCTTGTCCAGGATGACTCTGAATATATTCCAAATTTTCACCATGACAAAAGCATGTTTATTAGACCAACTAGCTTTAAAAAAATCATTGAAATCGCATAAAATTAAAAAATAAAAATAGCTTTGGTGATGATGGCGTGCCATCAAGTTTGTTAAAAAAATGCATATCTCTTGTCGCAGAACCTTTGTCATACATATTTAATTATAGTATGAGTACAGGCTTATATCCTGATCAGTTAAAGATCGCAAATGTAATTCCAATATACAAAAAAAATTATCCAAACTCTCTGGGTAACTACAGGCCAATTTCTTTGCTCTCATCATTTTCAACACTTTTTGAGCTACTTTTACATCACAGATTATTGGAATACTTTTTATCAAACAATTTAATAAAAGATTTCTTCCAAAAAGATCTACGGAGACAGCAACTTTGGATTTTAATAAAAAAATTTTAAAGTTTCTAGAAGAAAAAGCAACAGCTTGCGGTATTCTGTTGGATCTGTCCAAAGCATTTGAAACGGTAAACCATAAAATTCTTTTAAAAAAATTTGAGGCCTAGGCAGTTAGGGGAATTCCTTTAAATCTCTTTAAATCCTATCTTACGTATAGAAAACAAAAAACAATAATAAAATCAAACAAGGGAGTTTCAGAATCAAATGCAAGTATAATATGCACTGGCGTGTCCCAGGGAAGTGTTCTGGGTCCTCTACTTTTTGTGATATATTTGAATGACATGGATAGGGCCTTTAAAGAACCAAATTCTAACACAAATTTTGCTGAGGATACAAACGTTGTGGTACCAATATTAAAAAATCAAAACATTGACGAAAAGTGTAGTGAAATCCTTATGCAAACAAAAAAGTGACTTGACATAAATCAATTAATTTTAAATGAGGAAAAAATAAAAATCATAGTTTTTAGCAATGAAAAAAAAGAATACAGAATAAACTTTAACAACACAGAAATTGAGTTGGTAAAAAATGCTAAACTACTAGGACTAGTTATAGACAAGTCACTAAATTATTCAAGAGCATATTCAGGGACTATGCGCAAAGTTGAGTAGGGCAGGTTATGCGATAAGAGTTATAGCAAACATTTTAAAAAGTAGCAATAGTTTGAGAACCATTTATTATGGCATTTTTATTCTCATATTAAATAGGGCATCCTACTTTGGGGAAGTAGTAGCTATGCTCAAAATGTCTTTATTCAACAAAAAAAAAGTTATGAGTATTATTTTTAATCTTAAATTTAATGAAAGCTGTAGAGGAATATTTAAGGCAAATAAGTACCTGACCGTTTTAGGTGTGTATATATATATGAATGTGTAACATATCTTAAAAGAAACCTACAAAAATTTAATCATGTAAAACCTAGTCATGAATATAACACAAGAAGGAAAACACAAAAAGATTCTCTAAACTACCCAATTCATAGGTTGAAATCAACAGAGAAGGGTCCTGCTTACGTATCAATTAGATATTTTAATAAATTGCCAGAAAAAATTAGAGAAGTAAGCAACTACAAAGCATTAAAAAAATACTGCTTTAACTTTATTTGTAACATTGAGCCGTACACCATTGACGAATTCTTAAATTTTAAACTATAAAAATATTCTCGACACCAAATTTTTAACCAATTTTAAATATATGTTACTTTTTAAGTAGTCGTTTTTAATATATAAATATTTTTTTATAATATCGAACCGGACACCATCGACGAATTCTTATGTTTTAAAACGTACAACTATTCCAGTCACCATTTTAAGAAATTGGAACTACATGTAACTTTTAAATATTCGTTTTCAGTGTGTTAGTATACTTGATTTGTTTATTTTTTTTAATTTAAAAAAAATAAATAATAATAAGAAAATTTTAACTTTATGTTTGTTTATGTAATATATCAAATTCGTGCTTTTGATTGACCACTGTTTTATCGTTATTTTTTGTTCTTGAAAAAAATTGGCGATATTATTGTGCGTGTATGTATAAATGTATTATAATACTTAATTGTTTTACATTTTTTTTATACTTTCATATTGTATTGTTCTAAGTTGTAAAATTTGACAAACCATATTTATATAATATCTGTATATTTTATACTTAATATGGGAAATAAAGATCTATCTATCTATCTATCTATCTATCTATCTATCTATCTATCTATCTAGGCAAGTCGCTCTACCTCATTGATTAAAAAAGCTCATACTTACGTTTTTGTCTCTGAGAGTTCTACTACAGTGTAATATAATCTAATATAGTAGTAATATAGTGAAATACCTAAAATAAGAAGAATAATCGTTTTAAGAAAATACTTACTTTACGAGTATAATTAAAGCCGTGGTAAAAACGTCATCTTCGTTGGTTTGATAACAGAATGTGTTACCTTAACGGGCCGGGGGTATTACTAGGCCCCACCTTATCAGAAATGTCGTAAACCAGATCTTGTAATACGTGGGCCATGTTAGCGCAAAATGGATTGTTGGAAAATTTTAACAAAAGTCAACCACCAGTATTTCAATCCCGTGCTGAATGCAATTAAACTATTATTTAAATTTAAGGAATGAATATTGACTCAGCTTTAAAAAAGTTACAAAATGAAAATTACAGCCGGGCAGCTACTTTCGGAGTCGGAGTATATTAAATTTGAGAAAGTCATTTAAATAAAATTTGGAATTTTCAAAAAATTAAATTTGCCTATAATGATCATTTTGTTTTGTCAACATTCAAGTTAAGCCCAAATTGCAGACTTTTTACTGCACCTTGATCCAACAACCCTTACAGACCCTCCACCGTGTCCGCAATTATGACAGTATCATCAGCATATCTGAAGTTGTTGATTTTGTTGCCGTTGATAGTCAGACGCTAAGTTGTTGATTTTGTTGCCGTTGATAGTCAGACGCTCTTCGCTGTTGTGAAGGTCATTCTCTAGTATAGATAATACTCTGGTGGAGAAAAATTTGTAATTTTTATTTGACGGTTTCAAAAAGTTTTCTAACTTTTGATAATTTAATTTTTTCAAAATCCTAAATTTTATTCAAATTACTTTCCTTTTCCTTCGTTTTAGGTGTGTATATATATATGACTGTGTAACATATCTTAAAAGAAACCTACAAAAATTTAATCATGTAAAACCTAGTCATGAATATAACACAAGAAGGAAAACACAAAAAGATTCTCTAAACTACCCAATTCATAGGTTGAAATCAACAGAGAAGGGTCCTGCTTACGTATCAATTAAATATTTTAATAAATTGCCAGAAAAAATTAGAGAAGTAAGCAACTACAAAGCATTAAAAAAATACTGCTTTAACTTTATTTGTAACATTGAGCCGTACACCATTGACGAATTCTTAAATTTTAAACTATAAAAATATTCTCGTCACCAAATTTTTAACCAATTTTAAATATATGTTACTTTTTAAGTAGTCGTTTTCAATATATAAATATTTTTTTATAATATCGAACCGGACACCATCGACGAATTCTTATGTTTTAAAACGTACAACTATTCTAGTCACCATTTTAAGCAATTGGAACTACATGTAACTTTTAAATATTCGTTTTCAGTGTGTTAGTATACTTGATTTGTTTATTTTTTTTAATTTAAAAAAAATAAATAATAATAAGAAAATTTTAACTTTATGTTTGTTTATGTAATATGTCAAATTCGTGCTTTTGATTGACCACTGTTTTATCGTTATTTTTTGTTCTTGAAAAAAATTGGCGATATTATTGTGCGTGTATGTATAAATGTATTATAATACTTAATTGTTTTACATTTTTTTTTATACTTTCATATTGTATTGTTCTAAGTTGTAAAATTTGACAAACCATATTTATATAATATCTGTATATTTTATACTTAATATGGGAAATAAAGATCTATCTATCTATCTATCTATCTATCTATCTATCTATCTAGGCAAGTCGCTCTACCTCATTGATTAAAAAAGCTCATACTTACGTTTTTGTCTCTGAGAGTTCTACTACAGTGTAATATAATCTAATATAGTAGTAATATAGTGAAATACCTAAAATAAGAAGAATAATCGTTTTAAGAAAATACTTACTTTACGAGTATAATTAAAGCCGTGGTAAAAACGTCATCTTCGTTGGTTTGATAACAGAATGTGTTACC
Source organism: Oxystoma pomonae (assembly GCA_963921995.1). Classification (NCBI taxonomy): domain Eukaryota; kingdom Metazoa; phylum Arthropoda; class Insecta; order Coleoptera; family Brentidae; genus Oxystoma; species Oxystoma pomonae. The sequence goes on along the minus strand of OY998167.1, from coordinate 75,505,978 downwards.
TTAACGGGCCGGGGGTATTACTAGGCCCCACCTTATCAGAAATGTCGTAAACCAGATCTTGTAATACGTGGGCCATGTTAGCGCAAAATGGATTGTTGGAAAATTTTAACAAAAGTCAACCACCAGTATTTCAATCCCGTGCTGAATGCAATTAAACTATTATTTAAATTTAAGGAATGAATATTGACTCAGCTTTAAAAAAGTTACAAAATGAAAATTACAGCCGGGCAGCTACTTTCGGAGTCGGAGTATTTAAATAAAATTTGGAATTTTCAAAAAATTCAATTTGCCTATAATGATCATTTTGTTTTGTCAACATTCAAGTTAAGCCCAAATTGCAGACTTTTTACTGCACCTTGATCCAACAACTCTTACAGACCCTCCACCGTGTCCGCAATTATGACAGTATCATCAGCATATCTGAAGTTGTTGATTTTGTTGCCGTTGATAGTCAGACGCTAAGTTGTTGATTTTGTTGCCGTTGATAGTCAGACGCTCTTCGCTGTTGTGAAGGTCATTCTCTAGTATAGATAATACTCTGGTGGAGAAAAATTTGTAATTTTTATTTGACGGTTTCAAAAAGTTTTCTAACTTTTGATAATTTAATTTTTTCAAAATCCTAAATTTTATTCAAATTACTTTCCTTTCTCAAATTTAACATACTCCGACTCCGAAAGTAGATACCCGGTTGTAATTTTTATTTTGTAACTCTTAAAGCAATATGCTTGCAGTTTTAAAACTGAGTCAATATTCATTCATTAAATTTAACTAATATTTTAATTGCGTTGAGCACGTGATTGAAACACTGGCTTAGGAATATTCCAGCCGGTTGCCTGGACAATTTTGTTAAAATTTTCTAACAATCCATTTTGCGCTAACATGTTGCACGTATTACAAGATCTGATTTACGTCATTCCTGATGTGGTGGGCCCTAGTAACCCCATCCCGTTAAGGCAAAACATTCTCTTATCAAACCAACGAAGATGACGTTTTTACCACGGCGTTAATTATACTCGTAAAGTAAGTATTTTCTTAAAACGGTTATTCTTCTTATTTTAGGTATTTAACTATACTGCTACTATATTAGATTATATTACACTGTGGTAGAACTCTCAGAGACAAAAACGTAAGTATGAGCTTTTTTATTCGGTGAGGTAGAACGACTTGGTTAATCCAAAAAAAATATTTAAATTTGGTTTAGATGGTTTAAAAAAAAATTTCCATGGTTGCATACTTTATATTTTACAGCATTGTCTTTTTCAGTGGTAGGGCGGAGCTCAATTCCCCCCCCCCCCCAGAGCCATTGAATGTATAGGTACTCCTAAAGATTTAACTTTTCTAAAAAAATAATAATAAAGTGGTTATCTGAGACTATGTATTTATTCAAGCCTCCCCCCCTAGACAATTTCTGCGCAAGCCACTGTATTTTTGACATTCTCAAGATTACCTATAATACTTGTTCAAAAAATAGCGAAGACACAGCACAAATTATACAGCTCAGTTGTCTAGCACTTATATGATGAATCTTTTTTGTCAACAAAACAATTAAACTTATTTTTAAATCACTTACCTGTTCATTTTTTCATAATGGTGGGATTTTTTTACACCAATTTGTTTTTGTAAAAAAAGTCAGTTGTTTATTTTTTTACATTAAAAAAATATGTTTTTTATATATTTCGGTGCCCAAACGTAATTTTTTAAACTAAACAAAAAAAAGATTTATTGTCGTAACGTTTATAGTATAGAAGTAGTATATTATAGAAAGTGAACTCCCCCATTTTTTTTTGTTTATAATAATTGCTGAAATAATTTAAAGAATATAAATAAAATGTAATGCAATCGTTGTTCCCTACAGGTCGTTCTAAAAATCACGAAAAAATGGTCCTTCGAGTTTTTTGGATGACATATTTCAATTGTTTTTAGGTGACATATGACAATTTTGTTATTTTTCGTTTAAAGGGGCCAGATTTAGCTTAAATGCCAAGAAAAAATTTTCCTAATAGGACTTACATATTTTGATATAAAGCTATTTAAAGTTTTGATGTTTACAGTGTTGCCATATTGTAATGCTCCACATTATAGCTGACAATTATTTATTTTTGGTATCCCTAAACCTACCTCTACCTATGATAAAAATTGAGTGTTAGCCCATTTTTTTGTGCTCACCTGCCTGGCACTAGGACTAACATTAGTCAAAACCTAGGGGTAACCGAAAGTATACTGAAGGATATTTAATTTAAATCGTATAATTTTGGCACACTTATACTGATAGATTTTAATTATTTTCTTTTTTATTTTATGTCATTGGTCACATGACAAATAAGGCGGTTACATAGTTAGTGATATTTTCTGTAACGTAATTTTAATCTATTCACCGCTTATCTTTATTGTTTACCTACTGTTTGTTTTCTTAGTCGTAATAAGAGAGGTGCATGTGGAATTCGATTGATAATTAGCCATGCATTCGTGTTAATTCAGGCAGTAGTCTTTTTATATTATTGTTGAAAAGTAGGAATTAGTAAATAAAAGACTCGTAACATAAAGCAGCTATTTTTAAAATTACTATTATACAGACAGTGTTAAAATATACATAGTGTAAGTAAAAAAACTGAAAAAAAAATGAAAAATGAAACCAGCATTGCCAGAAGAGATTTACCGCGTTTTGTCAATGCGAATGTTGTCAATTGTTAAAGAAAAAGTGAAAATCATAAAAAATAAGTGGAAAAGGGGGCTGTTGAGGAAAAATTTGGGTACCTAAGCGATATAGGTAGGAAAAAAAATTAAAAACATAGTAAAAATCCATAACCGTAAGCCGATGGGGGTAACTACCTAAACCTCACCAAACCCTAGCTTGCAATATTGCGATATTTACTAAGGACTATAGTTTAAGGAAAATTTGGTTTGAAGGCTGACATATACATAGGCATCTAAAAATCGATTTTAAGCCGAACTATATCGCAATTCATAAGATATGTTTACCTTGATGCATGCCAAAATGCACTGGAATGAGATGCCTAAGGCCGTTTTTTTCTTAAAACAGTCCAGATAATCCGTAAATATTAATAAAATATGGGTAAACAAGAAATCTGAGAACTGTCAAAGTGACACGGGATATTGTATTTTGAGTAAATTCATCGTATATTATAGACCACCGCCAAGAGGTGTTTTATCTGCTTTAAATTTTAAAACAATCACGATTTGGTTGATTTTTTTGTTGAAAATTAATATTTTGAATCTTAATTACTAAAAAACCAAATTCCAAGCTTTTTTTTTGCTTCAATTGGGTATTCCAACGCGTTTTTTAAGTCAATGTATAGGAACGTATAGTATCGTTGATTCAGGGAGATCACTGCTCTCTTAAATTAAGAAAAAAGCCTTTTACATATAAGTTTAAAATTTATTTTCAATAATTAAATAAAAACAAAGATTTCTTACATACACACATCTGGGTTGCTTAGGCGCTTGCACACTTGTCAAAGGCGATTAACTACGCGCCTAAAAAATTAAGAAGTTTAAATAACTGGTAGCGCGCGGAATCTTAAAAAGCATTTTTTTACAGTATAAATCTTGGGCTATAACCTCTGTGTGCTGTTATTTTTCAAGCAAGCAAGGCATTATAGTGTAAAACTGATACCGGCATATTCACAAACCGCGCAAACGTGACCATCTTCGCCTAAATAATATATGATTCAGCGCAAATTAAAGAGTAGCGCATTTAAAAAATACTAATTATAAAAGTTCCGCGGCTTTAACCGCGCAGAATATGCCGCGCAATCTAAAAAATGCATTTTTGGGTTGTTGGGGATTTGTTTATTAGTCCACCATAATAACTTTAGAAGTAAAGCAGCTATTGATATGCGGTTTTCAGATTTTGTTTTTTGTAAATATTACCCAAAAATTTTGTTATAAGGTTCAAATCTTTCAAAGCTACAGTTTTCGAGATATTTTCATTTCCTTTCAACATACAATAATTGATTGTATGGTGGACTATCCGTGCTTTCTAGCACCAATTTTTTTTGGTAGTTTTGCGCGGTTTTGTGATTTGTGTGGTAATGTCATATCAACGCGCCGGTAAAAGTCTTCAGCGGTAAATTCTTGCGCGTTAGGGGCCGGAAGAGTAACGTATGATTTTAGCAATTTTTCTAAATGTTTACGAAAATTCGGAGATTTTTTGCAGAAGGATGAAGAGGGAGAGCAATTGCCCACTCTCGTTCCTTCCTGCATTTCTCCCAGACCTTGCCTTTCGCCTAAACTCCACATTGCAACCTCTTGGTGGCGTCTATAAATTAAGTAATGGCGCGGGAGATTAGGTAAAAGTGTTACAAGAGGGAGGAAAAAATTCGCAACTGCTTTTCGTTACCATTTGTAACTGTAAATGTTAAATAAAATAATAAAATAACTACTTCAAAATTTAAAATATTTGTTACCTGACTTAAAGTGTGGGGGGGGGGGAAGAAAAGTATAAAAATTTTTATAAATATGAATAAAATTAAAATTTGGCAAAATTGGTGGTCCACGCGTTTATAGACGTAGAAGGCTTTCTTTTACTTCAGAAGGTACGGTTCTCGTTGAAAATGCGCGAAACGTCAGTTAAGTGTTTTGACAGTTTTCAATCGATAAAAATATATGAGGTAAAAATTTTAATTTAATTTTTTCATCATATTGAAGAAGTTCTGTGTAAGAATATTTCTTTTCATGTGGACCTCTGCAAATTTAGGGATAAAAAGCGATACAAAAATATAAGTAAGTAACCCAGTTAATAGAGTATTTTTAGGTAAAGAGCCACTATACGGGGATAAACCTACCGTCCATTTGCTTTTTTCCATTTTTTTCACCAAATTTTTGGAAAACCTGTGTTTTTTCCTTGCGAAATATATGATTATAGCAAGTCCAAAATTCCAACAAGTTTAACTCAAATTTAAAGAAAACCCCAAAAAATTTGATTAAAAACCACATACGTCCCATAGTCCTAAATCCTAACCCATCTTAGTAAATATCGCCCTATGAGTCCCTGGGAGTCTCTCGGCAGTCCACTGTAATCACTAACAATTTAAGAAAAACTGGCAATAATGTCACATTTTTTGAACTAGTGGTTACCCCCTGGACGTAAGCCATCTTAACAAGTAGAGACTGCCCATCGGCAATATCTGAGATGGTGGCAAAGCAATTGTGCATGAAATCGGCTCCCGGAAGACAATTTTATTTTTTAATATGTATTTTATTAGATGTTAGATTGCATAAGTTGCGGTCAGCACCCTTTCGCGAGCCGGCTTTGCACTGCTTCCTGTAAGTTATAGAAATTTTGTGCCCACATTATCTACTAAGTTATTTAGAATGGTAATTGAAGCACATACCATCCTAGAGGTCAAAACTCGTGCAGATTATAAAAATATGATATAGGCTTCAAAATACGGCATCACTTGATGCCTCATTTGTTTGCCATCCAAGTACCACTGGCGGTCACACAATAATCCCCAAACCAACGTGAAGGTCACTGCGAAACTCCCAATAACACTTGTGTGGCGTCTTTGGTTAGGTGTTGCCACAGATGTCACAAGGAGACAAACTATGGCACCGCCACGTCCAGATGTGCCACGTAGAGGCAGACGCCACAGTCATTGTAGTCCCATCTTCAGTCACACGAAAAACCGTTTCTCGGAGATAGCAATAACCACTGCATCCCGACCCGACCCGCACCATGATGCCTACCCAATGAGCATTTTTGTCTATATAAAAGTTACAGCAAATAATATAAAACCTTCATAAAATAACCAAAAGTTATATTATTTAGTGTTGATGATAATTTTATAACTCTAATATATCTCTTAAATGAGTAAAAAAGACTTGAAAAACAACTGTTCAACACCAGCTTATAAAAATTTATGGTACATAGTAATGGATAGAAAAACAACATATAGATTTTATAAAACTTCCTTATGAACCTCCAAGTATAGAGATTATTATAAAAAGGTTTTACAACTGTTCTAACAACACTACATAACAAATTAAAGGTTTTTATGGATTTAGAAATATAGATTTTCCATCTTTCTTCCCTTTGCTTGTTATGTATTATTCTTTTTCTTTTTACAATAAAAAAATTTATAAAATGGTGTTTAGCAATCTTCTAAAGTAAATAAAAATGAAAGTGAGATAAGCTGAAGCAGGAATATTAATATTTATATACTATAGTCAAATAAAAGCTGTTTTTCAAGTCATCCTACTCTGAAAATCAGCTGCGGTCCCGTGTGTACCGTATAGTTTTCGAATACACTCACGTAAATTTCATGGGCTCCAAAAATACTTGAAAAAACGGGAAAAAAATATTCATTTAAATATCAGTTTTTTTTTTCATACGCGTTTTTTTCTTTCTGGGACAAATATTGAATTTTGTATGTTGTTCTTAACCCTAACAAGCAATATTTCGATTGAAACACATGTTGAAACCCCATAAATAACGTTTTTATTTAGGCCAAAAACCTATTTTTGTAATCCAAAATGGCGAAAATTTCCGACAATTCTATAAAAAAAAACAATACAACTATACCACTGTTTACCTCTACAAACACTATTTTATGACCCTTTTAAAAAATGATGCTACTTGGAACAAAGGGCTGCAGATGGCGCAGTGTTGAACACTGATGGTCCGTTTCTGCGAGCTTAACATAGTTACCATTGTTTTCTTTTCGTAAATGCATTCCTCGAGAGATCCAGCATACTACACATACCAGGAAAAATACCCGTCTCCACACACTTCAAGCCCGCATAACTGTCAGAGGTAACTATCTCAAGAATATAGTTAGATTGCGGGGTCGAAGGGTGTACAGGCGAGTATTTTCCGGGGTGTTCACATTTGCCGCCGACCAGCAGTATCAGCGTATGCGCTCGACGTTTCACGGTGCGTTTTTGCGACCTTAATACGGTTACTATATTGTTCTCTTTTTCTAAAACACGGTTCCCATCTATGCGTTTCTCATTCGTGGGTCCCCCGAATCAAAACAGCGAGATTTGCCTATACAAGTTCATGTCGGACCACGTGATGAGTTTTTTGAGTCAGGGTGACTGCGCATGGGAAACGCTGGTGGGAATCGGGTGTAAAATGCATTCGATCCCGATATCTGTCATCAGCAACTATCTCAAGAAGATTTGGATCTCTTATCTCTCTCAGATTGATGTAATTAAAACAAGATAATAATGGTATGGTATCTCGCAAAAATGCGCCCTTTGATGTCGCAAAAACGCTCCTTTTGATGTCGCAAAAACGCGCCTTTTGATGTCACAAAATTAACCTTAAAAAAATCTTGTTTGTTTTGTTATTATAATTGCCAAAATAAATTAAAATTGTTTTTTTGTTCTAAAAACAGTTGTATTATAATCACTATATAAAGAAATTGATAACAACATTATAGAAAAAACCTTATGGGCAAAAAAGGTTTATGAATGAGTTCATAAGAATATTACAGACACCAATTTATATAACTATTGTGTGTGAGTTCCCAAGTTTTTATAAGTGTCTCTCGAAATATTTTCAATCTTATCTTATATAAATTTGTTGTTGGTTAATTAAGTTTTATAAGTGGGTTGATAGCAACATTTTAAAAACAATCTATTATATATCTTTAATTGATAGTTACTTACGGTTTTATAGGTGGATTGACAGAAAGATTTCAAACGCCAATTTATATAACTTTTGTCACTGATGACTTATATTTTTATAAATATGTTGGTGAAAACATTGTTAAAGATGTCCGTGGAAATATTGTTAACGCCATTTTTATGTTACTTTAGGGTACCATCAATTTAGAGCCTTTAATAAAACAAATATACAAACTCAATTCTTGTAGGAAACTTCTAAATATCCTAGGGTATCAATGAAGCCCTCTTTATAATAATTATATAAATATCTGTCACCAGATGTTTCTGAAAATGCTCATTGGGTAGGAGGGCACTTTTTTTTCTGGCTGCCCATCAGAGAACACGACAGCGTGGCGGGCGACGAACAATGCAGTGGAAACAATAACTGCCACTCATATATTTTATTAACTAAGTACATCTTTTTTTTGTCTTTTTTTTATGGATAGAGTTAAAAATAATGAAAAAGGTCAACCTAGTATAGTCCAATTTTTTGATGAGCGGACTGACGTCATTTTTTTGGATTTCTATTTGATACATTGTTTTAGACAGCGACAATAAATATGTAAAAAAAGTCATGTTGAATGTTTTAAATGTTACTTCAAACTGACAACAACAAATTATTTAAGATGCGAACTGTTAACAACAAAGAAATATGTTTTCAGAGGAAAAAATGACGTCAGTCCGCTCATAAAAAAATTGGACTATAGAGCCCGCTCCATTAACAAGTGGCAAACAAGTAAAACTTAGAACTAAAGACTAATCCGAAAAAGGATTTCGTATGGGTACATAAAAATAAAAATAACATTTACCTTTTTTGAGAGATTAATGCTCGTTAAACATTGTTTCTAAATGCCAATAGAAACAGACACATATTATGGTAGTATGATATAAATTATATCCGTCATTGATGGTAGACAATGTTGAGCTTGAGAGTAAACCAGAGTTTTAAACTTCCCATGTCTTTATTTTTTTCACAATGTGGTGTATCTGGAATCATCATCAGGTAAAATAATGACAATGGAAGTTCGAAACTCTAGTTGTACTTTCAAGTTTTAAAACTATTGTAATTTATAAAGATGTACTTTTCTTATTAATTCATCATTTTCAAAATTATTATTGATACTAATTATTTAAATTATAGTATACTTAACTTAATAAAATAAATCGAAAAGTAAAAGTTTTAACATTTACAATCTATTAACTGTTTTTTTTTTCTCAATTTAGGTTGAAAGAATAGACACTAACGTTCAACACGCCGAACTGAATATAGAAGCAGCTCATGGTCAAATTTTAAAGTACTTTAAATCTGTATCTTCAAATAGGTGGTTTATGATAAAAATCTTTGGCGTCCTATTATTTTTTTTTATATTTTTTATTGTATTTTTGGCGTAGAAACTAATATATTTTTGTACCATCAAATTCTACTCAGATTTAATAGGCATCCCAAGCAGCATTTGGACGTTATGTTACGTTATGCAAACGTAGCGAATAAATGACTCGACGTTAGCCAGCCACGTCGTTTCGACTTCCTATCAACCCTTATTTCTGCCTAAATGGAAATACAGATTCACGCGTCGCCTCTTCGGTAAGAAGTCGGTAAATGAACCTTATTAGGGATGAGATTTCGCCAATTCCCAACGTTGTTTAACTGTTTTTTTTTATTTATTTAACGGTAACACCATTTTACAAATGAATATAAACTTTAACTATAACTTTCCTCATAATGACATATGAAATATATTTACTAAATTACTAAATATGCTTAACTGAAATGAAACATAACAAAAATATACTGGAGGTTCAAAAAAAATCCAAAACAAGAAAGGACAAATATTTTTAAAGTGATTTATTTATATATTGTCACGGTAAAATAGGGATAACTAATTTATTACTTATACCTACAAAAACACTAAGGTTGGCCTGAGTGGCCCTACGTGAATGGAAATGGTGATTTGACGTTGACAAATGGGTACTTACGTTCTAAACAATTCTTATGTGCTCAATTGACTCTAGACGTGAACCCTTTTGTTTAACTCTTGACTCGGCGTTAACCCGTTCCTGCATAATTGTGCCCTTTCGGGCCAGTCCCTGAACGCTTTCGCGATTAATTATGTACTTTCGTAATTTAGTAAGCTCTCTTGCGACGCCATCGCTTAATCGAGAACCAAAGTCTACCTTTCTCACACTTTGATAAAAACGCCTACCTGCCTACCTGCTTGCTGATCGGAAAATCAATCGGGGCAGGCCCGCAAACTGTGTTTTCGGTCAATCTTCTAAATGAAACCTTGATAGTTTTATTTTAAAAATATATTCGAGGATTATTAACGACCTTATTTCCTATTTCGGCCAATCGTTACATTTCCCCTCCCTCTATAAGAACTGCCCCTAGTTCTTGGAGCCGCTCCGCCCAGAGTCAATTGTGCCTATAACTACGAAAGGTGAAATGGATGTATGATTGATGAGTAACACTGTATATCCTACCTATATTATTGCAGACGTAACCGGTCCCCCATAAATAAAAATAATTTATTTTGCCATATCATACGCATTAACAGAAATGTAATTAGAGTAGCCCAACCGGCTTTTTGACCGTCTATCCATGGAGACCGCTTACGCTGCTCTTGTTGCATGTTTTTTACAATCTTACAAAAAAAAGTTTTTTTTTATTTCACATGACAATAACACTTCTAGCACCTCTCTTCTGTGACTTCTCCCGACGCTGTCATCCGTTTTTTCTCCTCCGAACGCACCCCCGCCGCGTGAAAGTCTCTCTCCTGACCCGTAGTGCAGTGAATCCCTTCTGGTTTTGATTTTGTACCGTTTGGCTTAAGCGGCCGAAAATCTGTGCGCATTGGGCTAGACACCAAGATGCGTCGGCGATTTCTTCAAGCAATTGTTTTAGGACTTATCTCCCCAAGGAACTTTACTTTTGTGTCCTTCGCGTCAACACGTTATCCGCCCGATTCTGTGCACTTTTTACCCTAGAGTCTCTTCAATAGTTCAGTGCACCGAATAACTTATTTTCTTTCACGTATTCGTAATGTTTCACCTGTATTGCCCACATTTTCTTGGATGTTACGACAGGAAAATTGCGTGAGCCTATTCTCTGATTCTGCGCGTCGCTACTATTGTCGATGTCCCCTCTTTCAGCGTCTTTTGGGAACCTGGGAATTGTGAGTATCTTGAAGGCATTTCCACTTCTGGGGGGAGGTCGACCTCTTCTCAGTTCTGCTTGGCGGATGGTGGTCGGTACCCGTTCTCTGGGAAGGTGCACCAGCGTCGGGAATCCTCTGTCAACTCGCCGGGCCGCTGCCCCAGCATAAAACATGCAACAAAAAATGGTATTAATATTTGTTCCTGTAACCAGCCTAATATTATTATATGATACGCTATTCTCCGCTTATTAACCAGGAGATAAGTCTTATTATTTACCTCGGGTTATATCTATTTTAATGGAGTGGTTGGATGATGTCAAAAAATCAAAAGAAATTCCTCGCTTCCAATGCCGTTTCAAATAAAAATTATTGGGTCGCTAACCAACTAAGAAAACTTATATGTATTTGTTGTAACAAATGAAAACTAACTACCTAAATTATTATTTTCATTCCGACTAAGGAGCAATGTATTGTGCAAATATTTCCTGTTGAGTTTGACTGGCTAGTGCTTAGTTTGATATCTACGTGTATCACTCCTAAACTGGGAACAATCCCTAAATTAACTACGTAAAAATTGCTTAATAAAATATAAATTTATTTCTTAGAATTAATTCTAACTTGAGTAGGAAACAAAAATGGAATAGTCTTTTCCAAGCCCTGTCAAATCTAACTATAGAAAAACACGCACTTCCCAAAGCTAGCATTCTTAATGGTCGTTATAAAATCCCCATTTCCAAACTACTAATTTTAGAGACTTGCGATTGTCCTGTAAGTATACAACATAGTCTAATATGACCTATAATTTGACTATCATTTATAAGCATATTTTGGAGACCCTTCTTCTTATTTATTTTTTTTTTAAATTAATTATAAATCTTTAATTTTATTCGCTAGCTACTATCTAGAAGCTCATTTACCTTATTTTTTAAATTTCTATAATTCCTTATATTTCTAAGTTATAAACAATAGGGACTTATCGGTAGCACGAAGTTTAAAAGGATTCTGACATTGTTGTTGCCTAAATATGTCATCTTTGCTATCAAAATAATGTCGACTTTTATAATGTTTGTGCCTGACTTTAATAAAGGACGGCATTACGTTTAATTTGTCAACTTTAAGAATGGCACAATATAAGCATGCTTAGATGACATGTTTATATGACAGAAATGTCAGAAACCTTTCAACCTTCGTGCGAAACTAGAAACAGAAATAGTACCGAGTCAGGCTATGCCGACTTTATGTACCGATAAGTCCCTATTCTTAAGTTTACTTCAGGTATTCGTTAATTTATTTTGTTAAAGATCTATAATAACTTTTACCCTTTAATTAATTATACCTACTTATTTATTGAACTAGACCCCACCATGATTTCAATCTAATAATGTTTTTTTCATTATTTATTTTCATTATGTTCAGGGTTAAATCTAAATAAAAGTATGCATTTCTTTCTATTTATCCTCGCGAGGCCGTAATCTCGATCTTTTGCCCGTGCACCAGGGCTGCAAGCAGGAATAGGACGGCTAGCATCTTCTTTTGCTCTGTGAAGAATGAGCATGTTACCTCCTCTTATCTAAGTATAATTAACTCTCACTTTTTCTTTTCCTATGTATATAGATATCTATTTTTATTTTGTTCCAATCATTTTTATACCCCTACCGTTAGGTCTGCTTCCATTCCATTCACTTTTTCTTTAAATTAAAATCACACTCACTAATTCCATTCGCTGATCCCATTCACTGTCATTTATCATGAATATGTCGATTGGTATAAAAAACTATTTTGCATATCGTTATTTTTTCTCTCTGTAGCCTCCTCCATTTACTTCTAACTACCGATTTCTCTTGGTACATTTCCAAGGAAACCCTGATTTCACCAGTCCAGTTGTTCTAATGCCGTCTTTTTTTTTATCGATCAATTGACTCTACCACTCCACCTTTTTCCATGTCGCTGTGGGGTCATCCATTAACAACTTGTCTCTGGGGGGTTTGGTCTTTCCTCATTTATCTAACTATTTTTTTCTAAATATAATGGTAACTTATTTATTCACCTATCCATTATCCTACTACTATCCCTTGCGCATGCGCCTCTTACGCGTTAACCTCTCAAATTTCTAATTATTTTGAAGATGATTTTATTAAAACCAAATTTTTGTCACAGGAAACGTTATTTTTCACGTAATACGATCCGTTGGTAGCGTTCTACTGCATGAAACGCTGTTTTATATCACGTCACCTGAAGTGACATGATGGGTGGTCACAGACCAAGAACCCAAGGACAACTCCTTGCTTCAGTGTCCATGAACTTTCCATTGTGGCAGCGACCTCTCGCTTTTAATTCCCTTGGAAAGCTGTCCAGTGCTGCCAGTTTGCTTTTTGAGTGATTGAACTAATTTCAAACTAACCAAAATATTTTCTGTGATTTTTCCCTTATTTTTTTGACATAACAAAAAACAGTTCTTGAATTGCAGGTGCAAAATAAAAGTATGACAAACTATTAAAAATTACTTTTGGTTGTAAATGGGAATTACATACTTATTAAATTATGTAGATTATAAATTTTGATTACAGTTTAAGTTTTTTTTTTAAATTCCATCTTACAGTTTTTTTTATATTTCGTAAAATTTCGCTAATCTTTACTTCCTGTTTCCAAAAAGGGAGTGTCTAAAGAGCCGACAACTAAATAAACCCAACCCAACTTAAACAAATTTAAACCAACCCTAAAAAGTTGGGTTGAGTCTGTTTAGGTTAGGTTGGATTAATTTAGTTTAAAAAAAATTAAAAAAAAAAGAAAATATGAAAAACACATAATAAATAAAATTTGTGTTGGCTCTTTAGCCTCACGACTATTCAGCCGAATTGTCGGCTCTATAGACACTACTTTCCAAAAATGTACACTTTATGTTACCTTTGTGTTGAACAGTCATTGAAAACAAAAACGTTGCCATAAGAAGATGTGTTAAACAAAGAACAATTGCTATTTTTCATTGACTAACACATTGCCCTTACGGCAAATTGTTTTTAATTTTACTCGACAACCGCCACAGATAAACCCTACATGATATATTTTTTGAATCAAAACTTTAAAAAATAGTGTGATTAGAAAAAAAAACTGAAATTGTGACAGAAATCTACCTAATTTTATGAATAATTCTTTTTGGTTGAGCTTTTGGTGACAAATAACAAAAAATGTTTTCCAAGTGGGACTTTTTCAACGGTCACCTTGTACATAACTGAGTGTAAATGAAAGGTTTCATTTTTAAGTTATTAAATTCTTGGCTTTAAATACAGCAAACTGTATAATTTTTTTTTAAATGGTACTTATGTGGAGATTCTTTTTTTTTCTGTCAGTGACATTCAAAATGGGTCATGTGAAATCTCTACTTTTTGTTGTCAAATAAGCATCAGAATTGGCTGAACTTTGAATGGAAGGCACAGCTCGGAGCACTCAATGTGTGGCATACGTATTTTCCAACACTTTCTTGGTAGGAACCATGTGATAGAAAGTTTGAACCTACCATAACGTATAAGTAAAAAAATTAAATACGAGCTTATAAGTATGAGGTATTAACTTGCAGCAGGTTTGTGCAGCTGCATCATGCACAAACATAATGCATAACCTTCTATCCATTCTTTTCTATTCATATATGTGAGAAAGAGACAGACATATAAGAATAAATAGCTGCCTAAACCATGCCTTAGAGGATTGGACTAGGTTAACCTATAACTAAGGAACCCCTTTTAACGATGAAAATTGGATATCTAATTAGTTTTTAAGTTATAATGAAACGCCAATTATTCTATTCCCACATAAAGTATATCCATGAATGTTCCGTATATATCCAATGGACGTCCATCAGAAGTGATTATTTATCACACTTGGATGTCCGTTGCAGCTCCATCAATGCATAGAAAATTAGAAATGGCTCAGGTTTAGGTGCAACTCGTCTAAGTGTCACCATGTTGTAGGTACTCGACACCCTGTAGGTAATTATTGTGATAATATAGATAAAATTGTTAATTATCTATTGAATATTATTATAAGACTAACAATATAATAACTACGAAACTTTAATTTTTCAAGGATCAAACGTCTTGTATTGGAATCTCGGGGCGACTTGTTGCGCCGGATTCGCCTCAGCCTCCTCTAAATAATTTATAACTCGGTAATAACTCTATTCACGACCCATATTTCTTCTGGCTCCATCATTTTTACCGACAATATTTATATAAAAAAAGGCAAACCGAATAAAAACTGAATCACTTATAATGACACAAAGGTTAGGTTACAAATTAACCAACTAAACATTGTATTCTGCGCAAGTTTCGTGCGATTACAGCGCCATTCTCCTGCTTCATACCAGTAGAACGTTCACCTGTGAACTTTGGACGGACGGGAACACTCCTCGCGCGTTCAAGAATACAGACTAGGAATTTTTTCGTGAGAACAATCCCACATGTGACCATCCCTCGATTCAAGAATCGACACCCTGACGTCCTAGCTTTCGCTTACGCGCTGATGTTGCACAGTCAACTATTGACTATATAAATTGAACGCAACCTACGACACATCGTGAAAATACACCCGAATTTAAAACGCATTGTTCCTGCTTGGAGCCTGCATAACCGCGCCCCTTGGGACTGGTCACTGAACGCTACTCGCCATTACTTATTTATTTCCGTAATTCCGTGGGCTCTTGCTTGGACTCATTTTACATTGCGTAAATTAAACATATATGTCTAACCAAACGAATTGTGCAAAAATGTAAAATTCAAATTATCGCTTGCTTTAAACCAATTTCAACTAGCGTCAAGTTCGTACTATGATTGCTTTCGCGGAGAACAAAAGATGCAGTAGAGATGATAAAATTGAATTTTTACAACACAATTTTTAGATTAGTAGTTGTAGATGGGGGGTTCTGCGCCACTCCGTCCTCCGGAGGGAGCTTATCATCAAAAAATCTCTGACGTCATCGTGTTTGGATGAGTATGACGAAGAGGATCAAGGACTTTTAATGAGTGTGAGAGAGAAAGAAGTACTATATACAGGGTGTTATAAAAATACAAGTAGTAAAAATAATATACGGGGTGCGTTCAAAAATGTGTATCTGTCAAACGTCACCTGACCTGTGGGTGCGTTCAAAAATTTACATCTGTCAAACGTCAGCTGTCAAATGTCATATGTCAAACATCATCTGTCAAACGTCAGCTGTCATATGTCAGACTCTGCGTGCGAAGCGTTGTGACAGAGGACAGGTATAGGAACCTGCGCCTGCGTGCGAAGCGTTGTGACAGATGACAGGTGTAGGAACCTGCGTCTGCGCACCATGCCATTTTACTCCTATGTCAAATATCTTGGCTGGTATTGCATAAAATACAGTAATAAAACTAAAGTGTGGTTTAAAAATATTTATTTATAACAGATGACAGGTGTAGGAACCTACGTCTGCGCACCATGCCATTTTACTCCTATATCAAATATCTTGGCTGGTATTGCATAAAATACAGTAATAAAACTAAAGTGTGGTTTAAAAATATTTATTTATAACAATTATTTATGGACAATAGATAAAATTTTATTACAAAGACGACATTGTTCCTGTGAAGAAGGTGGTCCATCAACGTGTGTGCTCCATTCAAGTCTGTTGTGGTGGATAAAACATGGAAGCTTGATCTGTAGAGTCCATCATTATACCACATCTTTTCCTGCATCAATCCAACTGTTGTGACTAGAATCGAAACCTAACCATTTGACATAGATTTTATTTCCCTTCTTACGTAAAACCCTTTCAACCAAAAATACATTAGGTTGTTTTGTTTTCTGCAGCTCTTCCTCGTAGAAACCACCGCTTATAGGCTGACCTTGTAAATCCTCCAACAGATACGTAACGGGATTTGTAATTTGAATTTTTAAAATTTTAAAGAGCTCCGTGGTCCAGTTGGGTATATAACCTTTTTGAAAAACGTGTTTTGACTTGCTGATGCGTACAACATCGCCAACCTTAAACTTTCCTTTGGCAGCTACTTTAAGATGGTTATAAACTGTTTTTAATAGGACATTTGCATTATTTTCGGTGACATCTTTAGGCTTCATACCAATTGTATGATGTATAGTATTATTATAACTGTTGTTTACATCTACATACAGATCTATCCACTTATGGTTACCGTTAAGAGTAAACAACTTAAACAGTTTCTCTTTTATTGTTCTAATAACTCTTTCCGCTATAGAAGCCTTTAAAATGCTGTATGTGCTGTAATGATTAATTCCATGTTTTTTCATCAAGCCTTGAAAATTTGAGTTATAGTACTCCTTTCCGTTATCGGTTACCATATTTTTGGGAATTCTTTTCGATTTTTTAAAAATATCCTCCATAGCATTGGTAACATCAGAAGCATTTTTTGATTTTAAAGGTCTCGTCCATAGATATTTGGAAAATGTATCTATAACAACTAAAATAAATTTATAACCCTTGTTTTCCTTTGCGTACGCATCCAATTGAGCTAAATCAGAAGCAAATGTATCATCTAATCCTTTTTGAATAAACCTGCGTCTAGAAAATGTTTTTCTAGCTGGTCTGTGCAACTCTTTAACCACCTGATGTCGTGCTGCAGTTATTGGATGTTTAGTTTTTGAAATTCTGTTTCACACTGACTAGTGCCACTTAAAGTGATCTTTAATATCTATAGTTTTTTTTTGTTTCAGTGGTGGTGGTGGATTAATTGGACTAAGAATTAGAGTTTTAGGTTTCGCTGTGGTTTCTAAAAGCTTCAACCTAGCATCTAAATTAACAAGTTCTTTCGAAATCTCTTCCGATTCCTTTTCTAATTTTGTGAATGATGCCTCAATGTTTAGATGTAGTGTGCGAAGATTGCTATCATGATATTTTTTATTAACAACATCATTATCCAATTCTGGGGGTTTCACATTGGATAGTTTATGATCTTGAAAATCATAATCTCCATCTTTAGTAAATGCAATAGTAATTTGATTTCGAAAAGCTTCGTTAAAACGCACCCTTTGATCTTGTTTAAGCGTAGATCCAAACTTATTCATGGTTGCAACACAAATGAGTTAAATGTAAACTAATTTTGGTATTAATAGAACTCAATAACACCAATAGAGCGAAGTTCTTCCAATATATTAGATATATCATTCAATGTGTTTGTATTTCCTGCATCCCTAGAGGCATCCAACTTACGCAATCGATCAATAAGCTGATTAATATTAGCATAAGGAACGAATTCTTTAGGCTTCTCGTTATACTCAACCAAAGCTCTGCCTTCTACAGAAGGCTTACCACGACTTTTAGCAGAAGGTTTTGGTTTTATAAAAGCCTTATATTTACCGCTTTTACTACCTTTTATTTGACCTGAAGGACGAAAATTTCTTCTTGGTGTAATCCAATATTTCTTGAAAAGATTTTCTATCACTTTCTGAAATGGTGTGTTTATGTGGATTTTTCAAAAATAAAAGATCATAAACTCCTATTTGATGGGGAACCACTCTGTCCTTAAATTTTAGATTGCCCTTGGAATCGAAATCAAAAGGCTTATCTCCAAGTCTAAACTTATTTAATTTTGGTAAAAATTTAATCATAGAGTAGTCAATATCTGGCGAACGTGAAAAATATTTTTGAAGAAAATAACGGGTTACAGGTGGAAAATCGTTTAAAAAGTCTTTTTGAACCGGCGAACGGCTCTGATTAAATTCATCTTGAAATTGTGTGATAGATTTATCCCACTCTTTTTCATTAAAATCCCCCTCCTTCTCCTCCTCCTCAGCCGTTTGGAAAACCTCATCTTCAACTTTTGAGCTCTCCCCAAATTCCTGTTGTTGTTGATGAGTTGGTAAAATGGTTGAGTCCAACATTTCACCATCGCTAACATCTGAACTATCTATCCGTGGATGTATAAAAGACTGATATGAAGAAATGGGTGTAGGCATTGAAGATATAGTTTTTCTTCGAAAATACATAGGGGAGACTGCTACATTTTTTGTAGGAACAACAGAAGATGTGGTGGTGGTGGGGGTGACAACTGTAGGATTTGGACTAGCGATCGACATTTTTTCTAAAGGTCCCAAAATAGGTTTGAAAAACTTATTAAGGGACTCATCTTCCTCTGTTTTCCCTAGTTTTAAAGCCAAATATTTCTTTCTTATGGCATTGGAGGCTTCTATTATACGTTTTTTTAAAATTTTATTTTTTTCCTCGTCTAACTTTCGATTGGACTTTATCATCTTGGTTCGATTCTGCAAACGGGTCTGTTCTCAAATAAACAGCTTTCAAACGGGTCTGTTCTCAAATAAACAGCTTTTAAACAGCTTTCAAACGGGTGTGTTTAAAATAAACTGCTTCTAAACAGCTTTCAAACGGATCTGTTCTGAAATAAACAGCTTTGGAACGGGTCTGTTCTGAAATAAACAGCTTTGGAACGGGTCTGTTCTGAAATAAACAGCTTTTAAACAGCTTTCAAACGGGTCTGTTTAAAAATAAACAGCCTTTAATCAAGATTCGTTATTCCTAAGATGATCTTCGACACCTTTATGTAAACCGACTGAAGGCATTGAAAAACATTAAACCTTTATATAGGTTTCAAATTTCAATCGATATCGACCATCAGACAAATCACAATCTTTAACTATAACTAAAAATCCATAATTATCTCTCCAACACTCCGAACAAATATCTTTAAACTTAACAAAAGCCATATCTGTGTTTACGTGATCATCATAAACATGTCTAAGATTCATATCGTTCATTTTGAAAAGAACTAACAGATTTGCGTTATCTCGAATCAACTGTTTTGGAATTTTGCTGTATGTTTGCGAGAGGTAGAATGAATCAATTACGTTATGTCGCCCTCGACTAAAGTAATCTCGAATAATATCCTGGTTCTGACTTACTACATCGTCAAATATAAAAACAGAATTCGGGGAGGCTTTAGAAGGATCTACAATCTCATCGTTTTCACTATAGGGAAAATAATTAATACCTGTCACCGATCGTAGGATTTTCTCCAACAGTTGATATTTTTGTTGATAAAGAGATTTTGAGTATATGTAAACATTTTCAAATCTGAGTCCATTTGGTTCAATTAGAAGACTGATCATGACGTTATTTTTACCGCAGTTACTAGGTCCACAGATCAAACCTCTAACAGTGTTTGGTAGTAGCACTCCATGTCTTCGAAATTTATTATCGTTTTTATTGGATTTATTTAAATCCAAGTTGATTATGTTTATTCCAATCTGCTGCTTTTCTTTTCGCATTTCGAAATAAAAGACGTGTGTTCGTTACAAGAGTTTTAGTTGGAATGGCGACTTTGAGAGGTGAAGGTCTCCTAAATACAGTCATCAATAAGCTTCCATTTGAGTTACATCTACCTTCCCATAGGTAATTACTGATATACTGTTTTAATTATCATTTTATTTTATTTTTTTTATTTTCCACTAGATTTTGTGGACCCGGTACTCGCTTAAAGCGTCGATTAGCTCGAGGAGACGTTGGAATACATCCCTTGGACGAGGCTTGCAAGGAGCACGATATAGCGTACTCGAAAAGTGATAACCTGGAAGATAGACATAAAGCAGATCAGAATTTAGAAAACAAAGCGTGGGAAAGGGTAAAGTCGAAAGACTCTAGTTTGGGGGAAAAAGCTGCTGCTTGGATAGTAACTACCGGCATGAAAACAAAACGCAAACTGGGTATGGGTACTAAAAGAAGTTTGAATAAGAAAAAATCATTTTCCAGCTCTGTCTTGAAACATTTGTGGATGTCTAATAAAAGAAATATTAGCGCAGCTCTTAAGATTGCTAAAAAGCTAATAAAATCAGCTGGAGGTAAAAATAAAATAAAACTACCCAGAGTTATTCCGGTACCCAAATTTGGTGGGGTACTTCCAGCCGTTTTAGTCCCTATTTTTGCCGGGCTTAGCGCGCTCGGAGCATTGAGTTGTGGAGCAGCGAGTGTTGCCAAAGCTGTAAACGATGTCAGAGATGCTCGAGAAAAACTTAAGGAAAGTCAAAGACATAATGAAGCCATGGAATCAATGGCAATAGGAAAAACAGGCAAAGGACTTTATTTGAGAAAATATAAATCCGGTTTGGGTTTATACCTAAGAAAAATGCCGTCAAAAAACTCCCTATAAAGCTACCCAAAAGAGCGCTATCCGATAAAGATTTACTTCGGTATGTCAAAAAGCTTAAAATCCCTCATTTTAGAGGTGTTTTTATGAGAAATTCTCTTCCAAACGGACTTGTATGGAAAAAAGAAGCGGGAATTGTTAATCTAGATTCTATGGAATCAAATGGTAGTCATTGGGTAGCTTTTAAGAAGAATGGATCTACTGTGGTATACTTTGATAGTTTTGGAGGGCTCAAACCTCCCTTGGAACTAGTTAAATACTTTAAAAAATGTAAAATTTTATTTAACTTAGATCAGTATCAAAACTATAACACATATAATTGTGGACATTTATGTTTAATGTTTTTGTATAATAAAAATATATAAATAGATGTTTTTTTGTTTTTTTCTATCAGTCATGTCTTGTACGTTTACCCTAAAGGGTCGAACCAGCACTATAGTTGCAAACTTTTTTCCTCCTATTGAATTAGATCCTAAATACGAGTATTCGCTTGCTTTAATATCCCTGAATACCTGGAACTCTATTCCCAACATCGAACCAGGAAGAAACAAGTTTTATTATAATAGTCAGGGTGAAAACATAACTGTGGAAATCCCGACTGGATCCTACGATATTGAAGGCATTGAATCATCAATCCAAAGTCAGCTGTGTGATCCTAGAGATAATATAATCAAAAAGTGTGAATTATTTAGTCTTAAACCTAATAACAATACATTAAGAGTCGAGTTAAAAAGTGGATTTGAAGTAAATTTCGAACCAGAGGATAGTATTGCTAAAATTCTTGGATTTTCTGCAAAAAAGCTTAAACCAAACGCTTTACACAAATCAGATCTTCCTGTTCGCATTATACACGTGGTGACCATTCTCGTTGAATGTAATATAATATCTGGGTCTTACTACGGTAACGACTTATCTCACACATTATACGAATTCAGTCCTACTGTAGATCCCGGTTATAGCATAAATACCTGTTTACAAGAAAAGGATAGATAATATCACGCTAAATCTACTCGATCAAGATACTACACCGGTTAAATTTCGAGGAGAAGAAATTGTAACAAGATTGGAGTTGAGAAAAAATGGGGTTAATTTTTAATAACAGAAATAGCTCCAGATACTACTTAAAAGAGTGTAATACATTAAACTCCTCATTCACAACTGAACTCTCTAGTTGGTCACTCACGTTTCCAAATATTCTGTTTCTACACACCATAGGTAGAAAGTATGGCTTCCGCCTTCGAAAAACTACAGATATTCAGCCCAATACGCTCTGACGAGAGTGTGGTGCGAGAAGAATGGCATACCTACCACCCTTTTACAAATTCATATAATAACAGTGATGAGATCGAGATTGTTTTAAATCAACAGGATACCTTTATAGATATTAGTGAAGGAGAATTATACATAGAAGGAAAATTGGTTGAATCAACAGAAGGAGATGGTGTTGTAACTACCACTAACAATTTCGGGGCATTCTTGTTTGAGTCCATATCATATGAACTGAATGGGAAAGAGATAGATCGAGTGCGTGAGCCTGGAATAGTTGGCACAATTAGAGCGCTTTTAAGTTTGAACGAACAGGAGAGTAAATCATTAATTCCAGCTGGCTGGAATTGGCCTGATGGAAATTTGGCAACTTTGGGAGCAGTTTCCAGACAGTTTAGTTTACGCATCCCACTCAGCTTTCTACTTGGAATCTTTGTTGATTATAAACACGTTATTGTTGGCAGACAAAAGATCCGTTTGGTTCGAGCTCGTACCGATAAAAACTGCTACAAAAGCACAGGTAGCAAAACCGACAGCATTTCCCTTACTACTATAGAACTGAAAGTCAAACACGTTTATCCCAACGACGCTGTTAAACTCCGACTTTTAGACGATTTTGCCAAGGATACATCGATAATGATTCCTTTTAGAACATGGGAACTGTATGAATTACCTGCATTGAAGCAAACAAAAAAGGATATCTGGATGGTTAAGACGTCGAGTAGCTTAGAACGGCCACGATACGTTATTGTCGGGTTTCAGAATGAACGCAATAATAACTCAAAATCTGATTGTAGTATTTTCGATCATCTAAAAGTGACAGATTTAAAACTTTACCTAAACTCAGAAGTATATCCTTACGAATCGTTAAATTTAAATTTTACCGAGAAACAAATAAGTGAGCTCTACAGAATGTACACAGATTTTCAAAAGTCTTATTATGGGAAACGGATTTCCGAACCTCTACTGGGCTTGAATGAATTTATTGATAACAGCCTTTACGTGATAGACTGTAGCAAACAAAACGAATCTATTAAAAGCAATACGGTGGACATAAAGTTTGAGTTTCAAAGTTTAGAAAACTTTTCCAATAAAGCAATGGCCTATTGTGTAATAATTCACGATTGCGTCTACGAATATTTTCCTTTATCAGGCACCGTACGCAGTATGTTTTGATCAGTTTAGCTGGAAAACCGAAAGAATGAGGGTGGTTGTTGTTGACGCTCAAGGATATCGCACGCCAGAATTTATGGTAAAAGAGTTGGCTATTTATGATGGTGGAGAAATGAAAAATTTCGTTTTTAAACCAAAAATTCCATACCAATTTTTGAGAGAAGATGAAAAGCGAGCCATCAACTATCTGTATGGAAACCACTTGGGAATACACTATAATACAGGCTACACCGAATATGAAGACTTGAATCAGATATTGTGCAAGAACTTGATTGGCGCAGATTTTGTCTACGTAAAAGGGTCAATCAAAAGAGATTTCTTAGTTAAGGCGTTTCAAGATATGAAGTTAAAAATCCCTAATATTATTAATTTGGAAAATGTATCAGGTTATTGTGTTCCAAAATTGGAAAAAGATTTTACTGATTGCTGTATTCATCATAGAATAGATAGTTGTGCTTGTAGTGTAAAATATGCTTATTTATTGTATGATTATATTAAAAGTTTGCTTCCGCAATAAAAAATATTATTTACTAAGCCAAACATTGTTTTTATTTCTTATAAATTAAAAATATATATTTTTTTTTAATTAGTATATCTCAAGATGAGGTGTAGTCCACTTCAGACGAGAATCGAAAAACATTTGAAAAATCTCAATAGTTTAAAAAGAGAGATTGAATTTTTCGAGTCCAAAAAGCTGTTATTTAAAAATTTTGAAAAACTTAGTATGGATTCAAAATGGGATGGTGTATTTACATCCACATCAAGATTTGCAAATGTTTCTACTCAAGGAAGAAGAGCATCTCTCTACCGGGAATTTAACATGGAGAACATTATTAAAGTTAGATATAATAGATCAAACAAACAGATTTTATTTGAACATAAAGATGGCTGTTCTATAAAATTTAGCTATGACTGTTTTATGGATAATAAAAAATAATACAATATATTTACTAAATAACTAAACCTATCCTAAACTCCCTAAAGACGTCTTCATATTAAGGGCGGTTGTTTTATGCGATCAGTCTTAACTGTTCCTAAATAACTATACACAACAATTAGTTAGAATTCTAGGTACTTTTCCACATCTTTATGACCCCAAGCAAGCGTGAACTCGGTACCGGGTATATACATATCGTGTAAATGTGAGCGGAAAGTCGACATTTTACGGTGAATTTGAGTCCCTTCTACGTCAACAGCAAGACGATAGTCATCAAGACTAAGTTCTTTGTTGCTGACGTAGTCGGGAACACCTTTAGCCTTTTTAGTCAACTCTCCCTCTACGTTGACACAATATGCCTTCGCCCCGGTTCCATAGAACTCCCAAATCGGTCTTCCTGCATATTCATCCTTCATTTTACCCAATATGGATTGATTTACAGGAATCCCGTGTTGGTTGTCTTGTGAGAAGTTGGATGTGTCAAACCAATCTAAATTTTCCTTCATATCTTGATAAAAGTCTGAATTTTGAATAAATAATATTAAACTGTCGGTGTCAGTGTAGGCCAAAAGAGCATTTTTGCCATATTTCGCTTTAATGTAGTCATAATAAAAGTTGTACATAATGGTTTTGGAAATCTCCAAAATGCAAAAACCTACGTAAATGGGCTTATTATATACGACTTTTACTTTTTCCATTTGAATGGCAACCAAATTCTCGCCAAATATGGCAACGTTTTTAAAATTAGGTTTACTAGTTAACGCTTCTGCTCCCAACCTCCTACCAACATTCTCCCAATGGGTGACCAGTTTTACATCTACCCTTTTATCCACGTTTTCCATAGTTTTTCCGAAAACGGCATTGTTCATCAACTTGAAAAAGTCTTTCTCGAATTTATTTCGAGCGGAATTTCTATGACGTGTATTTAAATCAATATACCTCTTCAACCAGGTTGACTGATTGAAGGATAAGACGCGGTGAATTTTGGCCAATTTCAACCCGTGTTTCAAAGCCTGTTGCAAATTTTTATAGTGGATCACATAACGTTCCTTTCTATTAAAATTTGGAATAAGCTTTGAGATTTTGAAGCTCGCTTGTGGTGAAACAATCGATTCTGGACAAAAAGGCAGTTCATTATGCAAATAGTGCAGATGTTCTGGATAGTCTAAATCAACCTCAAAAATGAAACCCGTGTCCGATACTTGTGGAATTTTTTCGATATCTAAATTTTCAATTTCGCTCTGTTCTAGCCACTTGAAATTACCTGTTGAGAGACTAGAGGACATAGCAGCCTCATATAAATTGGTTGCATCTAAATAGTGAATGCTTGAGGTAGGTTTGGAAGCGTTATAATGAGGTAAAAATTTGTTGTTGGCTACAAGTTTTCTAACACTACACTGACTGACACCTCCGCGAATACCACGCTTCAGGAAATGTACCATATCGATATCGGTTAAAAGCTCCAGTTCAATATTAGTCACTCGAAGGGCTGCGTCGAAACTCAACCCTGGACTGGTGTAATACTGAGCTGGATCTAAACCATAGGTCTTTAGGCACACTTCACGGAAGTTCTCGAATACCGATGCCAGCAATAACGAATCTGACCGGACATAGATTTCGGCAAATTGACCTAAAGTTTGACATTTAAACTGGTTCCACACAGCCCAAGCACGCTTATAGTCATCTTTGGAGATGTTTTCATTTTTCAAAGTGTTATAGAAATCTTTGTGTGGTGGGAGTTTAGTTTCGTCTAATTTAGAAAAAGAGTCAACGTATGAATATGGAAAAACACCCTTCTGTCGAATAAGTCGAAATTCGGTATCATTAGGAAAGTATTTTCTGATTTCGTGACATTGCTCAGAGCTTAAATTTTGGGCTAGCTTATCCAAACTGCTAGCCATAAATCGAAAAGAATCTAAAAAGCGCAGCTTTAAAAATACCTGCTTCCCCATCTCCGTTTTATAATCTTGTATGGTATCGACCAAAACGTTCTTTGTAAAGGAGATGTATCTCTCCTTGTTTTGAGCGATAACATCAACTTTTTCGTTTTCGACAGCCAGATGTTTGATAAACAGGTGGCTGTCAAATACGCTCAAATTATGGAAGAAAATGGGGATGTGTTTGGGAACTTTGAAATTGAGGTTACACACAGAGTGAGCTGCACCCCTAAACAATCCACGCATATGACAATGGTCACGTACCCTTTCATCTAGTTCCTCAAATGGCTTCTCACATATATGACAGGTGGAAGCGGTTTGAAATTCCTGTTCCTGCTCAGGAGTTAGAGGAAGCATTGGCGTTGGAGATTTCATGAATTTGTTGTAAATAGATTTGCAATCCGTTTCCAACAATTCCATAAACTTTTCCGCCGCATCGCAACCTCTATAGCTCCTAAGCATGGAGTGGGAATCATCGAACTCACATTTGATGAAGTAGGCAAAAGCGTATGGAACATGTTTTTGCGTTCTAATGGTGTAGGATGTGTCAGAGTTCAACTCATTTTTCTCTGTCTCTACCGGTTCTAAAATAGTTTCAAAGTCCGCGTAAACCACAAAAGGTACCTTTAATTTTTTCTCAAAATTCTCAAATTTCAAAAAAAGGCACGTCTTTACCATATTTATTCTTGCGTAAACCAGTTCCCGGTAATTTAACTGAAATATGTTTACAATCGTGCTCTTGATGAGCCTTCAACTTTTGTTCACTACAAAAATATACCAAACACCCATCACACAAATATTTTGCCTCCTTATGTTTCGATAACTGACTTGAGATCAAGCGGGACATGTTTCTTATTAAACAGTAATGGTTATTTCCATAATCATCGCTGATTAATAATATATTGACATGTCTATCTTTACGGGATGTGGAAAAGTGGAGAAGTCCGACAACTTCAATGGTATTTTTACCCTCGTTAAAGACTCTATCGAGTCCATACACGTTGATAGAAATATCATTGAGTTTTTCAAACTTTGAGATATTTTCGAGTTGGAGGGGAAATTCCAACCCAGAGAAATCTAAATCTCCAGTATATTGCGTATAGTTATTTACCCTATTTGCATGTTCCGTTCGAGGTAGAGGATGTAAAGCTGCCAAGACTGACCACATAAAACATTTTTGATCTTGATTCCGGATGTTTAGAACCGCCCTTTTTACTTCAATCTCTTTGGGTAGAGGTATATATGAAGACGCCTTTAGGGGGTTGTACTTATTTATACTTAATTCTAAGTGGAGGAGCTTTTGCAATGCCCAGCCTGTAACAAAATTAAACTTATATAGTTTTGAAAAAATTATAAAATTTCAATACGTTAGAGAGAGAGAAAAAACTTACCGCTATCCTTTTCCGCAAACTCCAAAGCTCTTTTAGCTAGGATCTCTCGCAGCTGGATATACAGCTCCTCCACGTCTGTCCCCTCCCCCGCCAGCCGGAACTTCGTAGCGAAGGACTTGATCTCCTCCACTTCTTTTGCAGGCAGGAGGAAGCGCCCGAACAGCTCCATCCCGACTTTAATGTTGCCAAATCGTGTGATTTGGGATCCTATTAACGTCAAAATTTTTTCCTTAAGGTGGTCCAGGTATTTCTTGACGTTAATAGGATCTTGGTTGGAAGAAAGCCGGTATGTAGCAATTCGGTTTTTAAAGGAGGTCTTGATTAGCTGAACGCCTTCCTTCTGCACTACACAGCAGTTGTTCCTGTGTTGCAGGGAGCGCAAATGTCCCTGATAGTTAGCAGTTGGAATAGCTACATTGCACTCCCTACAGTGTCTGGTGTTGGTGGAAGTGGAGGGTGCTAAAAATAATTAAATATTTTTATATTTCCGAGCTTTATATCAATCAAGAAATTTTTTAATTTTAGTCTCTTTTATTTGCATTTGTCTTGGTATTTTTTTTATTAAAATCTGTTAAGGTACTATTGAGAAATCATGTTTACATATTTTTAAAACCCTTTTAATTTAAATCGGTTTAGTTGTTTACGAGAAATTATACATGCAGACAAACGGATAGATATCTCTCATTTCACCCTCTTCAAATCAGGTCTGATACTTTCTATAATTTAATACTTAAATTTTCTGTGTTTTATTTATTAAAATCGGTTCAGTAGTTTTTTTTTTTTTTTGGTTGAGGTTGGAACATAAAAACGAACAAATCTACATATTTATTAAAGATTAATTTGATAAATGTTTATATTTACGTTGGCTTATAAATAATACAAAAACTATCCTGCTAGAATATTTTATTAGGGGTAGTTAACCCTCTTCATCCCTTTATTATGTCATGTTGTATATCGTTTTAAACAGAAAAATGTAATTATTGAAAATATCTCAAAAATAAAAATTATAAATTTAGGGTAAAGAGGTTGAGTTTTTTCAGAAATTTTGGTGTTAGTATTATAGCCCTCTCACGGTATTTCGATAGTCCGAAGACCTGTTCGCGTTACAACGGATTTAAGTTTTACGCGAATGGGAAATTTCATGGTAAATGTATGTTTTAACGAGAGCCGAACTTTCCAATGATTACCGTTATGGGTAATCGTTTAAGATGGAACAGCCCTTACAGCACGGGTGCCAATTTAAGCCAGCATATTTTACTGTGTATTAAATTTGACACAAACGACCGATCACGTAAAATAGCAAAACATAGGTTAGAAAAGCATAAAAAATAGTTTACCTTCTTGGTGGTCAAGTCTTGCCCGCTTCGCTACGGTTATGGGGACTGCTGCTGCGGCCTGTCTTTTCCTGGAGGGTGTTTGATGTTTTTCTTTTTGATGGCGTTGCAGGGCCCCCTCCGATTTGAAAACAACAGCGCACTTATCGCAGATTTTGAGTGCGATTCGGCAGTCCCCATGTCTCTTGAAATTATCTTTCCGGCTGAATTGGCGGGAACAGTATTCGCATTCAAATTTCATTTTCTAAAAAATTAAAAAACTTTCACAAAAATACTCTAGCACTGTATATTTATAAAAAATTAAAGACATAGAGAAACCACTTTAAAAATCACTGACACCTGTAACTATTTTTGGGAAAAAAACTGTACTTACGTTTGATAGAAGAAAAAAGTTGAAATATTAGGTTATTGTAGCTGTTTTTGTTGTTGTTGCTTTAAAGGCTATACACCAAATGAGATCTGACCGCTACTGTTGTTAGATAAATAAAATTTATTCGTGAGATTTTTTAACCATGTTCTCCGAAAACAGGATGTTGCCCAACCGCAGATCTTGTTTATCAAAAGCTTGCTGACTTTGTTGATCTGTTGTGGATTTTTTTATTTTAATGCAAAACATATTTTTTAATATTACCAATGTAAATAACTATAGATACAGGGTATTTTAATAGCATATAAATATCTGCCAAGATATTTGACATAGGAGTAAAATGGCATGGTGCGCAGTCGCAGGTTCCTACACCTGTCATCTGTCACAACGCTTCGCACGCAGGCGCAGGTTCCTATACCTGTCCTCTGTCACAACGCTTCGCACGCAGGCGCAGGTTCTAACACCTGTCATCTGTCACAACGCTTCGCACGCAGGCGCAGGTTCCTATACCTGTCCTCTGTCACAACGCTTCGGACGCAGGCGCAGAGTCTGACATGACAGCTGACGTTTGACAGATGACGCTTGACAGCTGACGTTTCACAGATGCAAATTTTTGAACGCACCCACAGGTCAGGTGACGTTTGACAGATACACATTTTTGAACGCACCCCGTATATTATTTTTACTATTTGTATTTTTATAACACCCTGTATCTAGTACTTCTTTCTCTCTCACACTCATTAAAAGTCCTTGATCCTCTTCGTCATACTCATCCAAACACGATGACGTCAGAGATTTTTTGATGATAAGCTCCCTCCGGAGGACGGAGTGGCGCAGAACCCCCCATCTACCACTACTTAGATTATCACTTCCTTTCAACTAACAAACATAATGTTCCTGTCAAGTTCCTTCTATTCTGGCCATTTGTGCTTGCACGGAGAACACTAGGTAAAGGACATGATAAGATAAGTATTTATTAGCTTTCGATAATCATTTCCCCGACTAATTTCAACTAGCGTCAAGCTCGTCCTACTCTGGCGATATTTTGCTTGCGCGGAGAACTGTGAAGGAGTACACTTAGGGGGGGAGGGGACCCTACCAATAAGTACAACGGTTGACGATAGAATGCTTTTTATTAGGCAGATGTTAAAATGTCAAAATGTACAATATAAAGTTAGCCACTCATAGTAAAGTCTTTGCACTATTGGCCATTTGGCCTATTATCACATCTCCCCTTTTTTGGAGTGTCACATAACAATTAACAAATAAAAATATAAAAAACAATAAATACTATAAAACAAGTTTAACAAACAATCCTATCTTTAACAATGGTAGCAGAAAATACTTAATATTGTGTAGTACAGATTTAAAAGATCTTAATCTAAAAATATAAAATTTTAGAAAACTGGACGCTATTAAAAAGTCAGAGTTTCAAATTATTAAAGTTATGTTAGTACAAGTTTTACAAAAATTATACACAAGTAAAACTTGTGAGTCCTTTTACACTTTTGGTTCTTCAGAGTCTTTGAGCACTTCTTAAATTCTTAAGTTTGTAGTTATGTGGGTAGCAATTATTTTATTTTAAAATTTTAAATATTTCAACTTATTTATTCAAATTGACAAAAGTACTCAAGAAAGATTTGTAAAATTTGAAATTAGTATTTTACTGCTTATCTCTTTTTTTTTCCAAAAATAAAAAGAAATTCGACTTTAGTTAAAATTTTAAAT
This sequence comes from Oxystoma pomonae, assembly GCA_963921995.1. Lineage (NCBI taxonomy): Eukaryota > Metazoa > Arthropoda > Insecta > Coleoptera > Brentidae > Oxystoma > Oxystoma pomonae. The sequence continues at coordinate 75,474,913 of OY998167.1, read as the reverse complement.
AGTTATGTAAACTTTTAATTTATGTTTATTCGATTCTTATCTCCCCTTTAAAAAAAAATTAAAACTTTATAATTTTACAAGTGTGAATAATTAGATTTGATTAAAAAAAATAGTCAGTTTCATGCAAACATTGCAAGCTAAAAAAAAATGATTAACCTTTTATTTAAATTAATTATTGTAAAATAGTCTGACACATGAGAAAGTAAAATCTTATTATGTAATAAGAAAGATATTTTACGTTTTTAACTATTATGTAATAGATAAAAAAATAGACAAACTGTCTAGTAAAGTGAAAAAATGTTTACTGGATGACAGGATACTTACTGAGAGCTAGTTTTTTATGAGTAAGCAAAGCAAAAAAATATTGTTTTGTGTCACTAAAGTTAAAAATTGCAAATTCTAGCATTCTTTAAAACTAGAAACAACTAGTAATCCAGTCTAGCTGATCTAATGACTCTTCGACCCGACCTGGTCGTAAAATCTTCAGGAACCAGATTTGGCTCATCTTGTTCACTAGAAGTTCTAGATAAATGACTAGGAGTTTCACTACTAGAAGTTTTACTACTAAAAGTTTTACTAGTACTAGGACTAGGCGTCAAATGAGCAAATGTAATTTTTTCAAGCTTGCCAGGACTATTTACAGGAGAGTTTTGGCTACCGCAACTTTCAAAACCTTGAAAGTTACTGAAGGAGTCATCGCTACTACTACTATTACTATTATTATCTATTCTATTAGCGTCAGTTTTTTCCCTATTCTTAAAACTACTACCATTTTTGTCATTTTGACAACCGTTGTTTAATTTTTTATCAATCTTTGAAGTTGCAGTTTGCAAATTTGAAGTTTTTGAAGTTTGAAAATTTGAAATTGAAGTTTCTGAATTTAAAATTTCAACATTATCTGAAATTTGAGAGTTACTACTTTGAGAATTACAATTTTGAGAGGTTGAAGGTTGAAAGTTTGAAGTTTGTGAACACGAAGCTTGTGAATTTAACGTTAAAAAAGTTGTACAATTTTGTACAGGGTTTTGTATACAATTTTGCACAGTTTTAGAGAAAAATGTACGACTTAAATTTTCACTATAAAAATCATTTTGTGGGTTTTTAGAGTTAAAGTTTGAAGAAAAAGTTTAACCACAGTTCAAATCTTGAGAGTTACGAGACGTTGACAAGTTCTGATTAAAATTTTGAAATTTTCTACGATACGATTTCTGATGAAAAATTTATCATTTGTCAAACAAACTTGATAAGTCATATTACCTAATATATTGGTGATTACACCCTCCTGCCAAATACCTTTAGGTTTTATTTGAACCATGACATTTTCATTTAAGTGCAAATCACGCAAAGCTCTTGTGTGTTTATCATAGTAGAATTTTTGTTCAAATTGAGAATTTTTTAAAAATTGATTGTACTGATTTTTATTGTACATTTTTGATTGCAAATTTTTATTTGTTTGTGGCAAAAGAGACCTTAAATTACGACACATAAGTATATTGGCAGGACTGTGTTATCTATCTAATGGAGTGTTTCTTAAATCTAACAATGCTAAATATGGATCTTTTTTATCTAAAAAACTTTTACGTAAAGTGCTTTTGGTGGTTTGAATTGCTCTTTTAACAGCCCCATTGCTTGTTGGATACCTTGGTGAGCTTTTTATATGTTTAAATTCATAACTGTCTGCAAACTTGAAAATTCAAAGCTTTTAAATTCACTACCATAATCAGTAATTAAGATTTTAGGAATGCCAAATCTAGAAAAGCAAGCTTTGAGCTTATTTATTACATTAAAACTTGTAAGATCCCTATTTAGGTTAGAAACATCTACATATTTTGAATAATAATCTGTTACCAAGAGAAAAGACTCATTAAAAAGATGATACACATCTGCAACAACCCTGTTGAATGGTATATCTGGTATCTCGTGGGGGATCATTGGCTCAGGTCTTTGGCCTTTTTGGTAGGTTCTACATAAGTGACAAGTTGTGACAATATCTTCAATTTGTTTAATCATACCTGGCCAAAAAAAAGAAAGCCTCGCCTTAGCAATACATTTGTTTCTGCCTTGATGACCATAGTGAATTTTATCGAGCAAATATGGTCTACTATCTTTTGGAATTATCAATTTTTGTCCCTTATACACCAAATCCTGTACTATATTTATTTCCCCCCGAAATTTATAATAAAATTTTAGATTTGTTGGTAACTGAGAATAACAAGGCCACCCATTTTTGACATATTTTTTTAGAGTGTTTAATTCTGGGTCTTTTTGAGTGTCATTTTTGAGTTGTTTGATTCTCTCGTCACTTGCATTCAATTGCATCGCTATCAAACACACCTGTGCATCTATCTAAATCTATACCTTCGTTAAATGTCCTATTTTCAAAAGCTCTACTTAAGGTGTCTGCTATTATTAAATCTTTACCTGGCTTGTATATGAGATCAAAGTCATACTTTCTAAGTTGTATAAGAATACGTTGCAATCTAGCTGGGCATTGATTTAATGGTTTTTTAATTATATGAATCAAAGGTCTGATCAGTTTCTACAATAAAGTGTTTACCATAAACAAACTGAGAAAATTTGTCTACCCCAAAATAAATACTTAAAAGTTCTTTTTCAATTTGACTGTAGTTTTCCTGAGCTTTGGTCAATGATCTAGAAGCAAATGCGCAAGGCTTACCATTTTGCATTAAACAAGCACCCATTCCTTTTTGAGATGCGTCTACAGATATAGTACTAACTTTATTTATGTTAAAAAATTGTAAATTTGGACTTTTACATACTTCATCTTTTATTTTATCGAAAGCAAGCTGAATATACATCTTTTCTTAACAAATCTCTCAAAGGTGCAGTTAAATCTGACAAATTTTTGACAAACTTTGACAAATACGTCACACAGCCTAAAAATCGTTGTAAATCTACTTTACTTTCAGGTTTTGTCATATTTTTTATACCTTCCAGCTTGGAACCATTTTCTGAAATCTGATGTCCCATGTATTTAACACTATTAAGAAAAAATTTACATTTGTTTTTATTAAATCTTATTCCATTTTTGTCTGCTCTATCAAACATTTCAGTTAAAATCTTTAAATGAAGCTTAGGACAGCTACTGTCCTCAATGTCACCAAATATCTCGGTCATGTACTGCTGGAACACCTCCGGACTACTGGACAACCCGTATGGAAGTCTGTTCCAACAATACCTGCCCCAAGGTGTACCAAAGGTTGTTATTTTGGCACTATTTGGATCTAAAGGTACTTGTAAAAATCCCTGAGCCGCATCAAGGGTAGAAAAATATTTTGCACCAGAAAACTTTAAAGTAAGCTGTTCCAAAGTTGGAATTTTCCAATGTTGTCTTAAAGTTACACGATTTACTTCATAAGGATCTAAATAAAGTCTCAAATCACCGTTGGGTTTTCTAACTATCACAAAAGGATTCAGCCACTCAGTTGGCTCATTTACTTTACTTATAATTGCCTGATTTTCCAACTCATCTAAAGTACTTTTAATTTTTTCTTGTAACCCAAAAGGAACATTTCTAATAGGATGTATTTTTGGCACAGCATCTTTTTTTAACTGTATCTTATATGTTTTTTTAAACAACCAATACTATTTAAATCGAAAGAAAACTTGTTCAGAGAATTATCGCAAATATCGTCAACTCTTTTTACTATATTCAACTCAATACATGATCTCAAACCCAATATTGGTATACTATTTGGTTGGTCAACCACAAAAAAACAAAATTAAGTAAAATTTATTTTTACAAAGCAATTTAAATCAATTTTTCCTACTATTGGCAAAGGATTCTGTGTATAGGAACAAAGACTAACATTCGTTTTTACAATTTTTCTAGGATCTATGTTTAGTTTATACAATAGGTTAAGAGGAATAACATTTACCGAGGCTCCTGTGTCTATTTTGAAGGTGATTTTCTGCCCAACTGTATTGCCATTGTGGATTGTCAGACAAGTTGTCCAAGACGAGTCCCCAGAGCTCCCCGATACACCATTCACCACCGTCGCTGCAGCCTGCATCATGTCTGTTTGCTGTGTCATCTCGATTGAATCTAAAAATAAAAAGTTATGGTGTGTATCGAAGTTAGGACCATACTTGTCGATCATATTTACTTGACTGTTTGAATTTTGGTTTTGAAAAAAATTATCTTGACTTAAAAAATTTGAATTTTGACCCGTACAGTTATTATAATTCGAACTTCCACTAGTAAAAATTGAATTATAATCATTTAAATGATTATTTTGCCCACAAAAATTATGATTCGGTCCACCAAAATTAGACGTTTGACCAAACTCATCATTGAGACCATAAGTATCATAATTTTGACCTGGAAAACTGTTAAAATTTGAACTAGTGTGTGGAAAATTTTCAAAATTATCTTTGAAATTTACGTTTGATCTTCCTCTTGGTCGATTATTTTGAAACCTACTAGGATGTCTAAAATTATTTGACCTGAAATTATTTGTCTTAAAGTTATGATTAAAATTACGCTTGAAATTAATATTTTTAAAATTTTTACACAAAGGAGAATTAGAAAAATGGTTAAAAAAATTACATGACCTGCATTTTTTTCCTTGAGCCGGGCATGGATTATGGACACCATGCTCATAATTGCAATGCTGACATCTTGACGTTGTCCGAGCTGTCATCTGTCTGGATCTCGCCAGACTTGATCCCCGTCCTTGTTGATCTTGAGAATTTCGTTTCTTCTGTTCGCAGCAGCCATGTGAAGGAGTGCACTTAGGGGGGGAGGGGACCCTACCAATAAGTACAACGGTTGACGATAGAATGCTTTTTATTAGGCAGATGTTAAAATGTCAAAATGTACAATATAAAGTTAGGCACTCATAATAAAGTCTTTGCACTATTGGCCATTTGGCCTATTATCACAAGAACACTAGATGCGGTGGAGATGATAGATCGACTATTCGATATAATTGTGTAAAAATTAAACTGAAACTAAGACTGTAGATTTTAAAATTTATAACATTTAAAACATCACTTCCCTAACACCTAACTTCAACTAGCGTCAAGCCCCACCCTAATCTCCAATAATATGCTTGCGCGAAGAACATTAGATGTGTAGGAGAGGATACTTTAAAGTTAACCAAAGATGATTTTCTTTTAAATTGTATCAGACGCGTGGCCGCTGCATCCTTGCGTGTAGGTTGCTAGTTTCCTGTCTCCATCTGACGAGTTGCTTCTTTTTAAAGACTCGTTCCTTGTTTGCGGACCCTTTTTGTCCCGCAGTGTCCCATCTTCGTTCGGGATTCTACTATCCCGGTTTACTTAAAACGTCAAATACTTTGACGTTAAGTAACCTGGAGAGGGGGAGAACTCTTTCAATCCCTGCCTCCTCGTACAGATCATCTCTTCATCTGATCCCGTCTCCTTTAATTTCCGTCGCGAGGGCACCTGCGATGCCCTCGTGTAATTGCGATTTTTTTTTTATGACGCTGACGTCCTTATTGTCCAAATGTTTTCGAAGTATTTGGCGAATCTTCGCCGATATATACCCGAGGTCGGCTGACGCTGTCGTCTCGCGTTTCTCTGTACCCAAGTAGCACAAAGACGTACCAAAGACGTCCATAGTATGTCCGCTCAGGACATTCGGACGTCCCTGGAATGTCCATTTTAGGACTTGCGACGTTTTAATGACGTCTTTAGGACATCTTTTGTTACAAAACCAGATATCCATAAGACGTACGTTCCAGGACGTCTTAAGGATGTCGGTTTAAGACGTCCCAAGGCACATTTCTGGGGCAGTTCCAGGACATTTTTGGTATCGTTTTGGAGATATTGAGTACATTCATATAAACATAATTACAAAATGAACTTTCCAAAAGTCAAATCATACAAAATATTAAAACTAGCTCCCCACTAAGGAAAAATGGAAAAAAAAACTTTAAAATGATATTTAAATGAAAGTGTATAACGTTTTCTTCGCAATTCACAAAGAAAGAGACAGAAATATCACCCGACGACATCCGACGTGTAATCTGAACGTAGTCCTGATGAACTAATCCTGATTACTCGCTAAATCTCAATCAAACCCTATGTTTGCATTACAAAAAGGCTATTTATGCTTCGGTTGTCTGTCGGTTTTGAGTGTTTCGAAATTTTTTTCAAGGAACCTTAAAACTAAAAATTGGCGGAACATTACCAAAAACGCCCTAAAGATGTCTTAAAATTTTTAACCTCAATTGGTCCTTAATTAAACTGGATTCGAAGCGGACGTCTTATGGACATTCGGACCTAAATCGGACATCCCGAGGAAGTTCTGTTCTACTTGGGTACTGAAGGTGCTTCTCCGATTCTATCGAGTTCAGTCCTTATTGTCAAATTTTTTTTTTCGGATGGTCTGACTATCTCTATAGGTATTATCCTAATCTGACAACTTTAAAATAAAATTTCCATTTTTTTATTTCACCAGTTAAAATACCACAAATTCTCCAGTAAAACCAACAAAAAATGTGAAATTTCTTAATACTTTTTAGTAAAAAAAAAATATTAAGAAAAGTTGACCACCCCCTTAATTTTTAAAAACAAAAATAAATTTAATTACCACCCAATTAAGTTACGAAAAAGAAAAATAAATTTGACTTTAAAATCACAAATTAACCAACAGAGAAAAAAAAGGTGTCCTTTTTGCTCAAAAATCCAGGTTTTAACTGCTTCCTTAATTTTTCCACTGGTGACTTTTGCTTGTGTGCTTTTTGCTTTTCTTTGAAAAATTAAATATTTTGAGTTCTCTAATAATGGACAAAGATGCTACCTTTCAACATAAAATTATTCTTGTTACTTTTTACTAATAATACGATAATGTTACGGGTGCACCGACCATTTATATTTTGCTAATTCGGCAGGACTATAATTTAATTTGAATTGAATTGAATTTTGCGATTTGCGAATTTCTTTAGTTGCTGTAAAAAAGGCATTGGAATTTCAATTCGACCGAACTACTTAGAAAGATTTTTATTTTAAATTAAACAAACGCTACTTAGCTGAAATAAAACGAACGCAACTTTCTACCAAAACAAAAATTTGAAAAAAATATGTGTGAAATGAAATAATTTGAGTTATTTGTTATGTTGATTGCATTTATATACCCTAACCTGCTCAATAATATAGCGAATTCTGCCAACTTAGCGCAAACGATCGTCTTATGTGACCTACAGCTGGTTTGAAAATTTATTTACACAAAGTTTTATTAGTGCTTGATAATTTATTTTAATTTAAAAGTGGGCTAAGTTTTAGTATTTTTTATTTATTGCAGTTTTTGGTTCCCCTCCAAAAAAAAAAATCACCTTGGCATACTCACACGAAACATGACAAAAATTTCAACGTTCGTTTCCTTTCATTTAATTTTTCCTTTTTTTGTTTTTATTACCAATTTTGGAAACGGCCTAGCCCTTTTGGCTGCGCCGACTCTTCTTTTAATTACTGTAACGTAGGGTATCTGATTTTTCGTATTACTTGTGGATGTTTTTACTGAGTTTAATTTATACTGAGCGAAAATTTACTTTTAGAAAAACGTACACTTTCCGTCTAATTCTTAAGTAAACAAAAATTCTTACGAGCACATGCATTGCCTACTACAAAAAAAAATTACGTGGTGTAACAAACAATGCACTTTCTGCCCAATTTCTCAAAAAAAAAAACAAAAAATCAAATTTTACGTTGAGTTAAAAAACTACACTTACCAATTTTGTGCTTTCTTCCTATTCTTGTTAATTTTTGCACCTGGCGATTTAGTCCCGCCTAAAAAGTTCCAAGTGTTCAAATTTAAAGTTTTTCCAAAATATCCCCGGTTTTCAGCCTTGTTTTCTAACTTTAGGCTGTGTTGAATTTGCGGTTTTTTTCTCTGGTTACTCTTTTTATTTAAAACAAAATAAAATACGTGACCCCGATGGGTCTTTATGACTGATTTTAAATTCACTTACAAATCAACATAATTTAGTCTATTTTCTATTATGTCCTTATTTTTGGTTCAATTTCTGCGCAAATTTTGACCAACTTTTTCCCTGCTTTTTAAAATTTGTCCCGGTTTTTTCCTTCGTACTTTTTTGAGCTCTTTCCCACTATTTTATCGCCCTATTCAATCTTATATATATATATATTTCCTAACTAGCCGCGGTCTACCTACAGAAAATAAATTCTGAGTATATATATATATAATAATAAATCGCCCACGCGAAAAACAACAAAAAATCCAAAATAATACCAATCACAGTCACACGATCACTCTAATCACAAAAATAATTAACTTTTTCTCGCAGACTTTTGAACGAAAAAACGTAATGCCAAAAAAATATTTAACAAAGAAAAATTGTAATTTCTTAACTTCGATCTCTTTAACCTTTACGGAGGGAGATAAAAAAAAATTTACGCACCACACTATATTCGCTTTTAAATAATTAATTTAAAAAATCACTATACGCTGAAAAAAAATTTTTAAACACAAACATATAATTTTGTCCACTATTCTCTCTTTGTCAAAAATTTCACCCTAGTCTAAAGCTCACCTTAGTGAACCGAGTATCCTTAAAATAGGCGCCTCCACCATATCACAGTAAAATACAAATTTAAACTTTCATTCAAAAAAATAATAAAATGGGCACTAGGTGATTGTAAATGGTGAAAAAAGGTTAAGTAAATTTAAGTGGCCCTAAATGAAGAGAGATGAGGGTTTGACGTTACACACTTTAACTTACGTTATGTACAAATTCTACGGTGCCCAATTGACTCTGAGCTGCTCGGTCTGCCCGTTAACGCTCGACGCTTTGACCCCTTTTTCTTTCGACTCAAGATGGGTACCCCTTTCGGTTCTGGTTCCCCTTCGCTTCCGCGGTTTCTTAATAATTTTCTTGATCGAAAAAGAGCTCTTTACGAGCTCGCACTTGAAAAACGAGTCCCGATCGATTCTCTCGATCGCCAGCAATCACCTTCTTTCCCCCAATCTCTTGGTCGTTACTTTTTCCGATACAAAGATTGTTGAGAAAACCTTGGCCTGCTGACTGTGTTTTTGGTTTCTTAATTTCTGATTAAGACCTTGATAGTCTTATTTTAATAATATTTTCGCTAACTGTGTTTTCGGTTTATCAATTATTATTATTAACGACCTTATTCCCTATTTCGGACAATCGTTACAATATGAATACATTAGGATGCTCTTAGTAATTGATTACATTTCCAAGAAGATTCCCCCATGATAATCATCAAAAAATTAATAATGAGTGGTTCCTCTATGGTTATTTATGCACTCCTTTGTTCTATTGGGCATTGACAAAATAAGATGGTCTATATCATATTGAGCAACACTCATCCAAATCCTCCTTACGGCATGCCAGAGTTCATCTAAGTTTCCAGGGGGACGTGGTAGTCGACTAAGATTGCGACAAGTAAGGCGATCTTGCTGGCCATTCCAAAGTCTCTATGCTAAGTTCATGTAAGAAGTCCATAGTTTCACGAGCAATATGCGGTCTGGCATTATCTTGTTGAAAGATCGCATTTGGGATAGTTTGTAGGTAGGGATGTAAAACTGGCTGCAGCACTTCATCGATATATCGCCGAGCAGTCAGAGACTAGAGGTGATCTGCTTCCTAAACATATAGCACCCCATACCATGATACTTTGCTGTCTTGCTGTATCACGTTCAACAGCAAAGTCACGATCTCACCTCGAAATCGCCTAACCCTCAAAACCTGGATTCGTCGCTGAAGCTTATGGTATTCCATTCGTCATTGCAGTTTTTCCGAGCTCTGCACCACTCCAAGCGGCGAGCCTTATGTTGTGGGGTCAAAGGTAGCACCAAAAGCGGACGGTAAGCCCTCAGCGCCATACAAAGCAATCTTCGATTAACGTTCATCCTTGAAAACACTTGTCCTGTAGCTGCAACTAGAACATCTCTTACTTGGCGTTTACTGTCCCGTCGATTTCTGAGAGCCTGAGATGCCGTAAATCACGACCTTGTAATAATCTAGGGCGTCCAGAACCCACACAACGTCAATAAGTCTCATCATTGGACCAAACTCTCTAAACTCTTAACACTGTTGATGGATTGGCATTAACCCTTCTTGCAATTTCCTGTAAACCAAAACCAGCCTCTTTCATGCCCACGATGCGTCCTTTCTCGAAGTCGTTTAAATGATGAAATTGTTGGCGACGCGAACTCTTGGCATTTTTATTTTTTAAGTAAACTGTAAGCAATCCAAAAAGACTACGAGAACGAAAAGAAATTTTCAGAAAAGGTCTTTTATGTGTTGGTTGTTTTTAAAAATGCTATTTCTGGTCAGTTTGTATCCGAAAACGGATCTCGCCTTTTTTTACGTGTATATCGAGTTCGTTAGACTTATGTCCAGCCCTGTTTCCTGGCAAAATTTTCGTTGGATCTCGTTTTTCCCATTTTTGTCCAAATTTATACACCGTTAGTGCGCAAACCCAAGCTATAGGGGGCGCCAATAGTGATGTGTATAAGTTTGATAAATGTAACCAAGTCGAGGTCCGATGAGCTGGCAACGTTGCGGATCTCGCCTTGCACTTTTTTTATGTAGGTATATTAGAAATTACTATTTTTTCGGCGAAAAAGTACTGTTTCGGGCAAAAGCGAGCATTTTACGTTTTATTGTTTATAGAAAAAGGTATATTTTTGTTGGCAATTTCAGTAAGAAACATCATAATCTGCCCGGCCCGGCTTTTTAATAGGGCTCCCTATTATATATAAAATAAATGGCGCCAGCAGGCACGTATACCCATCCATAAAATGTTTAAAAAAAAATTTTTTTCAAAAATTTTTTGCTTGAAAGTGAAATTACTTACCTATCTTAATGTGAAAACCGCGTCTCGCAAGCTGCTACGGTTCGTGAGTTAGGTTTCTATAAGTATATTTTTCGAGATATTTTTTGACACTTTAAAATTGATACAGTTTTATATTATTAAAACCGTGTGTCCTTAGCTGCTACAGTTTGTGGGTTACGATTTTTTTTTAATATCTTAAAAACTATCTTCATCATAAATATAGTTTTTATAAAAAGTACAATTATCCATCTGAGCGTGAAAACCGCGTAATGCTAACTGCTACGGTTCGCGAGTTACGATTTTTTAAAAGTTTAACCCCCATTTCTACCCTCTTCGCAACCCTCCACCCCCACCAAAAACTTATCAGCTCACCGCCTGGGGCCAGATATTTTTTGTGCCAAATTTGATAAAAAATCGGTCCGGCGGTTTTTGAGTAATCGTGTTACAGACAGATAGACACCATGAAAAAATTTTCTAAATTTGTCTTTTTTGACCCAAATGACTTATTTTTAGTAGAAATAAAAAACTTTTTTTTGACGATCGCAATAGCCTCCATACTATGTATAGATGGCTAAAAAGAATGAATCATATTTAAAAGTCAAAATAATATATTTTACGATGCTTTAATAAAAAATATGGCATTGGCAATAGTCTAGCTGGTTGAACAAAAAAAGAGCATTAGACAAAAATTTATTTTTGCTGTAGAAAATTAGCCAGTAATTTTGAAATACTCTTCGATTAACTCCTTTAATGCTAGGGTTCACTGCGTTGCTAGCGGTGAAAAAAAATATATTTTAGGAAAAGCAGCTTAAATTACACGCTTTTTAAACAACGGTAACATTTTACTGTTAGCCTAATTTTTTTTATTAAAAGTTGTAAAGCCAAATAACTCCTGCCTCCTCCTTTGCACATGTTTTTTAAATTAGTCCATGGTAATTTTGAAAGCAAATACCTTGAAAACGACTCAATCGATTTTAAGAGAAACAAAATATTTATAAATAGCATTAAAACATCTTCAAAAAAAGGTGCAACTCGACCTACTTTCCCTAAGTAGATTCTGGGATGACAGGCACCCCTCGGAGGTGGTGCGTTCTAAAAGAGTTTTAATTTTGGAAAAAGCATATTAACAAAAAGCAAAATCGGCCTGTTTGAGGAAAAAAAATTAAAATTTTACGAACCCTCGGAGGGGGCGCGTGCTACAAATGCTACAATTCAGTTCGAGGGTTTTTTCAAATGTCATCAAAAAATATATATTTTTTAATAAAGTTAAATATTATAAGGAATATCGGTTTTTCCAATAAATTTTTAAAAACAATATTTAAATTTAGAAAGTTTAAATTTGTAAAACGACTAGGTCTCCTATAAATATAATAAATATCTAGAAATACTTTCTATATTTTACCAAACCAACTTTTAACCAAAACGTTTTGTTCCAGCATCACGCAAAAACTTCTGAACCGATTTTGATTGGAGTTTCACTACTGTATATGTATTTATAGCATCAAAATTGCTTCACGGAAACGAAAGTTGATTCATCGAAGCAACAAATGTACTTTCGGACCAAATATGTCATTTGGAATATTCGTTTGGAACGGCGATTATTCATAGCTAACAGCTGGCCGCCCGCGACTTCGTTCGTAGATTCTTCCTCTTTCTCCACCTTACCCCACTTTTATGCCCTCAAACCTTTAGCCCCTTAAACCCTTCCATCTACTCGAGTATCCGCTGTACCTAAAGTTTTTTCCGTCTTTTTTGCTTTAAAGGGTCATAACTTTTGTTCCCGAGAACCGATTTTGACGAAATAAAGCCTATGTACTCCCCAGGAATCCAAATAATGCAGCCAAATTCTTCCAGTAGTTTTTCTTGCAAAAAACACTTTCTTTGATTCCGGTTTGATAGGCAACTTATTTTTTACCAGTTAGTTGTTTTTATCGATCATGGCGGTGGGGGGAGTAGAGGGGTAACAAAAATTGCAAAAATAGCAGAAGGACTTTTCTCTATTCCGGACTTTATTTCCTTTAATTTAATACCACTTAACCCATATTTTAGTCGGTCAATAGGGGGGGACGCGTAATAAAAAATTGCAAAAGTTATCAGAATGTCCTTTTTGATTCCGGACTTTATTTCTTTCAGTTTTATACCCAAAAAACCAATTTTTAAACAGATCAAAATTTTTATAAAATCTGGGGGATAATCCGCCCTAATAATAGAGGGTTGGTGGCAAAACGCTAAAACACGTGTCCATCTATTTTATTAGTAGAATCTACAAGACCAATTTCTAAACCTCTAAGACTTCTTCTGAGATACAGAAGATCCCTTTACCCCCTTCGAAATAGAATTACCCCTATTACTCCAGTTGAAATTTCGGAAAACGCCAAATCACGTGTTTATTTATTTGATTACTAGAATCTACTATATAAATTTCCAGATCTCTGCGGCTTTTCATTTTCGAGATATACAAAAACCTCTTCAAAATTTCAACTCCTATTTTTACTCCCTTAGAGATAAATTTAAAAAAAAATATTTTCTTATCGAGCGCTTACGTCACAAACCCAATAGACACTTAAAGTTAATTTTCAGTTTTATTAGTAATCGAATCCTTATCTCTATCGAGTCGACCAATCAAGCAGGTGCACTTTTAAAATCATGGCGAATGCGTGACAGCTCCAGCTGATTAAATGCACGAAAACCTCGTTAGGTAGGATAAGGGAGTCGTAACATTACGACCGTCCCTGCATACGAAATGATGTTTTGACGCATTTGATTAGCTGGAGCTGTCCTGCATTCGCCATTAGTTTAAAAGTACACCTGCTCGATAGGTCGACTCGATAGAGATAAGATTACGACTGCCGATAGACCCGAAATTTAACTTTAACAGTGGGATTTACTAAGATCTAAAATAGTACCCCCCACAGGTCTAAATATTTACACCTGTGGCGGGTACTAAATTTTAAAACCCATTTCAAAAAACACTTACCCATAGAGAAAAGATACAAAGTTATTGATTATTTTGTATTGTTATTGCAAAATACCACAGAAAAACTGCTTTTTTTCTCAAAATATTCCATATTTTAGGAGAAAATGCCCTAAAACATTTTTTTGGACAGGTTTCAAAATGGCAAATGGTGAATACGCCAAAAATTTGGCACATATTAGCTTCATCATCTGTGTTTGAGGTTATAAAGTTGATGATTTTTTAGACCACCTTTGGGGGGGGGGGGGTGGTTTAAATTGATAGCCCCAGAAAGGATTGTTTTGTGGCAATTGGTAATAAGTTCCTTTATAATTTCCCTAAGCAACCGTTTTTACAAGAATTAATTTACCTTATTTTATATCCCAAGTTGTTCATTATTCAATAAAACACCTCCAATTTTGTCCAGAAAAACGCCATATTTGGAACCCGTTTTCACCACAAAGAATATATTTATGAGGGCACTACGAGGCAAAGCAAACATAAGGGAAGATCACTGATTATGCACGAAAACTGTCTCCAATGAAAAACAAAACAAAAAACAACTGTACCTATTCATTTATTTACAAACAGAACTGAAATTAAAACATTGAGTTTATCTAAAAGCTTAATCATTAAACAAAGCTTTTCACTGAAAAATCGCACTCAAAGGTCTTAACTCTGCAGCACCGAACAGTTTGTTGAGCCGACATGACTTCTTTGTGAACGCATCAGTTCGATTCAGGTCTGTTTTTAGCCGCATTTTTTTTCATGACCTACTTTGATTAAATATTTTTATTTGTAGTTTGCGATTGCGATGGGTTTGTGTTTGTAAAGTTTTTTCATACTTTTGATAGATAAAAACCCCTTTTAAATAAATACAAAGTTAATCTAATTCTTATTTTATGATTATATATCGAAATGGTTTTGTGACAGTGAGTATTAATCGCGAAAATCAATAAACAATGGTAAGTTTTGATAAGAGTAACATATAACGTCAATTTTAATTTGCTTAACAGAGTGTTTACCATTTAGATCCTTAGGGTTAAGAAAAACTTATTTTAAATAGAAATTTTCTTCTTAAATCCAAAAAAAGATTGTGTTAAGATGATTATTCACTAAAAAAACAATTAATCGTCTTATAAATCAAACTATGTCGAAAACTCAAGGAAGTTGGTATAAAATGCTTAAAACCAACAATTTCACTTAAACTTAGGACCTGTCTAAAATAGGCTAAACCCTTTTAGTAAATCCTACAGTAAGTGTCTACTATGTCCTTAAATTTTCGTAGCTGTAGGTCAAGTGGTTTGACCTGTGTGTGTTGATCTATGGTCTATGGTGTTGACTATACCATTATTTTATTAGTATAGATGTTTTAACGGTTATTATTAATATTATGACACCTGTAAGCCTGACAACACCGCCGGATCTCACCTTGCTATATACTCCACTATTTATACAAACGAGGATCTCTACTTGTGCGCAAATTAAAATCGGATCTCATTCTACCTTAATTTTATTTAAAAAAAATTAAAACCGTATTTCTTTACGCCTCTCAGCGGTTTCCCCTTATATTTAAAGTGTGTAGGAAGTATTTAAAATATATACTTTAAAACTTATGTCTCTTCTGGTGGACTCGGGTTGTCCAAGTTTTATTCGGATCTCAACTTGTTAAGAAAACGTATATATTTATATATATACAGGGTGTTTCAGGGAGAAATGTACATAGTGAAATCGTAAGTAGTATGGACCAAGGCCTTTTCATATTTAGAGTTTATTTTTAGTTTAATTATAACTCCATTTTTAACGGATATACATACAAAATCTCGAAAAATTTAAAAGTTACCTAAAAAAACTACTGAACCGATTTTGATGAAATTTGACAAAAAAATAAAGATTTCAAATGCCAATTTAACCCTATAATAAAAATTGAAAAATCAGATTCGGACTTGTTTTTTATTTTTTCAATTTTCGTAAATTCAACTTACATTTTGAAATTTTTGACACTGCACAAAAGAGCCAATAAATGGTACTTTATAAAAAGTAGAATCAATTCAACAATTTTTACTTTTTTCGAGAAAAAAAAATTAAACTTTTTTTTAATCAAAAAAAAAAATCAGGTCCAGATGAGTCGATTAAAAAAATAGAGAGTTCGGACCTGACATTTTTTTAAATAATATTTCCAACACTTTATTAAGTATGTATGAGGTTGTAAGAACCTGGAGCTTTTAAATACAAGCTGTCATTTGTAAATTTTTGGGCATTGATATCACAGGTATAAAAAAAATAAACTTTTTTTTTTTCGAAAAAAGTCGAATTGATTCTACTTTTTATAAAGTACCATTTATTGGCTTTTTTTGTGCAGTGTTAAAAATTTCAAAATGTAAGTTACAGGGTGTTAAATTTACGAAAATTGAAAAAAAACAAGTCCGGATTTGATTTTCCAATTTTTTTATAGGGTTAAATTGGCATCTTTGTGTCAAATTTTATCAAAATCGGTTCAGTAGTTTTTTTTTGTAGGTGAAATTTTTCGAGATTTTGATAAATCACCCTGTATATCCTTTTAAAATGGAGTTATAATTTTTCTAACTATAAATTTGAAAAGGCCTTGATCCATACTACTTACTATTTCACTATGTACATTTCTTTCTGAAACACCCTGTATATATACAGTAGGTAAAATTTGTTCTTCTGAACAAGAATTAGTAAAATATATCTTTCTAAACTCCGTCGTTTCAGAGATATTTGCATTTAAAAATTGTTAATATTTTCTGAGAAGCACCCTTTACTACGTGGTAGAAACTAGTAGTAGTAGTGGAAGACAACCTCAAAATGCTTGACAAAAACCCTAAAACATGTCATTGTCAGCACAGGTAGACTTGCTTGGTAAATTATTTTAAAGGCGATTCCAAAAAAAAATACAAAAATTTTAGTCCTTAATTCAGTGAAAAAAAATATGAAATTTAAACAAAATAATCACATAACTGTTCTTCGATTAATGATATCTAACCATTGTTCAAATCTTTCTAGAGAATATTGAATCGCCCTGTATATATATATGCATTTTGTCTTATACGCCTCCGAAATAGAGACGCTTTGGATGTACTCGCCTCCGAAATTACGAATTCGCCTCTGATCCAATACGAATCGACGTGTATAACAATTTTTTACAGTTGCTATAGTCAAGGGAAGGCCTTAGCCAAATTTTTCGTCGGAGGCCTATTGGTATGATATACACATACAGTTATACAACGTAGCTCACGATTTTGCCACCACGTGGCGATGCGATCGTATACACATATACACCGTAAATTTGCAAAAGCCACTGGCTTGTCCGAGGCAGGGTTGGAAATTATTATCACTGTCAATTGCTTTTGGCGACACACATTCATGGTCATCATCATCATAGGCAATCACTCGATACCGAGTATGATTTTCCTCTATTTTGTATCTTCGTTTTTTATTTTTTCAATTTTCGTAAATTCAACTTACATTTTGAAATTTTTGACACTGCACAAAAGAGCCAATAAATGGTACTTTATAAAAAGTAGAATCAATTCAACAATTTTTACTTTTTTCGAGAAAAAAAAATTAAACTTTTTTTTAATCAAAAAAAAAAATCAGGTCCAGATGAGTCGATTAAAAAAATAGAGAGTTCGGACCTGACATTTTTTTAAATAATATTTCCAACACTTTATTAAGTATGTATGAGGTTGTAAGAACCTGGAGCTTTTAAATACAAGCTGTCATTTGTAAATTTTTGGGCATTGATATCACAGGTATAAAAAAAATAAACTTTTTTTTTTCGAAAAAAGTCGAATTGATTCTACTTTTTATAAAGTACCATTTATTGGCTTTTTTTGTGCAGTGTTAAAAATTTCAAAATGTAAGTTACAGGGTGTTAAATTTACGAAAATTGAAAAAAAACAAGTCCGGATTTGATTTTCCAATTTTTTTATAGGGTTAAATTGGCATCTTTGTGTCAAATTTTATCAAAATCGGTTCAGTAGTTTTTTTTTGTAGGTGACTTAAATTTTTCGAGATTTTGATAAATCACCCTGTATATCCTTTTAAAATGGAGTTATAATTTTTCTAACTATAAATTTGAAAAGGCCTTGATCCATACTACTTACTATTTCACTATGTACATTTCTTTCTGAAACACCCTGTATATATACAGTAGGTAAAATTTGTTCTTCTGAACAAGAATTAGTAAAATATATCTTTCTAAACTCCGTCGTTTCAGAGATATTTGCATTTAAAAATTGTTAATATTTTCTGAGAAGCACCCTTTACTACGTGGTAGAAACTAGTAGTAGTAGTGGAAGACAACCTCAAAATGCTTGACAAAAACCCTAAAACATGTCATTGTCAGCACAGGTAGACTTGCTTGGTAAATTATTTTAAAGGCGATTCCAAAAAAAAATACAAAAATTTTAGTCCTTAATTCAGTGAAAAAAAATATGAAATTTAAACAAAATAATCACATAACTGTTCTTCGATTAATGATATCTAACCATTGTTCAAATCTTTCTAGAGAATATTGAATCGCCCTGTATATATATGCATTTTGTCTTATACGCCTCCGAAATAGAGACGCTTTGGATGTACTCGCCTCCGAAATTACGAATTCGCCTCTGATCCAATACGAATCGACGTGTATAACAATTTTTTACAGTTGCTATAGTCAAGGGAAGGCCTTAGCCAAATTTTTCGTCGGAGGCCTATTGGTATGATATACACATACAGTTATACAACGTAGCTCACGATTTTGCCACCACGTGGCGATGCGATCGTATACACATATACACCGTAAATTTGCAAAAGCCACTGGCTTGTCCGAGGCAGGGTTGGAAATTATTATCACTGTCAATTGCTTTTGGCGACACACATTCATGGTCATCATCATCATAGGCAATCACTCGATACCGAGTATGATTTTCCTCTATTTTGTATCTTCGCTATCTGTGTTGTGCGTTTTGGATGGTTATATAAGCCAATTCTCGAGCCGCACACTCTTCCATAGTCCTGGCACACCCAGTCTCCGGCAGCAGCCGGGTGTTGTTGGTCATCCATTCTTCCATTTTGTCGCTCCTTTCTACGTTCTCTTTTTTCCGTTTCTAGTCTACGTCGTTGCTCTTGAAAAGTTTGTGCTCCTTCATGGACTGTTCGGCGCCATGAAACCCTATCGTTTGCCGTATTCTCGAAGTTTTTTATATCGATGTGACCTTTCATCATATTGCCTTTGAGAACGCCCTTGTACCTTTTTTGTTGACGTCCTTGATTTCTCTTTCCCTCCTTCAGTTGTCCATAAATTATCTGCTTTGGGAGACGTGTTTCGGGCATGCGGATAACGTGACCAGTTCAAGGAAGCTGGTGCTTGAAGATAAGGGCTTCTATACTAGTTGTTCTGGCTTCTTCTAAAACACTTATGTTTATTCATCGGTCTTGCCATTTGATTCTCAGTAGTCTTAAATAACTTTGGTGATATTTTTCTAGTCGATATGCCTTCTGTAGGTGGTTCACGTTTCGCATCCGTATGGTAGAGTTGGTATTATAACTGTGTTGTAGACACGAAGCTTGGTCTACGCATTGACGTCGTGATTGTTGAAGACTCTCCGAAAGCCGCCCGAACGCTGCGCTAGCACATGGTAGGCGATGCCGTATTTCTGCGTCAATAGTTGCATTTGATGATATGTGGCTCCCAAGGTATGGGTAATGTTCCACGTTCTGCAGAGGATGGCCATTTATGGAAGTGTTTGGAGCTTGGAGATTCGTACCTGATTCTGGTTGGTGAAGAATTTGTGTTTTGGCAAGATTGACTTCTAGGCCAATGCTTTTGTAGGCTTGGTTAAATGCGTTGATTACCAGCTGTAAAACTTCCTCTGTATCGGCCATAACGACATTGTCATCGCCGTACTGCAGTTCGATTACCGAGGCCGTCGAGACCTTAGTTTTTGCTCGCAGTCTGCCTAGGTTAAGTAGGCCACCGTCAAATTTATATAGAATTTCCACTCCCGGCGGTAGATGTTCCTCAACAAGGTGAAGCATGGCACCGAAAAATATAGAGAATAGGGTGGGCGCAATAACACACCCTTGTTTAACGCCTGTCGTAATCTGGAATGACTCTCCTGGTCCATCGTTGCTCAGGACTGTTGCATTCATATTGTCGTGTAGTAGTCTAAGAATTTGAATATATTTTTGAGGACATCCAGCTTTTGCCAGTATTTGCCAAAAAGCTTCTCTGTTGTCTGAGTCAAATGCTTTGACTAGGTCTATGAAGGCCATGAAGAAGGGGCGATTTTATTCTGTAGATCTCCCTTGCATTTGTCTGGCACTAAAGATTATGTCAGCTGTGCGTCGATTGGGCCTAAATCCACGCTGTCTCTGGCAGATTTTGTTCAGCAGTCGGAATTAATCGGTTTGATAGTATCCGTGAAAGTATCTTTCCAGCAACAGAAAGAAGAGATATACCTCTGTAGTTTTCACATTGGGCCTTTTCGCCTTTTTTGAAGATGGTATTTGAAGATGTTAACTATAGAGGCGATTCTAAGTTCGGCAGAAATGGTCTCAGTGGTCCATATTTTACTTATTAGAGTGTGCGTTTGGGAATTAAATGCGGGACCCCCTTGTTTGTATAGTTCAGCAGCGATACCATCTGTGCCTGCTGTCTTGTTATTCTTTAGCTGTGTGATTGCCTTTTCGACCTCCTCCAATCTCAGAATGTCACTTAGGCGTTCTTGTGTAGTTTTCTCTGGAATTTTGTCGAAGATGTCGTTATCGATCTGAGACCCTCTGTTGAGTAGTTCTAGGAAGTGTTCTTTCCATCGTGAATTGCTAGAGGATCTGTCTTTAAGGAGCCTTGTTCCATCCTTGGATCATAGAGGTATCAAACCTTGTGTAGTGGGGACATATATCATCATCTTAGAAGCTTGAAAGAAGGCTCGGGTGTGGTTGGACTGCTTGTGGTTGGGTTGCATTTCATGTGATTTTGTTGTCCACCATTGTTTTTATTAATCTACGTGTTTGCCTTTGTACTTCTGCTTTGGCTTCTTGGTATTGTCTTTTCTTTTCGTTAAGAGTTAGGGTGGCTTTTCCAAGCATTATGAACTTTTCTCTTCCTCTCAATAAGGTCTTGAATTTCTTTTTCGTGCTCATCAAACCAGTCTTGATGTTTTCTTTGTGTGTAGCCGACCGTTTCTTCGGAGGCAGATATTATTGCTGTCTTTAACTTTCTCCAGTGTTCGTCAATATTCTCCGGGTATTCTAAAGTAGCCAGCTTTTGATTCAGAGAGACTTGGAATTTTGTTCCGGTTTGATCATCTTTAAGGCTACATTGAATATTCTTCTGATTTGCTTTTTTTGACGGCTACTTCTTGGTGGAATGGGCAAGTTCATTTTGGCTCATATCAGGCGATGGTCTGTCCAGCAGTCGTCTGCACTCGTTATTGCTCTTGTAATGTTTACGTCTTTTTGATCTCTGGAACGTACAATAATGTAATCAATCAGATGCCAGTGTTTTGACCTCCCTCGGGTGTTGCCAGGAGGTCTTGAATTTGTCTTTTTGTCGGAAAATTGTATTTGAGATTATGAGGTCATATTCCGAACATAAGTTTGAGTCGCAGTCCGTTTGAGTTCATGTTTACAACCCCTTCCTTGCCAATGACGCCCTTTCATAGGTTTGAGTTCGTACCAAATCACCTAGGATGATAAGTTTATCAGATTTAGGTACAGATGTTATGGCTTCATTAAGTTGATAATAAAATTCATCTTTTTGGTTTTCATCAGCTGCAAGAGTTGGAGCGTAGGCGCTGATTATAGTAGCGTGTTCTCTTAAGTTATTTTTTCTTTAAGTTTTTTAAGCAACCTTCGCCTGCTCTTCTAGTTTCACTGAGAGCAGCGATATCGATGTTATATCTCCTTAGTTCACGTGCCACTATTGCCGTTCTTCATTGTGGTCTTGTGATTGTGTCTGTATCCATAAGTGTACGGATATTCCATGTGTCAAAGTTCATTGGATTTCTTTTGTTTTGACCGCATGTGGTGTACCCACTGGATTTGGTTGTCCAGTCGAGCAGTTGTTGGCTGGCTATGTTTAGGGTACCTTTTATAGCCCCTTCCCTTTCAGGGTGGGCAGAGTGGATCCTAAATAGGGCTGCAGCACACGAGTTGCTCTACAGCCAATCCTTGAGCAAAACGGCGATCACGCTTCCGCCGCTTTCGTACCGGTTTGTCACTAAGAGCTTCCAAACCACACTGTCCTGCTCCCGTCGCAACTTGTCGATCGCTGAAAGACTTTGGTGTGCTTCGACTTAATGGTCTTATGTGTCCTAGAAAGTATAGGATCTCAGAGTAGAGAATGCCTGTGCGAGACTTTTATTAACGTAGACATGCTGATGCACAGTCAGCAAGCCCACGGTCCCTAATAACGAGTGACAACAATAGCGTAAAGAATACGACGATTGAGTCCCTCGAGATTAGGCCAGCTGATTGCACGATCGAGCACTAGACTCGAATCGTGGGCGGGGGGTCGCTACATCCCACCGGCTACAGGCTACAGGTAGTATGGGTCGCCCAACTTCCCATAGCGGACAAATTCATGCCACAGTGGCCTGATCTTTCCGGCCTGACAGACAACATTCATGGTATATACTGACTGACAAAGTATAATTAAGTCAGGTCCCAGTAAACCTCAGGAAAAATCTTTTAGTGGATTGAAAGAGGCTACTCTCTTAATTCAATTCCACTTCCGTTAAAAGAAGATATTTTTTGCGAGAATATAACTGAAATTTCTATATTTTCCTTTTTGTAAGCATTGCATTTTGTCTTATACGCTTCCAAATTACCCACACAGTGGTCGCACTGACCTCCCTTTGATAATAATGCATACCGCGCCTTCATATTTTGGAGGCGTGTAAGACGAAGCATGTAAAAACTATGTGTATAAATTGCGCCGCGCCGCAAAAGTATATCATTTTAGCAAAAACTTTTTATTTTTGTCTCAAATGACAAATAGTCAGAAAAAACCTGTAAGAATCAAGGAATTCAATGAAGTATTCAATCTGTTTTCTTGGTTGAAGTAGAAAATTGTCTTGATTCTGAATGCTTTTAAAATTAAATTAGAGTTTTCCTATCAGACATCCAACAAGTTTTTCTTTTTAAAAAAATTTATAAGAAAAACCTTTTCCTAATTCAAAAAATGTTGTCTTAATACAAGACCCCAAGAAAAATATTTTTTCTTGGATCATAACAGGCTATTGTCGCAATTCAATTCAAATTGCTTTGAATTAAAAAATTATTTTTATGAAATAGCTTCTAAATTTCTGTTATTTTTGTGTTTTGGCTTATCGCGTCCAAATTACCTACACAGTGGTCGCATTAACATCTCTTTAAATAAATAAATAAAAGTAGGAGGCTAATGCATACCGGGCGTTTATAGTTTGGAGGCGTGTAACAAAGCATAAAAATGTCTATAAATTGCGCCGAAGGAAACGGAAAAAACTTTGTAAAATATAGCATTTTACCAAAAAATTTGATAAAACATTGTTAGCTGTGATCTGGAATTTTGTCCCAAATGACAAATGGTCAGGGAAAACCTGCACAAATCAGGGAATTCAATTAATTATGAATCAAGAAAATAATAAGCTTCTAAGAAGGATATAGCCAATCTGTTGCAGTGGCAGTGCCAGGAGGGGGGGGGGCGATCGCTGCTTGTGGTAACCCTAAAGTCTTTGGAGAAAAACCGAGAAATTGCAGAACGTTCCTTTAAAGACAATTCATAAACAAGTTTTAGGGGGGTAATTTACCCTGAATTTAAATTTTTTACGAAAATATTTAAAAAATCTAAAATAGGGCAAAAATTGCGGCGCTATAACGCTTTTGATATTTACGGTATTAGTTTAATTTTGTGTTTACAATGGCATTAGTAGTGTCACTTTCTTAAAAATTTTCGCCTGCTGCGCTTTGAAACGTTGATATTCACGATTTTAGTTTTATTTCACTCAAAAATTGCATTTTTAATATAATTTTCTCAAATTATCCGCGCATTTAAACAGTTTATATAATAAAAACTGTATGAAACAAACAATTTAAAATCTCTCTCTCCGCGTTTTGTTTGTATATATTGATATGTTCCTCATAAAAGATATGCTTTTATTCTAGTTTTTTGTTTCGTATCGAAACCGCCTTCCCCCTTTTCAAATGCCACTCTCTGTTGTCTTGTTTGAACTCGAAAATTGTCTTGATTTTGTATGTATTTGAAATTAAATTAGAAAAATATTGAACCATTTAAAAATCATATAAAATAAAACTTTCAAAAATCGAATAATAGATACCTGTAAACGTATTAGAAATTGGAAGAAAATACCTATTTATCTAGGTATTAATATGACTAGGTATTAGGTTTGCAAAACAAATTTTACGACGTTAACAAAAAAGTGAAGAAAAAACGCAAAAAGTAATTTACTATTATTGCACCCTATCGGAGGCGAAAGATGTGAAATTGTCTACAAACCATCTCTAAAACCGCTTTTTTTTCCAGAAAATAGAATAATATTTGAAATTTTTATAGTTTTACAGCTTTAGAGGAAGTGTCAATACTGCTGGAGGCATATAGAACGGTACGGCCTATATTTTTATACAAAATGGAGGTGATTTGACTGCCCAACTAGCAATTTGTCGACGTCTCAACGTTGTGCATCGCGTGCCAACGTTGCGTCGCAATGTTTACTTTTACTCAAACACCACCCACTTTTGCACCAATTTGGTGGATGATTTTTTGGTTGAGTCAAGGTCGCGATCGCGACTACAGTTGAAGTAATAGTTCAATGTGTTTTGGAGTACAATTATTTGTTCAAAATATTATTCATTACGTAAAATGATAAATACACTATTCGACTACAAAGTAAACTAAAATAAAATGATATTCCATGTCATATATCATGTTTTGCATCATCATAACATGCGAACCAATGCCAAAATATATAAACAGACGGTAGTTTACTGTCAAATGTACAGTTCGTAGCTCTAAAAAACAAGCGCGCCCTCGATTCAGATGATTTTATAAAATTTGAAAAAAATCATGATTTAAAAATCGCTTCGAAAATCCTCTAAAGATGTTGCTTAGGATTCCTAAGAACAAAATACGGATTTTTATATGCAAAAAGATCGTAGTTTATTGTAGAAAAAAGCAAAAAAATTATTTTTAATGTTTGTTTACAAATTAGCATACAATGGTTTTACCAATGGCGGCACTTATTAGTTTATATGGCAACCAAAGGAGTCCCGTGTCTCGACTGCTTTAACTACTTAACTGTGTTTTGAACGGATCCCTTAACTTAAAAGACGCGAACGCGCCTCAATTTTTACCCAATCGAAATTGCTCCACAGTTTGGCTTTCTGCTGCTCACTTAATTTCCGTCCTTGTTGTTTACACAGGACCTTCCTCTTTTTTTCCGCCACACTGGGGAATCACTTTCAATGACAGCTGTCACATGTCAAAATATCGAAGAATATTTATACCATTTGTTCCTTTTCATAGTGAAAAATGTTCAAACAAAACTAATAGAAATTTTATAAAACACTTGTTAGTTACTTTTACTGAATTAATTGACGTTTGTATGACAGACAGCAGTGCTCCAAAATTGGTTTGTTGCAAACATAACAGAAAAATTAGTTAGATGAAAGCAGGCGCGCCCGCGTCTCCAACAAACCGGCTAGAAAACGTGGAGTAAATTGATCAATTTTTGGTTTAGCACACACCGGTTTGTAGTCGGCGCCTTCACAACTAAGGAATTACAGTTAGTACAATAGACGGTCATAAATAGTTGTGATGGCGACTGAAGTTGTGATAAACGTTTAGGCGTCGTATAATAGTCGACGTTGTCGACCGTCGCCATGATAACTATTCTTTATCTGTAAAACAACGTTTAAAATTAGTGCAATTCTAATTTTTACAACTTGCACAACTAAAAATTGCTAGTTGGGTGCTGCTTATGCGGAGGCGTCTTCCATTTCAAAATATACCAAAAAATTGTATATAATTTTGTTGAGAAATTCTTACCCCTCTAATGTTTTTCTGATTCAGAAAAAAATTAGATGCTTATATATACAATATATACACGCGTAGAGTATGTTGAAGAGTTTTGCGCAGCATACCAGTGTATAGCAATAAAATAGGTCGTTATGTTTAAGCAAGTTTTATTAGTAAAACATCAAAACGATTAATGCAACATAAAACGTTTTTTGGCGCGGTCTTTTTAACTACTTAACCTCTAATTTACCTTGACAGTTACAGTATAGTTTTCACACAGAAGTCTAACTCTAGTACACACACAATATAAACATAGTAACACAGAAGTGTAACTCCAACACCCTCCTGCAATTCTGTGTTTCTATGTACATCTAAAAAATTTCTCATATAATCATATAATTTCTCAAACTAAATTCCTTATAAATCTTAAGAAAGTTAAAAAAAAAAACTTAATTACTCTTACTTTGAATTTTCTTTTGTCTGTAAAACATCTACAACATTAATCAGTTCTCTGAAATATCTAAATTTTGTGCATGCCAAAGGCTTTGTTAAAATATCTGCCTGTTGCTGATCTGAACTAACATACTTCAAAATAATTTTGTGATCTCTTAAACACTCTAACAAAATAATGTTTTATATCTATATGTTTTGTTCGTTTATTCTCTAAAGTGGAAGCCATTTTTATGCATGACTATGATGATTGTCCTCAAAGATTGTCACAGGATAAATGTTTTTCTTAATTATTTCTAGCTCAGTAATTTCCTTAGAAAATAAAATAATATCATACACATACATAAGCAGGTAAGTATCAATCTTAAAATATAAGCAAGGATCTTTTATGGAGCGTTGGAAACCTAAAGAAACCAAGAATTCATGAAAAACTGAATTCCATCACTTTGGGGCTTATTTTAAGCCATATAAAGACTTAGTTAATTTACATACCAAGTTTGGGTTGGTACCTTCAATTCCTTCTGGTTGATACATATACACAGGTTCCTCCAATGTTCTATACAAGAATGCTGACTTCACATCTAACTGCATAACATAATTTTCTTGCACATACGATGATAACAACACTCTAATTGTCACCATTCTAGCCACACGAGCATAGACATCTTCACTAAGCACACTCTGCCTAAACCCACGAGCTACTAGTCGTGCCTTTTTCACCAATTCACCATTCACTTCTTTTTCTTTAAACACCCATTTAGAGTCTACCATTTTCACATCATCAGGTTTTTCCACAAGCTTCCATGTCTTATTTTCCATTAATGAGTTTAGTTCCTCTTTAATCGCCATTTTCCATCCTGCATTATCTACAGCTTCACTATAGGACTGTGGTACATCTGATGGTAAATTTCCAGCTGACATTGATGTTATAGTCACGCAAGTATGTTGGTATTTTTGTCAATCTTTTTGTTCTAGTCTGAGTTTCAGTCCTTTGTTCTTCTTTTTCTTGTGTTTTTATTGGTATTCTTTGAGTTTTTATGTTTGGTTCTTCTGTTCCAGAGTCATCATTTTCCTCAAATTTCACTTTTTCTGTATCATTAAACATTTTCAACTCATTAAAAATTACATTCCTTGCATGTACTACTTTCTTTTCTCTTGGGTTCCACAGTCTATAGCCATTCTCAGCATATCCAATCATAATCATCTGTTCGCTTATTTTGTCAAGTTTTGAAAACCTGTCTTCCTTTGGCATTAAGTTATAAGCACAGCAGCCAAATAACTTAATTTTGTTTCGGTTAAGCAAATATACTGCCACTCTAAGCGCCTCTCCCCAAAATTCCTTCTTTAGCTGTGAATCAAACAAAATGCATCTTTCCTTTTCTAGCAATGTTCTATTCAGCCTTTCGGCTACCCCATTTTGTTCTGTATTCCGTGGCACAGTATATTGCAGTCTTATACCATTTATCTTGCAAATATTCTCCGCCATTGTCACACCTTAAGCGCTCTATCTTTGTGTTAAACTTACTTTCTACTTGTCTCAAATAATCTGCAAACTTTTCTAGAACCTCTGACTTGTTCACCATCAAATAACAAACTGAAAAATGAGAGTAGTGGTCAATGACACTTACATAATATCTTTTTCCATGATATGTGGGTGGATTTATGGGCCCACACACATCTATTGACACTACTTCTAGAACTCTTTGTGGTTTTCTCGAATTTTCCAAAGCTTTAAACGGTAATCTTGTTTGCTTTTCCTCTAAACATGTTTCACACAGCTCTAACGGTGGATATTTACTTGAGTGTCCCATCTTTCTGTGCATTAGCATTTTACTTTCCATGCTTGTCAACTTTACTGATTCAGCAGATATGTGAAATGTCACAAAATATAAGTTTCGAATTCTTTTTCCAGTCAACAGTATTTTTTGATGGCTCCTGATGATTGTTTTTAAAGCTTACTTCAAGTCCAACTTCCTCTAGTTTCCTGACTTTACAGTAGATTATGTGACAAATCTTTACACAGCCAGACGTTTCTAACATTTATTTCTTTTCCAGTCTCGCTTCGTAAGTTTAAGTTTCCTTCTTTTATGACCTTCAAGTTTTGTCCTTTCTTAGCTACGTTTACTTCCTGTGTAAGATTTTTTACATTTTCCAAGTTTTTGGCAAATTCTTCTTTGAGCAAGTGGTGTGTGGCCCCGCTATCTACCACAAACCTTATTTCCTCTGTTCCAAAGCTTCCAAGAATCTGTTCATTTTCCATTTCTCCTGTCAAAAAACTTCTTCTTCGTCTTCGTCCTCTTTTTCTGATACATTTGCCTGTCTATTCTTATTTTCTTCTGAATTACTCCATGTATTATTTCCTTTCTTGTACCTGTTTTTAGGACAATTTTTGCGCATGTGCCCCTGTTCTCCACATAGATGACACCGATAAGGGAAGTTTCCTGTGTTTTTAGGTGCAGTTTCACCTGGATTCCTATTAAAATTCCTGTTTTTGTATCCAGAAAATGCTACATCATTCTTATTTTCTGTGTCCACTGTTTTGTTTCTTCGGGATTCCTCCATTAAAAGCTTGTTTTTCACAAATTCAACAGTGATTTTTGTCACCGCATTGTAGCTATCTGGCATAGCTGACAACAATTGGCATACCAATTCTCCTTGTTTTACCTCACCCCCAGCAGCTTTCAACTCACAAACAATTTGA
Organism: Oxystoma pomonae; assembly: GCA_963921995.1. Lineage (NCBI taxonomy): Eukaryota > Metazoa > Arthropoda > Insecta > Coleoptera > Brentidae > Oxystoma > Oxystoma pomonae. Next base: position 75,445,969 of record OY998167.1, on the reverse strand, counting down.
TCAAATTCTGTAAAGAATGTATTCATGCTACTTTTTTCTGTGAATTTTAGCCCTCTTAATTTTCTTTGCAACTGCACTTACGTACTAATGCCCTTTTTTATGTAGGTATTTTCCAAAGATTGCATCATTTCCTTTGAGGTGGCCTTGTCTTTGACTGTTTCCATCATGTTGTCCGCAAGACATTGTACTATGATGTTCTTGGCTTTCGCATCATTTTTCTTAAATGTAGCCAACTCATCCGCTGGAATGGGTGGGTTCCGTGACAAAACATCCACAACCCCAGACAGTTCCATAGTTTTACTCTGTACTGCCAATTTGAGAAATTATTCCCATCAAAAGGCCTTACACTGGTAAACATACTACTGTTACTTGCTATTTTGTGGTTAATTTTTTTTTTCGTCTTTTACCGCGTTTTTACTGTTTTTCCGACGATTTTCCGCGTATACTTTCTAACGGTACTACACTTTTCCGACTTTTCCGTGACCGTACTGTCTTGTTTTCCCTAGCTTTTTCGAACCTATTTAAGCCTGTTTCCACTGTCTTCTGGCGACCATAACCTGTTGAAGAGTTTTGCGCAGCATTCCAGTGTATAGCAATAACATAGGTCGTTATGTTTAAGCAGGTTTTATTAGTAAAACATCAAAACGATTAATGCAACATAAAACGTTTTTGGCGCGGTCTTTTTAACTACTTAAACTCAAATTTACCTTGACAGTTACAGTATAGTTTTTACACAGAAGTCTAACTCTAGTACACACACTGTATAAACATAGTAACACAGAAGTGTAACTCCAACAGAGTAAACGGTTAGGGTGGAGGCGGGGGCGCCTATTCCGTATGTGGAGGCGAAAAGGAGAGATATGCATATATATATATATATACAGGGTGGACTCGTTAAACGGAACGGTGCTTCTAGCGGGTTAGAATTTGGTTTTACAAAAAAATCCAAAAACAGGTCAATTGAGATTTTTAATTTTCTTTAATCGTGCTATCTTGGATTTTTTTTATGTCGTTTTGTTTACGAGGTATGGCAAAAATATATATTTTTTTAAATAGGACACCCTGTATGGTTTGACATTTTAAAAAAAAATTATCTTTTTGACAATAGTACACTAATACTCTATATCTTATGGTTTCCAAGATAGAGGAATTTAAACTTGCATGGAATTGCCCCACAAACAATGCCGGCATGGCAAAGTGCCTTACAAATATTGGCAATGAGAATTTGACGCACGGCAATCTGTGCGTTATAAATACCTTAAACACTCCTGTGTGAGCCACCGGCCGAGCGACGGCAACGAATACGTTTAAAATGATGGCAAATACACACCTAGCATGGTTTAAATGTAGAGGAGCACTGCATACTAAATACCGGCATTGCAGGCAATATTGTCAAAAAATGTATGGGGTGATTCACCATATTTTTCCCACTACATAGCTTATTTATTATTAGAGATAGAAAAATAGTTTAAACACAAAAGTTGATTAGTTCTTCACAAATTTTAAGAAAATTCAATAAAAATTTTCAAAATGTCAAATTTAGACTTGGACATCAACTTTCTTATTTTAAATTGAATATTTTTTTAAATTTCGGTAGATCTTGTAGGGTTTATCTTAAGCAGTTGCTCTTAAGTCAACGTTTTTCTTAAAAAATATACCATTTGAAATAAGAAAGTTGATGTCGAAATTTGATATTTTGAAAATTTTGGTTAAATTTTCTTAAAATTTGTGAAAAACTAAGCAACTTTTGTATTAATTTTTTTTTTCTATCTTTAAGAATAAATGAGTTATGTAGTAGGGAAAATATGGTGAATCACCCTTACCACTAAGTGCCAAACCCAAAATTAAAAGTTTAAAAGTACACCTCCTTGATTGGTCGGCTCAATACAGATGCAAATTCCGATACCACTGATAATTGGCTTTTTCTTCCTACTTAAAGTATTTATGCATAAAATAAAAATTGTAATGATTGTGGATTAAAAATAAAATAATGCACATAATTTACGAATGCACATTTATTTTATGTTATCCTTAAACAAACAAAAATTCCTAGAAAAACCAATATGTAATAAATAAATAAATGTTACTATAAACAAACACTTATGCACTTATATCTATATCCTAACATGAAGACAGGAATGGAAACCGTATGAATAATATTTGTCGTCTTGGTCATGCCAAAGATAGAGGAAAATTCTTTCATAAATTGATTTAAATATTTATTAAGAGGAGGTTTTCCATACAACAGTAAATTGCAACAGAGAAAATTTTATTTAGAATCTCTTTGATTAAAAAAATAAGGTTTGCTTCAGTTGCTTTATATAAAAATTCCTTGGGCAAAAATTTAAAAACTTAGTACTTCCTTCTTCTTGTTATAAGATAAGATGAAGATTTATTCAGAATCTTTTTTCCTGAATGTTCTGCCCCCTTTTCAGTCACAGGCACCCCGTAACCAAGCCTTAGTAGCATCTTCAACGACAGAATGAGGAAAAGTTGGTTGACTTCTTAAAGGATTTTTTACAGCATCTAAAAAAGTTTAAATTTTGGTAAGTATAGCTGTAAATTATTTTTTTTGGATAAACCAGTATTTTGTTTTAGGAAAAAGTAGCCCTTTTTGCTTAAAAAGTGACAAAATATCGGTTTCTCAAAAAAAAAACTTTAATCTAGTTGTTTTACTGGCAAATTTACGTTAACATAAAAAAATAGTACCACAGACGAGTTTTTTCAAATTAATTTTAAAAAAGATATTAACTAAAGACAGCTCGGTTTCAAAAGAAATTTAAGGGTCATCATTCTCTGTGTCAGCAAGAGAAATTTCAGTGTTAGAAAATGACTTGGACGTAGACTGAATTGATGAATCTTTAGATGGCTCGATCCAACACATCAACTAAAAAGCCAGTTAACTCTTTTTTGATATAATATCCTTTAGCCTACTATAGAGGCCATAGTGACACCAAACTGAGAGAAAATTCATGTTTTACCTGTCAATTTGGTTATAAAAATGGCGGCAACAGTAGGCTAAATGGCACCGAAGGCTGAAAACAGGTAGGAGTTAACTGGCTTTTAAGTTGAGAACGGTTTTGCTCGATTACAAAAGAAATTTGTAAATTATTAGTGCCAGTATCGCTTAAGCATTGTAGATCATGATGTGACCTTTGATTTTCTTGTAAAGTGGCGTCTAGATCACGATTTAATGCTGGGTTCATACAGGCAAATCAAAATAAAAATTTAAAAAAAATAATAATAATTAATATTAAAATAAAAGTTGCTTATGGGGAACAGTGTAGGCATTTATACAGCATAAATAAAAAGATGAGTAACTTAACATTTATTTTTATCTTAAAACGGATTTGAGCATGCCCCTTTGACACACATAACCTCACTTTCATTTGTTTTTGTAATTTAAATGGGGGTTTTTTGCAGTTTTTGGTTTGTTTTTAACAGTTTAATTATTTCAACTATTGGTGTCATTCACTTTTGTATACATGTGCAGAAGCTGTGTGCTGTTCGGTTCAAAGTTATTATTTTTTATTTTAATTTTTATTTTCCTGTATAAACCCAGCAAAAATGACGATTTTTGGTCGCTTTACTGGTAGTTCTGAACATTTTTAAGTCCACTCTAGGCCGACCTTATTTAAGAACAAAAGAATATTAGTACTTACGCAGTATCGGCTTCCACATCCATGGTGACTTGAAACTCAAACTAAATTTAAGCCAATTTTAAAAGAAAACTTGCAAAACACAAAAAGGAACCCACATAGGAAGAATCCACAGAATATTATTAAAATGGCGTCGGCAAGTACGTCAAGTTTTCAACCGCACGACAGATGTCAATCGCGCGGGAAATTTAAAAAATGCGTTTGATCGGACCGGAAAGGTGGTTTAGAAATGCATGCAATTTTTAAAGGAACGATTGCGTTGCATTTGGTATGTAAAACACGTTTTTCAGTTATTGGCCAAATAACATAAATTTGCCAATACATCAGCGCTAGTAAATAAGCATTGGCAAAATAGCGCAATTTTGCCAATAATACTACTGTAGTAAATAACCAATGGCATTCACTTGCCAATAAAGCAAATACACCTTACCACCTTTCATTGTTTGTGGGGTGTTGTCTATGCCCTGTTTTACGGGGGATATTTGAATGAATATCGAAGTTTTCCATACAGATTTAGATAAATATATCTTGATTATCATAAAAGATAGATCCTACTGTGTGGTATTGCTGAAGAGAGAATTGTTTGCAGATTTCAAAAATTGCAAAATATACAGGTTGTCCTATTTTAAAAAATATATTTTTTTGCCATACCTTGTAAACAAAATGACAAAAAAATCGAAGATAACACGATTAAAGGAAATTAAAAATCTCAGTTGACGTGTTTTTGGATTTTTTTATTCAACCAAATTCTAACCCGCTAGAAGTCCCGTTCCGTTTGAAGAATCCACGCTAGCTGTATATATTATATAAGAAATCAATTTGAGAAATACTGGTTTACCTATACATGGTACTCAGTCCAGACTCAAAGCGAACTCATTACACTTTTTTTAATAAGACTGGTTTTCCTATTTGGCAAAATATTGCAAAAAAATATTTGCATTATTAAACCTTTTCAAGTTGCAGAATATATTTTGTATTTTAGTTGTAGTTTTTTTTTAAATTATTAAGATGACAATGTGTATGACATTTTTTATTTTTTAATTAAAAAAGTTAAATTGTTTTGGGTTTGTTCTTATTTTATTGTAGATTTTGTATTACTGACATCAATAACTGCCATATTAATAGTCATCCCTTGAAGGGCATCTTGAGGTTTATTTCTTGCTGAAGCAGGCCTTCAAGGTGTCCTTCGATTTTGTTTTCCGTGGCAGAAGGAGGCCTTAAGCCTCCCTCAAGGCGCCTTGCACGACTATCATTTTGGCTCAAGGAGATCTTAGTACGCTTTATTCTTTGTAGGAAGGACTGGGAATATGGCCTTAAATAAATTGCAATTTTAACAAATAGCACAGCCTCCTTAAATTAAATTAAGAGGACTGTGCAAATAAGTTTGTATAAAATCGTATATGCCATTGAGACAGGTGGCGCAGCACTTGGATATTTCATTGCCTTGCAGTTTTAGGTAAAACCAGACCGATATCTCAATGTGGCACTGAGTCACTAACTCAATAGAATATGCCATTAGTGTGTAGTGTATTTTAATATTTAAAAAAAGGCATGAATAAAACAATAACTTGTTTTTTAAAAATATATTAAGATTTTTGTTTCATACCCAAATAATAAGCATCAGTGTGTAAAGTGCAAGACCTTAGTTATGCCTCTAGAATTTTTTTGAATCATTTGATTTTATTTTTTTTACAATTGAACGAAATCAAAGATTTAATCAATTGAATAAAATGTACTGTTTTAATAAAATAAAATCATCTAAATTAAACAAAGCAAATGTCTGCACATTTTTCCATAAAAACCATATAAAAACGCTTCAAAACACAGTTATAAGACAGATTATTTTCAGTAGCATTTTTCTTTTTATTTCGATAAAAGATGCTTCTTTGGAGAAAAATTTAAAAAATTGTAAAATTGGTTTTATTTAAGTAAGCAAAAATCAGCTGGATAGTCAAACTTTTTTCCACGCGGATTTTGACGCACCTTCACCAAAACTTAAAATACGCGCGGAAGATCTGCTTATGGAAAGCTAGCCAAAAGTCAGCTGTGCTTGTGAGGATAAGAATAAAGAAAGGTATGGGCTTTTATCGGCAAAGAATAAATAAATATATACCGATTGAATTCGAGTTAGATTTTTGGTATCTAGCACTTTTCGGTTGGGTAGAGTTTGGTTCCTAAAGTAACTGTACCATTTCGCCAGCTAATTTAACGTAAAAAGAACTTTATTTACCCAAAATTGTTGCTTAAGTAATTTTCGGGTGTCCCTCCTGAAAATTCAAGATCCGCCATGTTTTGGAGACGCTTACAAAAACTAGCATAAAAAATAGCGTTAAATATGGTGTTTTAATATGTTTTATGCACTTCAGGGATTAAATAGGTACTTTTAATCCCTCTTTTTAGGGTCTAAAGTGACACTTTTAATCCCTAATGGATTCAAAGAAAATTTAATCCCTAAGGGATTCAAAATAAATTTAATCTCTCAGCTTAGGGATTAGAAGTAAATTTAATTTCCAGGGATTAAAAAAAAACTAATACCTGGAAAATTATAATTAAATTTATGGCAAGTCAAGCCAAATTTAACAGCACTTGCTCTTGGCCAAGATTTCATTCTTAGCACCCTTTCTTGTAGTTGACGAACCATTTCGCGTAGAAATAACGTAATTTTAACAAAGATCTTTTCCTAAAGTGCATAAAATAGTATATAAACCTCGGGACTAAAGTGTCGTTTAATCCCTTAGCGAATTGTAGTCCTCGAATCCCTACGGTCGCACGGGCCACAAACCTTTCACCGCGGGATTAAATGTGGAACTTTAGTTCCTAGGCATATTTTTGGTGCAACCGCTGCTTTTTCTGATTTTTTTTTGAAAATTTTTTATTTTTCAAATTTGTAAAATTTTGCATATTTTACGGGCTCGTGTTTTTTAGGATTATTAAATAATTTTAATCATTAAACTAAACTGCGTTTAAACTTCTGGCTTAGTGGGCGTGTTTAAACGCGTGTTTTAATACACAGTCATAAAATTTTAAATATTGTGGTGTTTTATTATTATTACTGACATTACATTTTTTTTCCTTCTCTAAACTTGAAAGAGCTGTTTAGATGAACGTAACCTCTTTAAGTAAATCTTAATACATTTTTTCGTTATTATTAGGTATTTTCAACTGTATCGCGACGTAAAATTGTAAGTAAAATTGTAGTGAAATTTAAGCAATTGGTACCCTTAAATCATTCCCCACTTTGGGAAAAAACCGCCCCCCAGCAGTTCCTGAGCGGCAATGCTACCTGTAAAAAAACCCACAGGGTTTTCAGTACCTAATAGTAATTATTAAGTAAATTTTATTAAAAATGTTGCTTAGGAAGCGTTCTGTCAGCAAGTGTCCACGTTTTTTACAATGAATAAGTGAGATGGAAATCAGATAATAGCAGGACACATGTTCCCGATTTTGTCAGTTTATGTGTAGCTAGTATTAACAGTTCTTAAAGTTTTTAGTATGATAATCTTATAAAATTCTTATAATAATTGTTACCGTAAATACAGGTAACTTAGAAGTTAAAAATAGAGCTTTTGAACGTAGTCAATCGTTTAGAGGTAAACATAACCGTAACTTTTTTATTGACTTTTTTGTTGTTTTTTTTCTCAAGTCTTTTTTTGATTTGCTTTTCTAACCATATCATGGAGGAAAATATTAATTTAGTGATAGGACTGGGAGACGGATACCCAAACTTAAAGTCAGGCAAATTATTTTACAAGATATCTTTGGTGAAGTAATAAAAGAAAACGAGCCTCTGCAAACTTATTGTACTTACTCACCTGTTAACCAAAAAAAAAACGATAAAAAAGGCACCCCACTACTACTATAAACACGGTTAACAAAAAATAAAATCCAAATACACCAAATTTTTGTAAAACAAAACAAACTTTATAGGGTAAAGAATAAAGGTAAGAGTAACAGACTGACAAAAAACCTGACCAAAATCTCCCTAATATCTCCTTTAAGAGTCGTTCTGATGCAGCTACCAGAGTACTTCTACGTCTGATCCAATCTCTAACCCAAACTCGTTTTTTCCTGTTTTTCTTGCGTTCTAACTGATTTATTAAATTATTGGCAATTTCACACACAACAACTTTAACAGCAGCACGCAGTACCAAAGCCATTTTGTTTTTTATTGCTTGGCAACTAAACTTGAAAACGTGTAAACACAAAACAATGAACAAGTTTAATGCCTGCCAGTACTTTCTGGCAGTTAAACTCTCCAAATGTAAACGTAGCTTAACAATTAGCATTAGGAAGTAAATGTGATGTTTTAAGTTGAATGAATAGATGTTTTTGTAAACTCACGTTTTGTTATCACATACATCCTATAAAATCAATCGAGAACAGCAAGAAGGGGTCAGTAAGTTTAGTAAGTTCATTAACCCCCAGATGCACCGTAAAAATATTTGGATTAGTTTAGGTAATACATCCTTCCCCTTTGTTCATTTATGTGGATTCAAGAGAGAAAAAGAATGGATTAGGTAGCCAATCGCGATTAAGTGCTTACGGTGCATTTAGGTGTAAGTCAGAAAGTTTGAATGACCGGATTTCTCATGAATAAGATAAACTGCTCAACCACGACCGAACCCCAAGGCATTATATCTTGCGCTTGCTTGTTTTGTAAATGTTAATAACTCAGGCTATGAACCTAAAAGTTAACATTAGGAAGTATGTGATGTTTAAGTTCAATGAATATATGTTTTTGTAAATTCACGTTTTGTTATCACATACATCCTATAACACCAATCGAGAACAGCAAGAGGGGTCAGTAAGTTTAGTAGGTTCATTAAGTCAGAAATGGCGCGTTTCTGCGACCTTAACATAGTTACTAATATTCTCGTTTTCTAAATGCATTCGCCTGAGAGAGACCCAGCATACCAGGGGGGCTATTCCAGTAGCTCATACCGATATCGTTACGGAGCGAATTCGTTATCGCGGCAACACCGCGGTTTGTTTTGTTGTTTCACAATGGCCGCGGCCGTGTCAATTCAACTTTGACAACTAAACTCGCACAAAAATATAACTTTTGAGTAATAATGGTGCTACAATGATTGAGAAAAATTAACATGATTTCTTCTGCGATGGTTGCAGTTCACACCATATTTGGAGCCCATAAAGAGTAACACAGTAAGTAAAATTAGCTATTGTTATGGGGAAATATTTGTTTTACTTCTCATCCTAAACTTGTACATCATAAGTTCCCGACTAGCTGTTTATGAGACTGCTCTTTTATGGTGGGTTTATATTTTATACTCTTCTGTAAAAGAAAACGCAAGCCCTTATGGCAGAACATAGATAAGCATGGCCCAAACAGTTGAGTTTGCTGAAGTTTATTACCTACTTAAATTAATGTCATAAAATGTCTTTATTAAAACAAAAAACCGGTTGCACTATTCTGTTAGCTAAAAAATGCTTTAAATGGCCAAAGAGCTTCAAGAACATACGTCTAACAAAACAAATAATCACAGATGCAGAAGAAATAAAAAACCATGTTCTTTGTGTTTTTGGTGTGTATGTTTATCACCGATAAAAAGGTATTAGTAATTAGCGAACATAGTCGTAAGATGACCCTAGAAAAAATGATACAGTAAAAATTTTTTTGAAAGAAATTAAAGCTTAGTTTATGCAACATACTTTACCAATTTTGGACAGTGAGCATATATGACATATTCTTTGCATCCATGTATGGGCGCATTAGCGAGGGCCATTGAGTCCATATATATCTTTTGAGTTCTACTAAGATAGTTTATTTAAAATAAAAACTACTGACTTAGATTCTTGCAGTTCACCAAAGAAAAAATAACTACTTAAAGCTGTGATCAGATTTTGGATAAGTATTATTTTGATAAAACTTAAAATGTATACTTCTTTTTAGGAATAACATGCTAGGGTATTCAAGTACCACAACTCGGGCCACAAATTAGGTATGGATGGATTCAAGTAAGACATAGACCAACCTTCCAAGGCACTAGATGAAAGTAGACAAAGATTCGATGTTCAATAGACATAGTGAAACTAACTTTCAGAAGAAACTGATGCAATATACGTACATGTATGCTAAATGTTAATCGTTTAAAAAATAATAAGATAACTTTTAATTAATTAAAAAGTTGTGTAAAATATAGTACAGAAATAAAATTTTATTATTTAATTCTGTTAGGCCGTATTTGTTTAAATCAAAAAATTTAAATGTCACTTAAGTGATAGTTATAGAACATTGGACTTATTGTAACTACGATTTAAGAAATTTTTCATGAAAATTCGCAGATTTTTTGGGGAAGTCATCGAAAAAGAGTGGGTCACAGTTACTGCTCACTGTCACACCTATAAAACCAATTTATTTTAAACATATTAATTTAAGATATTGCAAATTTTTAAAATAAGGCAGAGTTTTTTTTTTCAAGAGCCTTTAGATTGGTTTGGTGGGAAAAGTTAAGTACAGTTTTAAGTTATTTCCAGCTCTGGTTACTATAAAAAAAAAATTATAAAGATTTTTAAAAAAATTGAACTCATGTGATTTAATATTTACCTAAATGATATTTCTTCATTATTTTACATCCATTTTTCAATTACCTACATTATATTTCTTCCCACACACATATAGCATAGCATGATATTTATATAGCAGTTGGCTAATTAAGCAAATTATTTTAATTTTTAATACCTTTTTAATATCTGCTTTGTCAACTTATTTTTACGGCTACCAGAAAAACTAATAACTCAAAGTTATAGATTCTAAATAATCAAATAAATGCTTACCTCAGGAACCTATTTTTATAAATAATACCCTTGAAAATAGCATACTTTAAATCAATCTTTATGAATGTAAAGCTGATTAATATAATTTAAGAAACCTACTTAGTACTTCAAATAAAGGGCCTAAAATGTACACTAAATATATTAACTTTAAGGGTTTACTGATTGACATGACAAGTTTTTTACAATGCATTTAGGTAAATTTAATTTTTTGGCTAAATTTATACTTTATACTAGTTTTTAATTTAATATTAATAATTTATTATGTTACAAAGAAAAAATTGATTTGATTTGATTTTGTCACTCTTAACATTGCTATTAAAAAAATAATAAAATTTGGGATAAAAAACTGATTTATTTTACTTATTGGTTTAAATGTTACTTAGAATTAAAAATTGTTTTCTAATATTTCAATATTTGGTGGATTGCATCTTTTCCTTCATCAGCTTGGGCACTGCTAACCTGAAACAAAAAATAAGATGTATTTGAAAATATAAGCCAGTGAACTGGCTACTTAAGATTGGAAGCTTTCAGGTTTGGTTTGTAAAATCAATCAATTACACCGATAGTAAATTTTAATCACCTCCTCCTTTGAACAAGAGTACAATCCGACTTATTAGACTTACATCGACTATCTCTCACCAATTTTTTGGCCACCAGTTTTATTGCTGTCTGCCAATTTAGTTTCTTTTAGAAAAGTACGAAAAACGTACTTTGAAAATTTTATTATTGACTATCTTTTGTTTACCCCACATCTTAATATTTAAGGTAAACTAGAAACTTAAGTGATGGTCAATGCTTGTGTGAATTTGGCCAACGTACGTTGATTTAGAAATTAAGGGAGAGGATAAAAGAACTTTCTGGCTAAGGTGGTAAAAAAACTTGCCTGTTAAATAAAAACAATATGAATTTGGCCCCTGTATATATTATTTAGAAAAAATAATGTAAACTGTTGATCAAAAAAACTGTCAAGTGAGTAATAATTAAAAACCTTGGGGAAACAAAGGGAACAAGTTCAGAAAATCTAACAAGTTGGGATCCAAGTGGAAAAAGACTCTTGACTTTTTCTTGTAAATTAACGACATAAGTGTGGCTTTTTCTCTAGTTACCCCAAGTCTTGAATTGTTATTCAATGTTTTTTTTTTAAAATATCCTGTGCCCATACAAAGTTACCTTAAAACTTTATTCCACTTTGGATTTCACTAATGAAATTTGAAATATTTATGTTGGAAATTTATATTTGGTTGAAACGACAACAATCTACCAAAAAGTAGCCAAATTTTTTAATTTTACTGATGAATTTTTGGATTTTAAAATGTTTTTTTTTTTTTTAATGTGAAGGTAGCTAACCATATGTTTTGTCCTTCATATGATTTTGCCGGATTTTGCTAAAATGTTTCGTGGCGTGGGATGGGATCATACATCTTAACAATTATGAGAAATCATTGATCTGAAATTAAATTTAAAATAATTTATTATAGGTGTGATATATGCAAATCTATAGTCTAAGCAGCTAACTAGTTAGTTCACTTGAATTAATACTTCAGTGCTATTTTTTTTTGTTTTTTCCGAATATTGTTCCAATTTTGTGCCAAATTTAAAGGTAATCTTCTCATCTAGGCCTGAATCAAAATAAATAAAACTTGTCATATATTGTTATTCTTTCATGCTCTACTGATGATTAAATTTCTGTATTTGAGACTCTTTCAGTTATTGAGATATTGATCTTTCAAAACGAGGAAAAAAATTAATGAATGAACTTTTTCATGTAAAAAGTTTAGATTTTTATAACACATTTTAGGTACTGTATTATCAATTTTACTTATTCTTTTTATTAGTGACATCTATGCATAAAACATGTAACGTGACTTAAATAATCCAATTTTTTTAAACGATATCTAACAAAAATGCATAAGATTTGTTAAATAGGTATATATGGTTACCCAGTGGCATCCCAAAGGAAGGGGGAGTCGAGGTAAACAGTCTTTGATACCGGTTAAAAAAACGAAATTATCTGAATTTATCCCAATAAAATGATTTCCGAGTAAAATTTTATTATTATTAAATTATTTGCCTCAGTAAACTTTGTAAAATAGTAGATAAAAACTAAAACAGTTTTTAAGACAGGAATTTGATCAACAGTAGAGAGCTTGAAAAGTTAAAAGTTTTATGCATTTTAATTTTGACAAAACTGAGAAAATTGGTCTTAGAACTATGTAGAAACGCAAAGGATAAATATTTAAAAATTACATATTTACAAACAGAGAAAAAAAAATACATCTAGGTTTTTTTAACCAATACATTTAAATTATAGTATATAATTGTCAAAAATTATCAATTTTTAAAAATATTGAGAAACAAATTAATACCAAATTGGTGGATTTAAAAAGTAATGACCCAATGCCTATAAATACTGATGGTAAAATTTACTAGAAGTTTTTTTTTACTTTTTAAACATGCCTTATTATTAATCAGAGATTTAATTAAACATTTTTAAATCTCAGAATCTAAAACCGATAGGCCAACACCTCCAATAGGTGTACGAAAACTCGATAATACCTGACAATACTTGAATGTATGAGACAAAATCTTTGGATAGTTTGCATTACTTGATAATAGGTGTACCTACAAATTTAAAATCTGGTGTTGGAATTGAAAACTTACCAAAACTGATTTCTATGGATAATTTATCAATATACATTGAGCAGCTACTGTAAGTGTTTATTTCTAAACTTCATAATTTATTTTCTCTCTTATTAGCACTACAGCATGGTCTTGTAGATTTTCAACAGTTGCCCTAAAAAAAAAACAGTACATTACATTACATTACATTAAAACATTAAAAGTTTGCATACCTTAAAAAAAGAAAATGTGTACATCAGAATTTGTTTTAGAAAAATTAATTTGAATGTACGAAAGTTAGGTACATGATTCTTTTCTGTCATTTATCCATCCCCAGAGGGAGGGAGTTCAAAAGATCTACTATCCTGTGCAAAAGAAAATCATTGAAGAAGGGGGGACAGTATGAGAAGGGATGCAAAATTTTTGCTTGGTGGTGCATAGCAATTCAGAATCAGCGGCCTCTCTTTAACTAGGTACTCAATGCGTTCTGTTGCAAGTACTATCATTTATACAAGGCATAATATTTAGTAATTTGGCGATAACCACAAAAAATACAAGCATAAACACAATGGATGATAAATAGGCGAACAAGTGTCAGTGTCCAGATAAATTATTAGTTGATGTCAGATTTTTTCAATAAAAAATCAGTGTAATAACCGTAGACCAAAGAAATCCTGCATTCTTAACTAATTCCTAACTTTTTTGTCTTAAAATGTTTAAATATTTTGTAAAATTATTTTTCGGTTTTCTGACCATTGGCTCACGTCTTTTCAAAATGTATAAACTGTGCTTAAAACTGACCTACTATATCTTTTTGTTTACATTATGTAGGTGGTGTTCTTTAAGCACCAAAAAAACAGAATAGAACATAAGATAAAGTAAGTATAAGTACTTACCCAAACAAAAAATCTGGCGGCACTTCCACACAAGGCCCATGTGGGTTTTTCTTCACAAAGAACGTGGCTTTTCCAAAGAAAATTCAATCAAAAATTGATAACGGTCGTCCACCATCACATTGTAATCAGATTTTTAATCGTGCTTGCAAAAAGTTCATGAAAATTATTATTTTTCCCGAAATTTTGCCGCAAGTTCGAAGAAAGGTAAACAAACTTGACTGACTGTCGGCATTTGACAGTTGTTTAGGGAAAGTATTGCGGGTTGCGTGCCATTCAAGCCTTCTTCTTTTTACTTAGCAATAAGCGATGTTGCCATAACAGTGAAAATAATGGCGATAGCGATCGTTATCTCATCACGATAGCCCACTGGAATTGCTCCCCTGGAACATACCGCCTGTACACCCTTCAACCATGCTGTCTAACTATCTTTTTGAGATTTATCCCCTGACAGAAATGCGGGGTCGAAGGGTGTAAAGGCGGGTATTTTTTGTGATGGTGTAGTATGCTGGATCTCTCTTAGATGAATGCATTTAGAAAGAGAAAATAATAGTAACTATATTAAGCTCGCAGAAACGCGCCTACCCTGCCAAAAAAACTGCATAAAAACTTGTCAAAACTGATAACAGTTTCATTAGGTTTTATGAGATTTTATAAGGTCTAAGAGATTGTATGCGGCAAAGATCGTGACTAGTAAAAGCTGACAAGGTTTTATGAGGATCAATGTAGAATAATTTTTTGACTTCTCAAAATGGGCAAGAGTTGAAAAGATTTTATAAGAATAAAAATTTAAATTTTTGGCTGTTGCTAAGATTATATTAGGTTATATGAGCTTGAACTTTTGACCTGATTTAATCCGCAAATAATGTTCTTATTTCTACAAGTTTTGACAAAGTTTAACAAGCACGGGTTTCTACGAGATTTAATAATGAAGAAAAGTATGGAGACTTTATAAGTTTCTATTTCGGTTCTACCAGCACATTTTTTTAAAAGATTTGACGAGCATTACAATTTAATGTTTTAACAGATTTTATAAGTTTACATTGCACCAAAATGACATTATTTTTTAAAAGATTTGACGAGTATGACAAGCAAATATTTTACAAGGTTTTAAAAGCATTAACAAGCAGGAAGGAACGAAAGTATAGAGTTTTTATACGGTTCTACCAGCACAATTTTTTAAAAGATTTGACTAGTATTACAAATTAGTATTTTACAAGATTTTATAAGTTCCCATTGTAGCAAAATGACACAGTTTTTTAAAAGATTTCACCAATATTACAAGTAAATATTTTATAAAGTTTTATTAACATTAATAACCAGGAAGGAACAAAAATATGGAGGTCCCCTGCCAAAAAAAAACCGCATAAAAAACTTGTCAAAACTGATAACATTTTCATTAGATTTTATAAGGTCTAAGGGATTATTTGCGGCAAAAATCGTGACTTGTAAAAGCTGACGAGGATTTATGAGGATCAATCTATAATCATTTTTTGAAATGGGCCAGAGTTTAAAAGATTTTATAAGAATAAAAATTAAAATTTTCGAGTGTTGCTAAGAATTTATCAGGTTATATGAGCTTGAACTTTTGACCTGATTTTATTCGCAAATAATGTTCTTATTTCTACAAGTTTTGACAAAGTTTAACAAGGACGGGTTTCTTACGAGATTTAATGAGGAAGGAAAGTATCGAGACTTTATAAGTTTTTATTGCGGTTCTACCAGCCTATTTTTTTAAAAGATTTGACGAGCATTATAATTTAATGTTTTACAAGATTCTATAAGTTTTAATTGCAGCGATCTAGCATAATTTTTTAAAAGATTTGACCAGTATTTCAAGCAAGTATTTAAAATTTATCAAAATTAACAAAAGAAGGAAGGAACAAAAAGTATGGAGAGTTTACGCGCTTCTAGGAGCACAATTTTTTAAAAGATTTAAAAGATTTGACGAGTATTACAAGCAAATATTTTACAAGGTTTTATAAGCATTAACAAGCAAGAATGAACAAAAGTATAGGGGTTTATATGGTTCTACCAGCACAATTTTTTAAAAGATTTGACGAGTATTACAAGCAAATACTTTACAAGATTTTATCAACATTAATAAGCAGGAATGAATAAAAGTATAGGATTATACACATTTCTATGAGCACATTTTTTAAAAAGATTTGACGAATATTAAATGCAAATATTTTACAATATTTTATAAGCATTAACAAGCAGGAAGAAAAAAATAATATAGTTTATACGGTTCTCCCAGCACTATTTTTTAAAAAGATTTGACGAGTATTACATGCAAATATTTTAAAAGGTTTTATAAGCACGGAAACCCCACAAACAATGAGAGGTGGTAAGGTGTATTTTCTTTATTGGTATTATTGGCAAGTGAATGCCATTGGTTATTTCCTACAGTAGTATTATTGGCAAAATTGCGCTATTTTGCCAATGATTATTTACCAGTGCTGATGTATTGGCAAATTTATGTTATTTTGCCAATAACTGAAAAACGTGTTTCAGATACTAAGTAAAACGCAATGGTTTCTTTGTAATTGCTTGCATTTCTAAACCACCTTTCCGGTCCGATCAAACGCATTGCCGGATATCGTGTATTTTGAACGCCGTATTTTTTAAATTTTCCGCGCGATTGACATCTGACGTGCGGTTGACAACTTGACGTACTTGCTGACTCCATTTAATATTCTACGGTGTCTTCCTGTGTAGTTTCCTTTTTGAGTTTCAACTCACAATGGATGTAGAAGCCGATACTGCGTAAGTATTCATATTCTTTTGTTCTTAAATAAGTTCGTCCTAGAAAATCTTTAGAACTACCAGTAAAGTATCGTTCATACAAGGCATAGTCATAGTTTTAGTTCTAATTTTAGTCATAACGATATCTCTGTCACTGTTTTTTTTCTTAACGACACGACACAGTGACAGGATAGCGTTATGATGACTAAAATTAGAACTAAAACTGTGACTATGCCTTGTATGAACGATACTTAAAGCGACCAAAAATCGTCATTTTATGCTGGGTTTATACAGGCATATAAAAATTAAAATAAAAAATGGTAATTATGCAGTATAAGGTTTTCTGCCATTTTTGATTTTTTATGAAAAATTCTTTATCCTTCTAGGGTCCCTAGGACCCCAAATCCGCCTGCGCCCGATTTTTTTTTAAAGAGAAAAAGGGCGCCGGGGGGGGGGGGGGTTGTAATGTGTTTTTTTGATTGTTTTGGGTTGGGTTGGATTAGGTTGGGTTGGACTGTGTTGGATTGGGTTGTTTTAGTGAAAAAAGATTTAAAAAAAAGCAACCGACGCAGGCGGATTTGGGGTCCTAGGGACTCTAGTAGTTGCCCTCATAAAGAATTTTTCATAAAAAATCAAAAATGGCAATGATTTTTTATGAAAAATTCTTTATGGGGGTCCCTAGCCTAGCCTGCGCCCGTTGTTTTTTTTATTTTTTTTTATTTTTTTTTTCACTAAAACAACCCAATCCAACACAGTCCAACCCAACCTAATCCAATCCAACCCAAAACAATCGAAAAAACAAATTACAACCCCCCCTCGGCACCCTTTTTTCTATTAGAAAAAAATCGGGCGCAGGCGGATTTGGGGTCCTAGGGGCCCTAGTAGGTGCCCCCATAAAGAATTTTTCATAAAAAATCAAAAATGGCACAAAACTGTATACTGCATAATTACCAAAAATTCTTTATGGGGGCACCTACTAGGGTCCCTAGGACCCCAAATCCGCCTGCGCCGGTTGTTTTTTTTTTAAATTTTTCACTAAAACAACCCAATCCAACACAGTCCAACCCAACCCAAAACAATAAAAAAAACACATTAACCCCCCCCCCCCGGCGGCACCCTTTTTTTTCTTAAAAAAAAATCGGGCGCAGGCGGATTTGGGGTCCTAGGGACCCTGGTAGGTGCCCCCAGAAATAATTTTTCAAAATGGCAGAAAACCGTATACTGCATAATTACCCTTTTTCCTTAAGCCTTAAGGAATTATCTTAAAAGTTAACCAATATTGTTGACGTTTTTTTAACTTCAAAATTGATTGTATTGTTTTTTTGTAAATATTTCAAGCAGTAGTCTTGAATGCACCTGTTAATTAGTGTTAACATTAAGGACTAAAGTTAAGGAAAAGGAATTTTAGCATGAACCAGATTTTACTTAAGAAAAAAAAAAACAGTTTAAAGTTAAAGGAAAAGGAATTTAACTATGAATCAGCCTTAACTTGTCTGTCGCTGGCACCTCAATTTATTTTGATGATCCTTCTCAATTCTAGACTTAATGGAAAAAAATCGAAAATTAATAAGAGGTGGTTGTTCAGGAAGTCTATCCCAACAAGAAAACGACCAGGATGTTATGAATAGTTTATAACTTTACCTTTATAAATGGAGGATGATCTAGTCAAACTCGAGAGTGATCTAGAGAACACAAAAAATACCAAGCTATGGTAAGTTCAAAAAAATGTTCTAGCTCTAGCAATTTAAGCTGGGTCTATACAGGAAAAAATAAAAATAAGAGTTAAAGCTATAGGAATACCTGTAAGCGTTTATAAAGCTAAAACCTCGGCTAAATAAATAAAGAAAATAAAATTAAAAGATCAACTTCTAACTTTTTAACTTGATTTTTTACATATAACCTCGCTTCTGATTTTTTTAAAGGTTTTTATTTTAATTTAAAAGGAGATGTCTCGGGAGATATATAATTTTGGTCTTTTTTTGTAAGGATACCTGGTGGTGTATTTTCCTATAAAAGGGTAAGTAAAGTTTTTTGACACGTGCTAATTAATATGCTGATTAAGGTAGTTATGTGACTTCGACAACCATTTTAGCTTCTGGTGGGATACACCCCTGGTAAAACTTGGCTGTAAAATATATGCATGTGAGTTTTTTTATAAATTTTAAAAAAATAATAAACACCAAAAAATTACAGTAGACACATTTTTAATACACATGTGTCAATTGGTTCAATACTATTCTTATTTTAATTTTATTTCCTATATAAACCATCAACAAGTTCTTATTTTTATAAACCCAGCTTTACTGAACTTTAACCAGAAGTAAATTTTAGGAAGTTTTTTTAAAGGCTCGTTCATGCTTTAATTCCTTTTCCTCTTCTGTAACTTTTTGTGTAACTTTTATTATTAAATCTCATGTATTCAGATGTGGGTGTTCATGCTTGTTCCTTTTCCATATCTTTTTCCTTAAGCCTTGAAAGTCAACCAATATTTAGCTTTACAGAAAAAGGAATGGAAAAAATTGTATCGTGTAAGTGCAGCAGGCAAAATATTTGTTGACATTTTTTAACCTCAAAATTGATGGTTTTTTAAATTATTTCAAGCAGTAGTTATTACAAAAATGAATATTGAACATTTAATGCATTTGGTCCACATTTGTGGGACAAAAAGAACCCCAAATTTTGTATCTAAACAAAATGCCAAAATCGCAAGTTTGCCTATCATTAGTGTCAACTTTGAATTTTAGCATGAACCAGCTTTTTACTTAAGGAAAAAGGAAAGGTTAAGATAAAGGAAAAAGTTACGGAATAGGAAAAGGAATATAACCATGAACCTGCCTTAATCCAAATTAACTGACACTGGAAATAATTTTGTTCAACATCATTCTCGAAACGTTGAGAAAAAAAATGAAAAAGAAAAAGAAAAAAAATTAAAAAATAAATAGGTCCAAACATGATCTGATTTTGCTAATTGTTTCGTAAAGTTTGACTGATTTTTAATTGAGTTAACTAAGACTAACAATGACCAAAAACCTATTATGGTTAAAATCTATTATAATTTTATATTTTAGGTTGCCTCTTTTTCTAAGCTTGGTAATAATATCCAGGAGTTTATTAGACGAATACTATCTGCACTTCTAACTGATGATGTGGCCCTAAAATATTCAATGTTAGGGTGGAAGGAAAAACCATCATTCAATTATCTTTCTGTTTAAGATGATAATTGGTGAGTTCAAATATGCATTTGTGTCTATAATAAAAAAAAAGTTTTGCATCAGGAAAAGTGCTAAACTAAAATTTAATGATATTCCCTTTTTGTATGACAACATGGTGATTTAATACCCCCTTCCCCAATCTAACCACCCCTTTTTTAGCCAAAAGAAGAAAGAAACTATATGCAACTTAAATCACTTTTTTTAAATTCCCTTATGATAGATTTTTCTTTCTTTTTAGAATATTTTTTTAAACATTTTTACCTTCTGCTTCACCTAACTTAATTTTTAGTAATTTTGATTCCTTTGATATATTGTGCAATTCAAAAAAACTAAACGCTTTAATTAGTAATCTTCACCACCTAACTTTAAGAATTTTTAGAGGCAACTGAAAACTCAGGACTGTCCTGCAATAAAAAAGCAATAGAATCGACTATTGGAGGTTGGCTCAAAAGGGCCCAAGGAAGGAAGAAGAGGGGAGTGTTAACAAAAGCGGAACAAAACTGAAACTCCTCTTGATAAAAAAAATGTTTGGTACTAAATATTTTTGCATGACTATAAACGAAACCATAAAAAATAATTAATTATGGGCACTTGTTTTGACTTAAAATGTTATGTAAAGAAGCACTCAACTGTTATTAAAAAAGTAATAATAAATAAAATTGCAGACCCCATTTTTATTTTTATGGACTATTCATCTTCATATAATATGCCACACCCCTTAACAAAAACAAACACTTCCTTAAACAAGGTCAAAAATTAAAAGAAATAAACCCTTTCCCAAAAAATAAATATTTCAATTAACATTTAGCCCTCATCTTCATATGTAAAATATCATGAAAAGAGGGGTAGATCCAAAAAATTAGTATGATTAAAAGAGGCTCCTATTTCTTTAGTTACAGCTCCAGCAAACAGAGCGGCAGAAAGTTGAATTTTTGTGATGATGCACGCAGCTAAAGTATTTTTGTTCAGGTTTTTATTACAAGACTGGAATGGTACTAAATCAAAGGACTGGAATGTTAGTTATATTTTTTTTAAATAATTACCTCTTTTAAGATTATTTTTAAAAACTCATTATGCGAGCTCTTTGTGAGTTGTCATTTGTTAATATTACAGTATAATATACAGTAAGGTACACACGATTAAACAGTTTTAAGTTAATATTTATGTGCAAGTTTATTTTGGAAAAATAATTGGTTTATTGGCTTTTGGTTTCATTGTATCTATATATATATTTTATCAAGGTATTGTTTTAGGTGTGACACTATTTTAATTTTTTTGAAGTAAACCGTTGTTTTAAGTTTTAAAGTTTATTAATTTAATTCTTTGTGAAAATTGTAAAATATTTATAATTTGCCTGAAGCGCCTTGCTTGTGTAACTACTTATAGATAGAGTTAGTATTTCGCGAATTTATTTTTTACCTATTTATTGTAAGTTATAAAAAATATTTAAGGTCAACGTATTTTTCTAAAGGATGGTCAATAAATAAGGGGTAGTAGTTGCGTTGCTAGTTGTTTGTCTTGGTAGTTGGAGTGTTTTTAAACTTTGGTTTATTAAATAAAAGATAAATTATATGTGTTTGTTTTATTGCGTTTAAACCATCATACAAAATATTTATGTAACTGCTGTGCAAAAAGCGTTTCTTAGGCGTTTTTGAAAGGTTCCTGGGGCGCTTTAAAACGTTCATTGGACGTCTTAATGTTCTTTGAACGTTTTTAAAACATATGCGAATGTTTATTAAATGTTCACTCAGGTCGACGTCGTCGCATTTGTACACAAAAAGTCTGAAAAAGATTCGCAATAAGACCTGGAACATAGGCGTACGTTTCTAAAAACGTTCTAAAAACATACATGGATTTGATGAGTATTGCAAGTAATAAATTTTAATATATTTCATTAACCATAATAGCTAGGGGCTCTGAGAACAAGTCAAATATTTTAAAAAAGATATAACAAACTTTTGTTTTTATCAGAACGTAAGCCCAATTTTCCAAAAAAATGTATGATCTAAAGAAAATATTTGTTAAAATTTAAGCAACGTTGGCATTCAAGCAGTCTTCTTCAGATTTTAGAAACAAAAAATGACATATTTGATATTTGAACATTTTTATTTGAAGACAGATTTTTTGAACATAAAAGTTACGGTTTATTCCAGGGTTTATTAACTTTTTTATGACATGACCCACTTTTCGTATTTAAATTCTGGTGGTGAAACTCGCCCCTCGAAAGAAGTGTGCCCTACGAAAATTCCAATATAGCGCAAAAGTGTCCCCTTGAATAATAAATTGACGAAACAAGCAAAATATTCTCGATTCTATCTATATTTATTTCTTTTCAGGCACTTTTTAAAAATTAAATTATTTTTTAAGCATATTTCTTAAAAACTTGTCTTTATTCTTGTAATAATTCAAGTTATTTGGTCAAGCAACTCTTAGAAACTTAAAAACTGTTAGAAATTGTATTCTAGTCTTGCAAAGACAGGTAAAACCTGGTCAATCCCATCATAAAATTTCGTTAAAATTCAAGTTATTTGTTTAAGCATCTCTTAAAAACTCTTAGAAACTTAAACCCAGTCTTGTAAAAACAGGTAAAATCTGATCAACTCTTAGAAATTTTATTCTAATCTGGCAAAGACAGGTAAAACCTGATCAATCCCATTATAAAATCTTTTAAAATCTCGTTAAAATTAAAGTTTTTTGTTTAAGCATCTCTTAAAAACTCTTAGAAATTTAAACCTAGTCTTGAAAAAACAGGTAAAATCTGATCAATTCCTTCATAAAATCTTTTAAAATCTTGTTAAATTCCAAGTTATTTGTTCAAGCAACTCTGACAAACTCTTAAAAACTCTTAGAAATTTTATTCTAGTCTTGCAAAGACAGGTAAAACCTGATCAATCCCATCATAAAATCTTTTAAGATCTCATTAAAATTAAAGTTATTTGTTTAAGCATCTCTTAAAAACTCTTAGAAACTTAAACCTAGTCTTGTAAAAACAGGTAAAATCTGATCAATTCTATTATAAAGTCTCTTAAAATCTTGTTAAAATCTTAGTTATTTATTCAAGCATCTCGTAGAAACTCTTAAAAACTCTCAGAAACTTGACTCGAGTCTTGTAAAAACAGGTTAAATCTGATGTCAAGAACAACGAAATTTAACTGGATCTTGTCAAAATCGGATCACTGTTATCACAAAATCTTATAAAATCTTGTCAAAACTTTTCGGGTTCTTCATAAAATATTGTAAAATCTCGTAGATTTTCGGAAGCCAAAGGTGTATCCTTCTCCTCATAGAATCTCATAAACTTTATCAATCAGTAATCCAATGAAATCTGACAAATTCTTATAAAAGTTCACAAGACTGCTGTTGAAAACTTGTGAGGTTACAATATATTTTAATCAGTTTTTTTTTCAAAGTTATATAAGATTTCACCTGACAATGGTGTTTCACAAACCGATGTTAAAAACAATTGAATCTCGTCAACTTTGACCGTCGGATCCTATCAAAACTTGTCAACTTTGACGAGTTTTTTTTAAAGAGTTTTGATGCGGTTTTTTTTTGCAGGGTATAGTTGTAATGTATTCCTCAAGAATAAGATAAACTGAACTGAACCACGACCTACCCCCAAGATAGAACTGTGACGCTGCTGTATTAAGACTGTTGGATATTAATTAGTTACAAGTAGTAACCCAGCAAACACGTTTCCCTCAGGCCTTCGTCGGTCCGATGTCGATTGCCGAATTTGACGTCATCGTCGTCGTCGATTTACGACATCGGACCAGCAGTGTTTTTTGTCCGCTTTGCGATGTAGGCCCAATGTATGTGTGCCGTTAGACTGTGGCCCGTCGTCGGACCAATGGTAAATTGCTCACATCGGCATATCGTCGCCGTACGATTAAGGTCCGATATGGTTTAACCACATGGTACGGACCATCCGTCCGTAACTGCTTAATTTGGTCGGTCTAACGTAGGCAAGCTGGTCTCGGCCCGTAAACTATTCAAGTCCGACATTGGTTTCCTAAAGCGGTCCAATGTCCGCGATTGACGGAGGTCCGTCGTTGGTAGCTTAAAGCGGCCCGACATTGGCAAGAGGTGATTCTTGTAGAGAAGTAGCACCATCTTCTCAAGTCCGCATTCTAGTTTTGAAATATCTTTGCTCTTTATATATATAATATTATCTTCTACTGTACAGGGAACATAATGACATTAGCGCTATCTCTGCATAGTAGGAAGAAACTATTAAGCAGTTTAAAAATTTTAAGTTGACGTAATCGGACCATCGTCGGTTGCCGATTCTCGACCAATCAAACAAAGTCCCAATCGGGCCATCGTCGGCCCTAAAGCAGATAAAGTGGTCGTCGGCATAAAGTCGACTATAGTAAATCGGGCTATCGTCAGTTGCCGATTCTCGACCGATTAAAGAAAGTTTCAATCGGCCCTAAAGCAGATAAGGTTTGCGTTGGCATAATGTCGACTATAGTAAATGGGGCCATGGTCAGTTGCCGATTCTGGTCCGATTAAACAAAGTTCCAATCGGACCGACGTCGGTCCTAAAGCAGATAAAGTAGGCGTCGGCATAAAGTCGACTATAGTAAATCGGGCCATCATCAGTTGCAGATTCTCGACCAATTAAAGAAAGTTCCTATCGGACCATCATCGGCCCTAACGCAGATAAGGTTTGCGTTGGCATAATGTCGACTATAGTAAATCGGGCCATCGTCAGTTGCCGATTTTCGACCGATTAAACAAAGTTCCAATCGGACCATCGTCGGTCCTAAAGTGATGTCGGCATAAACTGAAAATCGCAAACATCGGGCCAGAGTTTAGTCGCCGATGTCAACACACTGCCGACGTTGTCCACATTGGCCCGATTCAATGCCGACGATTTGTGTTTGCTGGGAAGTAATGTTTTTATAATTTGTTGTAATAAATCCATTAAAACCCGGTACGGTTGGTTTATTAAGTCAATTAATAAGAACAACCCCGTCACGAAAACCCCTACGTGACATAAGGTGGAGGTGCCGTTGTCTGTTTTGTAAAGCAATTTTTCAAATTAGAAAACCAAAATTTTCTCCAAAACGATTTATTTGCTGAGCTTAACTTTTTTTTTCAGTAATTCCATTTTTTAACAATAGTTTATTTTAATTTTTTTTAAAAGTAAGTATGTTAATGTTCTACTTTATACAAGGTATAAATATAAATAGTTAAGGATTGGCGTTGATAGGTTACTGTCTAAGGGTTAAAATTGATAGGTCGTTATTGAAATCGTCCACGGTAAATTATTTTTTTAAGGACATTGCATATGTTTTTAAAACATTTTCGTAGGTTCTTAATAGTCACAGTTTAATTTATATTTTTTTATATACGTGGTATAACTTACTTTTAATTTAAAATTTAATATGAATCAACTTAGCAACGCTTTTAAAATGGCTCAAAACGCTATTACTTCTCAATTTACACAACCACCTACATTTGATCCAATTTGTGACAAAAATTTTTGATCAGATTGTCTTAAAATGCGCCATTTTAGCGTTTTTCTAAAAAGTTCAGCCAA
The DNA here is from genome assembly GCA_963921995.1 of Oxystoma pomonae. Lineage (NCBI taxonomy): Eukaryota > Metazoa > Arthropoda > Insecta > Coleoptera > Brentidae > Oxystoma > Oxystoma pomonae. The sequence goes on along the minus strand of OY998167.1, from coordinate 75,420,495 downwards.
TTTTTGGTATCTAACCTATGTGGAAAAGTCTGAAAATGTCAGTAAAACGTGGAAAGACATTAAAGAGGATTTCATTAAATATTTTGGAGGTGATTATGCATACAAGAAATTAAAATTCAATTTTAAAAATAGAAAACAGTTGGTTTATGAAAGCATAAAAAGTTACTATTTCAATCTCTTAATGTTGGCATATGAACTAGAACAAAAAATTTCCTTTTCCGATTTTCTCGAAGTTTTTGAAGATAAGTTACTCCCTGAGTATTACGAAAATTTTAGAATTTTGTCAGCTTTTAAGATAACACAAGACAATTTAAAAGATATTGTTCTACGACTGAACTATATTTCCGAATGTAAAAATAAAAATTCGTCTGAAAAATTGGATCAAAATTTTAGGTTTAAAGAGGAGGATTATCTTAATGGCGAATATGAGGATGATTTAAATTTGGTCAGTCAAAATAATATAATGGTGGTCATTTCGTTTCTCTTATCGGAACAAAAAACATTGAAATAACGTTTGGTTTTTTAAAATATAGAATAGCTGCTCTTGTTGTGGATAAACTTCCAGTGTCGTTTATGACTGAAAAGAAAGTAGTTATTGACTATAGCAAAAATAAAGTATCATTTGAAGACGATTTTTCAACTTTTTTTAGTTGCCACAAAATAATTCTCTAGAATCTTGTCTTTCTGTCTCACAAAATGATCGCTGCAATAAAAATGTATTTTTAAAGTCCCAAAAAATGTATTTTTTAGGGTCAAAATAAGTACCTACCTATTACCTATAAAATTTAAATTGAATTGGAAGATGTCATTTTAAACTCACTAAAGGCCTTAAAAAAATTTGGAGCTCATCTCGGAGCCACAAATTTCAAAAGGTTATATTTCTATGCAAATTTTATCAAGAAATCATAAGCTTATGAAAATTTATAAAGGTGCCAATTTGGGATTTTTTGAAAAGCTACTAATTTTAACTTTTATTTTCAAAACAAAAAATTTATTTTAAAGAATAAAAATACAACGCTTTTAGTCATACGAAACCATATGATGTTGGCCTTAAAAATAATCAAAAACAAAACAAAACCGAAAAGTAAACGTTCGACCTAGTATTATATAAATTAAATTTCATAAAGAAATAATGGATCGAACAAAATTATTTTGACCGACACTCTTTATTGCAATTTATAAAGATTATACCGAAGGGAGATATCAATGACTGTCCACAATATTTAACTCCCCGCCTTTACCTTAACTAATGTTTTTATTGCCATTTTATGGGTTGGTAAAGTGTTTATATCACGCACTAAATATGTTGTATTATTTAAATAATGAATTTTAGGTATTTTTGGCAAATGTCACAGAAAGAAAAATTATATGATCAATTAACAAGGCCTATCTATAAAAAATAGGACATGCCAAAAAGCATAATTTGGGCGTTATGATCAATCTAAACAGGTGGTATATTTTCATTTTTAATTTAAATGTGATTTGTTTTCAATTATTGTTACATTTTAACAAAACTTGTAACTCCGTGGCGGAATAGTATAATGCCCACGTTAAAAAACCCAATTTAGGCAAAGAAATTTGGACGTTAAATGCCTTTGCCATCGACCTCTTATAAAAACGGTAATTGGCTTAACTAAATGTTAGTCATCCACACGTGCTACAGAAATTGTTTTTATAAAGACTTGTGAAAACAAAAATATATGGTACTTTTGAGTACTTGAATTGAGCAAATTCTCTCTCCGTAATCACCCTATGGTTTTATCTTTTTATTAACGCCACTAAAAGACATTTGGATAAATATTAAGTTATTACACAGTTATAATATTTGTCAGTCTAGAAGGAAGATGGCGCTCGTTTCAATGTTATATTTCTTCAGGACATAATATTTTTATACATATAGATGGCCAAGATTTTTAAAATGCAAACTTTATCAACATTTATAAAGTCTAACAATTAATAGGTACTATACAAGTGTACCTCTGCTATAAAGTGAACAGGGATTGATCATGCAAGGTTTTGGGTTTACCTAAGAAAAATAGTGTTAAATGTTCCCAGTAAGCACAAACCTTGCGAGCCATAGGTGGCCAGCCCGCGGTTTACCGAAATGCCGCTTGATTGCCGAATACAGCAGCCGCGGCGGAGTGCAAGCGGTAATGTCCGCTCGGCCCTTGGATCGCCACATGTGGATTACCGCCAGTGTTTTAACTAAGACTGGAGAATAACCTGCGGATAAGTGACGGCCTGCCGTCAGATGATGAATTACCGCATTCGTACCTTTACCGGCCGCCAGACCGTTGCCGATAGATCTATCGGCAATCCGCTAGTGGCTGTAAAGTAGCCGCCCGGACATCACCGCGTGCACGACGCCGCGGCGTTCGCGTGACGCTAGAATACTACAAATCATTGAAGGATAACCTGCGGATAGGTGACGGCTGTCGTCAGATGGTGGATGGCCGCATTTGCACATTTACCGGCCGCCAGAACGTTGCAACAGATTCATCGGCAAAACGCTAGTGGCTTTAAAATGGTCGCTCGAACATAGCCGCTTGCACGTCGCCTCAAATACCACTCACAAGTAGCCTCGTGACAGCTGAGCGCTTTGCAAGTTCTTGGAGCGAAGCATCACCATTATATTTGTATAGTACCTATTAATTGTTAGACTTTATAAATATTGATAAAGTTTGCATTTTAAAAATCTTGGCCATCTATATGTATAAAAATATTATGTACTGAAGAAATATAACATTGAAACGAGCGCTATCTTCCTTCTAGACTGACAAATATTATAACTGTGTAATAATTAATTGCTCGTCTAGATGGCTCTGGATAAATGCCGACCACGCAACGATTATATTTTAAGTAACAGCACGCTTGATTGCCGCGTCTGGCTAGTAAGATGATATGTCGAAGCGGCTAGCCACCTATATGCCACCTTTAAGGATTTTTTTCGTAAAGAAACCCAAAACGATCAAAAGCGGCTTAATTGCCACGTTTGGCTAGAAAGATAATATGCCGAAGCGGCTAGCCACCAATATGCCACCTTTCGGGATTCTTTCGTAGAGCTATTTTAATTAATCAAGGACAGCACACTAGATTCCCTTGTCTGGCTAGACAGATAATATGCCGGAGAGGCTAGCAACTTATACGCCACCCTTCGGGATTGTTTCGTAAAGCCATCTTAACCAATCAATGGCAGCACGCTTGATTGCCTCGTCTGGCTAGAGAGATAATATATCGAAGGGGCTAGCCACCAATATGCCACCTTTCGGGATTCTTTCGTAGAGCCATCTTAATCAATCAATGGCAGCACACTAGATTCCCTCGTCTGGCTAGACAGATAATATACCGAAGTGGGTAGCAACTTATACGCCACCCTTCTGGATCGTTTCGTAAAGCCATCTTAACGAATCAATGGCAGCACGCTTGATTGCCTCGTCTGGCTAGAAAGATAATGTATCAAAGCGGCTAGCCACCTATATGCGACTTTTCGGGATTGTTTCGTAAAGCCATTCTAACCAATAAAAATGGCAGCGCGCTTGGTTGACTCGTCTGGCAAGAGAAATAATATGTCGAAGCGGCTAGCCACCAATATGCCACCTTTCGGGATTCTTTCGTAGAGCTATCTTAATTAATCAAGGGCAGCACACTAGATTCCGTCGTCTGGCTAGACACTATACGCCAGCCTTCGGGATTGTTTCGTAAAGCCATCTTAACCAATCAATGCACGCTTGATTTCCTCGTCTGGCTAGAGAGATAATATATCGAAGGGGCTAGCCACCAATATGCCACCTTTCGGGATTGTTTCATAAAGCCATTTTAATCAATCAATGGCAGCACACTAGATTCCCTCGTCTGGCTAGACACATAATATGCCGAAGTGCCTAGCCCCCTATATGCCACCTACTGGGATCGTTTCGTAAAGCTATCTTAACCAATCAATGGCAGCACTAATTGCCTCGTCTGGCTAGAAAGATAATATGTCGAAGCGGCTAGCCACCAATATGCCACCTTTCGGAATTGTTTCGTAAAGCCGCTTTAACCAATCAATAGCAGCTCGCTTGATTGACTCGTCTGGCATGAAAGATAATATACCGAAGTGATTAGCGACACGTTTTCCACTTTGTGGATTTCTTTTGTGCAGCCATCTTATATTTACGAGCGGCATCACGCTTGATGGCCATGTCAGGCTAGAAACGCAATTTGCCAAAATGAGTTAGCCACCCTGCGCCGCTTGCTGCAAGGTATCGATAAGCAAGTGGTTTACCGACTGATGGCTGCCCACTAGTGCCGCCTAGAAACCGCTTTCTTGCCGTAAGGCATTTGTGTTTACTGGGTTGAGTAATTGTGAAGCCTTTCAATGATAAATGTAAGCGTTGTATGAAGAGCTTATAGTATATCAACCTTATGGGGCATTTTTGGACCAAATGGATATCTCACATAGAGGGCATGGATACGTCATGTTCCCATAATATTTGCAATTGATTTGTTGGCAACGTCGCATCTTATATTTCATTATTGGGCGCCGATCTCTACCCGTTTTTTTTTTAAAGCCGGTGTTCCGCATAGACAAACTACTTGTAGTTTTAGACTTTTTTCTCTCATGGAAAAGCCTAGGTATAATTATTTCGGGGTCTAGTAATTTTTTTTTAATAGATGGCGATAGTAGTACAAAAATTCTAAATTTGTCATATCTCTCCCTTATCTCACGCCAGCGTGTAGAGGCGGAATTATTGATTTTTAGCCAACAACGGCAATATGGCGTTTTTTGAGGTTATTTCTATGATGTCTTTGTTTTTTTGAAAAGAAAGGAATTATTACAATCCTGCCAAAAAAACTGCATTAAAACTGATAACATTTTCATTAGATTTTATGAGATTTTATAGGGTCTAAGAGATTGTATGCGGCAAAGATCGTGACTTGTAAAAGCTGACAAGGTTTTATGAGGATCAATGTAGAATAATTTTTTGACTTCTCAAAATGGACAAGAGTTTAAAAGATTTTATAAGAATAAAAATTTCAATTTTTGGGTGTTGCTAAGATTATATCAGGTTATATGAGCTTGAACTTTTGAACTGATTTTATCCGCAAATAATGTTCTAACAAGCACGAGTTTCTACGAGATTTAATAAGGAAGAAAAGTATGGAGACTCTATAAGTTTCTATTGCGGTTCTAACAGCACATTTTTTAAAAAGATTTGACGATCATTATAATTTAATGTTTTACCAGATTTTATAAGTTTACATGCACCAAAATGGCATTCTTTTTTAAAAGATTTGACGAGTATTACAAGCAAATATTTTATAAGGTTTTAAAAGCATTAACAAGCAGGAAGGAACGAAAGTATAGAGTTTTTGTACGGTTCTACCAGCACAATTTTTTAAAAGATTTGACGAGTATTACAAATTAGTATTTTACAAGATTTTATTCCCATTGTAGCAAAATGACACAGTTTTTTAAAAGATTTGACCAGTATTACAAGTAAATATTTAACAAAGTTTTATCAACAATAACCAGGAAGGAACAAAAGTATGGAGGTCCCCTGCCAAAAAAACCGCATAAAAACTTGTCAAAACTGATAAAATTTTCATTAGATTTTATGAGATTTTATAAGGTCTAAGAGATTCTTTGCGGCAAAAATCGTGACTTGTAAAAGCTGACGAGGTTTTAGGGGACCAATGTATAATAATTTTTTGAAATGGGCAAGAGTTTAAAAGATTTTATAAGAATAAAAATTACAATTTTCAAGTGTTGCTACGTAAGATTATATCAGGTTATATGAGCTTGAACTTTTGAGTTTATCCGCAAATAATGTTCTTATTTCTACAAGTTTTGACAAAGTTTAACAAGCACTACGAGATTTAATTAGGAAGAAAGGTATCGAGACTTTATAAGTTTCTATTGCGGTTCTACCAGCACATTTTTTAAAACATTTGACGAGCATTATAATTTAATTTTTTACAAGATTTTATAAGTTTTAATTGCAGCGATCTAGCATAATTTTTTAAAAGATTTGACCAGTATTTCAAGCAAATATTTTAAATTTATCAATATTAACAAAAGAAGAAAGGAACAAAAAGTATGGAGAGTTTACAGGCTTCTAGGAGCCCAATTTTTTAAAAGATTTGACGAGTATTACAAGCAAATCTTTTAAAATAAGGTTTTATAAGCATTAACAAGCAGGAATGAACAAAAGTATAGGAGTTTATATGGTTCTACCAGCACAATTTTTTTAAAGATTTGACGAGTATTACAAGCAAATATGTTACAAGGTTTTATCAACATTAATAAGCAGGAAGCAATAAAAGTACAGGGATTTTACACGTTTTTATGAGCACATTTTTTTTTTAATATTTGACGAGTATTATATGCAAATATTTTACAATATTTTATAAGCATAAACAAGCAGGACGAACAAAAGAATGTAGTTTATACGGTTCTCCCAGCACAATTTTTTAAAAGATTTGACGAGTATTACATGCAAATATTTTAAAAGTTTTATAAGCACGGATACTTTGCGATTATTCGACCAGAACAATTTGCAAATATTTGAAATAGAAAAGTATGAATACTAACAACACCGGACGTCCCTTGGATGTACTTTTTAAGTACGCATAGGTCGGGGATGGTCCAGCCCTGCCAAAAATACCGCATCAAATCTCTTGAAGAAATTTGACAAGATTTTACCAGATATAATATGTTTTTGACGCGGTTTGTGAAACATCCTTCATAGGATCTCTTAATATCTTGTCAATTCTGGAGTGCCAAAAATTGTTTCTCGTTAAAATATGGTGAAAGCTGATCAGTTTTCACAAGTTTTCACGCTGCAAAAATCTGGCTGGTGAAATCTCGTCAAGCTAATCAAATCTCTTGATTAATGTTTTGATGCGTTTTTTTTGCAGGAAGACCTAAGTGCTTTCCCGGGACGTCTCAATAAGGCGGTAGAACTTTTAAAAACGGTTTTTAAAGAGTCACTTAGGTATGTTAATTGAGAACTCTATAGGTCAAACTGTGTATGTTTAAAAAACATCCAGTAAAGTACGTTAAAAAGTCATTAATTGTGTAAGAGAAAATTAAATAAAAATATATATTTATGTGATGAATGTTAGTAGTAGGGTTATACGGGCGCTGGATCATTTTTGAGGAGGGACCTTGACCTTGACCATGGAACATCTGTTGCCTATGAAAATACTATTGTATCGTACTATTTTATTGTTGGCCTTGGAGCAGGTATAGTCGCAGCACCCAACAATGCCATACAAAAAAGGTTCATACAATTTGAAGTGTGAAACCCATTAAGGAATCTTCAACAAATCAGTGATATGGGCCGGACTGGCTGTGAAATGAAATTTTTAAATAAAGTTGCTGCTTAATTAGTCTTAAATAAAACAAGGCTTTACATGTAGGTAAAATACTTAATGAATTAACTATTTTAGATTGTTCTAATTTTAAATCACATAAAATAGGTAACAAATTAGAGGTAGTTAATATCTTCTTATAATCTTAGTAAAGTTTATTGCTTTTCCGTATCACTACCGGAGTCATCAATACCGTTTAACTAATTCTATTAGATCTTTTTTTAGTTTGACGTTTTTCGGAATGTTAACATTTTTTACATTTAAAAATTTGATTATGTCTGCCTTCCTCGTTGAAGTACTTGGAATTTTAGATGACATTCGCGAATGATACGAGGCGTTGACTATAACAATTACACTGTTTGCTGGTAAGTTTGGTACGAGAACATCGCAAAACCAGTCTTCAAAAATTGTTGGATTTACGTCACAGTGGTAATCAGCGCTACATTTTCCTATATTCTTTGCGAAAGGTTTAAGACAATTTGGAACAAATCATTTCTCATTTCAAGCGTGAAATATAACAATATTGATTTTATATCAATCCTAACTACTTAACTAAAAAAAACACAGTAACATGTACAAGTATATTATTTATATTCACAATAATATTGTCAATCAAAATCGAAATCGGTAGTTTAGAACCACTATTAGTTTTAAAATGAGTGTGGCCCTGTCTTAAGGGGTGAAGGTAGTACCTGCAGATAGCCTTAAAAGGAGTGATTAGGTACGTTCGATACTTTAACACAAACGAATTAGGAATACTTAGAAGTATTTAAAATACTGAAGTGTTTGCCAACATCAAAAAATTAATTTTAATTTTTTACACGTACTCCTGAAAAATCCAAAATTTGTATTATGATTACGGTAGCGCGTGCCACTTTTATGGCCTGTTTTTATATGCCATTTTGCGGTGCTGCGACTATATTAACATTGACTCTCAAGCTCGAATATTTTGACCGTGGGTGATCTGAAAAATATTTGGGCTTGACTTTAAAGTATAAATGGTGTCTGCCATGGGTTTAGTAGGTAAGTGTGTTGTGTACATGAAAGGTACACATCTGTCCTACTGTTCACCACATGGTGTAAGTTGGTATAAAGTCTTAAGTTGGTACCTCTGAGATAAAAGCTCTAAGTTGGTGATAAGACCAGGAGACCAAGGAAACCATATTCAGTCTGCCACCAACGTTCGTCTTGTCTCTCTATGTCGTGTAATGCCGTCCATTGTTCTTGTAGTTTAGAAACCTGAATAAAATCTGTGATACATTTATTAAAGTTTATCTTCGTGTTTTCAATGAACTAATGTTTAAGCAAAGACCTAAACCACTCGTTAAATAAATAATCAATTAAGCAAGTCTGAAGACATAAAAGTGGCGATCGAGATAAAAGGAAAAACGTGGACCAGTTTTTTTTTCTAAAATGGCGACAAACCTAAAATTTGTGGAGTTCAATCCGGTTTACGACAACTTTGAAATTTATTCTGAAAGGCTCGAACAATATTTTACCGCAAATAGTGTAACAAGCGAAAGTATTAAAGTTGCAATTTTATTAAGCTCCGTCTCAAGCGAAACATATACCTTGTTACGTGACTTATGTTATCCGGAGAAACCGAAGGCGAAGTCTTATGATGCCCTGACCAGCCTTCTACAGAAACAATTTTAATAAAAATGGTAATTTTAATCAAAATAATCGTTTTAATAAACAAAAATATTGCGTAACATGTAGGAATTATGGTCACGACAGATTTACTTGCAGAGAGAGACAGAGACAGGTAAATTTTTTAGACGAAAATCACGTGGAGGATGACAATGATTTATTTTTTTTTAATGTGGCAGACTCATCTTCAAAAAAATATGTAATAAATAAGCCTCAAATAGTGAGTATTTGCCATGTCCAGGAGACCGATAACACGTTTAAAGTTTATGTGGAAATTTTGGGGAGAAATCATGAGCTGATAATTGATTCGGGGGCAGGTTTATCATGCTTGTCTAGAACAACATACTTCAAATATTTTTCTGATTTTAGGTTGTCAAAGGACCATACACTGCTCCGGGGCTATAATGGAAGTAGCTTTAGACCTGATGGATTTTTCTCAGTCAATGTGACATACGGAAACCGATGCTGCCCTGTGAGGTTCTATGTTGTCCAGAGTGCATCAGCAGACGTCTTGGGTCGCCACTGGATATCAAATTTTAAGGTTAAAATTGAGTTAATTAATAATGTTAGTCCTAATAATAAAATCAATTCTTTAATAAAAAAATTTCCACCAGTTTTTACAGATGAGTTAGGCAAATATAAAGTTAAACAAATTTCTATTCAGGTTAAGAGTAGTGCAACCCCAGTGTTTTGCAAACACAGAATGGTACCTCTGGCATATAGGGACAAATTGGAGGAAGAATTGGACAAATTGGAGGCCATGGATGTGATAGAGCAAATAGACACCAGTGATTATGCAACGCCAGTAGTTCCTGTTTTAAAAGCAAATGGAAAATTACGTTTGTGTGCTGATTACAAGATTACAATTAACCCCCAGTTAATTGAGGTTAAATACCCGCTACCAAAAATAGATGAACTCTGGGACAAGCTGAATGGAGGGGAGAAGTTTTCAAAAATAGATCTTCAGCTTGCTTATATGCAATTTCCAGTAGACAAGAAGTCCAGTAGACTACTGACTTGGAACACACACAGAGGACTGTACGCAGTTAAGAGACTTCCATTCGGGATTACCAGTGCCGGCAGCATATTTCAAAGGGAAATGGAAAATTTATTTAAAGACATGGATGGAGTCCAACCCTGGCTAGATGATATACTGGTTACAGCGGAAAATGATGAATTGCATTTAAAAAGATTAGAAGAAGTTTTTATCAAGTTAAGAGATGCAGGATTAACCGTAAAAGCAGAAAAATTCAGCTTCTTTATGGATAAAGTAGAATACCTTGGAATGGAAATATCCAAAGAAGGATTAAGGAAAACTGAATCAAAAATGGCAGCCATAACAAAAGCACAACGTCCAATAAATATATCAGAAGTACGTGCATTTATTGGCATGGTAAATTATTACCATAGATTTATACCAAATTGTGCCAAAATTTTATCACCTATCTATAATTTACTGAAGAAGAATCACAGTTTTCAATGGACAGACAGTTGCGAAGAAAGTTTTATAAGAATTAAAAATATCATAGCTTCAGATACCTGCTTAACATATTTCGATAGAGACCTGGAAATTATAATAACCACAGATGCAAGTGATAAAGGGATCGCCGGAACTTTAAGCCAAATAAGAGATAGAATGGAGTGCACTGTAGCCTGTGTTTCAAGATCGTTGATGCCAGCTGAAGAAAAATTCAGTACTGTGGAAAAAGAAGCTCTTGCAATCTATTATACCGTCAATAAATTTTTCTATTATTTATGTTGCAGTAAATTTAAGATCAGAACTGACAACCGCGCACTTGTGGCTATTTTTGGTGAACATAAAGGAATTCCAAAGATGTCAGCAAATAGATTACAGCGTTGGGCTGTCTTTCTATCAACTTTCAACTACACAATAGAGCATGTCAAAGGAGTAAACAATCCTGTTGCAGATTATTTAAGTAGAAAACCCATTCAGACAATAACAACGTTAGAAGAAGCTATTGGAAAAGGAACATACATAAACTTCACTGAATCAGTAGAGAACTGGCCAATCAACAACACACAAATCGAAGAACATAGCAAGAGAGATGAAGAAATATGCCAAATAAAAGAATATGTATTAAAGGACAAGTGGCCAAAGAAACTAGACAAAAACTTACAAGCATATGCTCAAAAACAAAAAGACATATATCTAGACCAAGGAATTTTAATGTATGGACATCGGGTAATTATTTCAAAAACCCTAAGAAAACAGATGCTAGAAGAAATTCACACAGGACATTTTGGCATTAGTAGATACAAAAATATGACTAGAAGTTTTGTATATTGGCCAAACATCGACAAAGACATTGAAAATCTAATTAAATCTTGCCAACCTTGCCTTTTATATAGAGATGAAGCACCAAAAACAACAGAAAAATGGCCTGAAACAACTGAATCATTTGAAAGAATTCATATAGATTATCTAGAGACCCGCTCTACTATGTGTTTAATTTTAATAGATTCTTACACAAAATGGGCTGAAGTTTTTGCAATGAATTCAACAACAGCCGCAGCAACTGAGGAAAAATTGAGACAAGTTTTTTCCACCTTTGGACTACCAAAATTAATTGTCAGCGACAATGCCAGCAACTTTACAGAGAAAAATTTGGAAAATTTTTTCTCAAGAAACGGCATTATGCATAAAACCATCTCGCCATACCATCCGGCAAGTAATGGTGCAGCTTAAGGCATGTCAGAACTTTCAAAATGAAGATAAAAACTGCTATAGAAGATCCAAGAAACTCAAATGTTCGTTTGTTAACGCTTATAACAGAAAAGAACAAGAAATCACCAGCAGAATTGATTTTTGGCAGACAACTTAGAACAAGACTAACCCAGATTCATGAAAGTGCCCCAGAGATTCAAATAGAGTATAAACCATCTACCTCGCTATCCAGAAGATCCAGAGAATTCCAAATAGGAGAGCATGTCATGGTCAGAAGTTATCAGCATAACAGAAAATCTTGGAAAGAAGCTACCATCACAAAAAGAATTGGAAAAAACACATATATTTGTCAAATCCAAACAGGACAAATCTGGAAGAGACACATCAATCAAATCCACCACAAAAATATGTCAGAAGGTGCCAGACTGTCTTTGCAAGACTCTGAAACAGACGAGGATTATTCTTACATTGATTTCTCAAATTTAAACAATAAAGAGACAACCAGAACCTCCGCAGAGTCAGCAAACGGACCAAAACAACCAGAAAGCCTTCCAGAGTCGGTCCGGAGTGGCAGTGGTAAATTGGCAGGTGGGAGACCATCGTCAGAGTCTGATGACTCCGATTATAATGATAGTATGATAGACCCTGATAATATGTCTCTAGATTCTAACCTATCTGATCAACTTTCCACTAACACTGAACCTTTGTCTTTAAAAGATGATTCATGCACTTCATTTTTAGGTACCACCACTTCAACATCTTCTGGGCATGGGCAAATGGGCACTAAGTGCACCACCAAAAGGCAACCAATGGTTAGAAAAGCAGCACAGTTTAAGTCAATCGAATCAACCACAAAACGTCCAAAAAGATCTTCAAAACCTCCAGAACACCTGAAAGATTATGTGACTGGAAAGGATTGTGGTAAAATCTAAATTTTATACTTCATATCTGTATTTTTCAAGTGATATGTAAAATGTGCATGTGCAAAGTTACCTTTTGGTGAGGCTAGTTTTTTTTTGTATGCAAAAATGTAATTTTTTTTAACATTTCTTTACTTAAAAGGAGCATAATAATGTAATGTTTTTTGTAAATATTTTGACAGATCAAAATATTAAATTTTTGTCTTTTATGTTCCATGTAAAAATGCATAATTTGTTCATATACTTTGCATAATTGTTTTTAAATGTAAAAATTTGTAACGATGTTATCTAAAATGATTTCAAATTAATTTTTAAACATTTTTAAATTGACTTATTAATTTTAAATTAACGAATCGACTAACAAAACGTGATATTAGATTAATTATAGTTCAAATAAGGCATTGCACGGCAGTAAAAATATAGTAGGCATACTAACCCTTTTAGATTTAAGATTGTTAGAAGAGAATAGAAACAACACATTTCTTTACACAAAGAATTTTTCACATTTTTCATAAATCAAAATGTTAAATATTGTCATAAAAATTACTGTTTTATTCACTTATACTTTTGTATACCTTTTTCATACTTTTGCTTAAAAAGATTTTTTTTGAAAAATTGAAATTTAACTGTAATAAGGTTTAACAAGAAAAATAGAAGGTTCATTTTCAAAATTTATCAGATATTGACAGCAGTATTAAATGTCAAACATTTCATTTAAGTGGGGAGAAGTGAACCATCCATTTTTCCAAAGGTGCAGACTTAAATTTAAAAAAAAAACTTAGATTAGGGATTAAAAACAAAACACTTGTTTGCTTCATCGAGAGTTATGTAATACCAGTTTCTATAAAGAAAGCATGTACAGTAAACAAGTTCTTTAGAATAGGATAAAAATAAAAACGCAACATTTCAATTCAAAAATATTTATTTATAAAATTATACAAAATTCTTCTTCCTTTTTTCTATCTTTCTTTACCTCGTAGGATTGTAATCATGAAGAGTCTGACACCAGAATCAACTTAGAGCTGAAACAAAACAAATCCAATTAATCAAAAATATCAAGTATTTTGATTAACACTTATGCATTACACAAAATAAACTTTGCATTTAAATTAAATAACTTTCAGCTTAAGTGGGGGAGTGTTGTGTACATGAAAGGTACACATCTGTCCTACTGTTCACCACATGGTGTAAGTTAATATAAAGTCTTAAGTTGGTACCTCTGAGATAAAAGCTCTAAGTAGGTGATAAGACTTCCGGAACCGAGGTGTAATTATAAGCTTTTTAGGAAACCATATTCAGTCTGCCACCAACGTTCGTCTTAAGTATATGTCTCTCTATGTCGTGTAATGCCGTCCATTGTTCTTGTAGTTTAGAAACCTGAATAAAATCTGTGATACATTTATTAAGGTTTATCTTCGTGTTTTCAATGAACTAATGTTTAAGCAAAGACCTAAACCACTCGTTAAATAAATAATCAATTAAGCAAGTCTGAAGACATAAAAAAGTGTCCTTGAGATAATCTAGATTTTTTTTAGCATTGATTCTCAAAGCTCGAATGTTTTGACCTTGGGTGGTTTGAAAAATATTTGGCCATGAGTTTAAAATATAGGTGGGGTTTGTTAAGGGTTTAGTAAGTGTCCTTGAAGCAAAATCATTTTATCCCCACACTCTTTTTACTGTAAAAGTTTCATATAAATATGTAAGAATGTCCATGAACTAACATTAAATTTTATACATTTGAGTTAGTTAATTATACACAGTATCTGTTAAACTGCCTGTTAAAAGAACGTAGTGAAAATGCTTCGTAATATTGAATATATTCCGTTATACCAGCGTGAAGTATACGAAGTTAAAACAAAAAATATTTTTAATTATCAACTTATAGCAAAGCACATGAAGATATGAGTATATTTGAAGAGCAACCAGCAGGAATAGAGTGTACCGTAAAAAGGGTATTGCTATAATTAAAAAAACCTCTATAAAAATGGCCGAGGTTTCTAATGAAAAGTGAGATGTGATATTACCGCAGAATGTGTGTGTACACACTACAAGGGGGAAATGATGTGCTGTTTTAAAAGGTCTAAAAATGCGTGTGTTGTATGTAGGCAACCATTATTTCAATTCACCCGACCTGAAATCTGTTTGGTGTGCAACGCTTAAACCAAAACAGCAATTTTATATCACACGGTATGATGGACAAAAATATGTAATGTGTTGTGATACTTAATAATATATAATAAATTACTAATTTTTAGTGATATATTTTTTGATGAAATGACAGAATAGTTTAACCTTGAAACACAGTTTGAGGTGAGGTTGTCCCAATGCTATGCACTCCTTACGTGAGGGTATACAAATCCGGCCTCATATAATTTAAAAAGTCTTGATGGAGAATCAATACGTGGAGCATTTTACGAATTAGAACTACAAAAGGCAAAAAATCCGGATGTATATTTAGTAAAAAAAGTACTTCGAAAGCGAAGAGTAAAAAATATGCGGATATAGTATGAATTTCTTGATTTCAAAAAGTTCAGTTCTTAAAGGTCTCTTGTAAATATGATTGTTGACATAAAAGGATTTAAGACCCCCAATAACAAGTTTATACCCAAAGAATTAGTGGCTTATGACGGCTTAAAAATAGCTCATTAGCAAATGGAATTTAAAGACTTTAAATACATTATTCAGCACATCTCAAGCCTGTCAGAATGTTTGTATGTTAAGGGGCTGGAAAATGCCAATTTTATATGCACATACATTTCCAATGTTATTGAGCTTCCACAACAGCCTCCGTTGGCCAAAGGAATTCTTAGCTGTATATATACCACAACAATAAAAATTTAAAAAACAAAAGATCAAAAGATCTTGGATGGAAATAACGAAAATTCAAACTTGCATGAGCATCCCACAAGGAACACACAAAAGATCAAAGCTAAAAGAAAAATGATTAAACGATGTTTCGCCCTGGGTAACCAGCGTGGGCTCATCAGTAGTATCACTGGTCACCCTCCATTATACATCATTAAACACCATCATACACTTTGATTTCCAACCTTGAATCACTCACAAATAGGCATCGTTCCGCACTGGCACTTACTTATCCAAGTTACCTGATACGAATTCATCCTGGCGTGTTAATATTTCCAGTAGGATTATGCTCCTAAGGCAATTAAAACAAAGAAGAAGTTAAGAAACCTCCAAATCAGTTACTTCAACCGAAAAGAAACTAAAAAACAAAAGATCTTGGATGGAAGTAACAAAAAATCAAAAGATCAAAGCTAAAAGAAAAATGATTAAACGATGTTTCGCCCTGGGTAACCCGCGTGAGCTCATCAGTAGTTTCACTGGTCACCCTCCACTATACATCATTAAACACCATCATACACTTTGATTTCCAACCTTGAACCACTCACAAATAGGCATCGTTCCGCACTGGCACAATCAGTCCGGCTGGTATCTTGGCAAAATAAACAACATTATGATTGGCATAAATAAATATAATCTTATGAAGATTGGGTGTCATCTAAAAATACCAAAAGTCATTTTAAATAAAGGAGCTTGTATTAATGTAAAAAACAAGGATAGCATGTGTTTTGCTTGGGCTGTTGTGTCAGCATTGTATCCTGCAAGTTGTAATTCGGATCGTATATCATCGTATCCCCATCCTCAACAAGTGCTTAACTTAAGTGGCATTAGGTTTCCAATGGACTTAAAGCAAATTTCGAAGTTTGAAAAACAAAACAATGTTTCCATCAACGTCTACAGACTTCAAAAAATGTGTAATGGTAACTTTAAAGTGTTACCTGCATACATTACAGAAAAGAAATGTTCCAAGCATATAAACTTATTATTGCTTCAAGATAAATACTATTCTGAAAATGAGGAGATTTTCGATTTATCTCACCCTACTTTTCACTTTGTGTGGATAAAAAATCTTTCGAGACTGGTCAGTTGTCAACTGAGTAAAATCAAAGTCGCAAAAAACAATGGAAAACCCACACAAAATTATCAAAGACATATTCCTTGTTCTATAGGATACTACGTTAAATGTTCTTATGATGAATCCTTATCTTTTTATCGTTCATACACTGGACCTGATTGTATGCACTAGTTTGCTGAAGAACTACTGGATTTTGCTGAAAACTTGGAGACTGTGTTTTTGTGTGATTTACCTATGGAACCCTTAAGTAAAAAACAAAAAGATAATTTTTCTGATGCCAAAAATTGTCATATTTGTGAAAAACCTTTTCTAAATGGGGAAAATAAAATGCGTGACCACAATCGCTTAACATCTAAGTTTAGAGACAGTCACACGGTACCAGTAGTTTTCCATAATTTAAGTTCCCATGATGGAAATCTAATAGTAGGAAGTATTGCCAAGTTTGACGGTTCTATAAACGTACTTCCCATCAATAAAGAAAAATACATTTCCTTTACAAAGAAAATTCAAGAGAACCTAATTGAATTTCGATTTATTGATTCATACCGGTTCATAGCTAGCAGTCTGCAGGAATTATCTTCTTACCTACAAGAATATCCAATATTAAAAAAGGAATTTCCCAATCGAACTGAAGCACAGTACAATTTAATTCATAGAAAGGGAGTATTTTGTTACGATTATATGAGCAGTTGGGATACTTTACAAGAAAAAATGTTTGCCTAGCCAACCAATGTTTTTTAATATTTTGTCCAATAGCCACATAAGCGATGATGACTATGCACATGCTCAAAATGTTTGGTCAACTTTTAACTGTAAGAGTCTGCAAAGTTATTTAGAATTTTACATGAAAGTTGATATAATCTTGCTGGTGGAAATTTTCGAACAATTTAGACAAAGTACTCATAGAACATATGACTTGGATCCAGCAAATTACTATACGCTTCCAGGATATACTTGGGATTGTATGTTATATATAACGCAACAAAAACTTGAACTTCTGACAGACTATAATATGGTGACCTATATTGAACGTGGAATTCGAGGGGGACTTAGCCAATGCTCAAAGAGATATGTTGAGGCCAACAACAAATATATGCCTAATTATGATTTAAGCAAAGAAACAACGTTTTTGGCATATTTTGATATAAACAATCAATATGGCTTTAGTATGAGTCAATATTTACCTATGGAGAATTTAAATGGTTGGAAGAAACTGACTTACAAAATTTTAAATTTGAGATGATTCCTCTGAAGGATATATACTAGAAGTAAATTTAAGCATTCCTGTAGAGCTGCATGATTATTTTTCCGACTTATTGATCCACCACTTGATGACAAAAGTACCAAAAACAAAAAACTATTAGCTACATTATATGACAAAAAGGAATATATTATTCACTACCGAAATTTAAAACAGGCGTTGCAACTTGGTGTTAAACTAGAAAAAATTCATAGAATTCTAAGTTTTCGACAGTCTGCATGGCTTAAGCCTTACATTGACTTGAATACGCAATTGCGACAGAAAGCAAAGAATGAATTCGAGAAAAACTTATTTAAGTTGATGAATAATGCGGTATTTGGTAATACTATGGAGAATATTCGTAAACGTAGTGTTGTTAAATTGGTTAAAAAATGGGATGGACGTTACGGAGCCGAAACGTTAATATCAAGGCCTAAGTTTAAAAGTGTTTGTATTTTTAACAAAAATTTAATGGCAGTTGAGCTTCAAAAAACAGAGGTTTACTTTAACAAACCAATATACGTAGGGATGTGCATTTTGGACATTGCAAAGACAACAATATATGACTTTTATTATAATTATATAAAAAATAGATTCCCAAATAGTGAGTTGGCATATACTGATACTGACTCGTGTGTTTATCAAATCAAAAATGATGTGTATAAGATGATGAAAGAGGACTGCTACAAATATTTTGATACTTCCGATTATCCTGAAAATAAAATTTATGGAATACCTAGGGTAAATAAAAAAGTATTGGGAATGATGAAGGATGAGAACAATGGAAAAATTACGACTCACTTCGTTGGACTTCAATCAAAAATGTACGCTATAAAGGTTCTTAGTATTGAGCGCCAAGAAAATCTCGTATGTGACGTATTTCAGAGAACCCTTAATACAAAAATAACAAAAAAGGCAAAAGGTGTAAAGAAATCCGTGGTTAAAACTCATATAACCTTTGAGGACTATGTAGGATGTAGTAGTAAGGTCGATTCAATCAAACAAACATGAACTATATTCTCTCAAGCAAACCAAAGTAGGACTAAGCCCCCATGATGACAAACGATGTATATCAAATAATTCGCCCAATACTTTACTTTGGGGACATTATAGTGTTACGCCTATATCATGATAGCCTAGCCTATAAGAACACATATAAGTATGGATTTATTAGTGCTAAATCGTAAGTAAATGTAATAGTATGTAAATTTAAGATAAACTTTGGATTGTAGTGGCTCGTTTAGATTCTAAGTAGTATAATGTATAATAGTATAATGTATAAGGTTTAATAGGAACTGTATTTTTATTATGTAAGAATAAGTAAATGTATATTATAAAATATATAAAATTGAAAACAAACTAATTTTATATTTATAATACCTACCAAACTCAAAGTTAATAAATATTCTTAAAATAATATTTGTGATTAATAGATCTAAAAGTCTTACCCAGATAATTTTAAATATACACCTATCTCTAAATATCTATAATAAATATAAAATATAAGAGTTATATGCAAATTTCTATGTAGATCAAAAAAAAATACCACGTTTTCTTCTTATGGGGATTTACATGGGGAAAGTGAGCGGGAATCCCTACTGTATATCTACTGCCAATAAACCAATTATTTTTCCAAAATAAACTTGCACATAAATATTAACATAAAACTGTTTAATCTTGTGTACTATACTGTATATTATACTGTAATATTAACAAATGACAACTCACAAAGGGCTCACATAATGAGTTTTTAAAAACAATCTTAAAAGAGGTACTTATTAAAAAAAATATAACTTCCTTACATGATTACCAGTATTGATGTGGGTACTTAACATTCCAGTCCTTTGATTTAGTACCATTCCAGTCTTGTAATAAAAACCTGAACAAAAATACTTTAGCTGCGTGCATCATCACAAAAATTCAACTTTCTGCCGCTCTGTTTGCTGGAGCTGTAACTAAAGAAATAGGAGCCTCTTTTAATCATACTAATTTTTTGGATCTACCCCTCTTTTCATGATATTTTACATATCAAGAGGAGGGCTAAATGTTAAGTGAAATATTTATTGTGATATTATTTCTTTTTTGGGAAAGGGTTTGTTTATTTTAATTTTTGCCCTTGTTTAAGGAAGTGTTTTTTTTTGTTAAGGGGTTAATGGGGTCTGCAATTTTATTTATTATTATTTTTTTAATAACAGTTGAGTGCTTCTTTACATAACATTTTAAGTCAAAACAGGTGTTCCAAAATTTATTATTTTTTATAGTCTCTTTTATAGTATATAGAAAAAATATTTAGTACCAAAATTTTTTTTTATCAAGAGGAGTTTGGCGTAAATAGAGTGTTTTTTATTTTAAACCTTTTATTATTACTTACTCAGTTTTATTCCGCTTCTGTTAACACTCCCCTCTTCTTCCTTTCTTGGGCCCTTTTGAGCCAACCTCCAATAGTCGATTCTATTGCTTTTTTATTGCAGGACAGTCCTGAGTTTTCAGTTGCCTCTAAAAATTCTTAAAGTTAGGCGGTAAAGATTACTAATTAAAGCGTTTAGTTTTTTTAAATTGCACAATAAATCAAAGGAATCGAAATTAATAAAAATTAAGTTAGGTGAAGCAGAAGGTAAAAATGTAAAAAAATATTATAAAAAGAAAGAAAAATCTATCATAAGGGAATTTAAAAAAAGTGATTTAAGTTGCATATAGTTTCTTTCTTTTTTTGGGTAAAAAAGTATTAAATCACCATGTTGTCATACAAAAAGATAATATCATTAAATTTTAGTTTAGCACTTTTCCTGACGCAAAACTTTTTTTTTATTATAGACACAAATGCATATTTGAACTCACCAATTATCATTTTAAACAGAAAGATAATTAAATGATGGTTTTTCCCTCCACCCTAACAATGAATATTTTAGGGCCACATCATCAGTTATAAGTGCAGATAGTATTCGTCTAATAAACTCCTGGATATTATTACCAAGCTTTGAAAAATAAGCAACCTAAAATATAAAATTATAATAGATTCTAACCATAATAGGTTTTTGGTCATTCTTAGTCTTAGTTAACTCAATGAAAAATCAGTCAAACTTTACAAAACAATTAGCAAAATCAGACCATGTGTGGACCTATTTATTTTTTCATTTTTTTTCTTAACGTTTCGAGAATGATGTTGAACAAAATTATTTCAAGTGTCAGTTAATTTGGATTAAGGCAGGTTCATGGTTATATTCCTTTTCCTTTTCCGTAACTTTTTCCTTTATCTTAACCTTTCCTTTTTCCTTAAGTAAAAAGCTGGTTCATGCTAAAATTCAAAGTTGACACTAATGATAGGCAAACTTGCGATTTTGGCATTTTGTTTAGATACAAAATTTGGGGTTCTTTTTGTCCCACAAATGTGGAGCAAATGCATTAAATGTTCAATATTCATTTTTGTAATAAGTACTGCTTGAAATAATTTAAAAAACCATCAATTTTGAGGTTAAAAAATATCAACAAATATTTTGCCCCCATAAAGAATTTTTCATAAACAATCAAAAATGGCAGAAAACTGTATACTGCATAATTATCAAAAATTCTTTATGGGGGCACCTACTAGTGTCCCTAGAACCCCAAATCCGCCTGCGCCAGTTGATTTTTTTTGTTTTTTTTTAATTTTTTTTCACTAAAACAACCCAATCCAACACAGTCCAACCCAACCCAAAACAATCAAAAAAACACATTACAACCCCCCCCCCGGCACCCTTTTTCTCTTAGAAAAAAAAATCGGGCCCAGGCGGATTTGGGGTTCTAGGGACCCTAGAATTTTTCATAAAAAATAAAAAATGGCAGAAAACCGTATACTGCATAATTACCATTTTTTATTTTAATTTTTATATGCCTGTATAAACCCAGCATAAAATGACGATTTTTGGTCGCTTTCCTGGTAGTTCTAAACATTTTCTAGGACGAACTTATTTGAGAACAAAAGAATATGAATACTTACGTAGTATCGGCTTCTACATCCATGGTGAGTTGAAACTCAAACTAAATTTAAGGCAATTTTAAAAGAAAACTTGCCAAACACAAAAAACAAACCACGAAAAGAAACCCACACAGGAAGAAACCGCAGAATATTAAATGGCGTCGGCAAGTACGTCAAGATGTCAATCGCGCGGGAAATTTAAAAAATACGGCGTTCAAAACACACGATATCCGGCAATGCGTTTGATCGGACCGGAAAGGTGGTTTAGAAATGCATAAAATTACAAAAAAACCATTGCGTTTTACTTGGTATGTGAAACACGTTTTTCAGCACTAGTAAATAATCATTGGCAAAATAGCGCAATTTTGCCAATAATACTACTGTAGGCCAATGGCATTCACTTGCCAATAATGCCAATAAAGAACATACACCTTACCACCTTTCATTGTTTGTGGGGTATCCGTGCTTATAAAACCTTTTAAAATATTTGCATGTAACACTCGTCAAATCTTTTAAAAAATAGTGCTGGGAGAACAGTATAAACTATATTCTTTTGTTCTTCCTGCTTGTTAATGCTTATAAAATCTTGTAAAATATTTGCATATAATAATCGTCAAATTTTATTTAAAAAAAATGCCCATAGAAATGTGTAAAATCCTATACTTTTATTCCTTCCTGCTTATTAATTTTGATAAAACGATTTTATGAGATGGTTGGGTTCTTATGTTATACCAAGATGTCAAATTGTAAAAATTAATAATTCCCAATCTAATAATATGAACATAACGTCCGGTATTGCCCAGGGTTCGCACCTGAATCCTCTTCTATTTTCTGTTTTTATTTATGATATTTCCAAATGGTTTTACTACTCTAAGTTTAAAAATTACGCTGATGATTTAAAAGCATACAAAATCGTTAAATCCGATTTGGATCGTCTGTTTCTTCAGTCTGACTTGCAGCGCCTAGAAAACTATTGCTTTGAGAATCGTCTTTTCCTAAACATATCTAACCTGACCAAAGTCGAATCCATAAGAGATCTTGGGGTAACATTAGACTCTAAGCTTACTTTCGAAATGCACATTGAGAATATCGTAAAGAAATCATACCGTATGCTGGGCTTTATCCTGAGGGTATCTAAGGTGTTCATAGATTGTAGGTCGCTCATTTTGTTGTACAATAACGTTCGCAGTAACTTAGAATTTGTGAGCATTGTGTGGAGCCCTCAGTATTTCAAATATATTCAAAGGATAAAAAGAATTCAAAAAAAGTTTCTATATCACCTTAACTTTCGATATAATAGGCATTTGATCGGGGAATCTTACGAAGTTAGTTTAACTTTCTATAAAAATAAATAAACTAAGTAATAGAAGACTGGTCGCGTACGCTACATTCTCACATGAATTAGTTCAAAATAAGATAGATTGTCACCAGTTAACTAGGAAATTAACATACTTATACTACTAACTAACTACGGTATGAGTTCACCAATTTCTAAAATGCTGACTACCTATAACACTTATTTTAATCACATAGATTTATTTCAAGTTTCAGCTAAAATACTAAAAACACTGGCTTACAGAGTTCTCTAAAGACGACTAATTAATTTAAGGTCATTTTCTATCTTAATGGTTTTTTTTTCTTAAGTTAAAGGTAAACTTTACTTTTTTGTGTTGATATATCCACGTATGTATTTCTATTTTTGTCATGTAATTGGAGAGTTAAAACTCTCTGTTTGGAACCTTTTCGTGAAAATAAAAAAAATGAAAATAAAAACCTTGTAAAATATTTGCTAGTAATACTCGTCAAATCTTTTAAAAAGTTGTGCTGGTAGAACCATATAAACTCCTATACTTTTGTTCATTCCTGCTTGTTAATGCTTATAAAACCTTGTAAAAGATTTGCTTGTAATACTCGTCAAATCTTTTAAAAAATTGGGCTCCTAGAAGCGCGTAAACTCTCCATACTTTTTGTTCCTTCCTTCTTTTGTTAATAATGATAAATTTAAAATATTTGCTTGAAATACTGGTAAAATCTTTTAAAAAAATATGCTAGGTCGCTGCAATTAAAACTTATAGAATCAGGTCAAAAGTTCAAGCTCATATAACCTGATAAAATCTTAGCAACACTCGAAAATTTTAATTTTTATTCTTATAAAATCTTTTAAACTCTTGCCCATTTTGAGAAGTCAAAAAATTATTCTACATTGATCCTCATAAAACCTTGTCAGCTTTTACAAGTCACGATCTTTGACCCATACAATCTCTTAGACCTTATAAAATCTCATGAAAACCTAATGAAAATGTTATCAGTTTTGAGTTTTTATGCGGTTTTTTTGGCAGGGAATTTAGAAGAAAATGCCCTAAAACTATGTTATTTTGACAGGTTTCAAAATGTCAAATGGCGAATACTCCAAAAATTTGTCACATTATAGCTTCAATATTTGTGTTTGAGGTTATAAAGTTGGTGATTTTTTAGACGACCTCAGGGGGGTGGTTTAAATTTATAGCCCCCAGAAAGGATTGCTTTGTGGCATTTGGTAATAAGTTCGTTTATAATTTCCCTAAGTAAGCGTTTTTACAAGGATTAATTTACCTTATTTAATATCCCAAGTTGTTCATTACCCAATAAAACACCTCCTATTTTGTCCAGAAAACCGCCATATTTTGAACCCGTTTTCAGCACACAAAATATATTTTTTATGAGGGCACAAGACGCAAAACAGACATAAGTGAAGGTCGCTGATTATGCATGAAAAATATACCAAATAAAAAAAAGGTAAAACAACTATATCAATTTATTTACAAACTGAAAATAAAACATTGAGGTTATCTAAAAGCTTAGTCAAAAAAACTTTCCTAACTCAAATCCCACTCATTTTAAAGCTGTAGCTTTCCTCAGTAGATGTTAGTAGATATGCTGTGAGTGTTTAAAATCAATTGGTAACATGCCATCCAGTTCTCCGAAGTGGATGGCCAGTTTGCTGAAGAAGTGGTGTCCAGTCCCGAAGAAGTTGTCAACCCAAGGTCATTCTGCAAGAAGTTATCCCCAATGACGTCACTTGACCAGTGGCTGTTGAAATTCCAATGACGTCACTTGGCCAGTGGCTGTTGAAGATGTCCAAGAGGGTTGCAACGGGGTTGCAAGGGAATGCCATAAAGGCTTGTGTGAATAGGGGATGTGATCACGTGACTTATGTTCTACAGAGTGAGTTGGGGTTTATACAGGGTGCTCTGGTGACATGCACCTGTCATTTGTGCTCTCTAGCCAAGCCATCAAGTGCCACAAGGTCTTAGACTACTTAGCGTTAACGTATGCCTGCTGAAATTCTCTAATAGTTGAAACTTCCTAATATTCCTAATATTCTCGGTCACAAGTGCCAATGTATGGAGTAGAAAATGACGTCACGCATAGCATTGGGGCCTTATTATTTCAAGAGTGTCAAAGGGGCACTATTTGAAAAATGTCGAGATGAGAGAGATTGCTATCAGCCGGTGTACCGAAGGTACTTTTTCCGCTATGTGCGCACGTTTTTCTCCTATGGTTTCTGTAAAAGACTAAAATTTTGGTTTGCTGCGCAGGGGACAAAGGCCTTAGTAGTTTTCTGCGAATATCTCGAGTGGTAAGTGATCGATTTGAAAAATTCTTTTTTTACTGGATTTCTGTGTTCCAATGCTATTTATTCTTAGAGAGATGGGGTAGCCAAAAGGGCCTTAAGTGGTGAAAGAAAGACCTTGGTAGTTTTCTGCGAATATCTAAGTGATCGATTTGAAAAATTATTTTTTTACTGGATTTCTGTGTTCCAATGGTATTTATCCGCACAGGCATGGGGAAGCCAAAAGAGCATTATTGTGCTTGACCTTGGTAATTTTCTGCGAATATCTAAGTGATCGATTTGCAAAATTCTTTTTTGGTTAGATTGCTGTGTTGTAATGCTATTTATTCTTAGAGAGATGGAGAAGCCAAAATGGTATTATTGTGCTTGACCTTGGTAGTTTTTGCCGGATATTTCGCGTTATAGCGATGGGATTTAAAAAATGTTAGTGTTACGCAGCTGTGCAGCTCGAGTTAAAAGGCTTTTATTTTTATGGTAAATAATATTATTATATGGATTTTAAAATGATCAAAATGTGTGCTTTTGTGAAGACAAAATCGAGTATACTCAAAATAACCCATGACCCTGTTTATCAAAAATTTAAAAATGTTTACGTAAAGCTTACTAATGAGCTAATTTAGAATAAAGACGGATAACCTATGAACTTGTTTTTCATAAATTTATCAGCGACAAAAAAATAACATGTTTATTTGCTTTGATTTATTTTTGAATTATAATTAATTGACCTCTGATCCCCTATCAGTATTGAAACAAAAAATAATAATGAAATAAAACAAATAATTGGTAAATCTTTTGATTTATTGAAATACCATTTCATAACCATAATTTTTAAGCAGTAATTTGGCACCCAGATTTCTCGTTTCAACATGTTTGACTGCAAACTCCAACAAGCAGAACTTGCACATTCTTAAGCTGTGGTTTACGTTTCTACGACAAAAAACACAGTCTTTGTGGATCTAAAAATATAAACAAAAATTTATTTTTACTAAAAAATATATTTATTAAATAAAAAAATATGTTAAGGGCATGTCTTCAAAACAAAATAATTTTTGATATTCAGATTTGGCCTCACACATTTCTGTTAAATTTTTATGATGTTCAACTGACTCTTGACAAAAACAAAACATTTTATTGCAAACAGGGCAAAATCTGGAACCAACATTAACAAAATTCATATAGTTATGACAAAAACAGTCCTTTCTTTTACAATATACACATACATCTTGCTTAACACTTTGATGTCCTGCACTAGTCTTCAATCGTTTTTCTGTTTGTCCTTGTTCACCAAAACCTCTTTTTTCTCCCATATATTTTGAAGTTGATGGCTGTTCTGATTCTCTTTGCTCACCATAATTTCTTTTTTCTCGATATGTTGAAGTTGAAGGCGATGGTGAATTTTGTTGTAATTTTTTACTCTCCATGGTCAAATCAGACTGAAACAAGAAAAAACTATATTGAAACTGTGTAGTTAGGTGTATAAAAATAATACTTTTAAAATTTATTTTTCCTGTATTAAGGATAATAATTATGTACTTATCTTATATATTTAAAGTCCAATTTTCTAAAAGTTCTCAGTGTGACTATTAGATGCCCAGAACCTTACAAGATGAACGAAATATGTAGACTGATTAAAAATTTATGAGGAATCTAAGGACTCAACGCGACTTTTTTCTGCTTGACTGTGTACACCTGGTGTCGATAAGATCTAATTAAAGTTTGTGGAACTTCTGTGACTTTTTGTTTAAAAAGGCATTCAAGGTAGTCGTTAAGTGTAATTTTTTTGAGTGAAGCCTTTTTTACACCCTTAGCCCTTTTACTAATGTTAAAATTATGACTACTCTCTTCAATTTCCTGTTCACAAAAACCTTTCTGTTTTAGTTTATTTTGATGACCCATCAACTCACCCTCATTTTCCAAAATTTTCAAGCTATACATTTTGGAGCGCAAACCTACAAATTCTGTCATAATGGCACCATTATTTTCATCTTTCATAAGCCCCAAAACTTTTTTATTTTTTAAGGGCATGTTGAAAATGTTGTCTGGTGGGTAGTCAGATGTGTCAAATCTGTCAATGTCATTTTTCATATTTTCATAAATGTTGTCAACATGTAAATGATAAATTAAACTGTCAGTGTCTGTATATGTCATTTTCATTTCATACAGGAAAGTTTTTGATAAATCTAAAATTGCAAATCCGATATAAATGGGCTTATTGAAAATAATTTTGTTTTTAGACATTTCAATTATAACCATATCTTCATCAAATATGGTTAAGCTATGAAAGTTTGGTTTGGAGATGTAGGAACGCGCTCCATAACGTCCAGACCATTTAGTCACCAACCTTACCTCTTTATATTTTCTAACATTCTCCATGGTTTTACCGAATACTGAATTAATCATTAATTTGAAAAAGTTTTTTTCAAAACTGTTTTTGCTCTGTTGACGCATGTGAATGTTTAAGTCAATATAAGGCTTTAACCATGGAGACTGTTTAAATTTAAGGACTCTGTGAATTTTTTTAATTTTTAAACCCAAACTAATTGCCTGTTTCAAGTTTCGATAATGAATAATGTATCGCTCTTTGTTATACAGTGTGGTCATTAGCTTGGGTAACTTACTTTTAGAATTGGGTGGGACTCTATGTTCTGGACAGACAGGAAGGTCTTTATGCATATCAAATAGTTCAGGGGGATAAGAAATATCTGCCTCAAAAATGTACCCTATGTCACTGTCATCAGAAATGTGGCATATTTCTTCCTTAGTGCATGGACCATTTTCAACCCATTCAAAACCACCATATGGTAATGGTAAACTCATTACAGTACCAGAAAGCGAGTTGATATCATAATACATCAAATATGACGTTTCCTTGCTTGGATTGTGTGAATCACCTATGTACCTGTTGTTGGCTTTGGCATATCTGTTTGAACACTGAGAAACACCGCCTCGTATGCCTTTTTTCACAAACATGATCATATCAACATCCATCAAAAGTTCCAGTTCTACTTTACACTGTTTCAACATGGCCGAAAAAGCTAAACCTGGACTCGTGACGTAATGAAGGGGATCAAGTTTGTAGGTAGAAAGACATATGGAGCGGAAATTTTCCATGACGTCACTTAATAGGATTATGTCTGTACGCATATAAAAAAGGCTGTAGTCCAAAAGCGATTTGATATTAAAGGTATTCCAAATGGTTTGAGCACTTTCATACTCATTATTTGAAATACCCTTTCCTACCAAGCTACTATAAAATGCATCTTTAGGTGGAAGGGCAGTTTCCTGTAGCTTTTCCCAAGAATCGAGATACTCATAGGGTAAGACACCTTTACGAGTAACCAATTTAAACTTTTCCTCTTCCTTATAAAAACTTTTTGTAATACTTTTTTTTGAATCGTCTAAAAATGAAGCCAAATCATCTAATTTTGAAGCCATAAAGCGATAAGAATCAATAAATCAAAATTTAACAGAGGTATTTTCTAGATATTTTGTAAACGAAATATATTTTTCTTTATTAACAGGGAGAAGTTGAATTCTACCCTCTATGTCTTTAGCTAAAGATTTTATAAGGAAATGACTATCATATCCGGACAAGTTATGGAAAAGTACAGGAACGCTGTGTGAATCTGTAAAATTTAAATTACACTCCGCGTGAGCTGCACTCCGATACATTCCTGTCAAGTGACAATGGTCCAAATGTTTAACTTCATCCTTTTTCAGCGGTTGTTCACAGATATGGCAATGGGTTGCATTTTTAAAATCAAGTTTTTCCTCAGTGGTTAACGGTCTTAAAGGCACAATATTTGAAAAAATTTTGTCCAATTTTTCTGCAATAATTTTAAGCTCCTGAACAAAGCGTGAAATGCAGTCTTTTCCCACAAACTGATGGTAGTACGAGAGCGAGTCATCATAAGAACATTTCACATAATATCCAATAGCAAACGGAATATGATGTTGTGTTTTTTGTGTATTCGATAGCGTTCCATCACTCTCCATTTTCTCCAAAAAACATTCTAAATCTGCATAAATAACAAGTGGAACCTTCTCTTTATTTTTAAATTCTATAAATTTTAAAATTTTGTTATCATCACGAGGCAGAGTTAGTTTAGCAAAATTCAAATTTCTACAATCTAAATAATGCTTCTCCAACACTGCCTTGGAAACAAACCAATTTAAGCACCTATCACATACCCATTTTTTATGCTTTTTACTACCAATCTGTTTGCGAAGTAAACGTGATAGATTTTTTATGAGGGCAAAGTGATAGATACGTTTTTTAGGGTTAACAATTTCAAAATCTACAGAATCCACCTCCATATCATTCTCGCTATCAATTACGTCATCAACATCATCATCACATTTTAAAATGAGCAAATTAACCCGTCTGGAAAAATTTGATTTACTCAAACAGAGAGGAAGAATTTCTCTCTTTTCACAAGTAAAAACATTAATTGATAAACTATTTAACTCTTCAAATTTAGAGATATCTTTTAACCTCATAGGAAACTCAAGCTCCTCATATTTTAACCCCACCTGAGTAAAATGAGGGTACGAGGAAGTTCTAGTCCCATTCTGAGCAGCAGGGTAAAGAGCAGCCACAATAGACCAAAGAAAGCAATAGTTATCATTATTTTTTACATTGATAACCCCCCTGGTGTTTTTAATCCACTGTGGTAAATCAACGTAGGTCGAGTCACCACAGTTTATAGGTGTGTGCTGATTAATATTAACTTTGAGATGGAGAATTTCATAGAGGGCCCATCCACTATCCCTTTCTTGAAAATCTTCCATCTTGGTTAGTATTTTTTGGGCAACATTTTCCTCATACCATTTTTTTTAAATTTGTCGTTTGGTCTATTATGCTGTTTTTTGTGGAAAAAGCCTTCACATCAGTCTGTATATTGCCTTCATGCAACTTTATAAAATTTCCCGAGAAAATGACATTAACTTTTATCACAGATGATCGTAGGGCCTTTTTAATCTGAACAGAAAAACTTTTGAATGCTTTTTTAAAAAAAATCTTGGGTTCTTTGATGGTGAAATTCGTAATAATTCCTGTCCTAATTCGACCACCAAAGCAGGTTTCCACATCCTCCCACATTAAATTTCTTTTTAAAGATCTAACTTTTTTAGTTTTACCAAAATTAATCCTTTTTTGATTTTTCAAGTAGTTTACGTAATATTTTAAAAGGGCCAAATTTGCTTCTAATTTAGAAAAATTTCGTACACAATCAAGCTTATTTTTTAAACAAATTTTTATATTCGAAATTAAATTTATAATAAAAGTGATCCAATAATTAAATTCCTCTTTTGTTTTAACCAGTCTACATACCTTTTCAATCTTTTTTATGGATTGGAACACCATACTGTCAAACGTTTCTTGTTGAGAACTTTCTGAGGACGATGATGACATTTTGTTTTTGTTGTTCTCAGGTGTGTGAAGAAAATAAGAATGACACAGTGCAGGCAATGCTTAATATTATGTATAGATAAAAAATATAAGACCTGTAACGTTTATATATAATATGAAAATAACAAGATTGACGCCAGTGAGACTATAAAAAAGACACGAGTTTGACCCTAATGAGTGACCTATCTTAGATTGTGGAACTAAACCAAAACAACATGTTTTGTAAATTTCAATTTTTATCAAAATAATTTAATCGAAAGTTGAGGTTAAATTTGATGACCTTTCATTATAAATATGATTTTCTATGCTAATAAATAAATTAATCGGTTGTTAAGGTCATAATTAACGATCTTTTGTGGTTTTATCTCCACATAAATCCATATAAATATTTTGAGAGCAGAGGTTTAAAATTAGTAAAGAACTTTTCTTTCTATTAAGCACAAAAAACACAATGTCGAGCGAAAAAACCAAGTTAATAATTACAAGCCTAGACTAGGTAGAATGTCCACCCCAAATGGTATACGTCGTGATGAAGAATAGGTTTAAGTAAGTATTTTAATTTGTCAATTATTTAGCATGTAAAAATTTTAGTTTCTTTATCTGACTGTGTATTTATAATGTTTTATAGGGAATAAAAATACACTTTTAACCCCTGCTTTTGGGAAGTAAAATGGATCTTTTAATCAGTAGAAAAAAAAGTAAAAATTTAACTTTAAGAGGGATTTATGTAGTTTACTATTATTTCCTTCAACTTAGTTTTCTCGTATCCTAACGTGCATAAAATAGTATATCAATCGTAGGACTAAAGTGTTTTTTAATCCTGCAACAAAATATAACTTTTTCTAAATTTAATGGAAAAATACTGATACTATAGATAACTATTTAATCTAATTTTTAATTTTTGTTACAGATATAAGGTGCAAAATGTATCACTTAAAGGGGATAAGGTGCATGTAGATTTAAACTTTTTCCCCACATCGTAATTAATCGCAAAGAAGCTTGGGAATCTGCCAGTAAGTTATCTACGTATCAATGTAGATAATGATGAGGAGCTTAAACTGTTGGAGGAGGCCTGTCAAAAATTTAGATTTAATGAACAGGAACCAATTGGAACATCATCCAGACAGGTTCTATTGCCTCCTCCACCACCACCATCAGCCCCACCAGCCCCAAAAAGAAAGAGAAAGATCAACCTGTTGTCCGATGTGAAATTGAATGAAAATGATGATGATGAGGAGATAACTTTTATCGAATCTCAAAGAGATTACTTTGTAAACTAATATTTTACAGTATGAATATAAACCAAATTATAAAGTTATAGTTTTTTATTTTTAAACCAATTGTTTAACAACAATACATTTTCTTTTGCACAGCCTAAAAAATTATTGAAATGTGTAAAACAGTGAAAATTCATATTGGCTCTTTTTAACTTTTTAAAATTGGGGCAACCCAATTCGAACATATCTACAACATTATTACTTATTAAATTAGATAACCAAATTTTTTTATCCACTCCTTTAACAAAAACTGTTTCATTTTGAATAATATTTTTTATAAAATGAGTAATATTTTCTAAGGTAAATAACTAAAGTCAAAAGTGTCCCATTCCAACCTATGTAGATTGTTTGTGTTCCATTGGGCTTGACGTCTAAAGTCCTCGTGGAGCCAGGTAGACTTCATGGGTACATTAACCATATGGTGAGAAATTTCATTGGTCTCGCTGTTGAGTATAGCAATTTCTTTGCACATAAAGTCACTATCTTTATATTGAAAGCCTTGCACGTCCAGAATAAACATTTTTAAACAACTCTTACGGTACTGGTTAAGGGGTTGTATTTAACCAATCGATCGTGTAGTATTAAGCAGTATGCTACAGTTTTCTCAGGCACAGCTTTTTTCGTTTCGAACTCAATTCTGATATCGACTGCGCCACCTTTAAGCACGTCTTCACTCTGTCGTGAACAATCGATAACTATCAGTGGAGCATTATTCTTAAAGTTTATTGGGTAGAGACAGGGTTCGCTCTGCTCGCGATAGTAGTAGGATTTTTGAAACTGCGCATACATTTCATAGAGTATGGAATATTGATTGCTATCAAAGTCCAGGTTTAAATTATCATAGGGGAAAACCTCAGAGTTTAGGTAAACTTTTAGATTTGTTAGATGCAAGTGATCGAAACGACTCATATTTTTATCTAGCATATTTTTTCTATTGGTCTGAAAACCGATGATAATAAACCGCGGTTTTTCTAGTTGATTCGATGATTTTACAGCCCAAGTGTGACTAGTAGTGGTTTGAAGTTGAGGATATTCATGCAGTTCCCAGCTTCTAAAGGCAAGATTAAGGTTCCTATCTCCTTCTAGATAATTGTAGAGTTTTACTTTTTGATTATCGGACACTCTAACATAGGGCACTTTCCATAAAACTTTATTCAAAACCACCTTGTAGGTTTCTTTTTTATCCTCATTAACAATGAGAGCGTTCAAGTCAGAGTTGCTTCTTATTAGTACCAGTTCTTGGCGCACGTTTAAAATAATTTTGTGATGGTCTTCAAATACACCCATAATGGCTTTAAGTGGTAAACATGTGTTAAAATTACCAGAATCATCTAAAAGTGCTGGATTGTCTTTAACTAACCAGCCGGCGTTTAAAAGAGCATTATTATCACTCTCCTTAAATGAGCAGTAACCCTTCATTGTTGATGTAATACCAGGATTTCTCACACGGTCCACAATCACCCCTCCCAACTCGTAACGAATCTCATCGAACAGGTGTGCCAACCCGTTGTTTACAAAGTGCACATTTGTGCTGGCAGTATTATCATCTTTTAGTACCTTACCCTCAAGGTAAAGAACACTTTGGCTAGGCAAGGTATAGAGGTCTTGAGTTTGTATTGGAATTCTAATTTCGTCGTTGTTGTTTAGCGTTGTGGAAGCGTAAGGCTGATGGGTATGTAGTTGATAGCTCACTATAGAATCGTCCAAAATCACATTTTCAGTCACTTTTAGAATATTACGACTCATTTTGTTGTTGTTGTAGAAAAACACCTTAAACTACACCTTAGTGATAAAAATAATCTTCTTAGGTTACAGCTTACACGTAGTCTTAAATTATACCAAAATTTTTTTAGTTTTTTCCTATGATGAATGCTGCTTTTTTAATTTAAATCCCAAATAGGTTAAAATTGTTTTACTTTGCGGTGTTAGCTCTTTCACTATCTCTCTGCGACTAAATTGTTTTTCACGGTATGGTATCTTCTTATAACCCACTTCCTCACCCATGAACAGTTTGTCATAAGGGGCACTAAACGAATCATGATTATATAAAAACACCATTTTAACCGTTATCAGCTCTCCACGAAAATTGATTGGTTTACCGTCCTGGTCTGTTATTTTAAGTAGAATTTCATCAATATAGTGCGTGTTGATTGGTAGATAAATGACATTTAACGGCTTCTCTACTATTTTAAACCCCGGTTCAACATTGGGGTAAAACATGTGTAGTATATGAACAGGATTTTCATTATTATAGGAATTTATAGTTAGATTACATTCCACACAGATGGCGTTCACCTTAAATATGTCGACGGGTATTTTAGATATATGCTTCTTGTCCGGTTGAAGAGTCCGTCCACTAAATCCTAGTAATTGCCCGATGGAATTTTTCTTCTCAAAATTAATCTTTTTATTGCAGAAAATTTCGCACTGTAAGGTATTGCGGTTGGCAGCTATGCTTATTTCAAATTGGTCTTCTTTCAAATTTTCCTTTGAGAATTTTTGTAAAAAATTGTTTATATCCTCTATCTCGTAGGACCCTTCTGGAATCTTAATGATTTTTGTGTTATTATAACAGAAAATATTATTAGAGCTGTCTACGTTTGGTATAGAGTTGTAGCATTCGAAATTCAAAAGCCCCAAATCATACTGCTTTTTAACATCCAAAACTATAGGGGGATAAATACTCGTTGAAAGGTATGGTGAAGAGGGTGACGTTTTACCTAACAGTATAAAGGTAAAAGACATGATCTTTATACTTTGAAGGTTCGCTTATAAATAAAACAATAAACAGAATTATAGGTCTGATAGGGGTTATGGTTATAGTATATTTTAACATCAGCATTAGACCTGAAGTATTTTACAACCTCCACAGGTGGTTTCAGATTACCAAAACTGTCAAAATAATGTACATTTTTTCCACTTTTCTTATACGTAGTCCAGTGTGTTCCTGGGCCGGTGCTGTCATCCAAATTAATTATACCCGACTCGAACTTGTGTATTTTTAATGGTAATTCATTTTTCATATAAACACCTCTAAAATTTTTAATTTTAAGTAATTTTGCATATTTTTCCAAGTCCACGTTAGATAAGGCAATGTCTGGTAGTCTAATTGGTAATGGTTTTTTAAATAAATCTAAGTCTTTTTTAGTGGACACATGCTTTTGCCTAAAAAAAGGCCCAATCCTGTTTTATAGGGTTTTAGAAACAGTCCTTTGCGTATGGCTATCG
The DNA here is from genome assembly GCA_963921995.1 of Oxystoma pomonae. Classification (NCBI taxonomy): domain Eukaryota; kingdom Metazoa; phylum Arthropoda; class Insecta; order Coleoptera; family Brentidae; genus Oxystoma; species Oxystoma pomonae. The sequence continues at coordinate 75,385,223 of OY998167.1, read as the reverse complement.
ACTCCATTGTTTGATTGTGACGTCGTGCTTCATCAAGTTGTTGATTGGCAGCCTTGGCATCATTTACAGCTTTGGCCACACCTGCTGCTCCTCCGCTCAGGGCTCCCAAGGCGCTTAATGCAGCCATGATTGGTAAAATTGGTAACAGCCCCCCATTCTTTGGGATTTTTATGACTCTTACTGGTCGTATTTTACCTTTATTCTTTTGTGTTGTCTTTAGTGCAAGTTTTACTGCATTACCAAAATCCTGGGGCTTCTGTTGTTTTAGATTTTCCTTTATATTTCTTACCACCTCCCTGAAACCCACTGTTTTTCTAATGTGTTTCAGTTTTTTCTTAGTTTGCCTTCTCTTCTTATTTTTCTCTGAAATCAATTTTTTATATTTAGGTAAACTGTTAGACATTTTTTTTTTCTTTTCTTTGAAATTTAACGGTATGTCTTATACCACGGTTTGGGTGTGAATGAAAAGAAAATTATATCCACTAAGAATTATATATATATATAACAAATTTACTTACGTTTTGACCCCATGCCTAATTTAAGTTTGGTATTCATAGCTGCGGCTACACCCATGGAAGCCAAGCTTTCCTTATTAATATCCTATCGGCTATGTGTCGATTGTTTAAGTCCTTGTAATTTGAATAGGAGATGTCGTGTTCTTTACAGGCTTCATCTAACTGATTAATGCCCTTATCTCCCCTAGCTAAACGCTCTTGTAGCTTAGTTCCAGGACCACAAAAACTAAACCCTGGTAAATGTAGCTCAAAGGGCAGTTTATTTATCAAAGTATTCAACACCCCATTGCCTTCATACCGTGGAATAACATAGTACTTCATATTTCAATGTTATAACTAAAACTGAATAAAAATATAAGTGATTACATTTTTTATGCATTATGTTCTTGATGGTTGAGTTGAAATGATATGTTTCTTTTGAAAAATGAAAAAAGTTGTAAGACAAAAAGTTCGTTTAAATGTGAACAATCATGATGTTAACGCAAAAATTCAATCTAGACATGGTTTCTTGCTACCATCTTCTATTCGGTGTCTTATAGTAGGACCATCCAACTGCGGAAAAACCAACGTTATGCTTAGTCTTTTAGAACACTCAAATGGGTTGAGATTTGAAAACGTCTACCTGTATTCAAAAAGTCTTTATCAACCGAAATATTTATATCTCGAAGATCTTCTGAAACCTCTTAAAGGGGTAGGATACTATGCTTTTAACAGCGGAGAAAGCATTATAGCCCCGTCTCAGGCAAAACCATATTCAGTGTTTATATTTGATGACGTGGCCTGTGATAAACAAAACGTGATATGTGAGTACTTTAGCATGGGTCGACATAATAACATTGATTGTTTCTACCTCTCTCAGACATATGCAAAGATTCCAAAACACTTGGTAAGGGATAACGCTAACATTTTAATATTATTTAAACAGGATGATTTGAATTTAAAACATGTTTACACGGACCATGTGGGTACTGATATGACATTTGACGAATTTAAAAACATATGTTCATACTGCTGGAAAAATCCCTATGACTTTTTAACTGTCTTCAAGGATAGCAAAATTGATGAAGGCAGATATCGTAACAGGTTCGATAATTTCATATATCTGTAACAGTGGAAGGCTTTTTATTTTATTTGCTATTGTTTACTCAAACAGATAACATAAACATGTCGGAAGCTGTTTCCGGTGAAAAGAACTTGAAGAAAAAATTAATTTCAAAAAGAAAAATTATACGAGAAAAGCTAAATTTATTAAAACAAGGACAAATTTCACACGCTAACCTATTTCTACCGGTTACAAAACATTTGGAGAACATTGAGAGCAGTTTAAAAAATGAGGAAAAAAATAAAGCTTAACAGAAAAAACTACAAACTCTTAAAACTATAAAAAAAAGAGAAGGAGGAGGAAGAGGAAAAAGAGGAGGAAGAGGAGGAGGAGGAGGAAGAGAAGGAGGAGGAAGAAAAAATCCCTAAATACACACCTGTATTAGAGCTATTTAAATCAACCCCTCGCAGTTCATAACCAATCACCCCCTCAAAACGCCCTAGAAAACAGCTTGATTTTTCTCAAAGTGCTGAAAAAATTCCAAAAGAACAGCCTGGGCACAGTTATAATTTGAGAAAATCTCTACTAAAAGACATCACTCAGAGCCATATAATAGGAGAAGATGAAAAACAGCGTGAATATGAGGAGGAGCAAAGACAAAAACTCTTGAATAAATCCTTACAGGATTTCTATAATCAGTTTGATCCTTTACCTGCTCGATATATTAGAGACTTTATGGAGGATCCCTTAACAAACCCATTAACCATGGACCCTAAAACCCTTTCAAAATTTCAAGTTAGACGAGATGAAATTGATAACTTCTATATTGGTGACTCAAAAATAAATTTTGATGGACCTAATTTGGTGATTAAGGACCTAAGTTATAAAGGTACTCCTGGATTGTATAAGTTGTTATTTCAAAGAAATATGCCCCAGACATACACAAAGTATGATGCGGACGCTTTTAGAGATATCATTACCAGAACTAATGCGAATAGAAAAAATTTTAAATCTACAGGGGATATCGTAACGGACAGTGATTCAGAGAAGTTTAAAAAACTATTTAAAAAACGGGGTGGTCAAACAGGGATGGAAATGGAGTTTTCAAACAACCCTATGGAATACATATACTGGGATGATCCAAATGAACTTGTCGAGCGCTTGCGTTTATTATTTGCATCTCAGACAGCAGGCCACACGGGTCACAGAAATGAAATTAGTTCTATTATTGAAGAGCTAAGGGAAGCTGATATTATCGAGTAAAAAAGATGTTTAACTTTACTACAGATGTCAAACGTCAGTTTGTTAATGAGATACATAAACCGGCTAGGAAAAATTTCACCTGACGCAGAGTAATACTAAAATCATTAAATGATTTATTTCAAGCGGACCTCGTAGAAATGATACCATACGCTTCTAAAAATAAGGGATTCAAGTATATTTTGGTTGTAATTAACTGTTTTTCAAGTTTTTAAGGTGCAAGCCCCCATACATCTTCAAACCGATTTGGGTAAAGAATTTTATAATTCTTCCATGGAAAAAGTGTTAAAAAAAAATTAAAGTAAAACACTACAGCTCTTATAGCGAAAAAAAAGCACAAATAGTGGAAAGAGTAAACAGAACACTAAAAAATTTAATGTGGAAAGAATTTAATTACCAAGGGTCCTACAAGTGGTTGGATTTACTATCTAAAATAGTAAATGCATATAATAATCGAAAGCATCGCACAATCGGCATAAAACCTGTCGAGGTGAAGAAAAAACATGAACAAATGTTGTTAAATACCGCCTATAGTAATATAAAAATGACTTTTAAACCTAAATATATGATTGGAGATCATGTGCGCATTTCAAAAATTCGTGGTGTGTTTGATAAAATGTACATGCCTAATTGGTCGACGGAAATCTTTACTATAAAGAAAATTCAGCTTACGAATCCCATCACATACATATTGGAAGATGACAAGAAAAATGAAATTAAGGGAGGATTTTATGAACTTCAGCTGCAAAAAGTAACGTATCCTGATGTCTACCTGATGGAAAAAATCTTAAAACGCTCTAAAAATAAAGTGTTTGTTAAATGGTTAGGATTGGATAGTAAACATAATAGTTGGATAGATAAATCTAATGTTGTTTAAAATTAATTTAAAAAATATATTATAAAATAAAAATAAAAAAATGTCTTTTATTACCTATTATTATGCAAGATTACATAGCATTACTTATTTTTTAGTTTTTTCACCATTTTTTGGGTTTCTAAAGTATTTGGGGGGCTTGTGCTTCCATCCACCAGGTTTAGTAATATCTCGCTCCCATGTGCATGGTATACAGTAATAGTTTTGTAAACCAGTTTTCCCTTTACATTTAGGACATATATATTTTACAGGTATTGGCATTTTCTCTTACTTCTTTATGCTTTAGTGTTTAAAGTCTTACTGATGAACGTGTTTTAAACAGAGACTTTCATAATAATAATAATAATAATAATAATAATAATAATAATAATAATAATAATAATAATAATAATAATAATAATAATAATAATAATAATAATAATAATAATAATAATAATAATAATAATAATAATAATAATAATAATAATAATAATAATAATAATAATAATAATAATAATAATAATAATAATAATAATAATAATAATAATAATAATAATAATAATAATAATAATAATAATAATAATAATAATAATAATAATAATAATAATAATAATAATAATAATAATAATAATAATAATAATAATAATAATAATAATAATAATAATAATAATAATAATAATAATAATAATAATAATAATAATAATAATAATAATAATAATAATAATAATAATAATAATAATAATAATAATAATAATAATAATAATAATAATAATAATAATAATAATAATAATAATAATAATAATAATAATAATAATAATAATAATAATAATAATAATAATAATAATAATAATAATAATAATAATAATAATAATAATAATAATAATAATAATAATAATAATAATAATAATAATAATAATAATAATAATAATAATAATAATAATAATAATAATAATAATAATAATAATAATAATAATAATAATAATAATAATAATAATAATAATAATAATAATAATAATAATAATAATAATAATAATAATAATAATAATAATAATAATAATAATAATAATAATAATAATAATAATAATAATAATAATAATAATAATAATAATAATAATAATAATAATAATAATAATAATAATAATAATAATAATAATAATAATAATAATAATAATAATAATAATAATAATAATAATAATAATAATAATAATAATAATAATAATAATAATAATAATAATAATAATAATAATAATAATAATAATAATAATAATAATAATAATAATAATAATAATAATAATAATAATAATAATAATAATAATAATAATAATAATAATAATAATAATAATAATAATAATACGGTACCTCAAAGATGGTGAGCTGAGAGCCGAAACCGAGGGATTTATTACTGCAATACAGGACCAGGAAGTACCAACGCGAAACTTTATGAAGTACATTGCAAAGCAAAATGTTGCGAACGATAAGTGTAGATTATGTCAGGGATTCTCGGAAACAATACAGCATATTTCCTCGGCGTGTACTTACCTGGCACCGCGGCAGTATCTGGAGCGCCATAACCAAGTTGCAGGAATTCTCCATCAAGAAATCTGCAAGAAAAATAATCTATTAGAAGAGGTAAAACCGTACTACAGCTACATACCGGAAAAAATACTCGAAAATGAAACCACTAAGGTGTATTGGGACACGGACATTATAACAGACAGGACAGTGGAACATAACAGGCCGGATATTGTAATACTAAGCAAAAACAAAAAAGAAGTCCAAATCATAGACGTCACAATTCCTCTAGACGAAAATATCCGGAATGCGAGAATGGAGAAAATTGCAAAGTATACCCTACTAGGACAGGAAGTCAAAGCAATCTATCAGCTAAACAAAGTCCGTATTATACCAATTGTACTTACCTGTAATGGACTTGTGGACATAAAATTGCTTGCACATCTGGAAGAAATTGGCATTGAAAATCCCAAAAAACTTATTGCTGAAATGCAAAAAACTGTTATATTGGCCACCTGTAACATTGTTCGCTCAGTATTGGCCCGCGATTAGGTCGTTGATTGAATCAATCCCGGCCTTATCGAGAACTACCCATTAAGAAGGGGAAAAAAAAAAAAATAATAATAATAATAATAATAATAATAATAATAATAATAATAATAATAATAATAATAATAATAATAATAATAATAATAATAATAATAATAATAATAATTCTACATTTGGCAGAACAAAACCAACCAAATAGTTTTCCTTGGTTGCATTATGGTTAAAAAGCTTCTTAATAATTCAAATCATTTCAGTTGTAGTTCTAAAGCGCTGTAGAACACACGTCTGCTGCTTTTCTTTAGAAATGAGAAGCAATGCCAATGTTCCACAAGTATATCATTCCCTTCGGTGTGAAAAGTGTCAGAGACTCGACTTGGTAAAAATTAGCCCAGGCAATAGCATAGCTTCGTACACGTGTGATATTTGTCGAAATTCAAGTTTAGGAAAAAATCCTAAAAAAATACATAAAAGAAAGACGACTGGAAAAGGACAATTTGAATTCAATAATAATAATCATTAAAAAACATTCTAATATCATGGAAAACTCTCAGCAGATAGAAAATTATTGGTTAAATAAAATTGATTGGGAACTCGATGACCTCTTGGAACAAGAAGATTATGGAAAAATTTTCACATGGCTCAGAGGCTGGATTTGTTTCAGTATTCAAACCTATAAACATGTTATTGAGAAAAAATTTACACACATTTATCCTATATTACCAAACGAATGGAAGCTTGACTTTGTAGATGCCGTGCTGTTGTACACAAAAATTTATCCCAACTATCAGGAATTTGCGAAGACATATATTCATAACACGGTTTGTAAATACGATGGTGTAGATGAAGTGGAACATTAAAATATAATTTAAAAAATTGTCTTGTTTTATTTAAATCACCCTCGTATCCCATTTAGTTTCTATTTTTTGTCGCATTTTAAAACAGCATGATAAATTTATGAAAAACAAGTTCATAGGTTATCCGTCTTTGTTCTAAATTAGCTCATTAGTAAGCTTTAAGTAAACATGTTATTTTAAATTCTTGATAAACAGGGTCATGGGTTATCTTGAGTATACTCGATTTTGTCTTCACAAAAGCACACATTTTGATCATTCTAAAATCCATATAATAATAGTATTTACCGTAAAAATAAAATCCTTTTAACTCGAGCTGCACAGCTGCGTAACACTAACATTTTTTAAATCGCATCGCTATAACGCGAAATATCCGGCAAAAACTACCAAGGTCAAGCACAATAATACCATTTTGGCTTCTCCATCTCTCTAAGAATAAATAACATTACAACACAGGAACAATCTAACCAAAAAAGAATTTTGCAAATCGATCACTTAGATATTCGCAGAAAATTACCAAGGTCAAGCACAATAATGCTCTTTTGGCTTCCCCATGCCTGTGCGGATAAATACCATTGGAACACAGAAATCCAGTAAAAAAATAATTTTTCAAATCGATAACTTAGATATTCGCAGAAAACTACCAAGGTCTTTCTTTCACCACTTAAGGCCCTTTTGGCTTCCCCATCTCTCTAAGAATAAATAGCATTGGAACACAGAAATCCAGTAAAAAAATAATTTTTCAAATCGATCACTTACAACTCGAGATATTCGCAGAAAACTACTAAGGCCTTTTGTCCCCTGCGCAGCAAACCAAAATTAGTCTTTTACAGAAACCATAGGAGAAAAACGTGCGCACATAGCGGAAAAAGTACCTTCGGTACACCAGCTGATAGCAATCTCTCTCATCTCGACATTTTTCAAATAGTGCCCCTTTGACACTCTTGAAATAATAAGGCCCCAATGCTATGCGTGACGTCATTTTCTACTCCATACATTGGCACTTGTGACCGAGAATATTAGGAATATTAGGAAGTTTCAACTATTAGAGAATTTCAGCAGGCATACGTTAACGCTAAGTAGTCTAAGACCTTGTGGCACTTGATGGCTTGCGAGCACAAATGACAGGTGCATGTCACTAGAGCACCCTGTATAAACCCCAACTCACTCTGTAGAACATAAGTCACGTGATCACATCCCCTATTCACACAAGCCTTTATGGCATTCCCTTGCAACCCCCTTGCAACCCTCTTGGACATCTTCAACATCCACTGGCCAAGTGACGTCATTGGAATTTCAACAGCCACTGGTCAAGTGACGTCATTGGTGATCACTTCTTGCAGAATGACCTTGGGTTGACCACTTCTTCGGGACTGGACACCACTTCTTCAGCAAACTGGCCATCCACTTCGGAGAACTGGATGGCATGTTACCAATTGATTTTAAACACTCACAGCATATCTACTGATGTTAGTGCAAGCCAAGGTGCAAGCAGAGGTAAAAGATCCGAACTCGGTGTTTGTGATTGAACACAGCGATAATATTTTTAAACTGACATTTCGACAGTGACAGAAATGTAAAAAAAACTTGCATTTAAGTTTTTTGATACATTTCATAGATAAAAACACCTTTTAAATAAATACAAAATTAATCTACTCCTTATTTTATTATTATTCATCTAAATCGTTGTGTGACATCAAGTATTAATTGGAAAAATTAATTAACAAGAGTAAGTTTTAATTAGAGTGACATATAACCCCAATGTTAATTTATTCTACAGAGTGTTTACTATTTAAACCCCGCGTGGATTTAAATTTTTTAATTTTCTTTTCTTCTAAAATGAAAATTTCCTCTTAAATCCAACAAAAGATTGTGTTAAGATGATTATTCAATAAACAAGTTTATTAAAATTCTTCTTATAAATCAAACTACGTCCAAAACTCAAGAAGGGTTCGTTTCAAATGCTGAAAACCAAAAATTTCACTTAAACTTAGGACCGTTTTAAAATAGACTAAACCGTTTTAGTAAATCCCACTGAGAAAGTTTTCACTGTTTTTTAGCGTTTAAAAAAAGTACTGCCAAAAGAGAACAGCAGGCTATAATAAAGTTTTTTAGAGAAAGATGTAAATAATTTAAGGCAATTAATTGTTTAATCAAAATGTCTGTTTTGTCATCTGTATGTCTGTTATCTTTAGTGGTGTGGTGCATATAATTTTTATTTTGCCATTTTTATCCAAAACACACCAAAAATGTTAATTTTTTAAAGCGTAAAGTGTATAAGACATAAGGTGCATGGTATTAATTTCTTTCAATCAAAGTTCTTTACAGTCTTTAAATTTACCTACCAAAAACGCGTGTCCTACTACACAGGTAATTAACCAAATAATTTTCAGGGTCATCATATAAATGAAAAATATTTAAGGTTGTTGAAAAGAGAGAGCAGGCTATAAAAAAGTATTTTCAAGAGAGATGAAAATAATTTAAGGTAATTGTTTAATAAAAATTTCTGTTTTCATATGTCTGTCATCTTGAGTGGTGTTGTGCATTTGATTTTTATTTTTTTGAAGGTAATTAACGTCCTATTAGTCAGATTGTGTATGAATTATTGGGAATAAGGACACCTTGTTATTGTTGTATACGTTTAATTCATAAGCAGCGTTTCGACAATAGTTTTTGTCTTCCTCAGACTAAAAAAAAAATAATGGAGTTTTTTTTGTAAATATTTGCACGTAAAGAATAAACAAAGGGAACTTATAACATAATTAACAAGTAATAAAAGGTAGTTACATATTGTTTCATATACTACCGTTTTTTTTATAATGTTCAATTCTAAAATTGTATATGATTATAATTTTATTTATATATGAAAGTTGGTTTGAATTTAAAACAAGAATAAAACAAATTAACAAAACAATTAAAATCCAAACTAGGTAGTTTAATAAATGTGAAAACATAGTAAAAATTGCTTAATCAAAAACGTTAGGTACCCCTTAAATTATGCTAATGTGAAGGTCTAGAATTTTTAGGGATAATAAAACCACAAAACAAAAAAATATATATATGCACATATTTTTATTCATCAAGGGTTAGAGTTATATACTAAACTATATCAGTCCTTTTGGGTTCAAGTAAATTAAGACAAAAAAAAATAAATAACTTCAAAATAATTTGTCTTAATTGATCTTCTTGTTTTTCTGAGGCCTCAAATAAATACTGCAGTAAAAACAAAAATAAAGTTTTAAAATAATTTTTATTTTCTTTTTATCAAAGAAGCATCAGATATTATTTATATTGATTAAATTAATTTTCCAAAAATCAGAAATAAATAAGTACAAATTCTTTTATCCGTTGCTCGTATCCTTTTGAAAATATTTATCAAAGGCAATAACTTACCCACTGACCTCACTTATAGACCAAGACACCAGCACTTATTAAACTTGACTTCTGTATTCACCAAAAACTTTTTCACAATAGTTTTTGTCTTCCTCAGACTAAAAAAAAAATAATGGAGTTTTTTTTGTAAATATTTGCACGTAAAGAATAAACAAAGGGAACTTATAACATAATTAACAAGTAATAAAAGGTAGTTACATATTGTTTCATATACTACCGTTTTTTTTATAATGTTCAATTCTAAAATTGTATATGATTATAATTTTATTTATATATGAAAGTTGGTTTGAATTTAAAACAAGAATAAAACAAATTAACAAAACAATTAAAATCCAAACTAGGTAGTTTAAAATTGATAATATTTCTTAATTGTATACATACTTAAGTTATTTCTTTGGTTTACTAGGATACGGAAAGATGTTTAGGTTGTTTTTTATTGTTATTAATAAAATTCTACTTCTACTTTTATTAAATAAATACATTATGCCGCTAAAGAGTGATAAAAAAAATTAAGAATGTAAAGCTTACCTTCGAATTTGGTTATATACTTATTTTTATCACTCGTTAGCGGCATAATGTATTTATTTAATAAAAGTAGAAGTAGAATTTTATTAATAACAATAAAAACCAACCTGAACATCTTTCCGTATCCTAGTAGACCAAAGAAATAATTTAAGTACGTGTACAATTAATAAATATTATGAATTTTAAACTACCTAGTTTGGATTGTAAATGTTTTGTTAATTTGTTTTATTCTTGTTTTAAATTCAAATCAACTTTCATATATAAATAAAATTATAATCTTATACAATATGTTAACTAACTTTTATTACTTGTTAATTATATAAGTTATCTTTTTTTATTCTTTACGTGCAAATATTTATAAAAAAACTCCATTATTTTTTTTTAGCCTGAGGAAGACAAAAACTATTGTCGAAACGTTGCTTATGAATTAAACGTATACAACAATAACAAGTTGTCCTTATTCCCAATAATCTCTACACAATTTGATTTTTATTTTGTCATTGGTGGTATTAATTTATTTCAATCAGAGTTCTTTACAGTTTTAAATTTACCAAAAAACATGTCTTACTATAAATGTATTTTAGTACATCTAAAAATAATTTAACAAGTATTTAACTAAATTATTTTAAGGTTCATCATGACTCTACCATCAGGCTTAAAATATTTTAGCATAATTTAAGGGGTACCGTTTTTGTTTAACCAATTTTCTCTGTTTTTCATATTTTTATGCCATGATTTTGCTCATATTTTAAAGTTTTCTTTCCAAATTTTCGATTTATACAATAACACTAACTTTTTTCAAGTTTTCACTGTTTTTTTGGCGTTCGAAAAATGAACTGCTAAAAAATATTTTTTGTCTGTTAAAATGAAAAATATTTGAGGTTGTTGAAGAGCGATAGCAGGATGTAAAAAAGTATTATAGTATTTATTATGAAAATAATTTAAGCTGTTATGTCATCTGTCTGTCATCATGAGTGGTGTCGTGGATATGATTTTTATTTTACCATTTTTATGGTAAATTCTTGATTAACCTTAAAATAATTTAGTTAAATATCTGTTAAGTGCTTTTTAGATGTGCTTAAATACACTTATAGTGGGACACGTTTTTTGATAATTTTAAAGACTGTGTATCTGGTCAACTTGTCTAATTTTATTAATCCAGTTTTAGTTTGGAAAATAAATAAATGAATTGTCTTTCGATAGCACTTCAATATTTGATTAATTGACCAACACCTTGTTTGTTTTAAATGTATAATTGGAACATACGTATATTGTTTTTGATACAGAAACTTGTAAAAAACCCTGAAGAGATCGGCAGCGCATTGTTTACGTGTTCAAAGTTAAAAAGCGTCTCTTTTTGGTCTTTCCCAAAAACATATTCTCTTCATCAAAAGGGAAAAGTCAGATAAAGAGAAGGATGTGGCGACAAACGACTAACGACCTTAAGAACCCATTAATTTTGTATATGGCTTGTCCAAAGTTTAAGAAAGTCAATATAAATAGGTTGCCTGTAATGTTCTGTTATTTTATAATAATAAAATCTCAACAAACTGTAAAGAACTTTGATTGAAAGAAATTAATACATGGCTTAATACCTATATCTCTCACACTTTATACTTTGAAAAATTACAATTTTTGCTGTTTTTTGTATAAAAATGGCAAAGATGAAACATCTTCCTCTAAAAAACCTTAAATATTTTTGCAATTCACTAAATTATCCATCTACCTCTAAAATTCTGCCCTCTTTCTCTAAATATTTTTCATTTTAACACAGAAAATATGTTTTTTTGCAGTACTTTTTTTGAACGCTAAAAAAACAGTGAATACTTCAAAAATTTGAGTGTTTTATTCAAGAAATCGAAAGTTTGGAAAGAAAGCTTTAACATGTGAGCAATATCATGGCATAAAAAATGTGAAAACATAGTAAAAATTGCTTAATCAAAAACGTTAGGTACCCCTTAAATTATGCTAATGTGAAGGTCTAGAATTTTTAGGGATAATAAAACCACAAAACAAAAAAATATATATATGCACATATTTTTATTCATCAAGGGTTAGAGTTATATACTAAACTATATCAGTCCTTTTGGGTTCAAGTAAATTAAGACAAAAAAAAATAAATAACTTCAAAATAATTTGTCTTAATTGATCTTCTTGTTTTTCTGAGGCCTCAAATAAATACTGCAGTAAAAACAAAAATAAAGTTTTAAAATAATTTTTATTTTCTTTTTATCAAAGAAGCATCAGATATTATTTATATTGATTAAATTAATTTTCCAAAAATCAGAAATAAATAAGTACAAATTCTTTTATCCGTTGCTCGTATCCTTTTGAAAATATTTATCAAAGGCAATAACTTACCCACTGACCTCACTTATAGACCAAGACACCAGCACTTATTAAACTTGACTTCTGTATTCACCAAAAACTTTTTCACAACTAAACTCAAGTAAAATTCAGACAAGATCTCAAACCGTATTCTAAAATTGCGTTAGTGGAGATTCAGGGTCATCATGCGCGAGCATCTATCTACCGAAGGTTATTCACAGCAAAAAGACCTCGATCTAGATTTTAGTTTTCGTATTTGCGGTGGAACAGTTTTGCTCGCTTGAAAGAAATTTGAACAATTTCATGGCCAAAGTAGCTCACAAACAGGATGATGACGATTATTTGACTCTGATATAGTTCACCAACTTTACCCCAAAATCTAAAGAATGCGAGGTTATTACCGACTGACGTAACTAACAAAATTATATAATAAGGCAGGGTTTGAACAACAAGTAGTTCAGTTAGAACAAAAAGACAACCTTAAATTCAAGTAGTAAGATAGTGATATAAATAACAGTTTTAAATTCTCTACCAAGTGACAGTTAAATTGTGCCAAGGTTAATTTTACAGAATTAGACTCAAAATGTAAGTGTTTGAAAATGTAGCAAGAAACTCTGTATACCAATGTACTTTTAGTGATAAATTTTACCTGCTGTAAAAATTGCTGGTGGCTCCTGGACTAATGTAGGCGATTTAAAGTTAAGTATGAATGAAATTTATTTTGCTTTGCTATATTTTAGTAAAGGGAACATTGACATTGCAGGAACTTTATAACCAGTGATTTTGTTATGTATTTTTGTGAGCATATAATTTCGATAACATTTTTTTGGACAATGTATTTTCCGTTGATTTAATCCGAAAATTTAATATAATGTGCAATTTATTACAAAAATCCACGGGTGTCTAATTTCGTCCAATACCTAACCATGATAAGAAAAATCTGTTACGGGCATTAATAGTAGAGTATAGGTTCGACTGTACACAACTAGACGCCTAAACGAGGAGAAATTAATGCGACCATTTTCTAGGGCATGAAGGCAAAGTCAACTGCTCGGACTTTAATAAACCCTTAGGAAATGCGAATTAAATACGAACTCCGGTGACGTAGCTTTTAAAAAACTTTTTTATTAGAAAAAACTACAAAATTGTCTTATGACCAAAGTGACCAGTTAAACTTGTAAAGTATAATGATGCCTAATTAGACTAATCGGGTGCATATATAAACTTCAATGTACAGCGTCAGCAATATATTTGTTATTATAAACAAGGTGAGATGTTATTATTCCAGGGATATTACTCCTCCACCCTTAGTTTCGTCAACGTCCTCGTTGATAAGTTTTTGGAGAACCCTTAAGGGAATATTTTTTGTTTTTGAGATTCTTTGCTTCCGCCAAAAATAGAAGATAAAAATAAAAATTAAAATTACTGCCAAACACAACGTTAAGATAATGTAATCTTGGCTTTCAAAATTAAGTTCCTGTAGGACTAAAGGATCCATCAGGTCTTCCTGTATTTTTTGCGGATTTTCTAAATGCCTTATTTGCAAATTAATAAATAGGTTTGTTTCAGGAAGGTTTATTATTTTTGGCAAAGAAACAGAAATGTTATTTATTGATAAGGAATATTTATTTTGGTTAATTATTACGTCACACTGGCTGTTGATAAGATAACAGCTTTGAAGTGTAGTTTTCTGAAACTGAAAGCAATTTTCGTAAATGGTTTCAGGATTTTTTGTACAGAAAAGCAAACCACTTTTATAAGTTAAAGTGTGAATTTGAAAGTTATTTCTTACTGTGGCAAAAAGACAATTTTTTGGTAAAAGGCAACTATGTGCAATAGGGTTAAAACAAATCCAATTTGAGTTGATTTCAGAGCATTGCTGATACCATAAATTGTTACAATAGTACTTACTAGTGCTAATCAATATTTTCGATTCATTATTAGGTATTGGATAAACTATCTTAAGACTACAAGAATATTTTTCGAAAATTGGTATCTTAACTACAATGATTGACATATCTTTTAACATAATAAGGCCTGTTTTACATATGAGAGTTAATTCTGACAGGTGTTTTAGTGGCCATAGAGAATTTTTTGGATAATGAGCTGTCAAATATTGCCAAATTTCCCTAATTTCCTTGACATTCAATATTTCTAAATCCAGAGTTTGCAGATGCGCAAAGGATATCATTCTAAGCATTTTTTCCAAAAATTTGTTTAATTTTGAGATTTGTAAAATTTGGTTTTGCATGCTGAGCATCAACGCTATTTCATTATTTAATTTTAAAATTTCGAAACGAATGCATTTTGCGTTTTTATTTATAATGTTAACATTTTCCTGGAATTTGCTTATAATATTCCCAGCGAATGAACTGAGATCATTTATTTTGTGCATCATGTTAATTTGATTCTGTTTTAGTATTTGTAAGTTCTGGGTAATTGTGTCTAAGTCAGTGTTGTCCAGGTTTCCTGTGACAAATTTAATACCGCTTCCTAGTAGGTTGAATAACCCACGTTTCTTTCTAAAGTCATTGTTTGCTAAAGAAATTAATTTTGCGTAAGAATTGTACGTATCGTTTAAGGATGATTCAAGGAATTGAAACTGTATTTTTGACAATGTATTATTAACTTGATCGACTAAAGGGGATAAAAATAGGGAATTGGTGGTAAAAAGTTGGCTTAGAGAGATTTTAATTTTAGTGTGATAATGGCTTACGATTAAAGTAGGAGATATTTCTTCGGTGTAGAATCCGTTATTGTCCAATCTGTTGACCTGAAGGGCCTGGTTGAGATTCGTCAATGTCAGGAGGGACAGGGTCAGGAACCTGCAATGATTTAGGTTGTTTCCTGAGTCTTTTTATTTTTCTGACATGTGTGTTAATCGGTTTAGTTTTTGAGATACCAGTTATAATATTTTTATTGACTTTTGTTACTTTTGTTGGAATAAATTGGGGGTTCATTTTATTTCGAAGGGTGTTTTTTCTATAAATATTTTGGTCTTTTTGAATTTCAGGGGGCTCTTCGGTGTTTTTATTTTGTTTTTGTGTGTTCTGTAACTGTTTTTGATACGCCTTTTTGAAAATTTGATTGTGGAAAGGTAGTAGTTCTTTTTTTCGTTTTTCGTTGTATTGCTCAAAAAGAGTGAGGTCGTTGTTTATGTTTGGTTCGTTGACATAAGGGCCGTATAAAATTGAGAAGGGGGAACAACCAGTAGTAGAGTGTATACTTTGGTTATATATTAAGATGGTTGACGTCATTATCTTTTGGGGTGTTTCCTCGGGATTTTGCATTTTTAAGATACGTAATTTTTCTAACAAAGTTGAGTGCAATCATTCGATGGAGCTATTTGAAGACGAGTTACCGGGAGTTGTATAATGTAGTTCAATACAAAATAGTTGACAGAATTCTTTAAGAAGGTTATTGTCAAACTCTGTTCCTTTATCTGTAACAATTTTTTGACAGGTGTTATGGTGGAAGAAATAATGTCTTAATTTGCTAAGAATTGTGACGGCGTTTCTGTCGGGGATAAAGTAAGCTTGTGCGTATTTAGAAAAAGAATCAATAATAGTTAAAAATTGATAGTTTGAAAATCGAAAAACGTCTAAATGGAGAGTTTTAAAGGGTTTTTTCGGCTAATAAGGGTGTCTTTCGTACTTGTTCTGTAGGCATATTTCACAAGTGTTTATAAAATTTGTAATAGTCTCTTAGTTTAGGCCAGTAATATTTTTGTTTTAAATGATTGTATGTTTCGGTTATGCCGTTATGGTTAGATTTGTGGTAATTTGCTATTATTTCGGTTTGCTGTTCGGTATAAGTGTTTGAAAAAATGAGTTTTGCGCTAGAATTTAAAATTGAGCTAACTATTCTTCGAAATTCAAGTTTAAGTTCATTATTTGGAATGTAAACTGTAAATAAGGTATCAGGTTTTACAATTTCTTTTAGGATTTTATTTATCTATTGCTGTTGTTCGTCCTTGTTTATGCGCACGAAATAATGATTTTTCTTAAACGGGCTTGTATGAAAATGTTTATATTCTTTTCCGTAATCGATTATTAATCGATTCGTTGCGGTAGGTGTTTGCCATTTGTGTCATTGTTGGAGTGAACGGTGACGTCAGAGTCGTTATCATTTTGACATTTGTTGGTTTGTATTGGTTGAGAAGGATTTGTCATTTCATTAAGGCGGTCTATGTTAGTCTGTGTGTCTTTGTAAAGTTCCTTAATGACGTAATCGGAGAGATTAAAATCGTTTAAGTCGGCAACAGAGTGATCGGCGTTACGGGATATAGATATGGAATCATTCGTTTCATGGATGTTGATGTCTATTCTGGAAAGTGCGTCAGCGACGACATTTTCTTTGCCTTTTTTGTATTTTATTTCAAAGTTGTACTCCTCTAGTTTGAGTTTCCAACGAATTAAACGGGAGTTTGGCTCTTGAATTTTAGCCAGCCAGACTAACGGGTTGTGGTCAGTTTCGATAGTAAACTTTTACCGTAAAGGTAGGGCCTGAAGTGTTTTGTCGAGTCTAGAATAGCAAGGAGTTCTTTTTCTATAGTGGAGTAGTTTTTCTCGGCTGAATTTAAAGTTCTGGAGTAATATGCTATAGGTTTACAATTTTGCGAAAGTACAGAGCCTAAGGCTATATTTGAAGCGTCTGTCGTGAGTACAAAAGGTTTTGTAAAGTCGGGATATTGAAGAATTGGAGAGTTTGTAATGAGTTCCTTACATTTTTGGAAAGCATTTTGATATTCCTGATTTTTAATATTAATTTCGCTTCCTTTTCGTAAGCATCGCATGAGAGGAAATGTAATTTTTGAGAAGTTCTTTATGAATCTGCGGTAGTATTCTACAAGACCTAAGAAGGATTTTATTTCTTTTTGTGTTCGTGGTATGGGATAACGTAAGATCGCGTCAATTTTCATCGGATTCGGTTTAATACCTTCTGGTGTTATGATATGGCCTAAAAATCCAACTTCTTTTTGTAAGAACTCGGATTTGTCTGGTTGTATTTTTAGGTTAACTTCTTTTAGTTTTTTAAAAATAATTCTAATATGGTCAAGGTGTTCTGATAAAGATTTTGAAAATATGACTACGTCATCCATATAGACAAAACAGAATTTGTATAGGTAATCCCTAAGGACTTCGTCCATCATTCTCTGGAATGTGGCGGGGGCGTTCTTTAAACCGAAAGACATGCGAAGGTATTCGAAATGACCATTGTTGACTGTGAAAGCAGTTTTCTCGATGGACTGAGGATTCATCTCGATCTGGTGAAAACCTTGGGCAAGGTCAAGGGTCGTGAAATAGGTACATTTTCCTAGGTTGTCCAGGATTTCGTCTATTCTCGGAAGAGGTCATTTATCCTCAATAGTTTCAGCATTAAGGCGGCGGTAGTCGATAACTAGCCTGAATTTCTTTTTTCCAGAGGCGTCTGCCTTTTTTGGGACTATCCAGACAGGCGCAGAGTAGGGAGAAATAGAAGGGCGAATAATCTTATTGTCAAGAAGTTTTTGGATTTGACTTTGAATTTCAGCATTCATTGCTGGAGGATGTCTGAAGGATTTGACGTAGACGGGACGGTCGTTTGTCGTGCGGATAAAATGTTTAGTTTGACTGGTAAAGGAAAGGTCACAATTTTCGCTATACATAATGTCTTTGAATTCTTTACAAAGAGGCAAGATTTTAGATTTTTCGAGAGGCGTGAGGTGATCCAGTCTTAATTGTGTGTCAGTGTCGAAACCTGTTTTGTATTGCTTAGGTGGGTCGATTATCTCAAATTATTCTTGAGGTATGACCTTGAATCGATCGTGAAAGTTAATGTTGACGTTCGGGCTTGGATTGGGGATTTTGCAAAAACCGTTTTCGATTTCTACCAGACTGTCAGGTATAACGTGTTCATTTATAGTAAAAGAGGGTAATAGTGCAGTGCCCTTTTTGCAATAGACAGGAACTGTCAGAGAATTGACATGAAAATTTTGAATCGGCTTCTTTAAAGGTTCGTTGTAAGCTAACGAAAAAGAATTTTAATTTTGTTCAAAGTTAATACTCTATTTTCGAAGTCGAGCACACCGTTTAAATTTTTAAGGTCTTTTGAGCCTATTAATGCGTCAAAGTCTTTATGCCAGTTTAAAACACGCATTTTAAAATTTTCATTTATTCCTAGTTCTTGTAATAAATTTAATTTTAAATTTTGATTTTCACTATATGTATTTCTGCAGGCGGTTACTTCGAAAGGTTCAAAAAATATATGATTTGGGTACATTTTGGCTATTTTTGGGGAGATTATGGAGTCTGAGGCTCCTGAATCAATAAGAATTGGTAATTGTTTTTCTGGTAAATAAAAATACGGTAATTCGATTTGTCGAGCAACATTATTTAAGTTAACGTAGGGATCGAGGCCGTTTCCTGAAAATTTTCGCCTGCGGCGTTTGTTTGTGAAATAAATTCGTGAGAGGGGTTTTCTTGCTGGCTAGTGGGTTCCTCGTTGTAAAAGTGAGGGTCGTAAAAATATTCAGAATTTTCTTCGTTATAGCAATTATAAGGTTGGTTTTCATAGGTTTCCTCGTAGGTTTGTTCGTAATTCTGTTCGGGGTATGTTTCTACATTTGTTAGGAATCCCGAAGGTTTAAAAAATCTTTGGGGTCCAGTGTATGGGGGTCTTTGAGAGTGTTGTCTTGACGGACCAATTGTTGATGTCGACATAGGGGTTAGTTTGTCAAAAATAGGTTTATTTTGTGGGGCGAAGACATTTGTTGGTCTTCCTAAATTTTGAGAATTTTGAGGTTGATTTTGAAAAGGTCTGGGTTGATTAAAGTTGAAATTCGGTTGTCCGAACTGAGAGTTAAAAGGTGGATTAAAATTAAATTGTCTGGTAAACTGAGGGTTTGAAAAAGGTTGCATGGATGGGTTAAAACGTTGTTGGGGTGGTTTTGGTCTCATTTGATTAGTTTGGGGGTTGCGATTAAAATTTTAAGTTTGTCTAAAATTAGTGGTAGGTTTTAAAAACGAATTATTTCTTTTGTGCAAATTCGAATTGTTACTTGTAAAATTGACTTGTGCCTCTACTATGTTATTACTCATTACATACTTGTAAGCATCGTCTAAAGTTGCGGGCGTTTTAAGCATAAGAAGCGTCCTTAAAGATTCGGAAGAATTTGCGGTCAAAAGTAAAACAGATACTTTTTCTACTTGAGATATGAGCAGTCATTTTTGTGCGTTATCTTCTACTTCGCACTGAATTTTTCCGAAAATTCTTTGGCAAAAGGCCTTAAGTCTATCGATAAAGTGCAAAATGTCTTCGTTTTCGTTAATTTTAATGTACTGAAGCTCTTGCAATAAAATTTCGTGGTTAATTGGGTCACCAAATTTTTGTCTTAAAGCTAGCTTAATTTTTTCTGTCTAAATCTGGTCTTTCTAATAGAAAGTTTTGAGCTTTGCCTACCAATTTCGATTTTATGGCAGACAGGACCAATTTTTTTTGTTCATTAGAATGACCAAAATAAAGATCGTAATATTCCTGTACAGAAATAAAAAAACTTTCTAAATGGGATTGACTGTCGTCGAAAGTAGGCAACAATGACGTGTAAAATTTTAGGTTTTCCATTGTATTAGAAAGTTCTTCGTTTTGTAGAGTACTATCTAATTGATTACTACTATCACTACTTAAACTACTGTTAAAACTAGTGTTCGAATTTTCAATATTTAAAAAATTAAAATTTTCTAAAATTTTATTTTTAAAATTATTTTCAGTGCTTTCTTCTACACTTTCTTCTATGATTTCTAATTGTTGTTCAGTTTCTAGTCTCGATGTAGACTGACCACTTAAATTTCTTAGACTACTTTGCAAACTACTTATTTGCTCAAAATTTAAATTTAAAGAGGGTTTTTTCAAACTTGATAGATAATTATCAATTTCAGCTTTAACGTTTCCTAATTTCTTATTTTCTGCTCCTAATCCTAGTTTTGTTTTGTTCTTTTCTAAAATGTTCTTTAATCGCTTAGGCATCAAGAAAGTCACAAACTTGCATAGCAATCGAAGATAAATCCATAGGGCTTGTTCTGTAGAGGTTACGCCACCAAAAGGAATCCTATAAATGGGGTTTGACTCTAGCTTTTCTGCCTATGACACCGGGCTCAGTAGGGGTGTGTCGTTGGGTAGGCTTTGGCTTCGGCAGGACTCGTACAATACGGTAGACGTCACAGCTTCAACTCCAGGCTTTATTCTACAACACTTCTTTACGTTCGACGTAGTAAAGAGCACTTTCTTTCAAGAAACTTCACTACTTCATTCTGGACGTAAAGTTCGGGTTCGGATAGCGCACTAAGACTTAAAAGCCACTTTCGTACAACGGAAAACCGATAAAGGACGAAACTGCACTATCCTGTTCGCAGCGCCAATTAAATACGAACTCCGGTGACGTAGCTTTTAAAAAACTTTTTTATTATAAAAAACTACAAAATTGTCTTATGACTAAAGTGACCAGTTAAACTTGTAAAGTATAATGATGCCTAATTAGACTAATCGGGTGCATATATAAACTTCAATGTACAGCGTCAGCAATATATTTGTTATTATAAACAAGGTGAGATGTTATTATTCCAGGAATATTACTTGCGTATTTCACACTAAAATATTTTAAGACCTCAATTACCATCATGGCTTTACATTAAAATCATTTAACAGGAATTTAACTAAATTATTTTAAGGGTCATCATGGCTTTACCATTTGATATGTGCTAATGAGGTTTTTAATTCCGTTATTATTTCTTGATTTCCAAATTGCACTAGGAAAGAAAAAATATCCAATTCAATTTTATTTCTTTTCCAAAAGATAGTAAAAAAAAACATGAGTGCATCTGAAGACATTGTGATTCTATTTCTATGTTTGGATCCCACACGGTAGAGGGATTTTTTTTTCTCGCCATGGCTTGAGTTACAACAGTCACACGACAGTCCCCTTTTTAACACAGGCAGTCGTGACTGTAACAAAAATGCTAAAATTACGACAGCTGGTCGCAAAAAAACCGTTTTTTATATTTTCACAAGAAAACGAACCCAATCCAACATAACACAACCCAAGGTCCATGGTGATCCAGTAGTAACTAATGCTTGTTTTAAATTTGGAACTAGCTATACTTACTCGAATTTTTTGGTTTATTTTAAGGGATTGTTAATAAATTATGTGCCTATAACAACATTTTTGCCAAATTTTGACGCACTACCCCCCTACTAACACACTTTGCAACTTAAAATTAAGTTATACCTAATTTGAAAACCCCTTCCCTCTCAAATCATGTAAAAAATACATATATCTTAATTATTTTATTTCTTTCTAGATTTGTGGGATAAAAGTATTACATAACACAGGTTCACCTACACCTCGCTCCCCCCCCCCTTGGCGTGCTAGCCAATTTATTCACAGTCCCTAAATAAAATATTAAAAAGCATATTTTAAAAAAAAATATTTATGGTTAAATAGCAAGTGTTTTAAAAACAAATAATCTGTTCAAGAATCAAAAAATAAATTTGAAACGTGAAAAATAGATTAGAAGTCAAACACAGCTTTTATTAAATTGTCATCACTGTATCTAGGTTTCCTCAAATACGTTTAATTTACACCTATTTCAAACAGTTAAAAAAATCTTTATGCAAAATAAGGCAAAACATTCTCAAAAAATGCAGGTTTGATTTTAAGCTCACCAAAAAGCCAAATTCGTGAGCAAATTAGAAACAGGCATTACGTTTTTTTGTGAGCATACACAAACTGACCTATCAAGTCTTCAGGAACATGGTGGTCATAACAATAAACAGAGCTTTTTTTTGGCTGACGAGCAAATTTTGTATTTTGACATAAAAGGTGGTTGGAAGAATAAAAGAAAAGAAAAAGAAAACTAAAATAATTTTTTGTGTGTCATTTAATAGAGAAAACAAAAAAAAGATATATTTGTGGCTTCTAAACAATTTTATTTTTACTTATTTAGACTTGTTCTTGTATTACCTACTGTGGATTACCTAGCTATCATTTGTTTTTTTTTTAATGAGATTCATAGTCGGAATTGTACCTATTTGTAATGACTTTATTTACTTATTGGTTTCTATGGAAACACCTTGTATAAGGCTACCTGAGAAGAAGCTATGCTTATTAACGGGTCATGATAATGACTGATCACAAATATTAAGTTAAAGCAAGTTAAGCTAAACATTTTCCATTTTAGCAAGAGAATAAAAAAAAATTTAGATAAATGACTAATTTTCATCAGATCAAAATTTTAGAAGTCATGTTTTTTTATTAAAAACTATTAGTTTTAAAGATATTGGTATGAAATAACCCCTAACGATTATTTTTGAGTGTTATGTTTCTTGAGTTAAATTTTTTCTTCATTTACCAGGGAATAGTCTCTGGAATCTAGAAAAAAAAACTGAAAAAAAAACTGGAATACCATATATATTCCACATTGTTTACAAGCAAAAAACAATTTAGAACACCTGCCTATATTTTTAAGGAAATCTGTTTTAGTTAAATAAAATTAGTTTCAAATTTGATTTTAATATATGTTTTTATTTGTAGGAATTCGCTGTTCCAATTACGAGCAAGGACAGCATAGCATTTTTTAATGGAAAAATCCTGTGGAGTATGTATCTTGACACTGACAAAGCATCAGCAATGTACTAACTGTGAAAGTTCTTCTGAAACCCTGCTTTCTTCTATTGGATTTAATAACTGGAAGACAGAGCCAACTCCCATGTTTAGGTGGCGTTTTGCAAATGATCCAAGGTATTAAAATTATATTAAATTATATTAAATAAGGTGTTACAAGAAAAATTGCCCGACCTAACAACAAGGCGATTAAATCAAGATCCATTGGAAAATCAATTTTCTAAATATCGCCAACAAGGGGGGTATAAGCGTAACCCAACAACAAGGACACTAAAGACCAGCTTTAAGTTGGGTACTGGTATAAACTTGTTTGTACAAGAAGGTGAATTGAACAAAAAATAGTAAGTGATAATATGGACGAATTTTCTTTACAAAATTTAAGTGTGGTATATTTTCCAGGGTATTTGCTATGAGGAAATTGAAAAAATTTTAATTGTGATCTGTGTTGAGAATTTTTAGGTGAAAATCTTGATATTTAAATTGACAAAAATGATTCTTTGATATTTTTTTAAAATTATATAATATTATTGATCGGTGCTATCTAAAAGTTCCTCCACTCACACTAAAGTCATTTACAAGTTTTTTTGAGTTTTTCAATGCAATATTTTTCATAATATATAAAATTATATTGGGGCAAACAGAAATTGGGCAAAATATTGGAATGTAAAATTCTAAAGAAGCTAGGTTCTGTGAAAGGTCGAAAATTTCAAGTCAAATTATTTAATTGAAAAAAAAAACAAAAACTTAAAACACAATTTTTCTTAAAATCCCAAAGTTCTAAACAAATTTAAAAATTATTTTGTTTTAATAACTGGCAAAATATTTTCTTTCCACAAAAGTGATTATAAATTAATATATTAAATCAAAATTATGATTGTTTTCCACAAACCAAAACTACACTTTTTTGCACTCGACGCGCATTTCGCTAACAACGTTAGCATCATCAGGAGACGATAAACAATGAACTAAATTAATCTACGCTCTATCTTATATACAATCCTTTAGTGGGCGGAGATAAGACTAATAATTTGTGATTGATCACGATTTTTAATCCTATCTCCCCTCAACCAAAGAATGAAGTGTACTAAACGGGATGGATCCTCTATCTTTATTTAAACTATTTCTGGATTTAATGATTTCCATACTTTCATGAACATTCAAAAGTCTTTTGTTTGGTACACTTTTTAGAAGTTTTAGGTTATCTAATGTGAATCTATGATTGTTTTCAAAAGCATGCTCGGCCACACTTGACTTTTCTGTTCTTCCGTATTTTAAGTGTGCTAAGTGTTCTTTAAGACGTGTTTGAATAGAGCGTCTCGTTTGGCCAATATATTTTTTGTCACAATCCATGCAACTAATTTCGTAAATTCCACTTTTTTCTAGAACTGTAGTTTTATCCTTGGGATATATTAAATGGTTTTTTGTTTCAGAAATAGTAAAATAAATAAAAAATAAGTTGAAAAAAAACTAGCTATGATAAATTTGTTTTTCTTTCGATATTTTTTGAAAAATATTTTCTTTTTAGGAGCCAACCTCAACGATGGTTATAAAAATTTTAGTTAATGATTTTGAAAATTTAAATATTCAAAATATTTTTTTCTTTGTTTCATAAGTTTTCCAAAATAATTTTCATAAAAGTTTTAATAAAATTTTCCAAAATAATTTTCATAAAAATTTTAATTAATTTTTCCTTCAACATTTTCTTTTGTAAAAAATGGGAGATTTATTCTAACAAAAATATTTCTTACCCAAAATAAAAAGCAATATTTAAATTTAAAAAACCAACAATCACAAAAAAGTCTTAAACTTAATTTAGCTTAAACGGAAGACAGTTTTAAAATAAATCTCACACAATAGTTCAAAATTAATTCTAAAAGAGAGGAGTTCAAAATAAATTCTCAAAGAAAATAGTTGGAATGTAAAAAGTGAAGTTTGTTTTGTTAAATTATTTCAACATGCTAAAATTTTGGAAGCCCGGTATAAAAACTATCGTATGGAAGTTAAGAATCAAACAAATAATGTAAAAATGTTAAAAAGTGTAGTATAGTGATTAGGCAGGATGCAAGATGTAAGTCGGAGATTTTGTGTAATAATAAATTTTCATGCAAAATACTTGTATTAGTGTAGGACTGTTTAACCGAATATTATATCGCAATGGATTTGTACTTTAACAATGGCAATAAAATACCTTATTATATATTATATTTCTGAAAAATCGAGTTGTCTGTTTGTACATCCCCAAAAATTCAATATTACTATGCACACAAAAACGCTTATGTTCAAAACAGTGTAAGAAAAAATTGTGGCGTCTCTTAAGGAGTTAAAAGTTTTCCGCTCGAACTTTAGAAATAACCCTTAAGGGCCGTTGTTCACATTTTGGTGTCAGAAGTGGGATAATTGGTTTTCTGTAGGAGGGATGGCCTGTAGCGAGGATGATTTACAAAAATTTATTATTGACGAAAAAATATAGAAAAGTTTTAGATCTCTACAGACAGTGCATAGTAAAAGAAAAATGTCCACGAAGACAGTACAACAGACAATTATTTAAGACACAGGGCAGATTTAGAGTATTAGCATTTTGACTAAAGGCAAGTTGGAGTTTAAGTTGATTGGAAATTTAGTTGTGTACGCATTTATAAAGTATTTTATTATGATTTATAAATGGTTTTGTTTGACGAACTAGCCATGACTAATTGATTGAGAAGGCGTTGTGTTCGCCCTTTAGAATAAAAAATTGGCGTTGTGTACGCCTTTAAGAAGAGAATAGTTGCTGAAGAAACAGGAAATAAAAATTATTTTTGTTCCACTTTGTACTAGAAGATAGCTGCACAGTTTGAAAGAGGATTGCAGTTTTAGAAAAGGAGTTGAAGAAGTTTTTTTTATTGGAGAATGTAAACAACTGAGGACTCTAGTGTTGGGACAGTTGGCGTCTGTCTTAAGCACGTACTCAACCATGAGTATGATCGATTGCCCTACCAAAACATTGGAAATATGGAATACCCCAGCAGTGTTCAAAAATAAGAACTCTGAAAGAAAAATAATAGTGTAAGTGTAGAAGAATGTCAAAAATGTACAATGCTACAGGATGTTCAGAATCTACACTGAAAAGAAGAAAGATGAGAAGGAAGTGGAACGTATGAATTTACAATGAGAGAAAATGGATATAAATTGCCATGCAGTTATACTCTATATTAGCCCGGATTGTTAAATTTTGCATGACATAGAAATGTTGTTGGTATTAAAAGAAAAGTTAAGTATGTTTTGAAGGCAACTGCATAAAATTATACATCAGAGAAGTGAGATAGAAGAAATCAAGTGCAGGACGTGGATGAATAATTCGGAAGAGTAGGTTCTACCACTTCCGAAATTAAATAAAGTTTGTTTGAGAGTAGTTGATCAAACATAAACTTTAAGATTTAGATGAGATGTAGTTGTACCTTCTTAACGATATGTGTCCTATGAGTAATTTCAGCAAAGAATTTACGAGTTCAGTGGTTTTAGAACCTTATGGTGATGCTCTTCGGAGACAGCAAATTACTTCTATACATCATTAGGACTGATCAAAGTTTTGAAAAAATATTTTGGAAGAAATACTCAAAACAGATTGATTTTAAAGAACAGGACAAAGATGCGAAATTAAAAAAAGCTCCATGCAACAGCACAAGAAAACGAATGCAAAGATATTGATACTAAACATGAAAAGTATTTACCTAAAGTTAATATTGGTGACTTTATATATATTTGAAGAAATAATTTTTCGTCGAGATTTAAAAGTATAGTAAGGAGTCTTTGAAAAATTTATGGAAATAGCTAGAACAAGATACGAGTATAGTATTGTCGTGAAATTTTGAAGTTATGGATAAGTGTTATAAAGAAAAAAATAAATCAGAGTATAAAGTGAAAAATTCTAAAGTAAAGTGAAAATTTTAAAGTAAAGTGGAAAAAGTTTCAATGGAAATATAAATAAATAGTGCTCTTAAAAAAAAACAATAAATACAAAAGTTATGGTAACCTATGGTTTGGTGACGATGTAATAAGAAAATGTCCAGATTAAACCAGTAATTAAATATTTATGGAAGTTCCACCAACCCTTAGGCATGCTACCCAAAAGAAGATAATCAGACTTCGAGGAATAACAGCCACATCAAAGAGCCACAGCATGGTAGTAAGGTGAAGGTTAGAAAGCACTATAGGGTTGTATGTACATTACTCTATTTATTTTTTTTTATTCACTGATTAGGGTTAAATATTTTATAGGTACCTTGTAGGTATTCTCGAATAAGTATTTAGATATTAGATCTTAACTTCCGAGTTATACAAAAAAAAACAGCGAATCGGTATTTTGTTTGAACAATAAGTCAAAACAAGTCATAAATTAAAATGAAAATATAGATCAATAGGCCCACCTAAACTAGTTACGGTAGGTTAGGGGTTTTAAAGAAAGTCATAAAATTAGTTTTACTCGCGAGCGCGATGTGTGCCTAAATATCATATTTCAAGTTTAAGGCCAATTGAAAGATATTTAATCTTTCACTTATTTTAGAAAGAGGGGAGGAATGTAAAAGGTCGAAAATTTCAAGTTAAATTATTTAATTTCAAAAAAAAAGTCGTTAAAAAACAAAAACTTAAAACAAAATTATTCGTAAAATCCCAAAGTTATAAACAAATTTAAAAATTATTTTGTTTTAATAACTGGCAAAATATTTTCTTTCCACAAAAGTGATTATAAATTAATATGTTAAATGGTTTTTTTTGTTTCAGAACTAGTAAAATAAATAAAAAATAAGTTGAAAAAAACTAGGTATGATGAAATTGAAAATATTTTTGTTTTCTTTCGATATTTTTTGAAAAACATTTTCTTTTCAGCAGCCAACCTCAACGATTGTTATAAAAATTTTAGTTAATGATTTTGAAAATTTAAATATTCAGAATATTTTTTTCTTTGTTTCATAAGTTTTCCAAAATAATTTTCAAAAAAATTTAATAAGTTTTTTCTTCAACATTTTCTTTTGTAAAAAATGGGAGATTTATTAAAAAAAAAATATTTCTTACCCAAACTAAAAAACAATGTTTAGATTTAAAAAACCAACAATCACAAAAAAGTCTCTAAGTCTAAACAACCACTGTGTTCTATGTCTACGGCATAGCGCGCACTACCGAGTTGTTGCTTCTTCAACAAATTGTTAAAAACTAAATTCAATTTGCAGAGATCCAAAAAACCATACCTACGTGGCGTCAGTTACCAAGAATTTTTCATCACCTGACCGCGAGATCACTGTAAGACCGCGTGATAGGACATGTATTCTTGGAAATCGTACGATATGTGATCATTTTTTATAGCGAATTATGCCGCTCCCTGTTCAGGAATAGACTTCCAGCACGTTCGCTACTGTGACGAAAGCGCGTTTTTCTGGGAATTTCGGCGCTTAATTTATATTTTTTCTTAAAATCCCAAAACAAATTTAAAAATTATTTTGTTTTAATAACTGGCAAAATATTTTCTTTCCACAAAAGTGATTATAAATTAATATGTTAAATGGTTTTTTGTTTCAAACTAGATATGATAAAATTAAAAATATTTTTGATTTCTTTCGATATTTTTTCTTTGTTTCATAAGTTTTCCAAAATAATTTTCATAAAAGTTTTAATAAAGTTTTCCAAAGTAATTTTCATAAAAATTTTAATAAATATTTTCTTCAAAATTTTCTCTTGTAAAAAACGGGAGATTTATTCTAAAAAAAGTATTTCTTACCCAAACTAAAAAACAATATTTAGATTTAAAAAACCAACAATCACAAAAAAGTCTCTAAGTCTAAACACCCACTGTGTTCGATGTCTATGGCATAGCGAGTACTACCGAGTTGTTGCTTCTTCAACAAATTGTTAAGAACTAAATTCAATTTGCAGAGCTCCAAAAAACCATACGTGGCGTCAGTTACCAAGAATTTTTCATCACCTGACCGCGAGATCACTGTAAGACCGCGTGATAGGACATGTATTCTTGGAAATCGTACGATATGTGATCATTTTTTATAGCGAATTATGCCGCTCCCTGTTCAGGAATAGACTTCCAGCACGTTCGCTACTGTGACGAAAGCGCGTTTTTATGGGAATTTCGGCGCTTACGTCGAACATTCCACGCAAATATTTTGCTATAAAAGCAAAATTTAGTTTAAACAGAAAACAGTTTTAAAATAAATCTCAAAGAGAACAACTCAAAATTAATTCTGAAAGAGAGGAGTTCAAAATAAATTCTCAAAGAAAATAGTTAGAATGTAAAAAGTGAAGTTTGTTTTGTTAAATTATTTCAACATGCTAAAATTTTGGATGCCCGGTATAAAAACTATCGTGTGGACGTTAAGAATCAAACGAATAATGTAAAAATGTTAAAAAGTGTAGTATAGTGATTAGGCAGGATGCAAGATGTAAGTCGGAGATTTTGTGTAATGGTAAATTTTCATGCAAAATACTTTAACAATTGCAATAAAATACCTATTATATTTCTGAAAAATCGAGTTGTCTGTTTGTACATCCACAAAAATTAAATATTACTATGCACACTAAAACGCTCATGTCCAAAACAGTGTAAGAAAAAATTATGGCGTCTCTTAAGGAGTTAAAAGTTTTCCGCTCGAACTTTAGAAATAACCCTTAAGGGCCGTTGTTCATAGTTCTGAAATGCCTAGATTGGTTCAAGCTGTATTAGTGTGGTGAGCTCGGTTGTGAGCATAGAAATTTTATGATTAAGTTACTTGTTAGGACATTAATATTTAAACATTGTAAAAATGTATCAGTAAGAAGTGTTAAAAGAAGAGTTCCAAAAAAAACATCAGTGATGTCAATTTTAAGAAATTAGGTATAGTTAGTAGTAGGGTTATACGAGCGCTGGATCATTTTTGAGGAGGGACCTTGACCTTGACCTTGATTATGGGACATGTTTTGTTTATGAAAGTACTATTTTATTGCTGGCCTTGGAGCTGGTATTAATATTGACTCTCAAGCTCGCATATTTTGCCTGTGGGTGGTCTGAAAAATATTTGGTCTTGGCTTTAAAATATAGGTGGGGTTTTCTATGGATTTAGTAGGTAGTGTCCTTGAGATAATGTAGAATTTATTCAGCATTAATTCTCAGAGTTCGAATGTTTTGACCTTGGGTGGTTTGAAAAATCTTTGGCCATGACTTTAAAATATAGGTGGGGTTTGTTAAGGGTTTAGTAAGTGTCCTTGAGATATTCTAGGATTTAGTTTTACCCCCACTAACAAAAACCATATACAAGCAGCAATCAAAATAAGCAGAGCATTATTTGAAATCGTATAACTTTCGGAATTAGTTACCAAAATGGACTCTACTAGCAATAGTATGGGTGATTTTACGACACAAGACATTAGCCAACTCCTAAGGGAAATTCAAGAAAAGGTGGACAATGGAGGGCCAATTGAAGAGCCGAAAATAAGGATTCATTCGAATGTTGAAATCCCTGCACCTGAAGCTCCACCAAAAAGAAAATATAACAGGAAAAGGAGGGCGGACGTCTCGCCAATTCAATCATTGGCAATTCCATCAACATCCAGAGAAGATCCAACATCAACACACATGGAACTGGAGTTGAATGCTACAGAACAAAAAACCATTCAAAATGCAGTGAATCTCCTAAAATTGCGAAGAAGTGAACAAGATGCAGAGTTTATTAACGTGAGGAATGCCCGAAATGAATGGGAAATGGCAGAGAAGAGATACCAGGAAAAATTGGATATATATAATAAATTAAAAAATAACTATAACATTTGTAATTTTTAGTTTTAGTTTCGTTGTAAAATAAATTAAATTTTGAAAAAAATAATATTTATTTTTATCTCTATTAGTATTTAAAAATCGCGACTAAACTAAACTTGAAAAACATTTGTTTAATTTAATGAGCACAATGAGTGATTTAAAATCGTAAATAAAAAAAACTCACAGTTTAGCCACGAGTTTTACACACTATATTCTTACACAACCAAAACCCAAAAAAGAATGGAAAAATATATTAAAAAAGAACCAGTAGTATTTCTTTTCTTTTATTATTGCCCATTTGAATTCTTGTCAATTTCTTTGATTTTGTCGTCGCTTATAAGTGATTTTTTTTGTGAATACATAGAACAAAACTTGTGGAAATGACTTAAGTTTTAGATAAATATGAATCATGTTTTAAAAGATACTACCTTGCAAAAAAAAATCCGAAAGGGAATGGAAAATGCAGGTAAAAAACATAAATCACTAGCATTTTTATGTGATAAATCAATGGTAATTGGTGAATGAGACAACCAGGGTTTTGTATAATTGCATTTTTCTTCAGTCGTTGATCTTTCATTGTTGATCATTTTAATTTTTGGCAGTTTTTTAAATTATTTTGTCGTGGTTTCTAAACGATTTTTGTGAATACACAGAGAAAATTTACGGAAGTTACTTAATTTTGTAGGTAGAAATTATTCATGTTTCGAAAAATACCATATTTTTCTTCAAATTTAGGTAAAATATATATAAAGGTAAGAGGAGAGGAGAGGAGAGGAGTATTTTTTTTATTTTTTCAAAATGTTTTTGAATGCCAAGTGCCCCGCACATAGCTGTGTGTACCAACCTTTTGTATTGTGCACTCCGAAAAAAAAGATTTGAAAAAACTTATGTTGGCATTTATCTAAATCGAGACACTGTTCGTTGAGATGAAGATGAAGAAATGTTTTCAATGCCATCATCTTCTTCAATTCTTGATGAAGAATGATTGCTCATTTTGTCAGATTCGCGAACATTGACAATATCTTCATCGATCACGAATTTGTGGTCTGTTTTTTTGAAGATGACATTCATGTCACATTCCGGTCATGTAAAAATACTGATGGAATTGTCACTCACCACAAAATGTACACTCTCGAAAGTCGTTAACTAAATAAGGCTTGACTGTGGCAGTGGGCTTCTTCTTAAATTGAGCCCAATATAAATCAGCCTTACTAGATGTCATAATTACTACTTGACTGCTTAAACTCAAGTGATACATAAAGAAGGAGGAGTGTTGCTTATAAATGGATAATAGCAAGGTCACACATCTAACGGGGTATTGCCCTTGATAAATAAAAAATCTTACGAACTTGAATGTAAGAAAAATTAATGAATGTCTCACTTGTATCTTATGGCCTTGGACGTAAGAAAAATAACTGAAGGCCAACATTATCTATACAAGGTTCCTAAGATTTTCCTTAGGGATAGGATTTCAATAAATCAAACAGAAATAGCATAGAAAGTTCTGCGCGCTCAAAAGAAACAGGTATATTGAGCAATGGTGCCAGTTTGTTATTATCTCCGGACTGCTTTCATAAGAAAAAATTGTCGCCACTCTCTCATTGTGAGCATAAATCAGAGTTGCAATAATAACCGTTGACAAGATGTCTGCAAATTCCGCTAGATGGCGGCCACACCATGAGATGATTGAGGAAAAAATTAGATGTTTTCAGGTCCAAACCACAGCTTTTTTTGCTTAAAGGAGGCGGCAGGGTCCATTATCTACGATACTGAGCGATAAACTCGTGAGGTTGTTAACATTAGAAAGAAATATCTTCGCTTTTAATTAAATTTCTTTCCATTCTGTTCTACTAGTGACATCTATCCGGAAACGGACAAACCATGCAGCTAGCACTAGCAGCCAAAGAAATCAATAAACGGCGCTCTTTTTCCTGCAGAGCTTTTTGCTTGCGATATTATTGATTTTAAATAAAGCTGGCCCTAAACTACATTTGATATTTTCGAGGTGTTTTATGACATGATCTCGAAACATTCTTCAAAACTAGTAGGAGGGTAAAAGCGAAAAATAAGGGGCTGCCAATATTTGTTAACACCCAAAAAGAGGTGAAAAGATTTATTTGGCTCTGTTTCTTTACAAAAAACGTTTTTTTTTACGAAAAACTTGAGCTCTGCCACTTTTTTTATTTTTTTCTTCAACTTTCTCGAAACTTTCGTCATGCCGTAGAAAAAAATTATTTCCCCCATGGTCATACTCTACTTTTATTCGAAAAAATTTAGAAACAGAGACGGCATCAGTTTTCCTAAAACGGGGGATTTTGGTTTCGAGTGAGAAGATAAAGGGCGCCGCAGGCAAAAATTTTTCAATTAAATTAGCCGAACGCAAAAATGTTAGAAAAACAAAGCACGAAATAAAAATGGCGCCGCTTACAATTTTTTTTTCAAAAATTACGTAATTTCGGGAATGCAAAGAAATAGGTCTAAAGAGTATAATTTTAGAGAGTATAAAATATCTATTTTCTCGCCCTCCTCCACTGAGACTACAGGGGCAGTACACAAATTACGTAATGGTCATAGGGGGGAGGGGGTTACAAAACTTTACGTAGGGGGAGGGGGGTTTTTGACAGCGTTTGCATTTGTGTGAAACTAAGAAAATTTGGAATGAAAATAAGTTTTTTTTTTGGGGGGGGGTAGTGGTCTTGAAATCGTTACGTAATATTAGGGGAGTGGCGTGCCAAACCGTTACAAAACATTACATAGGGAGGGGGTCAAAAATTGGTAAAATCACCATTACGTAATTTGTGCACGGCCCCACATCTGACTGTTCCTCCTTTTTGATTTCGAATCAAAGTGCAAAACCCGGGTTGGACGTTCGAAGGCGTCAACCCGTCCTATTTGCTTGATAAAGTTTCTACGGAAATATCTCAGTCGATTTCTCCGGCCTTGTATGAACGCTTTAGGTTAGGCATTTGCATGTAAACAGCGCGTAAGGACAATGGTTACAAAATGAAAAGCCGAAAAATATTTTTTTTTACGATATCTTTCATCAGTTTGGTATTAAAATCGTGCAAAAACAATTTTTATTCCAGTCTTAAAGGTATGAAAATGGAAAACATTAGAAAACAACAACCTGGAATGGATTTACTACGTGTAAGATGTAGTGACAACATCGCCCCATGCCCATCCTTTTCTGCCTAATGTGCTTTTCCGTTTGTCTGCGTCTTATACACGGCTGCTTGGCCCCCTAAGGATTTGCTTAGGAACCCTGTATACAATTCGCTGAGCTTTAATGAAAATTTATTAAGTGACCTTGTCTAAAATAAAATACTGTTTAGGAAAATATTTCATCTTATCAAGGTCACATAGTAGATTTTTATTCGATGCCAACATTGTCCATATAGTATTAGATAAAAAAAAACTATTTAATATGTGACCTTGTGTAAAATAGAATTCTGTTCTGTCATTTTATAAAATTTGTGGTCTTGAAAGTGGTGTGATCTTAAACCTTACTCAAAAATTGTTAAGTGAAAGAAGAGGAGTGGGGAATTTAACTGCTATAAATACAATTCAAGTCTTAAGAGAAAGATCAGTTAGAATAGTAAAGCCATAAAATATTTTCGTGTTAGTATTGCAGTAAAACTTTTACCCAGAAAGATAATATGCTTAGGCATTTAAAAACCACTTGCAAATGAAAATGTCAAAAAAATATAAGTGAAGAACCCTTAAACAAAAAAAAGTGTGTCAATGAAAGTGGTCAAGTGAAATTAATTGATCAACATATCATAAATAAGAAAATGAAAAACTGTGTAGAGTGTAGCATCTGGATGCAAGAAGACAAATTTATTGCTCACTGTAGAACACTTGCACATCGAAATAATTCATGCATTGTGTATTCCGAAGGAGTTAGTCTTATAAGAAGTACATTTAGTTGTAGAATAGCGAGCTACAGAATTGTCAGTAAAGTTCCACAAAATGACTACAAAAGATTCTTTTTAGAAATAAAACCAAAATTCCTTAATTTACTGGAAGAAAATATTTTAAAGCATTGCACTGTAAAAGTAAATATGGAGTTGTTTGGAACCTTTATTCATCCATCAAAAGAAATTATTGGCGAAAAATCTTTTAATACCAGTAACGAGATCATCTGTATGGGAACGAATTTACAAGAAATATATGAATTATATGTGGATAAAATGCTTGTACAAGCATCAGAATTTCAAGAACGTGACTCCGGTAAGTTTTATTTTAATATTTAGTATAAGGCAGATTTGGAATAAATAAATATTTATTGAAACGTATTTCTTACAGGTTGGGCACTGCAAAATATTTTGCATCTAGAAGTTAATATGAATAAGTGCAAACCGATGGGAGGAAGCTTCTACATTAAACTACCCAAATCTAAACGTTAAAAATGAAGACAATGAATGTTTTGGATGGGCCATCACATCAGTCATCTATCCAGCTACAAGTAATACAAATAGATGTTCATCATATCCACACTTTTCTACTGTGTTGAACTTTACAGGTATGGAAATGCCTGTTAAGGTCAACGACATTTCAAGGTTTGAAAGTTTAAATAATATATCAGTTAATGTTTATGAATTGGAAGCCAAATTTGAAAATAATACAATGAAATATGAAGTAGTAGTTAGCAGTAAATTATATTATTCAGGACGAAAATTACATTTACATGTAAATTTGCTATTGTTAAGTGAAGCATGTGAACCTCGACAAGATCATAATTCAAGAGGATGTTGTGATTTTTCCCGCGGGTGGCTATTTTGGAGGTTTGAATAATAATTTCAATGCCGATGATTTGGATGAGATCCTTAAAACTCTGGATCAAAATGACAGAAAGTAGACCAAAAGGATCAATCCAAACGGAAACGGGCTGTGTCTCCTGAAGCGGAGGCAGTTGAGGATCAGGAACCGCAATCATCCCCTTCCCTATTGTCCAAGATGAAACTTCAGTTTCTTTTTCGGCACTCTCACAATCACTCCCTCCCCCTATTTTCCAAGATGAAACTTCAGCCTCTTTTTCGGTACCATCACAATCATCTCCTTCCCCTATTTTCGAAGATCAAATCAATTCAGAATTAACTCCCCCTCTTATATATCAAGAGAAAAAAAATTATCGGATTTTAAAAAAAAATTGTGCTGCGGAGGCGGGAGTTAATAAAAAGAAAAGAAAAGAAGGTCCTAGAAATGAAAGAAGAGGTAAAGAGTCGAAAAGATGCGGAGAAAGCTCTTTTTGCAAAGCTTTTAAAAATGAGAAAGGAGACAAAAGCTTTGCAGGAAAAAGTGAAAGAAGAAGAGAAAATCCTCTCGAATGAAAAAGAGAAGGAAGAAGAAATGCTTAGTTCTCTCATGGTAGATTAGTTAAGTTAATTTGTATGTATATATTTTAATTGTAAACTTGTATATATTTAATTTGTAAATATTTTTGTGTATGTATGTAAATTATTGTATAAGTGTATATTTTTGTATAATTTATTTGTTTATATAATTGTATTATGTTTTAATTTTGTAAGTTATGTTAGGTTAGTTAGGATAGATAAGTTTAGGTTAGGTTAGGTTAGGTTATGGTAGGTTAGGAGGGGGGGTTAGCCAGGGTAGGATAGAGGCAGGGGGGGCAGATTTTTTTTAGTATCAATTAAAATTAATACTTGAATTTTAAAAGCGATGTTTCTTTTTTGGATTATATGCCATTAACTTTTTAATGAAGCTTTATATCAAAATTTGTTAAGATACAAAATTTGTTAAGAATTGCATTGCCAATCGATGAGTTAATATAAATTTTTGATTGCTTATATACTGTTTGAGTTATGGCCATTTTAATTGAAAAAATATCATAAAACTACTTGTTTTTTTTTATTTTCGATTAATAACTTTTTAATTAGGGTTTATATCAAAATTGGTTATAACACAAAATTTGTTAACGAATATGTTATCAATCGACAGGTTAAAATTTGTTATATAAAAAATGTGCGAGTTATGATTTTTTTTATTTAAAAAATATTATAAAATCTGTGTTTTTAATATTTTCGTGCTATTCTTTTCTAAATAAAACCAGCATTTTGTTGATATATGTTGTTTTATTACAAAAAAAATATCAAATATATTTTACAATACAATCAATCAATACAATAATGTTGTATGAAATAAGTGAATCGTGAATAATTAATGCAAACACCTTGGTATTGTCTGGAAACTTTGATTTTCTTGTGTTAAATTCCAGCTTAATGTCAACCGTCGATGAGGCTATCGAATCTAGTTGATGCGAGCAATCTATAACAAATACTGGGTTTGTGATGAAACTTTCAAAGTCCAGCATTGGATTGCTAAATGTTTTTCCATAGTAACTTTTTTGGAAATTCTCATATGCATAAAATGCAGCTCAACACAGTTTTTTTGAAAAATCGAGATTCCATCGCTCGTATGGAAAAACTATTAAATTAATGTAAAGTCTTATGTCACACACGTCAGCAGAAATAAATTCTGTTGCATCTTTGCTTTTGCTGTTACTATTCTGTGTATTTTGAAACGCAACAATTATGTATCGAGGCTTTTCCAAGTTTGCGCTACTTCTTATTGCCCACGTATCGGACGATGTATTGCGAAGAAGTGGTAACTCGTAAAGATCCCACGTGCGAAAAGCAGCTTTGATATTTACACCTTTATTCACTTTGGAATTTTTTTTTAACTTTTCCTTATCGTCTGGAATAACATGTCTAATTCTCCATTAAATTTTCTCAATGGATATTTCAGCATCAACTTCACCAATATAACAGTTAGCAAATGTGTGCGCTAAAACTAGAATTAACTCATGTTTCTGATTAAAAATTCCTCTTGTATAGTTTTCAGCAAACCCCATTAGATATTTGAGCGGTAATCGGCCACTAAAGGTGTGACTTGTCTTATCCAAAATAAATTGATATTTTTCTCTAGGTCCCCATCCGTAGGTATTCAAAATTTTTTGTTGATGACTTCCGAAGGAAACAAGCGTTTTCAATCTTGAACTAACACCAGGCTTTCTAGACACACAAATTTGTTCACTACCTATCTCGTAACGTATTATATCAAAAAGAAAAGCCAGTGCATTATTTTATAGATAACATTTTTTAGTGAGATATAGCTTTTAGAAATATCCAATATTAAATCTTGCAATTGAATTGGAATTCGAATTTCATCAGAATTTTTAAATGATGGACTACCAAACGGCTTGTAGCTGAATTCCTCCAAGCTTATTATTGAATTTTCAAAAAAGGGTTTACCAAAAACTTCTAGTTTTTTACTTGTTGATGTCATTTTATCGACTTTTTTATTCGTAATCCAATAGCTGTTAAAAACTTTTTGTCTTCAGTTGATAGTTTAGAACGTTCTTTCGTTAGGTGTCTGACTGCAATTTGCTTGTTTATCCGACTGGATTCGTGTTGATGACATTGAATTTTAGTATGGCAACAAAATCCCATTCTCTTTTAAAATATTGATGAAATTTTCTTGAGCTCCAACTTGACAATTATTTTTTCTCCTTGAAAATTTATCAGCTGATTATTATCATCCAAGATCCTTAGTGTAATGTTGTCGATTTACTGACGACCTTCTGGAAAAACTACGTCAATATCGAATTCATATAGTGTGTGGACTTGTTGAGACTTGTTGAGAGTTTAGGAATGCTCCTGCCGTAATATTTGAGTCAATTCGTATTATTCTTACCCGAGAAATATCAACCATTGATGATGAAATATGATTGTCGTTCGGTTTTAAGCGTTCAATCATTCCAAATCCTAGTATCATTCCAATAGAGTTGGGATGAATAAAATGTAGATAATACTTTGACTTAATTTCACATTTCAAAGTATTATTGTTGGCATTTAAACTAAAAATTGTGTCATCGTCGCCTTTGGCGGCTTTTTGAAGTGCTTTTAGCATAGCATGGCTAATTTCAGATATTTCGTATGCGCCTGGTGGTATTTTTATCAAAACCCCTCCTTTCCATTGCACTTTGCTATAGGCAAAACAATTATTTGTTTCGTCTACATTAAAAATTGAATTATAAGAGTAAAATCCCATTAATCCTAATCCATATTTTTCTCTTCTATCCAATTCTAAAGGATGGTAAATATTTGCATGAAGCACATTTGTGTTGCTATTTAAAGTAAAGGTGTACGACATTTTTTTATTGTATTTCACAACAAGTCGACAATAGATTGCAATCAACAGTTTCTTCAGATTTAAAAATTGTAGATCCTTTTACGTTACACAAACAACAAGAAATTTTCCTCGGAGGTGGACCATCTATCTGATCTTCTGTGGAACTGCTTACCGAGTTGTGGTCAGTGCAGTACTG
The DNA here is from genome assembly GCA_963921995.1 of Oxystoma pomonae. NCBI lineage: Eukaryota > Metazoa > Arthropoda > Insecta > Coleoptera > Brentidae > Oxystoma > Oxystoma pomonae. Next base: position 75,345,617 of record OY998167.1, on the reverse strand, counting down.
AAACTTTAACACATCAATATCACTTTTAAGTTCTTCCGGTAATCTATCCCACTAAAGCTATTTCATTAGGAGCGCAGGCAATCATTACTTCTTTCGGCATTTCACTTAATTCTTCTCTTGTCATTTTCAGTAAACTTCTACATTTACTAAAAGCTCGCAAAGATTTACGCATTTTTTTAAAATTTTGACGTTCCGACTTTGGATTTAAAAAAGAATTCATTTTACTGCTGCTAAAAAGGGTTCTTTCTCATTAAAAACTTTAGACACAAGTGGCCACACCAAACTGTGTTAAAGTCCTGTTCTTTTTTATATGCATAGCGAATCTCAGTGGCTGAATATGTGCCGGTGCGCATGTATCTTACAAATTCTAACGGTGGGGGTAAATTGCCAAAACTATCATAATATATAACATTTTCCTCTTTTTTCCTGTAACAAATCCAGTGGCTACCCATTTGGTGGGAGGTCTCCAAGTTAATAATCCCGGATTCATCCTTTTCTGGTCCGTTTTTGGGGAGTGTGTCACGCATAAAAATACCTTTAAACTGGCGATTTTATATTTCTTTGCATATTTTTCTAGTTCCAAATTTGATAAAGGCCTTCTTGGCAAGGGCTTTAGTGGTTTTTTGAGTTCTTTAAATACAACCCAAGTCCTGTGCGAAATGGTTTAAGATACATTCCGTTTCCATTTTTACTTTCTGATAATCTGTGTTGTTTTTTATCATTAATAAAACTATCCTTATTTTGAGCCACACTTTTAACTGCCCTCGCAATACCTGCTGCACCTCCTGCTAAACTTCCGATCGCGGATATATCCGAAAACAAAGGAATAAGGACAGGTAAAAATGGGAGAACTCCTCCCGTATGAGGTATAGGAATAATTCTCTGAGTTCTAATTTCTTTTTTCCACCATACGCTTTTATATGCTTTCGTGCTAAAGCCAATGCAATTTTTGATAAAGTTGATACGTTTTGATGTTTTTGCCTATTAATTTTTCGGTATGTTTTAAGTTCCAAACGAATTTTTCTTACAGCAGCACCCAACGCCACTTTTTTTCCTTTTTTGACCTTCTTTCCGTTCTTTACTCTCTGTGTTTTTTTGCATTTTAGGCCCATTCCAAGTCTTTGTTTTATTTTTTAGTATTGGTACGAAGGAATGTGTAGTTCAACTGGTAACTTATTTATCAATGTATTAAAAATACCATAACCTCTCTTTTTCTTGTTGTTTTGTCTTTTGCGGTCGGGTAACAACATTTGAATGAAAACAAATATATATGTACTTTAGCTTAAATACAAATTTTAGTCTCTATCGTCGTGCGTCTCGTGCAACAACAAGATAAAATTTCAGTTCTTAATTTAGATGAAAAAACTGGCCATGGTAGCATTAAGTCTCGCCATGGAAAACTACTACCGAATTCTATTCGAGGTCTTATAATAGGACCATCAAACTGTGGAAAAACCAATGTTCTAATAACTCTTTTAACACACCCTCTGGTTTATGTCTACTCTAAATCACTTTTTCAACCAAAATATGAATATCTAAAGAAGATTTTGACTCTGATAAAGGGATTAGGATTTTACACGTTTGAAGATACCTCCAACGTCATACACCCAAACGAAGCAAATGAAAACTCTCTGTTTGTATTTGATGATGTAATTTGTGATAATCAGGATATTATAAGGACATATTATAGTATGGGTCGACATAGAAATATTGATTGTTTTTATTTGGCACAAACATATTGTAGAGTGCCAAAACAACTGGTTCGAGACAATGCAAATTTTCTTGTAGTGACCAGAAGTTTAAAGCTCTGAAACGTGAGCAGTTACATGACAAAATTGGGTTGGATAAATTTTATGGACCCATTTCCAAACCCCTAGTTTCGATTTCAGAAAATGTTGCGAGCATCAAAAAAAATAAAAAACCTGCATCTTTTTCAATGTCAACAAATACAAGGAATAATGATGTAGAGAAAGATGAGGGAACTGAAAATGTTAGCGAAAAAGTATTTGGGAAAGAAAATTCAGAACTATATCCAATTAGTCCGCCATTAACAGGCACGCCCTGAAACAATTCAAAGTTGACCGATAGTTCACTTAATACAACAAGGCTGACTGATAGTGATATATCTTTTATGCGAAGATCTGGAGGAAAATCACAAGCTATAGCTATGACCTATATATCTGGGTTAAAGATAATCCAACAAGGTATGTGTATGGAGTCCGATATAATATTGGTAATAAGAAGATGTATATTGTAATAATAAGATTTCCTGGTGGAATGATAACATTATGGCGTGGAAAAAACAAACTCGGAGAATATATTGGATCTCGACAATTATATGACTTATTGTTTTTAAAGAAACCGCATAATTCCAACATAAACGAAATTGATCAGAATGTTCTCAGCGATTACAAAGATATTCTTCAAGTTTCTAACGCCTACTTTAATCCATACGATAAAATAAATGGAATAAGTAAAATTAAATCTGCTAAATTTACCAATTTTATTAAACCGCTTATTTTTGTAAAAACAGGATCTGGTTTTAAAAAGCGACAAAACATAAATTTAAAAAATAAATTACTTGGCAATAAAAACGTTGAGTATGTGTACTAGAATACAGCGCAGGAATTGGTTGCACGCCTACGACTATTATGGAGTTCTAAAATGGCTGGGCATACGGGGCACGACAGTGAAATACTGTCCATTATTGAAGAGCTCAAAGAATAAGGTGTTATATATTAATTAAAAAAAAACATTTTAAACGATGCATATTTTTAATTTAGTGTTAGTTGTTAAATGAAATGGTTGGTGTGAACACTATAGATAAGTTCGGACGCTTGGGCCATAGTTCTAAAGTGAAGATTATAAAAGGGCCGAATGGAAACGGTTTTAAATTGACTTCAGACCAACAGTTTATGCAACGTTGGAGATGCAATAATGAAAACGATGCAGTTAATTCCAAGTTTTTGGAGAACCGTCTAGAAAAGATTGTAGAAGACCTAAAAGCATCTATAACAGTATCTCTTAGTCTTGTTCAATCCAATTTAGAAGACTTTATAAAGAACAAAAAACCAACAGTTGAAGATTTACATTCTGAGGTGTGGTACAAATATTAACATTTGCTTGCAAGAATCGAAGAAATTGAAAAAATTGTTTTAAAGCATCATCCAGGTGCAACTGTTAAAATTTTTTTAAATCATCATCCAGGTGTAACTGTTAAAAAAACTACAAAGTAGCTAAAATGGTTAGTCAGGGGAAACTAAGTGTGCAAGAAAAAATTTTCCCAGAAGAAACACTATAATTAAGGGATATAGTGATTTGTGGCAAATCGATTTGGCCGATATGGAACAATATTTAAAAGAAAATAATGAATATCGATACATTTTGGTCTGCATAAATTGCTTTTCTAAATTCGTGTGGGTCAGACCCTTACGGACCAAAACAGGACCTAAAGAACATGACGCAATGAATGATATATTTAAAGAGGCAAAATGTTTCCCTAGCAATCTCCAATCTGATCAAGGAACAGAATTTTTTAATTTTAATTTTCGACCACTTATGAAGAAAAAAGAATTAATTATTACTGCACATATAGTACTAAAAAAGCAGCTATCGTGGAACGGGTGATTAAAACAATAAAAAACATATTATTTAAGGAGTTTTCTGCTAGGGGTAGCTACAAATAGATTGATACTTTACAACAAATAGTTAATAAATACAATAGAACAGTACACACCACTATTAAAATGAGACCAATTGATGTCAAGCCAAACTCCCAAATTGGAGCATATCAAAACATAAAAATTGCGCTGAAAAAGTTTAAGTTTAAAGTTGGAGACAAAGTTCGTATAAGTAAATATAAGTCCATATTCGAAAAAGGATATACTCCATCGTGGTCTACAGAGCTGTTTATTATTAATAAAGTCAACTTTACAAATCCAGCCTCATATATTTTAAAAAGTCTTGATGGAGAACAAATACGTGGAGCATTTTACGAATTAGAACTACAAAAGGCAAAAAATCCGGATGTATATTTAGTAGAAAAAGTACTTCTAAAGGGAAGGGTCAAAAATATAGATCAATATTACGTTAAATGGTTGGGTTTCCCAGAAAAGCACAATTCATGGATAAATGCTGCGGATATAGTATAAATTTCTTGATTTGAAAAAGTTATACCTCAGTTCTTAAAGGTCTACTCTAAAGTAAATATGATTGTTGATATACAAGGATTTAACACCTCCAATAACAAGTTTATACCCAAAGAATTAGCTACTTATGATGGCTTAAAAATAGCTCATTATGTTTTTAAACCTCTATTTAACATTAGCAAATTGGATTTAAAATATAAGAAACAAGCCATTTGGATTATGGATCACTACCATTGTATAAATTGGTGTTCTGGATTTACCAACATTGAAGACTTTAAGGACATTATTCAGCACATCTCAAGCCTGTCAGAATTTGTGTATGTTAAGAGATTGGAAAAAGCCAATTTTATCCGAACATACATTTCCAATGTTATTGAGCTTTCAGAACAGCCTTCGTGGGCCAAAGGAATTCCTAGCTGTATATATCACAACAATAAAAATTTATCTGTATGTGCTTTATCAAATGTAAAATTTTAAAAAAATGTGTAATTTCAAACATTGTATTTTTATTTTTTAAATAATAATAATAATAATAATAATAATAATAATAATAATAATAATAATAATAATAATAATAATAATAATAATAATAATAATAATAATAATAATAATAATAATAATAATAATAATAATAATAATAATAATAATAATAATAATAATAATAATAATAATAATAATAATAATAATAATAATAATAATAATAATTATAATTATAATAATAATAATAATAATAATAATAATAATGCGTGGCTGTTACTGGTCAGCTATCGGACGCCGCCCCTGGCGATGGGGTACGCTCGCTAGCGTAAAAACTAGAGGGTACCGGGAAAATAAAATACCCGGGGTGGACAAAAACCAGAACCCGTTTTGATGGGCCAGCAACCCGCTTAACGTGAACATTCGCTGTCAGAACTCGACATAAGCGATACTCGGGAGTGGCAGAAGACCAGGTCCCTTCTGTTCGGAACCTCCCAGATGACCCCCGACCTGGACCAAGTCAGGGTGGACAAGGTGGCACCCCCTTGGTACCGGAATCCACCACGCAGAAAAATGGAAACGAACACCGCAATAACTCCATTAACCTCGTCAACGTTGTGGATGCTCAGGCCCCACCCGCTGAAGAGGACCAGAGAGGAAACAGGAGAGTCCGATTTAAATGGTCTCAAGACATGAACATTCACCTTTATCGAACTTACCTGCTCATTACGGAAATGCAAACTAAGAAAACACCTTTCGCACATAGACTGCACCATGAAATGACGACGAAATTCCCAGAGCTACAAAATAAATCTGTACAAAACATCCTGGACCAGCGAAGGCAACTATTTCTGAAAAACCGCCTTCCGCCACAAATGATACAAAATATCAGAAACGAAGTTGCTATAGAAATGGGAATACAAGTGCGGGCACTTGAACTCGAAAATGATGATGGCGCTGTAGGACAGGTTCAGATCGTCCTACCAGAAGATCGAATGGCCTATGATACGCTTCATGAGAACCTGCAGAAGTTTTCTGGCATGGATCCCACATCCAGACCAAACATCCCAAGACTAAAGACAACTAGTGACACAAAGAAAATCATAGAATCTGTAAACAAAGTTCTTCTAGATGAGGCTGAAAGATGCGGGGACCTCACACAATTACATGACCTTGTCTATTCTGCTGCAGTAACCACTCTTCAGCTGCACCACTGGAAACCAAAAACCATAACACCAAAAGGAAAAACAAGCAGTATGCCGGGATGGGAGATCCGCCTGCAAAAACAAATTACCGTTCTCAGACAGGAAATTGGGATCCTAACTGAAGCAAATAAACGACAACATAGCACCAAAGTAGACAAGAAGTCACAACAAATCCTTAAGAGTCATCAAAATGCGGACAACAAGACCGTCGGCGAAGTACTCGACCTTCTCAAACAGAAACTCGGAGTCAAAGCATGTAGAATACGAAGATACAGAGAAGCACATCTGCGAAGGACCGACAACAAACTCTTCAACGCAAGCCAAAGAATGTTCTATCGCAAACTGAGCTCGACCAAACGGAATGAACAAGAAGGAAAATACCCAAAACTACAAGCAGTCAAAGAATTCTGGAAGAACATCTGGGAAAATCCAACCCTTCATAAATCGAACGCGGACTGGAACAAAAACGAGAAAAGAATTAGAGAAAAAGTTCCGCTCATGAATCCCCAAAACATCACAGAAGGTGACGTAGAAGCAGTACTCAAGAATGCTGCTAATTGGAAGGCTCCAGGCCCCGATAAAATACAAAACTTCTGGTATAAAAAATTCAAGGCACTGAGACCCAAGCTCAGCCACTTCCTCAACAATCTCTTGAGAAACCCTGAGTCTACACCACTTTTCTTAACCAAAGGAGTCACATACCTTCTTCCCAAAACAGATCAACCAGTAGAGGACCCTTCGAAATACCGGCCCATTACGTGCCTACCTACTATTTACAAAATTCTGAGTGGCATTCTCTGCAACAAGGTATACGAACATCTTATTGGAAACGATCTTCTTGCAGAAGAACAAAAGGGATGCAGAAAACGCTCTCAGGGATGCAAGGAGCAACTCGTAATAGACCAAATAGTCAGCCGGCATGCTGTCAAAAATAAGAAGGATCTCTACACAGCCTACATCGACTATCAAAAGGCTTTTGATAGTGTGCCCCACTCATGGCTACTGCAGTGTTTATCCATGTACAAAATCGATACCACAATAATTGATCTGCTTAGATTTATGATGGGGAAATGGGAGACACGGCTTGTTAACAACGATAGAGATATACAGAGTGAACAAATAACTATTAGAATCCAAAGGGGAATATTCCAGGGAGACGCACTGAGCGCTCTATGGTTCTGTATCGCTCTTAACCCTCTTTCAACCACCCTAAATACCCTGAACTGTGGATATGAACTTGGAAACGGTGTCATGCTCAGTCATCTATTGTATATGGATGACATCAAGTTTTTCTCCACGACAGACAAAGGCCTTAAAAGGCAGCTCAGATGTATCGAAAATTTCTCCAATGAAGTTCGGTCTGGACAAATGTAAGACAAACTGCATGAGGAAAGGAAAGTGGCACGAATCGGAAGGTCATGAGCTTACTCAGGCATCAGGGGGTGGAACGATTGATGCCATGCAGAAGGATGAAACCTAGAAATATCTCGGATTCGCTCAGGCCCGTGGAATTGCAGCAGATGACGTTAAAAAGCAACTGGTGACAAAGTTTAAGCACAGAACCACTACAATTTTAAAAACGAAACTATCGGCACAAAACATAACATCAGCCATCAATAGCTATGCGGTCCCAGTTGTAGCTTACAGCTTTGGTGTTGTTCCGTGGACTCAGACTGACCTGGACGGGCTTAATCGCATGATAAGAGTCAGTTTCACGAAGCACCGCAAGAATCACCCGAAAGCATCCATTGAGAGGTTCCACTTACCAAGGACGATAGGGGGAAGAGGGGTGACAGACATGCGCCTCCGTCACAAGAGCCAGGTTGAACTGCTTAGAGAATATTTTTTCAAAACGGGTATGAAGAACAGCCATTCCTTTAATAATATAAATATTATTAACTTTAAGAGAATCAAACGTTTTTAATTCAAAAGAATTGTTTTCTTTATTAATCTCAAAATTTATTTGATTTAACACACTTTTTGTTATGTCCATAGTATCTTTAAATTATTTAACTTTACTTATTACACTTGAACAAATTTTTTACTACTAAATTTTGGCTTTCTCGAGTTTTATTTATATGCAGATTTTCAACATACCATCACTTAAGGAGTGCATAGCATTGGGAAAACCCCACCACAAACTGTATTTCAAGGTTAAACTATTTTGTCATCTTGCATCTTACTTACATAATTTCATTTTTTTTTGTTCATCATACCGTGTGATTTAAAATTGTTGTTTTTATTCCCGCGTTGCACACTAAACATATTTCAGGCCTGCATGCAATTTTAGATATTTTAAAGCAGCACATCATTTCCCCCTTGTAGTGTGTACACACACATTCCACAGCACCATTAGGGCATTTTTTCTAAAATCTATCCAGACACTGGTAACACAACTTATATTTACCTCCATACTTCAAGGTTACCACATAATAGGATTGCGTGATACACATCTCACTTTTCAGGTAATTGGCATTAGAAACCTCTGCCATTTCTATAGAGCTTTTTCTAATTTTAGCCATGCCCTCCTTTCCGATACACAATATTTCTTCTGGTTCCTCTTCAAATATACCCATATCTTCATCTGTTTCTTCATTAATGGAACTCAAAGCTGCGATGCGGCTAACTATTGGATTTGGATTTTCATTCACCAGAAATATAATTTCGTCATCGTGCATCGCTACAAGTTGGTCATTAAAAATCTTTCCTTTTTTAATTTCGTATTCTTCACGCTGCGATAATGGAATGTACTCAATATGACGAAGCATTTTACAACCACTATGTTATTTTAACAGACACTATAACTAACTAACTCAAATGTATTAACTTTAATATGTTAGTTCCCTGGACCTTCTTAAATATTTATAGGAAACTTTTAAATTGAAAAGAGTGTGGGGATAAAAATAAATCCTAGAATATCTCAAGGACACTTACTAAACCCTTAACAAACCCCACCTATATTTTAAAGTCATGGCCAAAGATTTTTCAAACCACCCAAGGTCAAAACATTTGAGCTTTGAGAATTAATGCTGAATAAATTCTACATTATCTCAAGGACACTACCTACTAAATCCATAGAAAACCCTACCTATATTTTAAAGCCAAGACCAAATATTTTTCAGACCACCCACAGGCAAAATATGAGAGTTTGAGAGTCAATGTTAATACCAGCGCCAAGGCCAACAATAAAATAGTACTTTCATAAACAAAACATGTCCTATATTTAAGGTCAAGGTCAAGGTTCCTCCTCAAAAATGATCCAGCGCCCGTATAACCCTACTACTATAGTTTCCATATTATGGAGTTTGAATCTGAGCAACTTTAAAACAATATAACTTTTGTCGAGTGTGTAATCACTAGATCAAAAAATGTGACATGATTTTGTTGAATGGTCACTGATTGCCCGGGACTGCCGGGGGATTTCCAAAGACTCCCAGGGTCTCTTAGGGTCTGCAAGCCAGGGTTTGGTAAGGTTTAGGCAGTCACAGGAACTGCAAGGGATTGCGAACGGGTAAGATTTGTGACATGATTGCCAACAGTGGTTATACCCCTCGACTTTTGTATAATTCTACCAAAACCACTTTAATAAGAATTATTAAAAATGGTGTCATACCATTATTTAAATTTTTTTTGAGACTTTTAATGAAAATCTTTTTTATGAACTGTTACATATATTTTTTGAAAAGTGCATATTTAAGAAATACACCGAGAAATATTCTGAAAAAATATACGTTCTTAATTAAAAATTAAATTAAAAAGTGATTTGAAGAGGCAAGTTTAGGGAAAAAGTTTAAATTGAAAATTTTATTTTAAGTTTATATTTCTCATCGAATTTTATTTAGTTTTCAAGATAACAGACTTTTCCACAATTTTTATTAAATACACTTAACTTTGCTTGAAAGCTTGTGTATCCAAATCTAGTAGGTATTGTATATATGAATGGTATTTTTTAAAGAAAATTTTATGTGGATATAAAAAATTATTTATTTAAATGTAGATCTACTTATAAATATGAATAATTCAAAAATATAGATCTAGATTAAATTTTATGTATAATTGTCTTCCATTTGCACTTTGGTTACAGGTTAATAGTGCACACAATTAGTTAATTATTTTTTAAATCAAAATATTTGAGTGTCTAAAATGTCTTGTTTTTATTTAGCATAAAATTTATACCTACACATTTCAAACATTTTTACTAAAGATAAAAGTTGAGTTTATTTTGTAGTAGAAATGTTGCTAAGAAGATGTATGATAGATTCAAAAAGGAAAAACTGATGGTTAGTGATCATTAAAAATGAAATCGTGACCTGATTTCATTTTTAAATTAAAAATCTTGGTTATTTATTTTATAAAGTCATATAAAAAAATCAATTACCTTCACTGATAGTTTTAGGATCATTTCTACTGCAAAACAAACTTGTATTTTTGCTGGAGATCACCTTTAGGTAGGTAATTATTTACATGCATTTTTGACTGACCTATAGACTTCTTATAACAAAAATTTTTTAAATATCCACATTAAGTAGCTAATTGCAGACTTATCTCTAATAAAAACCAACATATCTTATCAAATTTTAATTTATTTTGTTATAGGAAGATAAAACAAAACTATTAAATTGTTAGATTATTTCACATTTTTTTTTTTGACAGCTGTCACGAGGTATGGCATAGACCAACATAAATATATTTTTAATTTAATTTTTAAGTTCTCTACAATTTAACTCTACCATCAATTTATTAACTCAGTAAGTTGATAAGTTCTACATTTCAACTCAACGAAGCATTCATAGTTTTAAGATATTTGCACTTAATAATTTTAGAAATAAATGATTTTTTGAAGAAATTATTTATGTTAAAACAAAACTCCTTACCTACCTATTATTCCAATGCCACCTTTGAATTTTCATCATATGAGTATTTTGCTTTATTGGCAGGGATGGAACAATAAAATGACAATTGCATGCAAGTCTTGCTTTAGTAGTACCAGTAAAGCGAAATGGAAATAGAAGACTTGCATGCAATTGTCATTTTTTTAGTGAGTTCTAGTTGGCACCCTGAGCGCCCCGGGGTTTCCTCTGTCTCTCTGTTACTAACGTAAAGAAATGCAGAGGTTGATTTTTAGGGCGCCCGGGGTGTCCAACTTGAACTCACTAAAGACCGCTTGACATGGAGCACTAGAATGACATTTGCATGCAAGTTGTCTATTCTTGTCTTGTTTTAGTAGTACCAGTGGATTGAAATAGAAATAGAAGACTTGCATGCAATTCTTCTCTTTTCAGCTCGCTCTACTGGTAACTAAAGCATGATGAGAAAAGACAGCTTGCATGCAATTCTTGTTTCATTGCTACACTGAGGAAAATCGTGTGGCTCTTTAGTTAAAAAGTGCTTTTCTGAGAAATTTTTAGCTGGTATAGAATATTTTTTCGCAGAGACTAAAAAATCCGCGTTCTGTTCCTTTTTTTTTCTAAAAAATTGAGCCCTAAAAATTTCTTTTCAGATTTTTTTTCTTTTTCAGGAACTTAAAAGTGCTTTGCTGAAACTGAATAGCCTTTTTTAGTTTCGACAACTTTTTTTTTTTGAATTTGAAAGGCGCTAAAAAGCAAAATTCCTAAAATACATTTTGGCTATTAGCAAAAAAGTACTTTTCAAAATCAGAAAATTTTTGTTTTTATTCTGGTTACGGAAACGTCCGACCGGCATACGGATCTTGCCGATCTCACGACATACATATGAATCTACATTCTCCTGCCAAAAATAAGGCATTTTGCATATTGCATCGGCCAAGATAACCTAGGATTCATCGCTCGAGGTTTTCGTTGTGCGTCGGGGAATTACCGTTTTTAGTGTGAAGTGCCCGGAATTAAAAAATAGTCCATCCGCATTCCAGGCAACTTCTTGTCGCTGTCGTTTTTCTGTGTCGAAAAGAGTGAGAGCATGCATGGTGCTCTGTGCTCAAAACGATAAAGAGAGTGCAGTGCAGTGAGCTCGTAAAAATGTGTAAAATATAGCCGCAGCAGTTTTCGTAAAATGGCTTATGCCCTGTTCTCACTATGCAACTTTTCCATGCATCAAATTTTCTAATAACAGGTTAAAAGAAGACACAAACAGATTGTGCCTTCTTTTAGCCTGTTATTTGAAAATTTGACGCAGGAAAAATATTCCTATGAAAATAATCTGCACAAATGGGGTCTGAAGGAATACTTTCAAAATTTTCAAGGTAAGTTTTATCATAGATTATTCTCCATCTATGGTTTTATGGGTCTAATTATTTAGTAAACGGTTTTCAGTCATTTTTGTTTTTTTTGATAAATTATTTTTTTTCTATGTTTTCAATAATAAATCGCTTTATTAGTTCTTAAAAATTGCTTAAAGCACAATAAAAAATACAAGAGACCAAACAGCATTATAGTGATTTCTAACCTCAATTTTTTGCGCGGATTTCGTTAACGAGATACAAATTACAAGATATCGCAGAAAACCGTTTACTAAATAATGACCGGAGCATATGCCCCAAGTGGACTACAGAAATATTTTAATATCAAAATTAATGACCTATATTAATTCCTCATTTAACTTATAACTGTAATTATTACCAAATAAGAATAAGGTTCTTCTTCTGAAAAGAAACCTGGAAAGTCAGGGAAAATCCTATCCGGTCAGAAAATGCTGGTTATTTTTTTTGGATTCCATTAGTCTTTTAAAAAACATTTTGCTCTATAAACTTTCCTAAATTTGTCTAGCAAAAGGATCCTGCCTCAAAGCAATGTGAACGACTCTTGGTACGAAATACTTTTGCGCGGTTTGGTGCTTTCGCGGTAGCATATTGCTTTAATTTGATTCCTTGTAAAATACGTACTTTTCCGGTAAAAGTTTCTTACAATATTTTCTTTTGTATGGCCCTGTACTACACGAATCGGTTTTGTTTACCCTTATCTAACGTTTGATAATAACTCTTGTGGAAATGGTAAAGATATAAGACACTTAGAGTAAGTATTTCAACGCATCGGTATCGGTATACCTAACGCGTTCAAAAGAAAGCCAAAAAACACTACATTTTTGACTTCCTTATGCCATGTTTCTAACGAGGCCCGCTTTCATAGTGACAGAAAGCTGCATGCGGGTGCTTAACCAGTCGGACTGGTTTAAGTGGCAGAAGAGGTGATTCTTGTAGAGAAATACCACTATCTTGTCAGGTCCGCATTCTAGTTTTGAAATATCTTTGCTCATTACATATATAATATTATCTTCCACTGTACAGGGAACATAGTGACATTAGCGCCATCTCTACATATTAAAAAGAAACCATTCAGCAGTTTAAAAATTTTAAGGTGACGTAATCGGACCATCGTCGATCGGTTGCCGATTCTCGACCAATCAATCAAAGTTCCAATCGGACCATCGTCGCCCCTAAGGCAGATAAAGTTGTCGTCGGCATAAAGTCGACTATAGTAAATCGGAACATCGTCAGTTGCCGCTTCTCGACCGGTTAAAGAAAGTTTCAATCGAACCATCATCGGCCCTAAAGCAGGTAAGGTTTGCGTTGGCATAATGTCGACTATAGTACATCGGGCCATTGTCAGTTGCCGATTAAACAAAGTTCCAATCGGACCGTCGTCGACCCTAAAGCAGATAAAGTGGTCGTCGGCATAAAGTCGACTATAGTAAATCGGGCCATCGTCAGTTGCCGATTTTATACCGATTAAACAAAGTTCCAATCGGACCATCGTCGGTACTAAAGTGGTGTCGGCATAAAGTCGACTAATAATGTGGACCTCCGTCAGTTGCCGATTATTGACCGAAAACTGAAAATCGCAATCTGTTCAACATCGGGCTAGAATTTAGTCGCCGATGCCGACACACTGTCGACGTTGTCGACATTGGCCCGATTCAATGCCGCCGATTTGTGTTTGCTGGGATGCCGTTCAAATTTTTGTAACATCCACTTACTCTACTAAGGCACTCAATTTTAAATATATATTTGCTGCTCAAAAAAAAAATTACGGAAGCTTGGCAACATGCCGGGAGGCACTACACGGCAACGAATACGTTTAAAATGATGGCAAATACACACTTAGCATGGTTTAAATGTAGAGGAGCACTGCATACTAAATACCGGCATTGCAGGCAATATTGGCAAAAAATGTATGGGGGGACCATATTTTTCCCACTACATAGCTCATTTATTATTAGAGATAGAAAAATAGTTTAAATACATAAGTTGATTAGTTCTTCACAAATTTTAAGAAAATTCAATAAAAATTTTCAAAATGTCAAATTTAGACTTAGACATCAACTTTCTTATTTTAAATTGAACACCCTGTATATTTTTTTAAATTTCGGTAGATCTTGTAGGGTTTATCTTAAGCAGTTGCTCTTAAGTCAACGTTTTTCTTGAAAAATATACAGGGTTTTCCATTTGAAATAAGAAAGTTGATATCGAAATTTGATATTTTGAAAATTTTGGTTAAATTTTCTTAAAATTTGTGAAAAACTAAGCAACTTTTGTATTATTTTTTTTCCTATCTATAATAATAAATGAGTTATGTAGTTGGGAAAATATGGTGAATCACCCTTACCACTAAGTGCCAAACCCACGCAAAAATTAAAAGTTTAAAAGTGCACCTCCTTGATTGGTCGGCTCAATAGGAATACAGATGCAAATTAAGATACCACTGATAATTGGCTTTTTCTTCCTATTTAAAGTATTTATGCATAAAATAAAAATTGTAATAATTGTGGATTAAAAATAAAATAATGCACATAATTTACGAATGCACATTTATTTTATGTTATCCTTAAACGAAAAAAATTCCTAGAAAAACCAATATGTAATAAATAAATAAATGTTACTATAAACAAACACTTATACACTTATATTTATATCCTAACATGAAAACATGAAAACAGGAATGGAAACCATATGAATAATATTTGTCGTCTTGGTCATGCCAAAGATAGAGGAAAATTCTTTCATAAATTGACTTAAATATTTATTAAGACGAGGTTTTCCATACAACAGTAAATTGCAACAGAGAAAATTTTATTTAGAATCTCTTTGATTGTGAATCAAAAAAATAAGGTTTGCTTCAGTGGCTTTATATAAAAATTCCTTGGCCAAAAATTTAAAAACTTACTTACTTACGTACTTCCTTCTTCTTGTTATGAGATAAGATGAAGATTTATTCAGCATCTTTTTTCTTGGATGTTCTGCCCCCTTTTCAGTTACAAGCACCCCGTAACCAAGCCTTAGTAGCATCTTCAACGACAGAATGAGGAAAAGTTGGTTGACTTCTTAAAGGATTTTTTACAGCATCTAAAAAAGTTTAAATTTTGGTAAGTATAGCTGTAAATTATTTTTTTTGGATAAACCAGTATTTTGTTTTAGGAAAAAGTAGCCCTTTTTGCTTAAAAAGTGACAAAATAGCGGTTTCTCAAAAAAAAACTTTAATCTAGTTGTTTTATTGGCAAATTTACGTTAAAATAAAAAAATAGTACCACAGACGAGTTTTTTCAAATTAATTTTAAAAAAGATATTAACTAAAGACAGCTCGGTTTCAAAAGAAATTTAAGGGTCATCATTCTCTGTGTCAGCAAGAGAAATTTCAGTGTTAGAAAATGACTTGGACGTAGACTGATTTGATGAATCTTTAGATGGCTCGATCCAACACTTCAACTAAAAAGCCAGTTAACTCTTTTTTGATATAATATCCTTTAGCCTACTATAGAGGCCATAGTGACACCAAACTGAGAGAAAATTCATGTTTTACCTGTCAATTTGGTTATAAAAATGGCGGCAACAGTAGGCTAAATGGCACCGAAGGCTGAAAACAGGTAGGAGTTAACTGGTTTTAAGTTGAGAACGGTTTTGCTCGATTACAAAAGAAATTTGTAAATTATTAGTGCCAGTATCGCTTAAGCATTGTAGATTATGATGTGACCTTTGATTTTCTTGTAAAGTGGCGTCTAGATCACGATTTAATGCTGGGTTCATACAGGTAAATCAAAATAAAAATTAAAAAAAAAATAATAATTAAAATTAAAATAAAAGTTGCTTATGGGGAACAGTGTAGGCATTTATACAGCATAAATAAAAAGATGAGTAACTTAACATTAAAACGGATTTGAGCATGCCCCTTTGACACACATAACCTCACTTTCATTTTTTTTTGTAATTTAAATGGGGGTTTTTTGCAGTTTTTGGTTTGTTTTTTACAGATATTAGTAAGGAAATCAGCATGATGGAGTTTAGTTTAATTATTTAAACTATTGGTGTCATTCACTTTTGTATACATGTGCAGAAGCTGTGTGCTGTTCGGTTCAAAGTTATTATTTTTTATTTTAATTTTTATATGCCTGTATAAACCCAGCAAAAATGACGATTTTTGTTCGCTTTACTGGTAGTTCTGAACATTTTTAAGTCCACTCTAGGCCGACCTTATTTAAGAACAAAAGAATATTAGTACTTACGCAGTATCGGCTTCCACATCCATGGTGACTTGAAACTCAAACTAAATTTAAGCCAATTTTAAAAGAAAACTTGCAAAACACAAAAAGGAACCCACATAGGAAGAATCCGCAGAATATTATTAAAATGGCGTCAAGTTGTCAACCGCACGACAGATGTCAATCGCGCGGGAAATTTAAAAAATGCGTTTGATCGGACCGGAAAGGTGGTTTAGAAATGCATGCAATTTTTAAAGGAACGATTGCGTTGCATTTGGTATGTAAAACACGTTTTTCAGTTATTGGAAAAATATCATAAATTTGCCAATACATCAGCACTAGTAAATAATCATTGGCAAAATAGCGCAATTTTGCCAATAATACTACTGTAGTAAATAACCAATGGCATTCACTTGCCAATATTGCCAATAAAGCAAATACACCTTACCACCTTTCATTGTTTGTGGGAACGTTTATTGATGTCCATGTTAATGGATATCAAATGGAGATACATTTTATGTATGATCATAAAAGTGATGTCAATTGAACATCCAATGGAGCTATGTTCATATATGTCCATGCAAGGAATATCAATTGAATATCCAATGGATATATCATGAATGTATAAACGGCGATGGACTAGAAATGTATATCCATTGGATGTACATATCCATGGCTTGCTATGTGGGCGGTGATCACATGATCAAATAAGGCGAGTCACATGATAAAATAAGGCAAGTCACATGACTACTACTAGTCTTTTTTAACTATAAAAGTACAGTTATATGACAATTTTAAATTCTAGTCAATAAAATTTTGTTTTTTAAAAGAACATGGTAAAAATATAACATATTTAAAAAGTTACAGAAGGTTAATGATAATAAATGATATAATTAAAAGAAATCAGAAATTAATATGAAACATTTTCAAATTACAATATTAAAATCAATTTTAAATTAAGTTATCACAGACCATTTTCAGTACTTAACTAGATACACATACACAAAAACATATCCAACAGGCATCAACTTTTGAACTTTTTGTAAAGTAGAGGTAACAATATGTATTGTATAACATATTTTTTATAATAAATAAAGTTTAATTAAAATGTTCGTGTGTACTTTTATCACTGCTTTCCTTTCCTTCATAGAAAATAAGGAAAACTGAAAAATTTATTTAAGTTTTGAAATTATGCGTTTTCTTAAACCTTAGCAATAATAAAAAATGACAGTTGGAATATGTTTTTCCGAGTGAATCGGACATCTTTTTTAGTAAAGCCCTTAGAGGAGAAGTTTTTTCCTGATAAATTGTTAACAAGACGACTAACTAACTGTAACTGTTCAAATTCATAATCAAAATTTAAATGACTCTTTTTCGTCAGACTTATCTTTTGAGGGTCAAGATCAAACCATCCAATACCTGGATGACTCCAACTCTAGCTGTAGTAGTTTTAAATCCACTGATTCAGTCATTAGCATCCAAAATAGTGACACAGAGGTTGCTAAAGAAAGTAGTTTAGCTAGCTCGAGATCTAGTTTATCTAGTTGTAGTTCTAGTAATTTTTCTAAGTCATTAAGTCTAGAAAATACAAATTTTCGCCCTTTATTTCCAGATCTGGCAGAAAAGTTAAGAAAAATAGCAAATTTGATAATTACTTACCCTTTAAATAATCTATTTTTTTTTTAAACAAATGTCAAAATTCTTCTTTTCTATTCAAATTTTTCCCTCTTTTCTAGGATCTAAAATAAGCATTGTAACGATCGTTTGTGCGATCATTAAAATTCTATGGTAATTTGCGTTTAATACTAAAACATGCAATAAAGATTTTATATCTGTTTCAAATCATTAAGTGTTTTCGACACCTATTTTTAATACGCATGCCGTCCTCTATCGGTATTTTTTATTAAAACACTCATCATGTCTGATCCAGGAATCCTGAATTTCGAAATTAATGTTTCGACTATTCGTTTCATTGTTATTTTGAAATAGCTTTATTGGATTTCCCTGGAGATATGAGAGAGATGGATGGTGATCCCGGTGCTCTTTACTAAACCATAGCTTATTGACTTTTCTCTCAAAATATGAGTGTGCTCAGGTACATCGAAATCTGCTGTGTGTCGGGTAGAACGTTCGAAAAACCGGTTTATGGAGTTGCATTTCTGTAGGAAAAGAAACGTATTTTTGCATGGTTGCGGTTTTCCCTTTATGTCTTGAACGTACGCGTCGAGAAATTTCGACCATGTTCTACGGTGAAAGGCTTTCCTTTGTCTTTTTTCATCTCCGAGACCTGAAGAAGAGACTGCAGATGAATAATTAACATGTGAAGCAACTGATGTTGCAATTTTACGCCAAAGGCGAGTTTATTACGTTAGTTTTGCCTTAGAAGGGATTTACGGTTCTTCGACAGTCTTCCAGAGCCAGAAAACCAGGTATGTTAGATTTTCTATCGAAAAGTGCAGTGGCCATTTGCATATTTTTTTTACATGCCTCATTCTTAATTCTCGGCAATTAAGAAATTTCAACAAAGCTTTTCTTTTCTTTCAGTCTTGTTTTGCTATCTGTCTTTAATTGATAAAGAATCTTCCATTTTTAAAAAGAAATGATTTCCAAGAAAAATCCAATTTTCCACTTTGGTGGTTATCATAACCTCACTTTGGTCATGATGTCCTGAACCCGTTTTTTTTTACACGCCGATTTACCAGATTGCTGATTGTCGCCGAGCCTTTTTTATGACGTTTTCCTGCCAATGTCTAAAAGCCATATTATATTATGGTACAATCTGCATGGTGTTCTACGGGATGGCGAGCTAAGTATCAGTTTCTTTAGACCAGTGTTGCCTAGTCAATTTTTATATCATTTTTTCTTTAATTTAAAATAGTGTTAATGTCTACAGAGTCCTAGTTAGGCATTTATATGTTTTAAAATTATCTTTTCGATCAACCAACATTCAAAAAAATAAAATAAATAGATAGTCAATCAAACTAATTTATTACTAGACTTGGAGACAAAAGAGTTTTGGTGCGCACCAGAATAGTGTGTTATGTATTTTTGTGCATTTTGTCATGTGTGTCAAGGTTTTACAATAGCAGGAAGCAGTCCTGCATATTTTTGCCTTGCGGCATTTTAGCTTTAGCACCCCTGTAAATTTGCCATGCGGCATATAAGTCTTCCTTTGAGGGCTTTTGTATAGTTCTACTTTAAAAGGACTTTATAATTATTTTATTTATAGTTTTTTTTTACTAGTTTTTTTTAATAGGTTTTGCCTTTTTGGAAGGCGCAAGTTTTTTTTATGGTCTTTTTAAGAGAACAGTCACATTTGTTCTTTTAGGAGGGCTAACCTTGGTATTATTTTTGCGTATGATTTTCCCTCTTATAGAGACAGTTTCGGTGGTAAAGCTGCCTGGTATGATAAAAATACAAAATTTTTAGTCATTATTTTACTTAGCATATTTTGTCTTACTGGATACCAACCTAGAAGTCAGGCTTCTTCGTCAGTTTCCCTCCCTAAAAAAATTTTTTGCAAGTGCTTTGTCAAATCTTGTGCGTTCCCATTTTTTTTGATCATTCAGTCCCTAGCTTGGTAATCCAGGTTATGACGTTGCCTTAGTCACTGGACTTTAAATTAATTAACAGCCATTTGCAGCTCAGTTTTCCTTACAAGGTTATACCTTAAACCCTTGTGTTTTTTTTATCTAGTGGCTTGTTACGATTTGACGCGCCAGTGGGATGGTGTTTCCAATAAGAGTTTTTGTATAAGTAAAGTAACCATAAATATTGAAGTGATAGGTTAAAGTGATTTCCCTGTGATAAAAGACTGTTTACAATTATTTAAAAAAATTATATTGAAGTTTTCTTGAAGTTCTAGTTTTCTTGACAAGTTCACTTGTCTGGCGCCCTCAGTTTAATATCCCGAATTGTTTTTTAGAAGAAAATAAGAATAGATAAGACTCATAAACATCTGAGCCCACGCCCTTGCCGCCGCCAAATTTTTAGTCAAAAGTTAGCTGGGAAACAACTTTGTAGTGGTGACACTGAGAGGCACTTTTTTTATTAAATTAAAATCTAAAAAAAAAATTAAGAAACACAAAAAACACCCCTACAAAACTGGCAATTTCCTTCTATTCCCTATTGGGTAATTTTTTTGTTATCTTTTTGGATTAAACTATAAATAAATAAGAAAACTAGAATTTTTTTTCCTTGCACCAGGTAGCTTTATCAAGCGGTTTTTTTTATATAATTTTTATAGTATCATATATTTAATTCAAAATGATAAGCTCAAACCTACATTTATTGTTGATGGAAGACATCGATTTTATGCCAAGGATTAGAGGAATCTCTGCCGAGGGCGTGACCAATGGTGACACAAAGCGACAAATATTACATGGCCATTTAATTTCAGAAGAAGTGAACAATGGCTTTTCTTTTCCTTGTGTACGATTACAGGTTGTAGAGGAGTTGGAAAAGATAAGATCTAAGATTTTAATTTTGGGGCTTTGGTTGCACATTTTCTTTCAGACAAGCGTCACCCAGATTATAAAAAATTTAAAGTTTGATTGCTGCACATAATTGATCGGTTGAATTACCTTCGACCATCGGAAACTTATGAGGCTGATTGCAATTATTAGCTAAGGTTGCTTTATTGATTAATAATTTGGAAAGAAGTGCAAATGGCTCTGATATGATTGAGTTAGGGAGTAATAGTTCACAAAGTCAAAATTTGGTAGAAGGGGGAAATACCTCAGAAAATACTTAAGATTCAATAGAAAAGTCTAATCAAGCTCTTGATAGTCATTCTTCTTATTCGGGTGATTCTGAGATTAATCGAGTGAGTCAGGCTCAAATTACAGAGGATTTAGACCTGGACTTTAGGGATGATCTTAATTCGTTTTTGCATAACAATAACCGAAGGGGATCTTTTGCAAATTCATCTTTAATTCAAGTGAAACCTGGTCGTAGTAAGAGTGTACGCTTTGAGGAGAATCCGAATAGTGAGATGCCTGAAATTATGATTACCGAGCCAACCTATACTGAATCCCGAAATAATATATTAGTTTTTGAGGGAACTTCTCAGTGTTTACAAAGAGAACAACCCCAAGCAAATGCTGCAAATTTAGGACCTTCTTTTCAATGTCCAGTTTCTGAGGTTAGGTTAGCGCAAAATTCAGTAAACTCGAATATTGCCAGTAATAGTCATCAAATGTCAAATAATCCTTGTAATATTTTAGGTCAGTCATGTCTCATCAGACAAGATGTTGACCGTACTGTATTAGATTGCCCAAATAATTCCATAAATATTAGAAATTCCCAGTGGCGTAACAATCACCTAGAAAATGTTTCGTCTAGTGTTCCCACTGCACAGTTGCAAAATAATATTCCCCAAAATGTTTTTGGAAATACGTTTGGAGGTCAGCAATCTCAAAATTTGTTGAATTGAGCCTCAAATACATTCCCTTATATGTCAGATGGTTTACCTGGAAATCAGTTACACCATAGTTTGCCTAATGGCCAGTCATATAGTGGTTTCTCTAATAATATACAGAGTGGTTAACAGAACTTCCCGTTAAATAGTTTCCCTGTGCAGCAGCATGGATTCATTAATCAGACACCTAGTTCTATGCCAGGTTAATCTATAAATAACTATGTTCCTTTCGGTCAAAATCCTAGGATGTCAAATGTTTTTCCAAGTCAAATGTCATGTCAAAATTTTATACCTGCACAAATGTCGTGTATGCCAGCTGGCATGCCATCACAAACTTATAATATGCCAAGTGCATTGCCAAACTTTGGATTAAATTATCAACCATCTAGCAATATTAGAATACCTTTTAAACACAACATTAAGTACAATGGTACAGGAAGTTTACACAGTTTCTTACAAAAAGTTGATGAATTTTGTCTTGCACATAGAATCCCTAAAGACTCACTTGCATCAGACTCATCAATGCATTACATTTAGGGAGAAAGCTAAAGAGAAAGGTTAGGACTTGGGATGATTTGATTCATCAAATACAGTTGGATTTTTTATCTGAAAATTTTGAAATTGAATTGTGGGATGAAATTCGTGCGCGCGCTCAGGGCTGCACAAAACGACCTGCCCTATACATAGCTCAAATAGAGGAACGTTTTGATCGATTTATTAATAGAGTTCATGAAGCTGTACAGCTACGTATCATTAAATCAAACCTGTTGCCATATTACCAGCAAAATTTAGTTTTGTGTCAAATAAATAGTTTAGATGAGTTAAAATCCGTATGCAGGGCATTAGAGAGTGCTAAGATTAGATGTGAGAATTTTAAGGTACCACCTCCCTGTAAAGCTAACACTTTGGAACCTGAGTTGGCGTATAACAAATCTCAATACTTTAGGAAAACTTTTAATGTAAATGAAGTTCAAGTTTCTGATTTTCAAAATAGAAATTGTTTAACTGATTTAGTTCCAAGAAATAGTTTTTCTAGTAATTCTCAGTTTGCACAAAGTTGTAACTCAAATACGTCTACACATAGTCATGCTTCCTGTTCGCATGGAAATTCAAGTTGTATTCCTACTGGTTTAGAAAATTCAGCTACTTATGTACACAACTTAGCTACATATTTTCAGAACCCAGCTGCACAAATACAGAACTCAGCTATACATTTACAGGATTCAGTTACAAGGACTCACCAATTGCCTGTGCATTCACACAACACAGCTGCTATACATTTACATAACTCAGCTACACATTGACATAACACACTTACAGAAGTCAATTATAAGTACGTACCAATTGCCTGCACACATACACACAACGCAGATACGAATATTTACAACTCAGCTAATAACATACCCAACTCAGCTACAGATACACAAAACTCAGCTACACATACACAAAACTCAGCTACAAGTGTACAAAGTCAGAATTTGGCCAGAAATCAAATGCAGGATTTATTTTTGATTGTTGTCAAGAATCTTCTCAGTGCAGCACATTCAGGTTCTTAAATGATTTAAATTCTCAAGTTAATTCTCAGGTAGAAGCTCTTAGTAGTAATGTAAAGTGCTGGAATTGCAGCTTAACTGGCCACGTGTACCAGCAGTGTCGTGCCAGAAGAAAGATTTTTGGTTTTGGTTGTGGAGCGGATGCAGTACGCAGACCGCAGTGTGTGGTTTGTAATTCAAAAAACGGAGAAAGAGCAACTTCAAGTTCGGCGGAACGAGTGCCTCCTCATATTTGAGTAAAAGTTCTCTAGATTCAAGGCCCTACTTGGATGTAATGATTAAAGATAATTTTTTTTTAAGTTTATTGGATACTGGAGCTGTGCAAAGTGTTTTGGGCCAGCGTGGTGCTCATAAGCAGATTTTGAAAATGAATTTTAAGATTGAAAATTCTCAGATAGTAACGACTGCGGATGGAAAATCACAAAATATTTTAGAGTCAGTCACAGTGCCTATTGCTGTTGAGGAGCAGATTAAGAGCTTAAAAGTTTTAATAGTCCCTAGCATTCGTCAAACTTTAATATTGGGTGTTGATTTTTGTCTACTGTTCAGTCTTAATTTTTCTTTGGGCACCTTTCAGGTTGCATCTTTAGATGAAATCATAGTGCAAAAACAGTTTAATAATATAGAGATACTTACTAAAATTGACTTATCACCAGAGCAAAAGGTGGAGTTGGACATAGTTGTAAAGAGGTTTGATGATTTAGTTTCTGAGAAGTTGGGTTGTACCGATTTATTAGAACATAAAATACAAGTAACAAGTAATGAACCCTTTCGTAAGAGACCTTTCTTAATGTCACCACCATGCAGGAGGACATGAATAAAGAAGTTTAAAGAATGTTAGAGTTGGGTGTTACCAGACCTTCAATGTCGCCATATTCTGCTAATGTCTTGCTGGTTAAGAAGGAATCTGGAGAGTATTGACTTTGTTATGATGAAAGACCCCTGAATGCCATTACTGTTAAAAACCCCTACCCGCTTCCTTTTTTGCGCAGGATTTTTGACAAGGTCAAGGACGCAAAATTTTTAACCTCTATCGACCTAAAACATGCCTTTTGGCAAATTAAGTTAAATCCTGAGAGTTGTAAATAGACAGCTGTTTCTGTTATCGGTTTGGGCCATTTTGAATTTATACGCATGCCATTTGGGCTTATGAATGCTGGTCAGACCATGCAAGAGTTAAAGGATAAATTGTTTCCACCATCTATTGAAAATAACATTTTTGTTTATTTGGATGATCTAGTAATTGTGAATAATTCCTTTGAAAGCCATTTAGA
Organism: Oxystoma pomonae; assembly: GCA_963921995.1. NCBI lineage: Eukaryota > Metazoa > Arthropoda > Insecta > Coleoptera > Brentidae > Oxystoma > Oxystoma pomonae. The sequence goes on along the minus strand of OY998167.1, from coordinate 75,321,095 downwards.
GACTCTGGGCAAAGTCCATAAAACTCTAAAAGCTGCGAAATTGACTATTAATGTTAAAAAGTTAAAGTTTTGCCGTCCTAGTTTGTCCTTTTTAGGTTTTGTCGTTGATAAGAATGGTTTGCACACAAATCCTGAGAAAATTGCCAGTATTTTGCAATATCAAAAGCCTGAGACAGTCACTCAGTTAAAAAGGTTTTTGGGTATGTCCGGTTGGTATTCTAAATTTATTGAGAACTATGCTTATTTAATTGTTCCTTTAAATAAAATCATGAAAGGAAAACAGAAATTTCAAATTATCGCCTGGACGCCTGAGGCCATGGATTCATTCGAGAATATTAAGAGATGTTTAACGTCCACCCCTGTTTTACGCAGCCCGGATTTTTCTAGTTTATTTACCATACAAAAAGATGCTTCAAATTTTGCTCTGGGAGCAGTTTTAACTCAGACCGATACTGATGGTAGTGAGCATGTAGTTGCCTATACTTTTAGAGTTCTTAATAAATCTGAGCGAAATTATGACGTTACCACTAAAGAATGTTTAGCAATAATTCACGCCATTCAGAAATTTAGATGTTACGTGGAGGGAAATAAATTTAAGATCATTACAGACCATTACAGTCTTCTGTGGCTCAAAAAGTTGGAAAACCCTAGTAGAAAATGATGTCGTTGGTCGATATTTTTGTCGCAGTTTGACTATGAGCTGGTTTTTAGACCAGGAAAATCGAATGTTGTTGCTGATGCTAATGACGAAATTATCTATCCTGACATTTCCACTTTGAATATTGATCAAACTGATAAATGGTATCAAAAACTTTTTGCAAATATTGAGAGTGATCCGACTAAGTACCCAACCTTTTGTATTAGTAATGGTTTTATTTTGAAACATGTAGAGCTTAATCATGAGATGTTAACCAACCAAAAAACTTGGAAAATGTTGATCCCTAAAAATAATCGTAAAGATATCTTAGATTTATGTCATAATAACCCGTTCGCTGCTCATTTCTGGAACAGTATTGGTGGCTAGTATGCGGTCAGATATAAAAAAGTATGTAGCGAAGGGTTAGATATGTTGTGAACAAAAGGTTTTACAGTTGGGTAGAGCTGGACTTATGGAAGCTCCTAAGAATTTTCAATTAATTTCTTGTGACATTTTGGGTCTTTTGCCAAAATCAAAATCTGGTTTCTGTTACTTGCTGCTGGTCGTCGACTGGTTTACTCAGCTTACATTTATTCACAAAATGAAAAGAGCAGTTGCTCCGGAGATCTGTTCGTTCTTGGAGAATATTGTTTTTGCTTATTTTGGTTGTCCTTGGATTATAATAGTGGATAAAGGCTCACAATTTCGTTCTCGTGAATTCCGAGGTTTGATGGACAGTTATAATATAAAAAATGTTTGGTTTAATGCGAGGTACCGCCCACAGACAAATAATGTTGAGCGAAGCAATAGAGTCATTACTACATCAATTAGATGTTTTCTTAAGGATAAAAATCATCGGTTATGGTACCAAGAATTACACAAAATCTGTAATGCAATAAATACTTCCACCCTTTCTGCAACAAATTTTTTACCTGCTTTTCTTGTATTTGGCAGAAACTTGCCGATTTCGGGCGATTATTATGGTTTCTTGAATGAAAAACACCTTTCACCTTACAAATTTACTAAGCGCGAAGAGTTGGTTACTGAGCTTTCCAAATTACCAGAGCTGTACGAAAGGGTAGAGAAAAATATTAACGCACCTTATAATCGCAACAAAAAATATTATGATTTACGGAAAAGAAATATTGAATTTAATGAAGGTGACACTGTCTACAAGAGAAACTATGTGCTTTCGAATGCTCCGAACCATTTATCGAGTAAACTGGCTAAGAAATATATTAAATCTAAAATTGGTAAAAAGATTTCGGCTTTAATTTATGAGCTTGTTGATATGGATGAAAATTCATTGGGACGATTTCATGTGAAGGATCTGAAGGCGCGCCCTAGTGTAGATTCTAATGAATCTGAAGCAGAAGACGAGAAACAGTAGATCCTAAAAACGTGTAGAATTACTCCAGCCCTTCTCTTATTGGTTGTTCATTTATTGGATGTTGGTTTCGATATTTTGCGCATTTAAAGTTATAAGAAAAAAAACAACAGGGGGTGGGGGTATTTGTAACGATCGTTTGTAAGATCATTACAATTGTATGGTAATTTGTGTTTAATACTAAAACATGCAATAAAGATTTTATATCTGTTTCAAATCATTAAGTGTTTTCGACACCTACTTTTAATACGCATGCCGTCCTCTGTCCTCTATCGGTATTTTTATTAAACCACTCATCATGTCTGATCCAGTAATCGTGAATTTCGAAATTAATGTTTAGTTTCATTGTTGTTTTGAGATAACTTTATTGGATTTCCCTGGGGATATGAGAGAGATGGATGGTGATCCCGGTACTCTATACTAAACCATAGCTTATTGACTTTTCCCTCAAAATATGAGTGTGCGCAGATACATCGAAATCTGCTGTGTTTCGGGTAGAACGTTCGAAAAACCGGTTTATGGAGTTGCGTTTCTGTAGGAAAAGAAACGTATTTTTGTATGGTTGCGGTTTACCCTTCATGTCTTGAACGTACGCGTCGAGAAATTTCGACCATGTTCTACGGTGAACCGCTTTCCTTTGTCCTTTTTGATCTCCGAGACCTGAAGAAGAGACTTCAGAGCCATTTTAATAAATTTAAATAATTTACATGTGAAGCAACTCATGTTGCAATTTTAAGCCAAAGGCGAGTTTATTATGTTAGTTTTGCCTTAGAAGGAATTTACGGCTCTTCGACAGTTTTCCTGAGCCAGAAAACCAGGTAAGTTAGATTTTCTATCGAAAAGTGCAGTGGCCATTTGCATATTTTTTTTACATGCCTAATTCCTAATTCTCAGCAATTAAAAAATTTCAACAACTCACTTTGGTCATGATGTTTTCGATCAACCAACATTCAAAAAAAAAAAAAATAAATAGATAGTCAATCAAACTAATTTATTACTAGACTTGGAGACAAAAGAGTTTTGGTGCGCACCAGAATAGTGTGTTATTTAGTTTTGTGCATTTTGTCATGTGTGTCAAAGTTTTACAATAGCAGGAAGCAGTGCATATTTTTGCCTTGCGGCATTTTAGCTTTAGCACCCCTGTAAATTTGCCATGCGGCATATAAGTCTTCCTTTGAGGGCTTTTGTATAGTTCTACTTTAAGAGGCCTTTTTACTAGTTTTTTTTAATAGGTTTTGCCTTTTTGGAAGGCGAAAGTTTTTTTATGGTCTTTTTAAGAGAACAGTCACATTTGTTCTTTTAGGAGGGCTAACCTTGGTGTTATTTTTGCGTATGATTTTCCCTCTTGTAGAGACAGTTTCGGTGGTAAAGCTGCCTTGTATGATAAAAATAAAAAATGTTTAGTCACTATTTTACTTAGCATATTTTGTCTTACTGGATACCAATCTAGACGTCAGGCTGCTTCGTCAGTTTCTCTCCCTTTTTGCAAGTGCCTTGTCAAATCTTGTGCGTTCCCATTTTTTTTGATCAGTCAGTCCCTAGCTTGGTGATCCAGGTTATGACGTTGCCTTAGTCACTGGACGTTAAATTAATTAACAGCCATTTGCAGCTCAGTTTTCCTTACAAGGTTAAAGTAACCATAAATATTGAAGTGATAGGTTAAAGTGATTTCCCTGTGATAAAAGATTGTTTACAATTATTTAAAAAAATTATATTGAAGTTTTCCTGAAGTTCTAGTTTTCTTGACAAGTTCACTTGTCTGGCGCCCTTAGTTTAATATCCGAAATTGTTTTTTAGAAGAAAATAAGAATAGATAAGTCTCATAAACATCTGAGCCCACGCCCTTGCCGCCGCCAAATTTTTAGTCAAAAATTAGCTGGGAAACAACTTTGTAGTGGCGACACTGAGAGGCTCTTTTTTATTAAATTAAAATCTAGAAAAAAAAAGTAAGAAACACAAAAAACACCCCTACAGCATTTACAGAAATGCATTTATAAAATTTTAACCTGAAAACAAAAAAGATTTCATTTAGTTATAATCATTGGGGTAAATTGATTGTTGACATTCCAATCTAACATACTTTTTTATATATTCTCTCTATATGTAAGTTTTAAAGTATTCTCAGGAACTAAAATAATAGTTTACATAAATAGCGTGTTATAATGGTCATTAAACGCGAAAATGAAGTTTGAGACGCGAGCCGCAGGCGACTGTCTTAATGTATCTGAGCGTGTAATGACCATAACATGCGAGTTAGTGTACTATATTTTACCTACGACCAATGAAAATGTCATGCAAAATGAAAAAAAAAAAATTAAATGCAAAAAAGTTCCCAATTCTGAATATTCAATGGATGGCAATTTACATCCCTTTCATGGACTTTAATAAACGTACCTCCACCAGACATCCAGTAACGTATATGCAAAAAAGTCCCAATTCTGAATATTCAATAGATGTGCAATTTACATTCCTTTCATGGACATTCTTAAACGTACCTCCACCAGGCATCCAGTGACATATATGCAAAAAAGGTCCAAATTTTGAATATCCAATGGATGTGTAATTTAATTCCTTTCATGGACTTTCATAAACGTACCTCCACCAGACATCCAGTAACGTATATGCTAACTTACAAACCGTAGCACCTAGAGAAACACGGTTATCACATTGAGGGCCGGTCAATAGCGAACGTCGTTTTAAATTTTCGATAGGATTTCAAAAAATATGAAGTTAAAAGATCCCCGAAGTGGGGGGGGGGGGTACAATCTAGTATCTCCGATTTTGTTTAAAATTGGTATATGGCGGTTTTTAGGGTCGAAGATCACAAATTTTCGATCAGAATTGAAAAACTATAAAGTGGATAGCTTATCGCTGAGTTGGGGGGGGGGGTACCGTCTAGTTTCACCGATTTTATTTAAAATTTGTATATAGCGGTTTTTGGGGTCGAGGATTACGAATTTTCAATCATAATTGAAAAACTATAAAGTTAATAGCTTCTTGCTGAGTTGGGTGGGAGGTACCATTTAGTGTTTCCGATTTTGTTTAAAATTGGTATATAGCGGTTTTCGGCGTCGAATTTACGAATTTTCGATCAGAATTGAAAAACTATAAATCTCGCTGAGTTGGGGGGGGGGTACTATCTAGTATCTCCGATTTTGCTTAAAGTTGGTATATAGCGGTTTTTGGGGTCAAGAATTACAAATTTTCGATCAAAATTGAAAAACTATAAAATTGATAGCTTCTCGCTGAGTTGGGGGAGGGGTTACCATCTAGATCTTCGATTTAGTTCAAAATTGGTATATAGCGGTTTGTGGGGTCGAGGATTACGAACTTTCTATCAGAATTGAAAAACTATGAAGTTCATAGCTTTCCGCTGAGTTGGGGGGGGTACCATCTAGTATCTCCGATTTTGTTTAAAATTGGTATATAGCAGTTTTTGGGGCCAAGGATTACAAATTTTTGATCAAAATTAGCTTCTCGCTGAGTTGGGTGAGGGGGTACCATCTAGATCTTCGATTTAGTTGAAAATTGGTGTATAGCGGTTTTTGGGGTCGGGGATTACGAATTTTCGATCAGAATTGAAAAACTATAAAGTTGATAGCTTCCCGCTGAGTTGGGGGGAGGGGTTGCTTAAAATTGATATATTGGTGTTTTTGGAGCTGAAAATTAATTAATTTTTAACCAGAAAATTGGTATAAAATGGTTTAGGCGGTCAAGAATTACGAATGTTCACAAATTTTGAAGTTAACAGTTTTCGTGGGAGAGGGGACCTATATGTACAATAGATTTTCTTCTAAATTGGTATATAGAGGTTTTGGGAGCCGAACGTTACGTCAATTTATTTTTTGAAATCTGGTCAAAAATTCGTAATTTTTGGCTCCAAAAACCTCTTTCTACCAATTTTAAACAAAATCGGAGTTACTAGATGGTATCCCCCAACTCAGAGAGAAGCTACCAACTTAATAGTTTATCAAATCTGATCGAAAATTCGTAATCCTCGACCCCAAAAACCGCTGTATACCAATTTTGAATGAAATCGAAGAAACTAGATGGTACCCCCCCAACTCATCGGGAAGCTATCAACTTTATAGTTTTTCAATTCTGATCGAGAATTCGTAATCCTCGAATTTTAAACAAATTCGGAGATACTAGATGGTACCACCCCCCCCCCAATTCAGCGGGAAGCTATCAACTTTATTGTTAATCAAATCTGATCGAATTTCGTAATTCTTGACACCAAAAACCGCTACATACCAATTTTAAACAAATTCGGTGATACTAGATGGTACCACTCCCCAACTCAGCGGGACGCTATCTAATTATAGTTTTTGAAAACTGATCGAAAATTCGTAATCGTCGACCCCAAAAACCGCTGTTTACCAATTTTGAACGAAATCGAAGATCTAGCTGGTACCCCCCCAACTCAGCGAGAAGCTATCAATTCTGAACAAAAATTCATGATCCTCGACCACAAAAACCGCTATATACTAATTTTAAACAAATTCGGAGATACTATATTCGACCCCCCCCCCTCCAACACAGCGGGAAGCTATCAACTGTATAATTTTTCAAATCTGATCGAAAATTCGTAATCCTCGACCCCAAAAACCGCTGTATACCAATTTTGAATGGAATCGAACATCTAGATGGTACCCCCCCCCCAACTCAGCGAGAAGCTATCAACTTTATAGTTTTTCCGCCCCTCTGCGTGGAGCTTTCAACTTCTTAATTTTTGAAATCTGATCGAAAATTTAAAATCCTTACCCGCCCCCGCTACTGATTTTTTGTGCGCATTTGTCCAACTCTACCAACTAACTATTTTATAAACAAAATTTACGATAAATAATAAGAAAGAACATTATTTTGATCGCGATCAATTATTGATTGCGCGAGAGGCAAAAACATGTGCCACAGTTACTTATACACGGCTGGTTTTTGTTTGAAAAGCTTTGGTTCCCACGAACGCAGTTTTTTTAAACATTGTTTTCTCACCGCAACTATGCGGTCTACTACTTGGTGATTTAACGAAAAAGTGGCATTCTGACCATATTATTACCTACACTTTACCATTCTAAACAAATTTTAGAAATAACTCTTTATTCCAGAGATTACTCAGAATCAATAAGTAATATTTATATTTTATTATTTAATAATTAAATAAACAGTCTGTATATAAAGTTTGTGTGCACATAAAATAGATTAAAAAAATCCAGTTAAAACAGGAATAATTTACAGCACGAATCTAATTTTTTTACATTTACATCATCTCTTGACTGGCCTATAAATTGTTTCTCCTACAGAATCTGCCCTGCCACTTTCGGCATAGAATTGTAATTCGTAAATTTTGATTGTAAGGGTTACTTTGTCCCTAAATTTAGGCGACAAAAATGTTTTATTTTTATTTTTTTTTTGTTTTATTTGAAAGATGAAGCCTAGATCTAGGGTTCTCTAGTGTTGATTTTTTTATTTTTTGTTTCTGGTTCCGTGTGCACACTGCTGAAAATTGGCAAATATATCATATTTACGCCAATATTGTACAAAAATAACAAAAAAAAATTGAAAAACTACCACTAGAGAACCCTAAATTTATCTTTTATCTTTAAAACGATACCAAAATTATCAAAAAATTCCTTTGCTAAGATAGTAAAATTTTGGGCCAAAAATACCTCTGCATCGGACCGTTTCCTTAGCGAAGGTTTAAAAACCAGAACAAAGAAAAGTAACTTGTAAAATAGTTGGAAAAGCTGAAATTTTAACATTTTTCCAAAACGAGACGATACTGTTTTCGTACCACTGACTTAAAAAAAAAACCGAATAACTTTTTAAATAAATCAGGAATTTGCCTTTTTGGAAATGACAACCGTTCTTAAGTGGGTGTCTTAGTTTTTGAGATATTCATGAAAAACTTGAGCAATGCTTACATTTTCTCCTTTTTTATCAAAAATTCGTCCTAAGGAACGTAGGCCGAAATTATTTGACTTTTAATTGTAACATAGTCATGGTGTCATGTCATGAAAGGTTTAAAAAATCATACACCCGGTTCCCACCTACGAATTTTTCGTGCGTGCCCGCTCACGCGTCTCATGACTGTCATAACATTTCATATTGACATCATATGACGCGTAAGTGAGCATTCACAAGAAAATCGTAAGTGGGAACCGGGTGTTACACATTTTTTGAAAATCTTAAAGAAATAATCGTACTATACAGGTAAGCGGTTTGTTTGTTTAACTAGTTGATCAACTTATAGATAAGCATTAAAAAAAAGAATGTGGAAATTTTATTAAAAAAAAACATTGAATTGACATTAAATACACTGATTGCAAAATCGATAATGCACGATAAGCTTTTTAATTTTCTCCTTACTAGAATAACGCTCACCGTGTGGGGAAAACTTGAGCACGATTTTACCAAAATTGATTTATATAACAAAATATTTGTTCTAAAACCTACCCAAATCCCGACAAAATCTTCTCGCCCATAAGATCTTCTAAAATTACGATAATAATAGAAACTCCCCAAATGTCCTAGAAACAAATCTCATAAGAACTCATTGAAAGTTCTCCAAAATCATTGCCCAGAGTATCTTCTAGAATCTCGGTACTAGTATGGAGATTAAGGGCAAAAATCAAGCCAACCTTGCAAAAAATGACGAAACAATTAAATCTTCCATTCAAAGTGAGTGGACTGTTACCATAAATTCCCCTGCAGAGGACATCAATTCTTAAGATTTTAAGAAATGATGGTGGAATTAGTTTGCTTAGTAAAGTAATTAACTAAAGTAAGTATGGTGGAATAATAAAATTTGGCATAAATGTTTATTAATACTCAAAGTTCTTGCTGAGAGTCCCAACTCTTGTCGTTAAACAAAAAAACAGAAAAAAAACAAATTATCAATAGCAACTCTCGAAAAAGCAATAGAGTTATCAGATTTGACAAAAATATTTTTCGCTTCATGAACTAATGTCTAAGACAGATATGTAGTCACCAAAAATTTTGTGCGGAGTGCTCCAGTTTCCGAGATTATACAGAAAAACACTGAATATCTCATTAACACTAAAGGATAGAATAATCAAATTTGGTACAAAAATTCAAATCTGGATGAGCATGGCAAAGCGAAAAAAGAAATGATTAAAAGGTGTTTCGCCTTGGGCAACCAGCGTAGGCTCAAAAAAAGAAGTTAAAAAAAAACCTCAAAATCAGTTACATCAACCGAAAAGAATCTAAAAACAAAAGATCTTGTGTGGAAATAACGAAATTTCAAACCTAGATGATCATCCCACATCTTTTTTTGTTTTTAATTGCCTTAGGAGCATAATTCTATTGGAAATAATAACACGCCAGGACGAATCCGTATCAGGTAACTTGGATAAGTACCATTGCGGAACGATGCCTATTTGTGAGTGATTCAAAGTTGGAAATCAAAGTGTATGATGGTGTTTAATGATGTGTGGGGAGGGTGACCAGTGGAACCACTGACGAGCCTACGCTGCGCTGGTTGCACAAGGCATTTCTCTTTTTGCTTTGGTCTTTTGTGTGTTCCTTGTGGGATGCTCATCTAGGTTTGAATTTTCGTTATTTCCACCCAAGATCTTTTGATCTTTTGTTTTTAGATTCTTTTCGGTTGATGTAACTGATTTGGAGATTTTTAACTTCTTTTTTTGTTTTTAAACATTAAACTTACTGACCGTGCTTAGTAGTGGAGTAAATTCGTAAAAAGAAACTGCAAAAAGGGTACATTTTTTATATTTGGCGTCGTCATACCTAATACCAAAAACTAAAATTCCAGTCGAGGATCCCCCATTTTTCGGTTCCAGAAACCAAGATGGCGGCTGTCAAAAATAAGAAAAAATGTGTTTTCTACATAGAGAAATTCTAAATAAATTATCAAAATATTCAAAATGAAAGTATGCCTTAGTTGAGCAGAATACACTTTTGTTTTGACAAGATCGCGAAAATTGTAAACAAGTGAACGTGCGAGCAGCGCTAATCGAGCGATGGAGGACCGATTATTACAGGTGAGGTGGCTACGCCTAACACCTAAACTGCGTGAGCTGCAAAAAATTGAATTTGGAAATGGTCAGCGTGAACCCCGATCGAAAGTACTGACCCTTCGACAGGAGCGTGCCGTGTCGTCCGTTGTCGGTCGTTTCAAATATGGCTAGCGAAAACCGAAAATTAAATTTTAAACCCACACGCGATTTTTAAAATTTAATTTTATGAAAATTTTGAAAAATCCGGCTCGAAGGAACATTTAATGACCACGCACGTCAAAAGAAAATTGTATTTTTGGGCTGTATTTCCTCCAAACGCGCGATCATTAAAAGAAATGAAATTTTATGGGACTCACCTTGAATGCTCGTACTTTCTTCGAAAAGGAAGCTTCCTATAGGACTTCTTGTTGTTCTGCCTTTACCACTTAATAAAGAGTTTTTTGAAATATTTTTGTAAAGATAAGAGAGACCTTTTGCATCTCTTACAAAAAATCCCCGTTAGGTGACTTTATCGCTTAATAACGCGTTGTAACGTAACTAAGGTCACGTTATTTTTAAGACAACATTTTTAGTTTTTGCACGCCACCTTTGATTTGTTAAGGGTCGACTTTATACGCTATTTAATATTATAAAGATTTACAAAAAGAATTTGTCCAATAATATTTTTCATTTAAAATATTTTATTTTTGTGTTTTTTACGGTGAATTTTAATTATTATTAATCTTTAAAAACTCAAACACACAACAGAGAGAAGGGAGGTTATAATAAACAGATCGGAATTACCACTTATCATAGTTGCCAGTGCAAATCAATGTTTTACATTTCTTACGAAATTCTAGCCAAATAAAATTATTAAACAAAAATTGGCACTTATCTTTACAATTAAAAAGAATACAGAACATATTTGCATTCAAAAATCAATTTAAGTTTTTTACTTAACGTTTTACTATCGGCAACCATGTCAATTATAAGGGATACGGTATTCTCCCGCGGGTAACGTCAAACTTTATCGGTTATCGCATGCCCGAAATAAGCGATAAAGTAAAAAGGCATCAAAATTATACAGGGTTCCTAAGATTTTCCTTAGGGATAGGATTTCAACAAATCAAACAGAAATGGCATAGAAAGTTCTGCGCGCACAAAAGAAACAGGTATATTGAGCAATGGTGCCAGTTTGTTATTATCTCCGGACTGCTTTCATGAGAAAAAATTGTCGCCACTCTTTCATTGTGAGCATAAATCATAGTTTCAATAATAACCGTTGACAAGATGTCTGCAAATTCCGCTAGATGGCGGCCACACATCTAATCTAATTAAAAATTAGTTTGTGTTTTCAGGTCCAAACCACAGCTTTTTCTTGCTTAAAGGAGGCGGCAGGGTCCATTATTTACGATACTGAGCGATAAACTCGTGAGGTTGTTAACACATTTCTTTCCATTCTGTTCTACTAGTGACATCTATCCGGAAACGGCCAAACCATGCAGCTAGCACTAGCAGCCAAAGAAATCAATAAACGGCGCTGTTTTTCCTGCAGAGCTTTGTGCTTGCGATACTATTGATTTTACGAAAAACTTGAGCTCTGCCACTTTTTTTATTTTTTTCTTCAACTTTCTCGAAATTTTCGTCATACCGTAGAAAAAAATTATTTCCCCCATGGTCATACTCTACTTTTATTCGAAAAAATTTAGAAACAGAGACGGGATCAGTTTTCCTAAAACGGGGGATCTTGGTTTCGAGTGAAAAGATAAAGGGCGCCGCAGGCAAAAATTTTTCAATTAAATTAGCCGAACGCAAAAATGTTAGAAAAACAAAGCACGAAATAAAAATGGCGCCGCTTACAAGAGTATAATTTTTAAGAAAAAAATATCAAATTTCTCGCCCTCCTCCACTGGGACTACAGGGGCCGTGCACAAATTACGTAATGGTCATAGGGGGGAGGGGGGTTACAAAACGTTACGTAGGGGGGAGGGGGGTTTCCGACAGCGTTTGCATTTGTGTGAAACTAAGAAAATTTGAAATGAAAATAAGTGAAAAGTTTTTCTTTTTGGGGGGGGGATAGTGGTCTTGAAATCATTACGTAATAATAGGGGAGTGGCGTGCCAAACCGTTACAAAACATTACATAGGGAGGGGGTCAAAAATTGGTAAAATCACTGTTACGTAATTTGTGCACGGCCCCACATCTGACTGTTCCTCCTTTTTGATTTCGAATCAAATCATTTGCTTGATAAAGTTTCTACGGAAATATCTCAGTCGATTTCTCCGGCCGTGTATGAACGCTTTAGGTTAGGCATTTGCATGTATCTCAGTCCCCAGCCTGTAAACAGTGCGTAAGGACAATGGTTACAAAATGAAAAGCCGAAAAATATTTTTTTACGATATCTTTCATCATTTTGGTATTAAAGTCGAGCAAAAAGAATTTTTTTAGTCCTAAAGGTATGAAAATGAAAAACATTAGAAAACAACAACCTGGAATAGATTTACTACGTGTAAGATGTAGTGACAATATCGCACTATGCCCATCCTTTTCTGCCTAATGTGCTTTTCCGTTTGTCTGCGTCTTATACACGGCTGCTTGGCCCCCTAAGGATTTGCTAGGAACCCTGTAGGTGCAATGTCGAAAAATACCGTAATTTTGCACTTGCACCGAAAAATTGCAACGTGCTGTTAGCTTGAAATCTTGTTGGCGACACACTGTCTGTCTCGCACATATCCTTGCGCAACTCGTTGTCGGCAGGCATTAACAAAATAAAAAAAATAAACATAAACGTGCGTAGACAAAATGTTTTTTTTGCAAAATGAAAAAAAACACAAAGTAAGCTATTACTTTTTTGTAGTTATGTATGGAGGTATTAAAATAATCCGTTGTAAGTAAATGGTCAATATTTCCTTCAGTTATTTAAAAACCGATGTTTTGCAAAGTGAATCTTTCTAAAAATCAAAAATAAATATAATTTTTTTATTTAAACTCCCAGTCTTAACTTTAAGAAACAATTCAGTTGCATTTTTTGTGGCCTTCAACAAAACAAAACAAAAGAGAGAGGATGTGAGTTGTTTGGAAACCATAAAATATATATAAAAACTGTTAAGCGTAATAAACATAATTTTCCTAATTCATCTTTAAATAAACCGGGTCTAGAGACCCATCTTTAAATAGACCTAAAGATTTTATTATTATATATCAATGAATCAAAGTGAGTTGCCAAATTTTCCCATACTTAATCTGGATTACCTAAGAGACTTAACATTCGGTACATTTCAGATCAAAATGGCACCGTCGCGTCGGCGTCGTTTCACGACAATATATAAGAATTTGGAGATTTAATTTTTTAAAAGAATGTAATACCATTAAATATTCCAAATATTTTAAGAATTCAAATAAAATCACGCCATCTCAACGCCGTTAAGTACCAACTGGTCATAGAATACAATCACGCTATCTCAACGCCGTTAAGTACCAACTGGCCATAGAATACATGTATAATTTTATTATTCAAAAATCATATTTATTTTATTAATTCAAAAAATTAAATTAAAAAAAAATCACCCTCAGAACTCAAATATGTTTTGTCCTAGACCCAGCCGTATTGCCAATAGAGGACAGCCAAGACCTCTGGGCTATGAGAACCAAGTCCAAGGGATTGTAGAGATACACGGTTCGTGTATGGTAGTAGCCCAAAATATTAAACACTGAATGTATTTTTTTAGCCATTTGGACTCAACATCTAGGTTGTGGTGACTCATGATCTGGGATGGGAGAACCCTGCCTTTGGGCTACCAGAACTCAGCATCTGGGTTGTGGTGACTCATGGTCTGGGCTGGGAGAACCCTGCCTTTGGGCTACCAGAACTCAGGATCTGGGTTGTGGTAACTCATGGTCTGGGCTGAAAGAACCCTGCCTTTGGGCTACCAGAACTCAGCATCTGAGTCGTGGTAACTCATGATCTGGGCTACCAGAACTCAGCATCTGTGTTGTAGTATAGTCACTCGGGATAACTTTGAACCATTATGGGTAACTTTGAGCCACTTGGAAAATGCAGTTTAGCTACACGAAAAGTTCCAACATATAATTTTCCAAGTTGCTGAAAGTTACCCACAGTGGTTCAAAGTTACCCCAAATGGCTGTACTAGTATTTTGAGAAAAAAATAAAACCTATTTTTATAAGAAACTGCAAGGTTAAAAATGTTTTAGTCTACGAAATAAATGCGAATTCAAAGAAAAAAATCTTAATTTTCATCTCCAGCACGAACGCTACTAGAGATAAAAAAAATACCGTCAACTAGGGAGCATTAAAAATGTGGATCGTGTTTTTCTGAAAAAAAAAGATTTTGTGATTTAAAAATAAAACAAAATCCAACGAAGCCTTGACTCTCAAGTCGCGCCGGCTGACTGTATACAAAATATAATGAATAAATAGCTAACTATACAGCGCTATCCATTATAAACAAGTATAGAATTTTTTACTCTTGATCTAAGAGTAAAAGGGCATTCAAAAGAAATCATCACTTTTTCTGACAAATTTGATATTAGAATACTTAGGCTTTGTACATGTACTTTGCTACTTTAAATGAAACACCCTGTATTTTGTGTAATTTTTATAGCTAAGCAGGCTTTATCTTTGCGAACAATGCTAAATAACTGAAAACCTAAATGAAATTTTTTAAATTTCTCAAAAGCACACAATAAACAAGGTGTAACATAACAAAATATATCTATGCAATTTGTAAATTATAAATGTCAAATTTCAGATAAGACGATAAGGTTTATAATGGATAACCCCTTACATAAAAAAAAAGTTTCAAAAAATCTAAAATATAGCGTTTGAAAATGGTTGATTGAAAAAAAACAAAAAACAAAATAAAATATTTTAATATAAATATGGTGTGTTAAAAACAAAACCCAAAGGCTAAACTATAACGCTAAAGCCGTCCCTAGGTCTAATTTGCTTAGGAAAATGACAGAAATATATATATAGTTGTCAATTAGGCTTAGGAAAGAGTTAGCGGCGTTAGTAAATCTTAGCCAAACTGTTTAAAATACAAAACAGACCCTATACATTTCACACTGTACACTTTCATATTATTTAGAAAATACAATAAAACATGTTAATATTTTTCACTCGTAAACCTACCGCTGCAATCCACTTGCAAAATATGACCTACATTAACTACATCACAACTGGAAATAAGGCTAGCAACCGCCAGCCAAAGCAACCCGCAAGCCCGAATATGTGCAAAACTCGACATTCAGCAAGTACTGCCTATAATTGGATTCACATGTGTAAATCCCTGGGTTTTATTAGACGGCGGAAAAAATAAACCATGATCATGGTTTAGAACAATTCAGGCCCCAAGTTATCGTAGCCCATACCGTGAATTATTACAAACTCAAAAAGTTAATACATGAAACTGAGCTGGGGCAATCCCATGCCTGAATTGTAGTAGCCCACGACTTGCTGAGTTCTCCCAGCTAACTTGAAATGGTTTGAAACAATCATACCATGTGCTATAGTGACGCACGCTGTGAGTTCTGGTAGCACCAAATTTTCAACCCACGGTCCTGGGTTGGCCCCGTTTTCTCAGTGTGTATTTTAAATTACGGATATAGAAATAGTAGTTTTCTCAAATAGAGGCTAAAATAGTGCTTTTTCTTATAAGCGTTGGTTTAAATAACGAGCACAGCGAGATATTTAAAAACGCAAGTAAAAAAAAGCACAGTTTAGCCGCGAGTTGTTAACACAATTTTTTTTTAATACCTTTATCAAAAAATCCAAGAAAAACAGGAATATACTTTTAAAAATCTCGGACGAAGAGCACTTCTCGCAACACGTCATCTTTATACTATAAATCAACGCGGTTGGTAAATGAAATAACAATGGTTTCCATAACGTCTAATTTACTCGGTGACGTTCATTGTTGCGACATTTTAATCTTTGACAGTTTGATGTTTTGACGATGTTTTTAAATGATTTTTTCGTAAATACTTGTTGAAAACTTGCGAAAATGGCTTAATTTTTAGGCAATAATAATTAGATTTTTTCAAAATTACTATTTTCCGCTATTTGTCTTTAATTTTGCATAAAAAAACGACAAAAATCTTTTTTTTGCACCCGTGATAAAAAAAGTTTTTTTTGTATCGGTAACCAAAAAAGCCATGCTTTAGTTATATGCAGATATGTTACTAAAATCATGTTTTTGATGAAGGTACTTTAAAATTAAGTGTAACTATCTATTACAAAAATATCCGTAAACATATTTTTTTTAAGTAAAAGAGAATACTTATTAAGAAAAAAAAATTAACCACCCTGTAGAAGCTTTTCTAGTTCTGATTTGTAAAACATTTAATTGTCTTTAATATGAGTTAAAAATTATTTAAATCGGTTAAGAATTTTTTGAGTTATAAAAACACGCATTTTTCCAATACAGGACCTACGTGATGAGACCCTCTGTAGCTTCTATCACAGCCATACGATCCCTTTTATATTTTTACATTTTGGCAAGAGTGTTTAGGCCGACAAAATATGAAAATATGAATCGATTTTACGGGGGTCTAATTTACATCGTCATCCTTTAGTAAAGGGCATCAAAATCTGGCCTTATGCATTTGACAGAAATATGTTATCTCAGGTTATGAATGTTGTTGACTTGACTGAAAAAGGGTATATTTTTTATATTTAGCATAGTGATACCACATACTTATATATATAGATATACCTCTGAACCCCAACTGACCAAGCGTCTCCCCTATGTGTTTTCGTTTGCATGTCTCATATAGCTTCGCCTTTGAAACTTTTGACGTTGAAAGGATAATAACCTCACTTTTTTGGTAGACGAGCGTGGCAAGGTCGCGGAAATTCGAGTGAAAATGGTGTTTTTCTTCTGGTTTTTATCGATATTTTGTGTTTGAGTACATTCATTAAGTTTGGCACATTTTCCGATTTTGATTGGTCAAATAATAAAGCCACCTACAGAACGAAGAAAGAAAGAAAAGAAGAAAAAAGAAGTGAAAAATAGACTTTTTTTGTGCTAAAAGGTCAAGCAACTTGTATATTTAAGGTTGTGGCAGGTTCGTTCGATGTTCCATAAGGTAAAATGTAAAGCCAGTTTCTGACGATCCGATATTTGGATGCGATTTACTCGCATTGTGGAAGTTGCATGACTTGACTTGCATCCAATCTCAAGGTACGATTTGCTGAAAATTAGAACAAGCTCTATTTCAACACAATATCACATCCAAAAAGTAGAAGATGTAAGATCGTCGGAAAAATAAATAATCAATATGGCCTTGCATCTTTACCTTATCGCTTACCTTACAGATATTACCTGCAGAATTACCTATTTATTGAAGAATTTAAAGTTTAGTTCACTCACACACAAATTTAGTGTTAATTTTTTATGTAGGTATGTCCTTTTTTTTCTTCATCAAAAGAGACAGGGATACAGAATTAACACTAAATTTATGCTTAAAAGTTGAGTAAACAGGGAATAAAACAATTAAAATCTTGTGGGTATATCTACGCTAATGGCCTGGCCATACAAGCATTTTTAAGATAAAAATCTTTTAAGGAAATCATTTAAGGAGTTTCTTTATGGATTTTTTTTCAAAATCAAGCTAAGATTTGACCCACATTCTATAAATTTTTTTAATACCAAAGAGGAAAACCGGCACTTTCTTTGATTTTTGAGTCATTTTTATCCAAATTTAAAGTTATTACAATTAAGAAAATTAATGAAGAAAAGGTAATTTATTTTAAGCACCCTTAAAAATATTTTAACAGGTGGTTAAGAAAAATGTTTAAGCTTTTGTGTGGGCAGGCCATAGGAAACCAGGATTTTTATGAATAACAAATGTTTTAACTCTTTATATTTTAGTTTGAGAAATAGTCCGATTATAATGATACAAGCAAATCCACTTAACTAACCTAACCAGACTTATACAAAGCTAAAAACCACTGATTTAAACAATAATCCTAAAAATAAATCAAAAGTCAAAAATAGTATAAGTACTTACATTTTTCTACTCGATGCATGGATACACTTTTAGCACTCTCCCACAGTTTTACTGGTGGTTTTACTGGTGGACACTTTCAATCCATTTTCTGTGACCAACCATTTACAACATACAGGTTGCTTTAGACAATATGCTCCAATTCATACAGGTTGTTTTATGACAATATGCTCCGATCAGTGATCTCTATGTAAACAACATGGAGATTAGTGGCTCCGATTAATCAAGGATTAGCTGATCAAAATTCTGTGTGCTGTGTACTGATTTTAGGTTATAGAATTGGAATTCTATTCACAGCTGCTGGATAAATTTAAGAATTAAATATCCTGTCAAACCACTTTTTGTATTTTTAACTGATACACTACGGCATGGTCTATAGTAAACAATAATTATGCAGTAAAAAATCCTGCTTGGGTTAAGCATTATATGTTATTAACTCTAGTTTCAAAGGCTAATCCTAAGAAGACTCAACTGATCATTACATGCACTACTTTTAAACAACAATAAAAATCAAGCTCTCTAAAAACAAAGCATTTATTTTATTTTTAACACTAAAATATTTTGGCATTTTATTCATTTCTACAGCCTAGAATCAGATAAATTAAACTGCAACACAAAAAAAATTAAAATAGAACATGGAATGCAACTAATTATTTTACAATAATCAATGTCAACCATGAAATGCACAATGGATACATTTAGTGCTTAATTTTTTTTGTGTAATGCAAGGAAAAGCATTGCAAAATCAAACACAAAATTCATCCACTATGAGCATTCAGCAGGCTTGAGCTTGTAAAACTGTAAAAAAAAATTGTCTTACTTGTTAGGTAGGTACAGGGTGTTTCATTATAAATGACCCCCCCCTGTTATATAATGTTAATATGTGACCTGTATTTTTTGAATTTTTGAATTCTAGTTTCTTTCCTTATTTCAGAAATGTAGAACTTATATGCACTGGGTGCAATATTTTTTGAGATATGGACTTTGCCTACTATAATTATGATGATGTGCCTAATAGAAACAGCACAAGAGAGCATATATATAAGTTACTAAGTTAAAAAAAGTTTTTAGTCTAATATCTGAAAAAATATTAAACCTAGTGCAAATAATTTATAAATTTCTGAAATCAGGAAAGAACATAGAATTCAAAAATGCAAAAAAATAAAATAAGAAAGTTGCTATCAATATTTACACTTTGAAATGACACTTGTTTTTTTTTTTTAGTTTAATATTTTTAAAGATCTTTATAAATCAAATAACTTTTGTATTAAAATCTTTTTTCTAACTCACATATTAACAGATATAACAAAGGGGGCCCTTTATAATGAAACACCCTGTACCTACAGTGAAACTACAAAGATTAACATAAATCAAATATGACCAATTTGAGGGAGTAGTTTTTTTTGTTAATCGATATAGTTACTGTAACAACAGTACCAAAACTTGAAAAGAGGAACCTTCTCAACTAGTGCGAGTTTATTTTGATTTAAAATTTTATGTTGATTCTGTGATATAATAAATCATAGCTTGTTACTAACATTTTGCGACAATGTGAAGAATAAGTGATATTATAGGTCCCTGGTGATACTGATATTACCCACTAGATCACTAGGTTACAAAAGAATATGAACAGCAGAGATTCAAAATAATTAAATCCTTACTTCTTTTTATTTTAGGCGAGATCTTGGATGATTATAATATCAGATTAAAAACCCCTAAATAGTGCAGAAGCTTGCATGCATAAGAATACGCAATTTATTTTACGATCAGGTAAAGTTTTATTTATGTTGTTGATTGTCAAAAAGAGGAATATATTTCATTAATTATATTTGATTTTTCAATACCTATTTTTAGAAGGACCTTTAAATTCTGGAAGCAGAGTCAGAAATATTCTATTAACATTGAGGAGCATGCCATGAAGATTAGATGGGAAGGAAGATTAAATATTATTTAGGTAAGCAAAATTTTTATCTGTTAGTGTTACCTTTTAATTAGAACACAACTATCTGTTAAAGTTCCAATGATTCCCTATAAAACAGGTACAAACATAACAAAATTCGTTTAGCCGTTTATATTTTTTTGGGTCAAAAATTACAAAAAATTTCATTTATAGTATTTTTTAATTTTTTATTTAAATCCAGATCAAGATTTTTCAACACTTAACATACCTATAACCTTTATTCCTAGGCAATTTGTTTAATTCAGATATAAGATATTGTTTTTGGCAAAATCAGAACCAACAAACATGTTTTTGAAAAATTTTTACCGAGTATATAATATGTTTTTTGTTGAAAAGCCAGGTCCTGTGAGCTGTGTAGGAAGTTCCCAGTTTTATCAATCAATAAAAATTGAAAGCCTTGTAAATTTAGAAAAGATCAAGAGAGAGAAAAGATAATTTTTAATTAGGACTTTAAATTTATTAATTCAATTTGTTCTCTAAACGATGGTGTAATTATTTTTTTAGTTAGGGGTTGTTTTTTGAAATTCCATAAAAAACCGTTTTTGAAGGAAAGTGTTCAAAAAACGAAAATCTGGCACAAATGATAGTTAAAATTGCATTTTGCACAAAATAAACCTTATTAAGGTATTTTTAACCCTCCTTAACCTGCCTCTTGGAGGGTAGCTAGCTTTGTAAATTTTTGAATAAGAATATGGGTTGTGTGATACCTCTTGCAAAAGGTCTTGCGATTCTCTAAGCAGAGGTGTAATTAATTATTTTTTGCCTTGGGTAATTTTTTTTTAAACAGTTTTTAAAAAATGACAAACTAAGAGATTAGTTACATTTCTTTCATTACATTAGAAAATCGAAAGAGGTATCACATAACCCACCATCCTATATTCAAAAATTTACAATGAGGGTAGCTACCCTCCAAAAGGTGGGTTGGGGAGGGTCGAAAAATACAATAATAAGGTTTATTTTGTGCAAAATGCAATTTTCATTTTCATTTGTAAAAAAGATTTCGTATTTCAAAAACGGTTTTTTTACGGAATTTTAAAAAACAATCCCAAAATTAAAAAGTAATTACTTACACCACCGTTTAGAGAACAAAAAGACCTTTAAAACATAGGTTTTTAAATAAGCCCAATGTGGGCCAAAGTGGTCACACATGTGAGGCAAAGGGGAATGGAATGAATAAAAAATTGGTGGAAATTTAAAAAGCATACAGGGTGTAACATTAAAAAGGATCCACCTGAATTTTCTGAGCAAGTATTAAAAAATTTTAAATACGCCAAAACACGTCGATTTTGTTTGTAAGGGGGACATATTTTGAAATTTGTCTAAAATGCACCCTTAAAATATAAAGGGGTGACAATTACCCTTAAAATTTAAATAGGGAAAGTGGGTCGAGTGGCAATCGCATTCAAAAGGTATTTTAAATACCTTTACAAGTCTATAAAAATTTTGAAAAAACTTACGATTAGTTTCTGAGATATTCGCCTTTGAATTTGCTTCCCATGGCAAATCCGATGCATGGCGCGTGAGTAGTAATCACGCCAGCCTAGTTCCGCTACACAATTTTGTTAAAAAGAGCAGTATATTGAAAATATTAATTAACGTGTGTGAGTACATCTATTTGGGTGCAAAACGGAGCCTCTTTTGCTGTAAAAAGAAGCAAGAAAATCTCGACCAAATCGTTCAAACCACATAAAACGTAGTGTTTTTAAGCACCATATTGGCGGCCATAATGGGTTTGTCGTCAACAGATCTCCGAGAAATCAAAACAGTCATCAAAAGTACGTTTACAGAATCGTTCCTACAGGATGTCGCAGATAAAGTTATGGGTGTACTGGAAAAGAAGCTTGATGAAGAACTAAAAGTGCAGACCGAAAACATAAATGCACTCCAAAAGCGTGTCTCTGAACTAGAAAAGGTTAATCAGCGCCTTCTAGACACTCTTGACGCACAAGAACAGTCTTCCAGGGGTAAGAATATTCGTATTTTTGGTATGAAAAAAGAAAATAATGAGAATCTACAAGGAAAGTTTATTGAACTTGTTCAGCAAAAATTAAAAATAAACATTGAAAAAACCGAGATCGTCAAGTGCCATCGCATACCGGATCAAAATCCTGGCGACCGACCCCCGGCAGTTCTCGTGCGATTTTCAAACAACACAACTCGTACGTTGATTCTTAAAAATCGAAAATTACTACAAAAAACGGGTGTGCAAATTAAAGAAGACTTAACTAAATTTCGTCGCGAGTTATTTCAAAAGGCAATTAAAATGTTTACCAAAAATAGTGCATGGATTTTAAATGGGAACATTTACGTAAAAATAAATGATGTAGTGCACCGTATCTCTAGTGAAAATGATTTAAATAACCTAAACAATTAAATAAATATTAAACTCTAAAGGTATATGTGAAAGAGAAAAGGTTAGCGATTTAAAGTTGAGTTCAAGAAGGTGTATATGCTTGTGTATATAAAGCAAAAGGTATCCAAAAATCATATTGTAACTACAGAAAAATCAATTGGTACGTACACACATACCAAGACATTATTTGCTAAAAATTAATTATTCTATATATTTTTTTTTTGTTTATAACAATTTTTCTGGCGGTGAACTTGTTGAATTCAAGGGGAAATCCAAAATGCAAATGGTGTTTTTTATGCATCTTACTAATAAATTTTCTTTTTTTTTTTTTTTTTAATTTTTAGTCTCTCCATTCTTTTTTTTATATAAAAATAACTTTCAAATTAAAAGCGGTTAACTAGGCTATATATATAATGTATTTTTTTTGTGAGGGTTATGTCAGTTCAATTTTTTTTTATTTTTAATCCTGTTCTGGTTGACGGCCTACTTATGACGGTGATTGTCTCGTGGGTGGGGGTCTTATTGGGGGTGACAGGGGACATTTTATTGGAAAATGGCTAATGCGCTAATTGATCGGCCAAGGGATGACAATCAAATTTCTCCAATTATGGCTGACTATGATGGTGCTACCAATAATAATTTTTCAATTGGCTTACTTAATGTCCGCTCCATTAACACGGGGTTTGATGAGCTTGTGAATTACATTTTTGAGTATAATTTTGACATATTTTGCCTTAATAAAATATGGTTGAATGAGCAGGTTTCCGAAAATATGTTTAACTTACCAGGTTACACCCTGATCAGAAAAGACAGGGTCGAGAGGAGAGGGGGTGGCGTCGCGCTTTATGTAAAAAAATTCTTACAATTTAAAGAGATTTCACTGGATCTTGATTTTATAGAAAACACTTCAATAACTTTTAATATGGGCGGCAAATCATATTTGTTGATAAATATCTACCGGGTTCCCTCTGAAAGCAAATCTCACTTTCTTGATATATTAGAAGAGTTCCTAGGCTTTATCACCCCTAAATATGACTTTTTGATAATAGCAGGGGACATAAA
Source organism: Oxystoma pomonae (assembly GCA_963921995.1). Classification (NCBI taxonomy): domain Eukaryota; kingdom Metazoa; phylum Arthropoda; class Insecta; order Coleoptera; family Brentidae; genus Oxystoma; species Oxystoma pomonae. The sequence goes on along the minus strand of OY998167.1, from coordinate 75,297,695 downwards.
TATTAACTACTTGGAAAACAGCTTATATCCAAATAGATTAAAAAGCATACTTAATACGTTTGAACTCACTCAGCACATAAGAGAGCCAACTAGAATTAATTTAACCACAAGTTAATTTAGTCTTATTGACATGATAATAACAAGCAGCAGCCTCCCCACCTTAAAATCTGATTCTTTACCAATATCCCAATGCATAACAGATCATAACCTGGTTTACTCTACTTTTCCTTTGCAAAAAATACATAAATCCAAAAAAAAATTTTCTTATCGTGAATACAACAAAATCGATAGGCATACATTTTTGAGTGATGGGCAAGAAAGCAATTGGGATTTGGTGTACAAGACAAACAGTGTGGATGAAAAGGTAAGTTTTTTTAATAAAAATATTTTAAATATCTTAAACAAACATGCTCCTATGAAGACCAGAATAGTTACAGAAAAGCCATTTCTACCATGGCTCACAGATAACATTAAATTAATGATTAGATTAAGAGACAAGGCACACAAAAAGTTTTTGAGAACTAGGCAACAAAGAGATTTGAACTACTACCGGCAACTAAGAAATTTTACAACACTGATAAGAGAAAAAAAGTCATATTTTAATCTGATGTCACAAAAAAAATGTAAAGAATTTTGGCAATGTACAAAAAAATTGGACCTCACTAAAAATACACAAACAGACATACCAGAAGACTTACAAGACGCTAATAAAATCCATTGTTTTTTCAGCGAGACAGACAACATGGCCGACACCACTTCTGATCAGTTAATAAACTTTTACAATAGAAACAAACTGACAAGCGAGACTTTTGATTTTCAACTCATAGATGGAGACATATTAAACAAAATAGTAGCTTCAATCTCTTCGAATGCTATCGGGGTGGACGGTCTTTCAATTAGGGATATTAAGCTTTGTCTTCCATTTTGCTCGGGTGCTTTAATTAATATTATTAACAGCTGTATCTTACAAAGCATTTACCCATCTCTTTGGAAGAAAGCGATTATAAGGCCTACTGCCAAAGTTTCAAACCCAAAACAATTGAGGGATCTAAGACCGATAAGCGTTTTGCCCGCCGCCTCTAAAATATTTGAAAAGTTTGTTTATAGTCAAATAATGACGTTTGCTGACCTCAAAAAAATTATCCCGGAGTGCCAATCAGGTTTCCGAAAAAATTACAGCACTACTACAGCCTTAGTAAAAGTACTGAACGATATTCGGGGATATGAAGAAAAAGGCAGTAGTACCTGCTTGACGTTGCTTGATTTTAGCAAAGCGTTTGACACAATTAGTCATAAAGCTAAGCTTAATTATTTTGGTATTTCTGGGATTTCAAATATGTTATTTAAAAACATGCTAAGTGAGAGATATATTTGTGTAGAGGTAAAAAAAACATCTGGCTACCATAGATCAACGTTTAAGCTAATTAAACAAGGTGTACCTCAAGGGTCTGTTCTCTCACCACTGCTTTTCTCTCTCTATGTTGCTGATATGTCCAAAAAGGTTCAATTTTCAGAACTTGAGTAATTTGCTGATGATGGCCAACTTCACATTCCTGTAAACAAACATTCTCTTCGCGATGTTAACATGAAACTTAATTCAGACCTAAACAACATAGCTTCATTTGCAAAGGATCATAATTTAAAATTAAATTCATCAAAATCACAAATTATAATCCTAAATAAAAATACGAATATCAGGGAACACATCGAACAAAATTTGAACATCAGCATAAGTAACGAAAATATTCCAATAGTGGCAAAGGCAAAAAATTTGGGAGTCGCATTTGATAGTTCTGTTTCTTTCGACTTTCATATAAAAAACAAACTTGTTGCAGGTTACATTCGTCTGAAAAAATTATACAAATACAAACAATTTTTGTCATCAAAACAGAAATATTTTCTGTGCGACTCCTTGGTTTTGTCCTTATTTGACTATGCTGATGTGGTCTCTAATGACGCTCTATCATGGCAAACTAAAAAATCGATACAAAAAATTCAAAATAGTTGCATGAAATTTGCTTACAATATATCTTACAGAAGTCACATAACCCCTCATCTTAATGATAACAAAATTTTAAATATGATCAATCGACGCAAGCACCATATGTATACATTTGTCTACCGTGTCATAAAAACTGGTAAACCTGCTTATTTAGCTAGAAAATTTTTGCCATTGTCACGGACAACAAGAAATGTTCATAGGTTTATTATTCCCCGACATAGGACGGCTGCTTTCCAGAAATCGTTTACATTTTGTGCTATTAAACTCTGGAATCAACTTCCGAAAGAAGTTAAAAAGTTATCCCTAAATTCTTATTCTAAATATATTAAAAATATTTTGCTACAACAGCAACAACTACTGTAAAGTTTTATTCTTCTCTCTTGCCGCTATAGCTTTATATTTTTTATACTCCTTTCTGATTCCCCTAGTGGGATCTTGGCCCGTGGGAGGGATTGCTGGGTGTTTGTGGGGGTGTCAACCAGACTAGGCCTTATTTACTTTATAAAAACAAATAACTTTTTCAGAAATATTAATTAGAAATTTTGTTACTTCTACTTATTTCCAAATTAAAATTTAAAAATATTAGTAATAAGTTTGTTTTTGGGTCGACTCGCATAAGCCCTTTTTAGGGCTTAGTGTAAGCGGTTTTCTAATCGAGAGGTGATCCTTTTTATCTGTCAAGTGATTTATAATATTATAATAAGTATTGTTAAATATGATTTTTTTGACAAATAAAAAAATAAATAAAAAAAATATCTCAAAAACCAATCGGAAAATTTCAAAATTTTTTACAGACATGAAGAGGTATTTGGAATACCTTTGAAAAAAGATGCCACTCGACCCACAGTCCCAATTAAAATTTTAAGGGTGGATTTCATCCCCCACCACTAAATTTAAATTGGGACAGTGGGTCGAGTGATACTTTATTTCAAAGGTATTCCAAATACTTTTTTACGTCTGTAAATTTCTTTTTTAAGTTTGTTGATTGGTTTTTGAGATATTCGCATCGGAATTTGACATGGATAGCAAATTCAATATCTCAGTAACAGTTTGTTAGATTTTCAAAATTTTTACAGGCGTGTAAAGGTATTTAAGATACCTTTTGAATGAGGTACCACTCGACCCACTTTCCCCATTTCAATTTTAAGAGTAAATATCACCCCTTGAAGGGGGAGCAATTTGGACGAATTTTAAAATAGTCAAAATATGTCCCCTTGAAAACAAAATCGACGTTTTTTTTGGCGTTTTTAAAATTTTTTAATAGTTATTGAGTTACATCCTGTATATTCACTTAAAGTCTTACTCTAATTTCCACCGGACAAACTTAAATAAAATGAACAAAACCCTTATCATAAAAAGGTTAAACAAAACGCATATATATTTTGTGACATAAAAAATTTTTGATTTACTTTTTTAATTATTTGATTTTAAGAAAAAAAAGTTTAAGTAAACGTAGCGTGCTTTTATAATAAGTATTTTATTTGTTTTATGTAAGTTTTTCCGATCGAAATTAGAGTAAGACTTTAAGTTAATGTATTATGCTTTTTGAATTTTCTTCTTTGCACTTAAAAGCAAAAGTAAAAAAATAACGCTATGGGATTTTTTTGATCCTTAGGCAGGGTAACCGCTTTGCGCCACATGACTGTTGATCTAATTTGACTTTTTTTGTGGTGGAGGTGACGCAAAACTTTCCATGTCACTCGAAATGTCAGTGGTAGTGGAACTACTTGCAATTGAAGTTGTGTTAGGCAAGTTTTTTGATGGGATACAAAACGTATTTATTTGTAGAATGTTAATATTTATAAAAATAATTATATTGTCCTAGGAAATTCTATTTTAGAAACATTTACATTACATTTTAGAAAGTTATTCATTTGTCATAAACTATTTTCTTATCCTTTTATAAAATTATATTATTTGAGTGTTTTTATTTGATAAGTTATTTGTTTTAATTTCCTTTAATATTGTTCAATTGTTTATTACTTTTATTTTTTGGGCTAAAGCTGGGCTTATAAAGAAAAATAAGATAAAATAACATAACATGACACATGAAAAGATAAATGTTGAGCATCTTGTTAAATCAGAAGTATCACTTTCCGCACTTGTTTGGTAAAAAACTATTTAACAACTAAAATATAAAAAACGTTCTAATAGGTATTTCCTGTATTTAAACACCAACTATCTTTATGTTATGTTATGTCTTCTCTTATGTTATTTTTCTGTAGAAACCCAGCTAAAGTTTTTAATTTATTTTTTTTAATTCGATTTTTTTTATCATTCCTTAAAGGTATAAAAATTAGTATTTTTTTATAAACTTAAATTAGGTCTAGGTAAAGTCGCCAGCAAAAACAATTGAAAATAAAAAAAAGTATTTAATTACTTGAGCAAGAAAGAACCACCTTAAGTTGTTTTTCTAATTATTTACGTTGCACCATCGTAGGCAGTTTGCTTTTTAAATTGTTTATTTAAATTAATAAAAATCGACAGTTTTTGCTGGAGACCGTACATGCAGAAAACTCCTTAAATTAATTTGTTTATATTAATAGTCTAGGTATTGACACGTTTTTCCTATGAACTGTTTTTTTTTTCTCTTTTTACTCGTTATATTATGCATATGTATTTTTATTAATTTGTGAAAATTAACAAATAACTTTTTATAGTATTTTTTATATGCAAGTCATAGGTATATTAAAAAAATAATAATTTGTAGAAAGCCATAATCAATAATGTCATCTTTTGTGTTCGCAAAAAAAAAATTTGGGTAGCTTCAGCTTTTGCTATGTTGTTTGGGTGTTCCACTCATCTAACCTTCAGATTCCTACGAACAGCATACCAAAAGCTCCGACATTATAGATTTTTCTTTATGCCCTATTTACTTCTCAGAATATGCACGATTGAAACTCTAATCTATCTTTCAGAGACAAAGCATGCATGTTGACCCTTATTTGAGGTGGAATAATTGGTGCATTAGTTTGCAAACAGAAACTCTAGTTTTGTGTGAAGGTTTAGTGCATAAGAGGTATATGTAGGGATTTATTCTGGTCTAAATAAAATGATTTTTTTTAAATGTATTAATACTATTTATTCACTCAAATGGCAATAGCAAAAACATAATTACCTAAGTAAGTATATCTTTTTCATAATATATTGATGTAAATCTTACCGATGAAATGAAGGTTCCGCTGAGTCTGATTTTACCCCTGTCACTTGTGCACATCCTGGTACAAAACTCATATGTAACATTTTCAGACAGGATTAAAATTGATCGAACTTCCTGTGTTATAATTATATACAGTGTGTCCCAAAAGTGTGGAATAATGGATTTTTTACGAGAACTATAGGTGTTTAAGAAAAATGCTCGGACACTATATCATTTAATTTACGAGAGACAGTCAAAATTTTTTTTTTTATGGGACACTGTATATTTTAACATTTTTAAAATCCTCAATGAATCCTCTTATTTTAAGTAATACCACACAGAAGGGACTTTGCCATCCAAATCTGTATGGTAAAAGGGGTAAATGTAATTATTTATTTTAATTTTTCTTTTATTTAATTTTTTTTTCGGGGATTTAGATGTAAAGCTCAATAATCTTAATAAAATTAGTATTGCAGTAAATTTAGGGGAAAATTAATAACAATCAGTGTTTGTTTATAAGAAATTTATTTTCAGACACACACAGTTCTGACATCTGTCTTTTCTTTTGCAAATAGTAAGTAGGAAATTTTAAATTATTAAATTAAAATTTGTAATTTGCTTGTAACTTTTGTAATATATTGAATTGAATTGAAATATCCCTAGTAAAACTGGACATCTTAATGCTTTTTCATACATATTCAGATGGAAATATCTTGACAACAGTAAAAGATAGATCCCTACTGTGTGGTATTGCTGTTTAGAAAATTCATCTTAGATTTCAAAAATGTATAAAAAAAAAATAATTTTTGACAAACTCTTATAAATTAAATGATATATAAAAATTTTAAGATAGCATAATTATAGAGAATGCAAAATCTAAATTGACGTGTCCGAGCTTTTTTTTAAACCTATATAGTTCTTTCAAAAAATCCATTTTTCCAGACTTGGGACACACTGCATATCCACCAAAAAGACAGGATGCAGGTAACTTATAAAGAGTGCAAAGAAGCCCAGATAATTTACCTATTCATTCTTTTAATGATTTTCTAAATTTATTCCCAGCCGCAACTTAAATAGTTTCTTACAGGGTATTTAAATAGCTAACTTTTGAATATAAATAATGTGAAAATAATTAAATATACTAAAAACCATAAAAAAATTAATTACTGAGCATGGCAACCTGAAAAGATTTTTTATTAAGTTAAAAAAAAAAACTTTATTTTATGATAAATAATAATTGATTGATTCAACTTGACAAATTATATTATACTACTGAATTTAGGCCTGTCTCCCGGCAGGCAAACAAAGACGCGAGCATAGTACTCAGAGATATTGTGCGTATAAAGTCTGTTAAAACCCGTTTTTTGCCTCTAATTTTCCTCCTGGATGGAAATCGAAAAATCTTTCTCCGTTAGGTTCTAGCCAGTAGGTACCCCAAAAAACAACTAGGTATGCCAAATTTGAGAATTCTAGCTCCAGCCATAACGTCAGAATGGTCTGGAAAGACATATATCCTTAGAAAACTATATATTAATTATAGTGATGATATAGGTATTGTTATTTTATTTATTGAGAAGAAAAGTTCAGGCAGAGGTTAACGCTCACCATGTCACCCGGCTAGTTGAAACGATAACGCTCACTTTGAGCCAAGAAGATTACGTTTCAATTGATTTTCTATGTATGTTTCAATTGGTTTTCTATGTAGATATTTTGTTCGTTTTTTATTTTTTTTTATTTAAACTTCTTTTTTGATTTTTCACTTCAGTTCTTTTATGCTGCCGCCCCTCCCCTAGCTTACCAGCTGGCGACGCCTTTGGCATATAAAGCATGGTTCGAGATTATAAACTCATAAGTATAGGAATGGTGTGTAGGTCTAGTTTTAAAAAATATAACTTAAAGGAGGATTAAGATTTCTGTAGGGTAAGTATATAGTAAGCGGTGTTAGGTAAGAGGCAAGGAAAATAAACTATAGCAAAAACATGCTTCAGCTTACAGCATACTATGAAACGCAACATGCGCGTTTGCATAGTTTATTTTCCTTGCCTCTTACCCCATACCATTGCATAAAGAAGCAAACCTCACCAAAACCACTAAAAAAAAAAAAACCAAACTTCATGCACCGAAGCCCACTAAAAAAAAGACAACATCACCCCACCGAAACCTAAGCAATTTCCACTGAACCCAACAATCTTAACCCAAAAGAAGAAGCAAACTACACCGAACACGTATAAAAAAAATACCAATAACCCCACCGAGCTACACCTAAAAAAAATATACCAATAACCCCACCCAACTAAATAAAGTGAACTCCAATTAATCTAACGAAACCCAAGCAAAAAGCCTGACTGACCAAACTCCAACCAAAAAAAATACCAAACCCCAGCGAACTCCACCAAATCCAACGAAACTCAAGCAAAACCCCACCAAACTCAAGAAAACTCCACCGTATCACACAAAACCCCACAACATCCAATAATACCGGAAAACCACACAGAACTTTAAAGAGCTTATTTTAGCTTAAAGTGGTATTAAGAAAAAGTCGCTGCAAGTGACCGTGCACGTTAAAAAAAGTAATAAAAACTGAATGATTCAGAATGCATTAAAATATATAGGTACCTACCAACTATTTCGATCATCAAGTCCTCTGAATAACTGATGGTTATAGTTGTTTTAAAAAAAAACACTTTTTTTGTAGTTTAATATATTCTTATTAAACAAACAATCCTTATGGAATTAAATAATGAAACCAATTCCTTTAAAAAATCAAATTAACACCTCAAAAACATTAAAAAGATGGCGGGAGAAGCTCGTAATCTGATTGGCCACACATCTAACGCAATCGATTCCGCCCAAACGCACGTGATGGTTTAACGTGGAATGGATGAACTCGGAAGAAGTCAGGATTTGAAACGAACGTGATCACAATGCGTCAATGCAAGATATGCGTCGCCTACCAATGGTTTTCCGTCTCTTTCTAACTTGGTCCCCATAGGGGAGTCACTATTCTCTGGTCCGGCTAATGGCATCAGTTATACATGGTTTTTAAATACGTGAGTGATACTTAGGTCGCGATTCTTCAGAAACGACAGAAAATCTCACCTGTCAGAATTCTGGAAACTGGCAATTTTTACTTATCGCCTCATTTAAAATAAAAACACAGGGTCCTTCATATTTATCCTAACGTTCTAAGAGAAACTGCGTAATTTTTTTAATAACATTTTGTAAATTTATTATTTTAAAGATATTCTGCAGGACTAGTTTATGGCGGAGCTAAATTATTACTACGCGTACCAATAAACTTCAAAAAGTGTCGAAAATTCTCACCATGTAAAAGGATAGACAGAATTTGTGTGACTTTTCTGAACAGTGACAGCGAAATATTCCATGGCTATCTACGGTTTTGTATGTTAAAAGTTTTAAAGGTTTGTTTACACATAAAAATAAGCCTAATAACATACATTTTTAAATAAAAAAACAGGGTTTTCAGAAAAACAGCCTACAAAAATTAAAGCTGCAAGCAAGTATTAAGTGTAAACTTGTGTTTAACTGAAAGGGCAAGATTTTCTGACTTCTGGTTTTCGAAGAATCGCAACCTTAACATCAAAAGCTAAAATTCCAGTCGGGGATCCCCCATTTTCCGGCTCCAGAAACCAAGATGGCGGCTGTCAAATATGTGTTTTCTGCGCTTTTAGAAAAATCACACGGTGCCCCACTTAATCCAAAAATATACAAAAAGTTGACACATGTCACTTCAAAACAATATGGTGGCCAGATTTCAAAAATTTAGTTTTTCTTTGATTTTCTTTTTACTTTTTAAGTTATTATCTTCCCTGATGTTCCATATTAAAGCTACTGACCAGCTTCTTGATCGAATATGCGGGTACAAAGATGGCACTTGATATGTCAAAAATATAAGAGACGTTACTTTATAAACAACATAAAAAATAATTTAGTAGAATGCTATTAGCGATAAGCTGCTACAATTTTAAAAAACATTTGGTTTGGCATTTAATATTTAAAGTGGCGGCGAAACTATCGAGAAAAAAGTAATTTTCCCCTTCTGGAGTAGTATTTACAATAATGTCATGTAATACATCAGTTTATACTAAATCGAGGACGCTTGTCTCAAAAATTGCAAGAAAAATGACACATGTCATTCCCAAATCAAGATGGCAGCAAGTAAAATTAAGAAACATCATTATTTTTCTGCACGTTAGCAATTTTGCACAAACCAAAGCAGTTTTAGAATGAATGACATTAGTTTTAAATTTTTGTCCTAAAAGAAACAAATTTTATTGATGCAGTTAAAATGACGGTCGATTAATTAAGAAATAAAGTGTTTTTTTGTTTGTTTCTTAAGTTAAACAAAGCTCGTGGCAGATTATTGGGTTACGATAAGTAGTGCACAGCCAATCCAAAAATTCCAAAAATAAAATAAAAAAAACAACATTATTTTTCTGTTCGTTTACATTTTTTACAAACAAGAGCAGTTTTAGGATGAGCTAAATGAGATTTTCATTTTTGTGTAAAAAAAAATCAAATTTTATTGCTTAGTTAAAATGGCGGACAACTGAGTAAAAAAAGTGTGTTTTTTTTTAAGTTAAAGAAAAAGTACATAATAAAATATTAGATTTTATCAACAGATACAGCATAAAAAATGAGATATATCATTAAAAGAAAAAACAAAATTTTTCTGCCCCTTTACAATTTTTCACAAACAAAAGCAGTTTTAAAATAAGCTAAATTAATTTTAAATTTTGGTATCAATTAAATTAATACTTCAGTAAAAATGTCGGACAATTAAGTAAAAAATTATTTTTTTTTTCGTTTTTTTAGTAAGATAAACAAAAAAACACTTGGCAAAATATTTAAAAACAAATTACATGTCATCTTATAGTACGAATAGTGTGTTTTCGCCGGTTCTAGGCCAAGAGCCAGCTGCATGTATTAACATAGGTACTTTAGAGAGCCAAAGAGCCAGCTACAGTTTGAGAGCCAAGAGCCAGCAACATGTATTATCATAGGGAATTCTTAGAAAGAGCCAACTACATCATATGGATTTTAGGGAGCCAAGAGCTAGCTACAGCAGTACCATAGAGTGAGGGGGTGTGTGATTTAAAATTCATTCAAGGAGGGGAAAAGCCTAAAACTTTATAAGTGATAAAAAGTTAAATCTTTATCAGTCATTTGCTTTGCTTTTATTTAGCAATGAAATCAAATGAAAATAGATTAATTACATTTAGAAACTGGCCAGGAGTGTTAAAGCCTGAAGAACTAAGTTTGTCCGAGTTTTTCTATAAAAATGAAAACGACATATTAGAGTGCCACTATTGTGACGCGCAGATATACAATTTTGTAAAAACAGACTGTCCTTTTTATGAACATGTACGACTCTCGCCAAATTGTGAATATGGTAAAATGATGTGGCAGAATAGGAAATTGAAACACAAACAAAATTACGAAAAAAAAATTCAAAACTGGTTTTCAATATTAAGTATTATAAATGCATTAATATTATATAATTTATGTAAATAAAACCACATTTATAAAAATATATTTCGTTTCATTTTATTGTTAGTGTCTTTATACGGGTTTGCAAAAAAATGTCTGTAACGGAACTTACAGTTTGGTACTTTCTTTTTTACTATACCTACATAACATTACCATAACCAATTATATTGGTCCACACAACTGCTAAATTTCTCATGCAATAGCGGTATATACCTTAATTATCTGATAAATAAATTTAAGGTCCTGCTCGAGTTTTTATAGTACCTCGAAAAGAGGGTCAAGTTTTTAAATTGCAGATACCGTTACTCAAGAGTCCATTGACCAATTTTATAAGGGTCATGATGAATAAGTTTAATACCTTTCTCGATTCAAATTAGTATGGGAGACCAAAACGGAGAAATACCATAAAACGTTGCAGTATGGGAGACGAGGAAGCGTGTTATGCTACACAGTGAATACAAATCCTACTAATATAAAAGCGAAAGTTTGTACCTCAATCAAGCAAAAACGACTAATTCTATTTGGATGAAACTTGGTAGGAAGATAGAGTGATGCGATCTGGATTTAAACAAAGACTACTTTTTATTTAACATTTCACTCAATGACGGCTGTAAACAGTAGCGTAGCCAGAAATTGACTCTTAATAAAAATCAAGTACCTACCTACTTATGGCAAATTTTTAAAAATTAGGTAGGTGCCTATTGCTTGAACTCTTGAACTGAAGAAACAGGAGAAAAACGGTTTAACAGGTGTTAAGTTATTGTATCCGAAACAAAAATACTTATTTTTCAAAGCAAGTCTCATTGCAGATTTTTTACAAAATTAACCCTTAAATGCGCCGCAGGCAAAAAGTTTGAAAAAATTACATTAAAATGCTATTTTTTACGTGTTTCAAATGTTGTTGACAAAAAATTTCTTGAATTAAAACAAGGTTGAAACAATATTTAATATTGGTATTGCGCCGCAGGCGAAAATTTTGACAAAAAACAAAAAATTCTTTAAAAATTTTGATCTCTTCGGTTTTCTGCAAAATATATTGAAAAAGTAGAATGGGTTCCAAGAAAGAGTGGGTTGCGGTGGTATATATAGATTTGTTGCCAGATCAAAAATTTATTACACGTTTGCTGGCAAAAAAAATTCCTTAGAATTAAGCTAAAATTGTAACAATTAATCACGTCGTAGCACCGCAGGCAAAATTTTTAAAATTTAAGACATCACATTAAACACACGTCACAAACCGGAGTAAAGGGTCAAAAAAGTGTCGGAGCTGTAGCTCTCGCTGGGTTCCTTGATCATGATTAATTTATTGTAAATTGGGTCGGACCTCCTGGGGGGTTTTTACTCTAAACTCGTTGTAAAATTGAGACTTTGTCATTCATTTGAAGAATATTTTGAGATCGGAAAGAAGTCTTTTATTTTAACTAAAAATTTTCTACTTGGGTCAAAAAAGACCTAAATACAAAATTTTGTTTCTGTTTATCACAGGATAACTCAAAAACCGCTAAACCGATTTTTATCAAACTTAAGACAAAAATTCTTCATCATCAAACGCATAGCTAATTAGTGTTTTATGGATGTGGGGGGGGGGGCGGTTGGAAAGAGGGTAGAAAGAAGGACTAAACTTTAAAAAAAATGAACTCACGAACCGTGGCAGCTAGAGACACCTGGTTTTTATATCAAGATTGATAATTTATCCAAAAAATTGAATTATTTTTTGAAAAAACAACTTGACATGGAAATGTTCAAAATCGTTACATAATGAAAACAAAGTTGAGTTTTTGCGTTTTAATTTATATTTTATGTCCAGCAATGAAATCCCTTAGTTAATAAAAATTACTCAAATGATTGCTACAAAACAATGAGTAAACTGTATGATAAACATTGTTTACGTTACCTAACCCATTATATTGACAAGTAACTTTTAACGAATTCCGATTATTTTTACAAAATAAAATACCAAATAAAAAATTACACCGAATTTTCTGATTGGTTGAAGGTACCTAGAGAAAACAATGATTTGAATGGCAGTTACGGTTATTTTTACATTATTATAGACATTTTAAGTATGTTAATAGTAAATTTTTTTATGTTTCAATATTATAAATTTAAAGATATGAAATACCCAATGAGCATTTTCAGAAACTTCTGGTGACAGATATTTATATAAAAATTATAAAGAGGGTTCCATTAATACCCTAGGGTATTTAGAAGTTTCTTACAAGAATTGAGTTTGTATATTTATTTTATTAATCTATCATCTTTATAAAAATTAAAGTCATCGGTAACAAATGTTATATAAATTGGTGTTAACAATGTTTCCACCAACATATTTATAAAAATATAAGTCATCAGTGACAAAAGTTATATAAATTGGTGTTTGAAATATTTCTGTCAACCCACCTATAAAACCGTAAGTAACTATCAATTAAAGATATATAATATATTGGTTTTTAAAATGCTGCTATCAACCCACTTATAAAACTTAATTAACCAACAACAAATTTATATGAGATAAGATTGAAAATATTTCGAGAGACACTTATGAAAACTTGGGAACTCACACACAATAGTTATATAAATTGGTGTCTGTAATATTCTTATGAACTCATTCATAAACCTTTTTTGCCCATAAGGTTTTTTCTATAATGTTGTTATTAATTTCTTTATATAGTGATTATAATACAACTGTATTTAGAACAAAAAAAAAACAATTTTAATTTATTTTGGCAATTATAATAACAAAACAAACAATATTTTTTAAGGTTAATTTTGAGACATCCAAAGGCGCGTTTTTGCGACATCAAAAGGAGAGTTTTTGCGACATCAAAAGGCACGTTTTTGCGAGATACCATACCATTATCATCTTGTTTTAATTACATCAATCTGAGAGAGATAAGAGATCCAAATCTTCTTGAGATAGTTGCCGATGACAGATATCGGGATCGAATGCATTTTACACCTGATTCCCACCAGCGTTTCCCATGCGCAGTCACCCTGACTCAAAAAACTCATCACGTGGTCCGACATGAACTTGTATAGGCAAATATCGCTTAGACCACGTGATACGTGTTTTGATTCGGGAGACCCACGAATGAGAAACGCATAGATGGGAACCGTGTTTTAGAAAAAGAGAACAATATAGTAACCGTGTTAAGGTCGCAAAAACGCACCGTGAAACGTCGAGCGCATACGCTGATACTGTTGGTCGGCGGCAAATGTGAACACCCCGGAAAATACTCGCCTGTACACCCTTCGACCTCGCAATCTAACTTGAGATAGTTACCTCTGACAGTTATGCGGGCTTGAATTGTGTGGAGGCGGGTATTTTTCCTGGTATGTGTAGTATGCTGGATCTCTCGAGGAATGCATTTAGGAAAAGAGAACAATGGTAACTGTTAAGCTCGCAGAAACGGACCATCAGTGTTCAGCACTGCGCCATCTGGAGCCCTTTGTTCCAGGATGTAACATGTTATTAGCAAACCGGTTTCGCAGCTGCATAACAGGTATTTAATAAGTATCATTTTTTAAAAGGGTCATAAAATAGTGTTGACGAGGTAAACAGTAGTATAGTTGTATTGTTTTTTTGTTTATAGAATTGTCGGAAATTTTCGCCATTTTGAATTACAAAAATAGGTTTATGGCCTAAATAAAAACGTTATTTATGGGATTTCAACATGTGTTTCAATCGAAATATTGCTTGTTAGGGTTAAGAACAACATACAAAATTCAATATTTGTCCCAGAAAGAAAAAAACGCGTATGACAAAAAAAACTGATATACTTGAATATTTTTTTTTCCCGTTTTCTCAAGTATTTTTGGAGCCCATGAAATTTACGTGAGTGTATTAGAAAACTATACATTACACACGGGACCGCAGCTGATTTTCAGAGTAGGGTGAATTGAAAAACAGCTTTTATGTGACTATAGTATATAAATATTCATATTCCTGCTTCAGCTTATCTCACTTTCCTTTTTATTTATTTTAGAAGATTGCTAAACACCATTTTATAAATTTTTTTATTGTAAAAAGAAAAAGAATAATACATAACAAGCAAAGGAAAGAAAGATGGAAAATTTATATTTCTAAATCCATAAAAACCTTTAATTTGTTATGTAGTATTGTTAGAACAGTTGTAAAACCTTTTTATAATAATCTCTATACCTGAGGGCTCATAAGGAAGTTTTATAAAATCTATATGTTGTTTTTCTATCCATTACTATGTACCATACATTTTTATAAGCTGGTGTTGAACAGTTGTTTTTCAAGTCTTTTTTACTCATTTAAGAGATATATTAGAGTTATAAAATTATCACCAACACTAAATAATATAACTTTTGGTTATTTTATAAAAGTTTTATATTATTTGCTGTAACTTTTATATATATATATCATGTAAGAATATTATTTTCTTTTATAACCAACACAATTTTGAGGGGGGTAACTCAACGCATTAAAGAACATCTGTCTTAATACCGTTATAGCACTGACGCACCGAGGGAGGATTTTGGGGTTAAAACTCCCCGAAAACCCTGGTTATGGTCACATTTTTACTTCAAATTAAGATTTCTTTTTATTATTTATCCTATCACAGATGCTTCCGGTAAATAAACATCTGTTTTCCTGTCATTATTTAAAACATCTGCTTCACAGATAGACCGGATATTACATCTGTTTGCCAGACAGACAGGATGTAACATGTTATTAGCAAACCGGTTTCGCAGCTGCATAACAGGTATTTAATAAGTATTAAAAAAATGTTTTTCGACTGATTCAAAACGGGTTTCGCAGCTGCATAACAAGTACAAGCACAGCACAAGAGAACTTGCAACTGCAAAACAGATATTTAATAATTTATAAAAGACAGGTTTTTGCAACCGGTTTATAAAATTCATGCAGGAGTCATTCCCACCACTTTATACACACTATAAATGATTTGTTTTGAAAAGTTTTATACAGTCTAAAACAAAATGTCTTCTAATTATTTAGATTGTAATTCCAAAAATGTCTTTTTGTTAGAAAGAAAATTTTATCTTGACAAATCAAAAACAAAGTTTGTTAGCGTGTGTTTAAGCTATAATGGAATTTTCTTGTGTGTATTAATTGGTAGAATAAAAAACGATGTGTCCAGTTCACAGAATTCGATTGGCAAAACTTTCATGGGTATATGACATCATAGATGAATCCTTTTTAGCTGTTGATACCACCTTGAGTTTGAATCTTACCAGTTTTTTTATCAATTTTAAACAGATGGATTATGGAAATCTGATTGTGATTAATACAGGCAAAGCTACAGTACGATTAATAAACCCTACACTATAAGAACTGTGGAGAATCTCATCTTTAATAGATGAGCAAATTAAAATATTGATGGATGGATTAGCGATGGAACTTGTTTATTTTTATCCTGAACTACTAAAAGAAGATCATGAATAAATCGTTAATATTTAATGAACAATTTAATAAGGTGAAAATATTATGCGTTTATAGTTATGCATCTAAAGATGCGAGAAAAAAACATTGGGAAAACTTAGCAGTGGATCGCATGCATTTCCAAAATAAAATCATCAAAATGGGAATGATGTTAAACGCCATTGACAATTTTAATCAAAATATCCAACGGCGTTAGTATATTATTTCTTAAGCTTAAAAATGATAGTTTATGTTTTCCTATTATAAGTAGATTATGTATTCTAAAAATAAAAAACAGAAATATAAAAAAATGTGGTTTTATTTCATAAAAAAAGTTATCATAGAGGTAAAATACATTCAACAATGCACAAAAGCATGAAGACTTTGTGTGGTAAAAACAATTTGGGTCTTTTTCGAGCAGTTTTGGGGTCTCTTCAAACTCAATAACTGGTTTTAAGGAGTATCTCCTTAAATATGTAGCTTTTTCCTTTTATTTGATATAAACTGTATCCACTTTTTCTGTCAAGTTTTGTAATATTTCGGAAAATTTATGAAGCGGGGTAAAACCTGCATTCCATGGTATACAATGATGATTTTTTATTAATCCGTTGGCTTCCTCATGTAACTGTGGTGAAAGATGTTGAATCCCATAAGGTGGTTTAAAAATAATGGAAAATTCGCGTTCCATCATAAGCGGCCAATTCTTTAGGAACAAATTTGTTGCTTTCCAATTGAAATCCTTGAACATCTATTATTAAATTCATATTGTTAAGTTGGAAAGCTTTTTTAAAATAATTTAATTTTCACTGTATAAACTTATGGCTTCTTTTTGTATTCCTAAATTTTTAAGGTGTAAGCAAATTTTACTAGTGTTTTACACATTTCTTAAAATGCGCATTAAAACTGTTTCACTGTTTTAGTCAAAGGGTGGTATGAAAAAAGTTTATCATGAAGAATCAACAGTATGCTGTCGTTTTTTTCCGGTACATCTTCGTGGCATTCAAAAGTGATTCTCATTGAAACATTAGCACTCTGTGCAGCTTCTTTTTGATAATAACAATCAATGTATATTATGGGTGATATCTCTTTATATTCTAAAGAGAGAAACAACGGTTCATTAGGAAGCTGCTAGTATGAAGCCCTAAACTTCGAATACATTTCATATAAGAAATAAAATTTGTTATTTTCCAAGTCTACATACAAATCATTGTATGGATATCTTTTAGAATTTGCGGATTCTAACATCGTCAAATTTGATAATATTTTCATTTAATTTATCATTTTAATTTTTTTGAAAAGAAACTAAAACATGTCGTGCAACTTCAGCTTTAGTTGATGTTTTAACTTGCCAATTATGTCTGTTTGTTTTAAGCAATTCAGGATACTCTATTAACTTCCATCTTCTAAAAGCTATTGGTATTTCAACATTTTTTTCAATTAGCTTTGACAAATTCAGTTCACTAAGGATATTAACGGTTACATAAGGCATATTCCATGTTAGTTTTGTGATCTAAATTTTTACGTTTTGACCAACAATATCATTAAAATCACAGTTATTATCAGAATTGGATCTTATTAAAACAAGTTGCTGTTTTGAGTTTAAGATTATTTTTCTATAGTCTTCAAAGAATCCCATTAAAATTTTGAGTGGGACACATACATTAAAATGACCCTTTTTATCAACGAAAATTCTCGATTTTGAAATATCCATTTTACGAAACCAACCAGCGTTCTGCAATTTTTTACTTTGACTTTCGGTAAATGATAAATATCCTTCTAAAGTAGAAGTGGTGCCTACATCGCGAATTGAATCTATAGTTACATCGTTTAGACCATAACGAATTTCTTTAAAAAGATAAGCTATGGGATTGTTTGTAAATTTCATACTTGCAGAATGGGTACCATCATTAGCTAACTGTCCCTCAATAAAAAGAAAGCTTTCACATGGTAAAGTATAGGCTTCAATATCAGGTATAACAATTTTTATTTCATCATTATTATTTAATTTGTTTGGTGAAAAGGGATCATAAGAATACGTTTCATATCTTACTACAGAACTGTCTTCGAAAAGTTTTTTAAAAACCTATTTAATTTGTTGGTGTTAAACCGTTTTACAGTTATCCTTTTACTGCTTAAATAACTCTCTCTCTTATTATATAATATTAATGGGTTATTGGAACGAAAGACCATTATTCAATTTTTTTAATGTGTAGTCTGACGGTAATAGTTTCACCACCAAAATTTACAAGATTACCGTTCTGATCAATAATTTTTAAAAATATACTGGTTATTGTTTTAACGTTTACAGGAAAATAAATCAAATTTTCTGGAGCTTCTTTATCTTAAATCCAGGACTGACGCTAGGAAAGAACTGCTGAATTACATGTACGGGATTGTTATTTAAATATGATCCATCAGCTATACTGCAACCGATTAATATTGCATTTACCTTAATAATTTCAGCAGGTTTTTGTGAAATATGTGTTTTATCAGCTGTGTAGAGATCCTCTCTAAATCCTAAAATATTTCCTATAGTATCTTTACTAAAACGAATATCCTCACTACATTTTAAATGACAACGTAAGGTATTGTTGTTGGCATATAGTGTTAAGCTAACATCTTCTTTAGAAAGCTTATCTTGTAAATAATCCTCAATATCAGTCAATTCGTAGGCTCCTGATGGAATTTCAATGATTTTATTACCATAATAAAATTTATTATTTCGTTCATCTAGATTGAGTATTGCATTAAAAGTTTCGAAATTCGTAAGACAAACAACATATTCACCGTCATCTAAGTAAATTGATGGATTAAATGAAGCAGACAAATCAGGCGAATTGCCTGACAGAGAAATTGTAAGCGACATTATTGTTTTACAGTTGATGTAATACTAATACAAGTTATAAACTGTTAAAAAAGAAAAGATCAAAAGATGTTGGGAGGAAAGAACGAAATTTCAAAATTGGGCGAGTGTCCCACAAGGAACACACAGAAGTCCAAAGCGAAAAGGGAAACAATTAAATGATGTTTTGCCCGGGGCGACTAGCGTGGGCTCGTCAGTGGATTCACTAGTCACCCTCAATCCAGACATCATTTAACACCATCGCACACTCTGACTTCCAACTCTGAAACACTCACAAATAGGCATCGTTCCGCATGGTACTTATTATAAGTCGCCTGATAGGGGTTCGTCCTGGCGTGTTAATCTTTCCAATAGGAATATGCTCCTAAGACAATTAAAACAAGAAGTTAAAACATCCAAATCAGTTACATCAACCGAAAAATTGAGGGTGACTAGTGAATCCACTGACGAGCCCACGCTAGTCGCCCCGGGCGAAACATCATTTAATTGTTTTCCTTTTCGCTTTGGACTTCTGTGTGTTCCTTGTGGGACACTCGTCCAATTTTGAAATTTCGTTCTTTTCTCCCAAGATCTTTTAATCTTTTCTTTTTTAGATTTTTTTCGGTTGATGTAACTGATTTGGAAGTTTTAACTTCTTGCTTTAATTGTCTTAGGAGCATAATTCTATTGGAAAGATTAACACGCCAGGACGAACCCGTATCAGGCGACTTATAATTGTTACGGTTTTTTTTTTCTGAAAACCTTCACAATTTTAAAAATAGTAGAAAATACCCTCATTAATCTTACTAACCTCAATTTATGCCTATTCTAAGTAGCCACTGTCAATAACTTGGCGCAAAATAGGTCAATTCTTCTATAAATCAGACTTTAAAGGTCGGTTCTCCAACCTTAATAACGGCACTGTGACTCATAGTTCTTTCAGAAAAAAAGAGGCTCGCGTAACTGTGACCACTCAGAAATATGTAATATCTGTTTTAATAAGTATTTTAAGAACAAATTCATTTAAATAAACCAATAAAATATAAATAATCAGTGAGGTTAGAACCCCAATAATTGGCACAGCTGATTAATTGGTATGCGAAACGAATAACACGGAATATAGGACCTGTTGTCACGGTTTGCTGAATTACACCGGTCCGAGTACAGTCGGCCAGATTGAGAAGTTTGGGATTACTTAATCCTGGTTTACCCATGTTTATCGTAATATTTGTGTTCTGTTGCAATGATGGTTACGTTCGTATTGTGGGGATTTAAGGTATTGAATAAAGTTGTGGGTAAGGTTTACTTTCTGATAGTTGTTTACAATTGGCGAATGCATCGGAAACTATAAAATATATAAAATAAATACATAACAAAATTAAATATCATCCTTTCTATTATTAATTATGTATAAATATCTCCAAAACTAGATAGCATTTCTAATCAGTAAACAATCGTATCCCAACCACGGTGTGTGGTCTTGGTTTACACCCTCTAGTGAATCCTGACCTATCATACTCCTGAATTTACTGACCTACTTTAAATTTTTCGTTAATGTTCGAGGTGGTCTGCTGACCTAATTTTGGCATAATTCTGACATTTGGGTTGTCACTTTCCGATTCCTTCTTTTTGGCATGGTCCTTTAAGGAATGCCGAGTTAAATTTTTCTTGTCGCTTCTGCGGATCCTTAAACATCCACAAATTTTGCACTATTTTATGGCTGAGGCCTAGCGGAATAAGTTTCGAGCAAACTTTCCGGATTTGATGTGCAAGAATTTTTGGTATGGATGTGTTTTGTGACCTCGGCATTTTCGCCATCCATCAGGTAAGCCTCTTTACATTCCCATATTATTGAGCTACTTGATTTTGATCTTCATATTTCTATATGCCGCGCAAGGGCCTCCGGTTATGTCGATTATAAACTGACCATTAGGTACTTGGGTGTCATATATTGACCTGAGTCATTAAATTTTTATTAAATGGGCTTTTCTGTGTCTTCCTAGGACCTGACAACGTCGAATCCTTGAAATAAATGCTCAAGACACTGTAGGCCGCCCACCATCTTAAGGTGAGTTTATAGTTTGAAGAACTTAACATTCTAATATATATGGAGTCATATCTGTCTTCTCTGTGGGCTTTTGTCTAAGGCATACTTTTTATTACAGGCCTTTTTCTCCCTAGTCCTACTTGTTTACTTCACTCATTGGTGACCACCAACACTAGGACATGATTTGGTAGATTTTTTTAATCATGCAAGGATAACACCTCGACAAGTCAAAACCCCAGTCTCCTAGACTCTTCACAGACTCCTAGACTCTTTACAGCCTCCTAGACTCCAAAGCCCAATTAAAAGGACACGTAAGATGTATCATTTGTATTTATAAAGGACTGCACTTTAAAAAGAAATGGTGACTGATTCAAAATTAACAAAAATAAATATTCCAAATTACTCTTAATGACATAATTTAACAAAACATAAATTCTACTTTAAAACTGTAAACCAGGTATACGTATACAAGGGTAAATTATGTAAATTGCTGCAACAAATGTGATATTTTTGACTGAAACTTTTAAATAAGGAATGATACTTATTTTTTTTGACACTGCTTTTAAATGAAATAAATTGAAATGGTTTATAGAGCACTTGTTTTAATGTCGAAGGATTGATCTGACTCACCCCTAACTTACCCCTAAAACCCTGAGATAAAGATATTGTATTTTGTATTTTTTTTTGAGTAAAATTCAATCAGGAACGACTAATTAAAGCTGAAACTAACCTAAAAAAAAACTACTGAACCGATGTGTCTATTGTTCTTTATTTTAAAGAAAAACGGAACAACTGGCGCCCAACGTGGGGCTCGAACCCACGACCCTGAGATTAAGAGTCTCATGCTGTCCGTTTTTCTTTAAAATAAAGAACAATAGACACATCGGTTCAGTAGTTTTTTTTTAGGTTAGTTTCAGCTTTAATTAGTCGTTCCTGATTGAATTTTACTCAAAAAAAAATACAAAATACAATATCTTTATCTCAGGGTTTTAGGGGTAAGTTAGGGGTGAGTCAGATCAATCCTTCGACATTAAAACAAGTGCTCTATAAACCATTTCAATTTATTTCATTTAAAAGCAGTGTCAAAAAAAATAAGTATCATTCCTTATTTAAAAGTTTCAGTCAAAAATATCACATTTGTTGCAGCAATTTACATAATTTACCCTTGTATACGTATACCTGGTTTACAGTTTTAAAGTAGAATTTATGTTTTGTTAAATTATGTCATTAAGAGTAATTTGGAATATTTATTTTTGTTAATTTTGAATCAGTCACCATTTCTTTTTAAAGTGCAGTCCTTTATAAATACAAATGATACATCTTACGTGTCCTTTTAATTGGGCTTTGGAGTCTAGGAGGCTGTAAAGAGTCTAGGAGTCTGTGAAGAGTCTAGGAGACTGGGGTTTTGACTTGTCGAGGTGTTATCCTTGCATGATTAAAAAAATCTACCAAATCATGTCCTAGTGTTGGTGGTCACCAATGAGTGAAGTAAACAAGTAGGACTAGGGAGAAAAAGGCCTGTAATAAAAAGTATGCCTTAGACAAAAGCCCACAGAGAAGACAGATATGACTCCATATATATTAGAATGTTAAGTTCTTCAAACTATAAACTCACCTTAAGATGGTGGGCGGCCTACAGTGTCTTGAGCATTTATTTCAAGGATTCGACGTTGTCAGGTCCTAGGAAGACACAGAAAAGCCCATTTAATAAAAATTTAATGACTCAGGTCAATATATGACACCCAAGTACCTAATGGTCAGTTTATAATCGACATAACCGGAGGCCCTTGCGCGGCATATAGAAATATGAAGATCAAAATCAAGTAGCTCAATAATATGGGAATGTAAAGAGGCTTACCTGATGGATGGCGAAAATGCCGAGGTCACAAAACACATCCATACCAAAAATTCTTGCACATCAAATCCGGAAAGTTTGCTCGAAACTTATTCCGCTAGGCCTCAGCCATAAAATAGTGCAAAATTTGTGGATGTTTAAGGATCCGCAGAAGCGACAAGAAAAATTTAACTCGGCATTCCTTAAAGGACCATGCCAAAAAGAAGGAATCGGAAAGTGACAACCCAAATGTCAGAATTATGCCAAAATTAGGTCAGCAGACCACCTCGAACATTAACGAAAAATTTAAAGTAGGTCAGTAAATTCAGGAGTATGATAGGTCAGGATTCACTAGAGGGTGTAAACCAAGACCACACACCGTGGTTGGGATACGATTGTTTACTGATTAGAAATGCTATCTAGTTTTGGAGATATTTATACATAATTAATAATAGAAAGGATGATATTTAATTTTGTTATGTATTTATTTTATATATTTTATAGTTTCCGATGCATTCGCCAATTGTAAACAACTATCAGAAAGTAAACCTTACCCACAACTTTATTCAATACCTTAAATCCCCACAATACGAACGTAACCATCATTGCAACAGAACACAAATATTACGATAAACATGGGTAAACCAGGATTAAGTAATCCCAAACTTCTCAATCTGGCCGACTGTACTCGGACCGGTGTAATTCAGCAAACCGTGACAACAGGTCCTATATTCCGTGTTATTCGTTTCGCATACCAATTAATCAGCTGTGCCAATTATTGGGGTTCTAACCTCACTGATTATTTATATTTTATTGGTTTATTTAAATGAATTTGTTCTTAAAATACTTATTAAAACAGATATTACATATTTCTGAGTGGTCACAGTTACGCGAGCCTCTTTTTTTCTGAAAGAACTATGAGTCACAGTGCCGTTATTAAGGTTGGAGAACCGACCTTTAAAGTCTGATTTATAGAAGAATTGACCTATTTTGCGCCAAGTTATTGACAGTGGCTACTTAGAATAGGCATAAATTGAGGTTAGTAAGATTAATGAGGGTATTTTCTACTATTTTTAAAATTGTGAAGGTTTTCAGAAAAAAAAAACCGTAACAACACCACCCCACCCAGAAGAAAAGTTTCGAAGAAACCTGTAACTAGATATCTACCATCAAGGAGAAAACAAAAATCCCAATGAGAAAAGTAATGTCATCATGAAAAGAACCGATCAACGACTGTTTAGTCTTTATCAGGAGGATCAACCTTGATGTCTTTAGCATTCCAAATACCAACACTACGACCTGTGCTGTTAACTAATTCATATGTCCATGGAGATACAATCTTCGAAACAGTAAAAGGACCAATATACTTTGGAGCAAATTTGGCTGTAAACTTCTTAGCCGCATCTGAGATAGCATAATTCTTCCTCCAAACTTTTTGTCCCACCATACATTTATCTGGACGTCTACGGAGATTATATGGAACTTTAGACTTCTCATATGCCTTAGCCAACCGAACACGGACGTCTAAAAAGATTCTCTTCACAAGTTCACTTTTCGTCATAGGACTAAATGGTGCCCTGTCATCTTTAACAAGATTTAAATCAGGAGCTTTCCCAAATATAGGCACTTCTCTACCAAACATTACGAAATTCGGCGTGTAACCATGCGCTTCATGAAAGGCCGATCTAGCAGCGTATGAAATTTTACCAAGGAATAAATCCCACTTGGTATGCAATTCTGAAATATAACTAGTTAACATTGTTTTTAACCCACGATGAGTTCTTTCAACTGGATTCGATTGAGGATGATAATAAGCCGTGTACCGGTGTTTAATTTTATACTGATTTATAAGGGTTTGAAATTCTTTACTCTTAAATTGTCCATTATCGGCAATAATTATATCAGGTGCGCCATAAACGAGAATTACGTGGTCTTCAAGCCACTTAAGAATACTTCGAGTGGTAGCGTTCCTAAGAGGAAAGAACAAAACGAATTTACTGAAAAGATCGACAACCGAAAGGATGAAAGTATAACCATTGGAAGACCTTGGCAATGGACCGACTAAATCACAACTTATTATCTCCCATGGTCTTGTGGCAACAGGAATCATGCTAAGCATATGTCCAGCTGGAACTTTATTGTCAGGTTTCACCATGAGACAGGTTCTACATTTAGCAATGTACCTAGCAACATCACACTTCATGTTTGGCCAATAGTAATGCTGAGCTACGCGAGCTGTTGTTTTAAAGATACCTTGATGTCCGCAAGTAGGTGGATCATGATTTTGACGGATAGTTTCAACTCTTTTAGCCTTGGGCAGAACTTTAAGCCAGACATTTTCAGGTTCTAGTAACTCCTGAAATGGATGTTTACACCTTTTGTATAACCTGTCATTCTCGATTCGCCAAGATGGAAATTTAGATGGATTTTCTTGAACTCTTTTACGCATAGAAACATACCAACGATCTTGGTCGTAATGATCATTATCCTGAGATGAATCAGTACCATGTGTAACAGAGACATCCACAACATCAACAACTGGAACAGAACGAGACAAGGCGTCAGGAACAACGTGATCTTTACCCTTTCGATGTACGATGTCAAAGTCATATTGTTGGAGGCGCACTGCCCAACGAGCAATCCTACCAACCGGGTCTTTAATACTGTGCAGCCATTTTAAGCTATAGTGGTCTGTTACAACGGTAAATTTGGTACCTTCGAGGTATGGACGGAGTTTTTCTATACCAAATAAAACTGCCAAAGTCTCCTTCTCTGTCACAGAATAACGCCTCTCGTTTTTGTTCAGTGATCTACTCAAGTATGAAATGACCTTTTCCTCACCATCTTGAATTTGAGTCAACACGACACCTAGACCAAAATCTGAAGCATCACACTGCACAACGAACGGAGATTCGAAGTCTGGACAGGAAAGTACAGGAGCTTTCACCAACTGCTCTTTCACAGACTGGAAAGCGTTTTCGCAACTATCATTCCAAATGAACTTGGCGTTCTTCCGGGTTAAAGCTGTAAGGGGAGCGACAATGGATGAAAAATCTGGGAGAAAACGTCTGTACCAACTAGCCATACCGACCAACCTTCGAACTTCAGAAACTGTTTTTGGTGTTGGAATCTTTAAAATAGCCTCTACCTTCTCTGGATCAACTAGAAGACCTGACGAGTTGACAATATAACCTAAGTATTTAAGTTCCGATTTACAGAAAATACATTTGTCCCGATTTAAGGTAAGACCAGCCTTCGTTATTCTCTCTAAAACCTCTTGCAAAACCTCCAAATGTTTTGTAAAATCAGGGCTTATAATTATGACGTCATCTAAATATTGGAAAACGTAAGGTTCTAGATCTAACCCAATGACTCTGTCAATAAATCGTTGCCATACCGCCGGGGCATTTTTGAGGCCAAAAGGCATACGCTTAAATTGAAACAAACCTCTCCTTGGAACTGTAAATGCTGTCAATGGTCGTGATTCCTCAGCGACCGGAATTTGCCAATAGGCGGACTTAATGTCTAACGTACTTATAAATCTTGCGTTTCTAAGTTTATCCAGAGTGGAACCAACGTATGGAATTGGGTATGCATCAGACGTAGTTATTTTGTTCAACGATCTATAATCTACACAGAATCTCCATTGCCCCGACTTCTTCTTTACCATGACTATAGGTGATGACCATGGGGAGTCAGATGGTTCGACTATATCGTTTTCAATCATCTCATCTAGCTCAAGATTTACTTGTTTTTGAAGTGCCGGTGACAACGGGTAATAACGCTGTTTTACAGGAGCAGATTCGGTTTTGATAACTAATTCGACCATATTGGTACATCCAATTCCAGGTCCTATCTTCGAAAAACAATTATCCAAAAGTGTGTCCAACTGTGATTGTTGGTCTTTACTCAGCATGTCTTTAGACTCAATAGAAGCAATTTCGACGTTATTTGTACCTACAGAACGAAAAGACCACTCGTTTGCCCGAAGATCTGGAATGATTCCCATCCGAGTCCAAAAATCAACACCTAAAATTAAAGCATGAGGAATACTTGGTATAACCAAGACCTCTAAAACAACTACTTTTTCTTGGACCGTAAGAGGTAACACAATAGACCCCAAACATTTGCAAGTTTCTCCATTAGCAACAATACAATCGGTACGAACAGACGTATTTAGACAACAGACTTCTTTTAACAATTTCCAACCGGAAGAACCTAAAATTGTTCTGGAGGAACCACTGTCCAACAGACCTAAAATACTTCTACCAAAAATCTGAACATCCAAATATGGTCGCTCGTCACCTTTTGCATGAGCCAATATGAAGTCCAACACAGCATGCTGAGCTGGATTAATAGTGGCCGTTGAGTGGGATGGAAGGGTAGACTGGCCTATCTCCCCTCCGAGCTCACGTTTTTTGAACAACATGCCGAAGAGATGATATTTTCTTTACCACATCTAAAACAGAAACGTCGTCGAGGTTTTGAACACTGACGGAATTTATGACCAATCTCCCGACAATTCCAACAAATAGCTTGACTGGGGTTAGAAGAGTTAACTTGTACAGCAGCAACTGCATTGTTAGAAGATGTAACTGAACCGTTTGATTCCTGAATAGCCGCAGAATTACCTCTATTTGGTCTATGATATGCCAGCTCTGGATCAACTAGATGTTTATAGTTAGTAGGAGGAGGAGCAAAGCGCTGTAGCCTCAACTCTGTGTCCTCAACCTGTCTACTCAACGTAAGCAATTGTTC
Organism: Oxystoma pomonae; assembly: GCA_963921995.1. Lineage (NCBI taxonomy): Eukaryota > Metazoa > Arthropoda > Insecta > Coleoptera > Brentidae > Oxystoma > Oxystoma pomonae. Next base: position 75,270,152 of record OY998167.1, on the reverse strand, counting down.
CACGTTAGTTAACTGATGAGTTGCAAGATGGGATTGAATGTACGGAAGAAGATTTCGACGAATAATTGGAAGCCTTGTTTCCTCAGAAGGCACAGTGGACAATTTTCTAAACATGCTTTCAATAGCAAGAACAAAACTTAATACCTTTTCCTCAGAACCTTGAGTCCTACGTCTAATCTCCTCCCAACGATCATCATCTGACTTATGATATACCAATCGAAGTTGGTTACTAAAATCATCCCAATCTGCAAACTTACGAGTTCTGAAAAATCGCAAAGCGTCTTTCGTAACAAGATCCGGAATGGCGCAGAACAACTGATTTTTCGTAGCACCACGAGCAACGCGTAATTCTTCGACTCTCTCCAAAAAGTCCTCCACACTACCCTCACCACTATACTTAATGTTCCATCTACTCACATCGACGCCACGAGTACAACAACTTTGGTTATTTTGAGGAATAACATAAGGTACTGGAATATAGTTCGGAACACCATTCCCTTGAGGGAGAGAATTTGAATTCAATGATGGCTGTGTTGTCTGGAAACCAGAAAAGCCTTGAGGAAAAGAGGTTGAATTCAACAGTGGTTGTGTGGTCTGAAACCCAGGAAAACCTTGAGGAAGAAAATTTGAATTTAATGATGGCTGTGTTGTCTGGAAACCAGAAAAGTCTATCGGTGGAATTCCTTGCAAAGTTGCTGTACTTACGGACGGAACCGAAACAGTTTGTGTCATTTGAGGAGTCCAAACCGACACTGGTACATCATTCACTGCAGAGTTAAAAGAAGTAGGTGGATAACCATTTCGAATTGACGAGTGATGAAGACTACCTGCGTGATCATCAAAACCAGCTATAGGATGGGATTGGTTCCTCGGGGTTCTAGTTGAGTCAAGATCAGCGAATCCAGTTGGACCATCATCCGAAAAATGCACTCGACTTCCTCTCCTAGAAGCTTGACCTTGACTAACAGCAGGCAGATATCCTTGATTAAGGGAATCTGGTTGATACACAGTTGGCCTCATAGTGTTAGAAGGTGGTATACCATCAGTGGAATTAACCGTTCGTTCTCTTGGAGAATTCTCTCGAGGTTGACATTTACCATCAACTAGAAACTGGTTAAACCTTTCTTGGCTAATCCTTAGGTTAGCGACTGCTTCCTCTAGTTGTTGATATGCTTGAGTGGTTATTTCTCCACTATTACGTATCTGGGTACTGTGAGTAACTGGTTGTTCACCCATATGTGGATTGTCATTTTCCTGATGATAATCTTGACCCTCAGAATCTACCCGTTGACGTCTACTACTCAAATCAGCGTGTTCTTCAGAAGTTCTTTCCGAATTATTTAAAGAAGGAGAAACACCGTTAATGGTTGGTATTACACCATCTTCACCATATTGTGCTGGAGGTGGAATAATATGAACTGAATGAACATTAATGCGACTATTATGTTGTCCACCAGTAGACGAATCTTGCGTAACTAAACTATTACTCGACTGTGTACTAGAAACACCATGCGAAGCAGAGTTGTGCTGAGGTACAGGTTCGTACTCAACATCTAAAACATTGTCCTCCAGAGTAATTTCTCTTCGAGAAAGCGGCAATTCAATTCCTCCAGAACTAACATCCAATAAATCATATGAAACACCTGACCCATGTGGTGGTGGTGTGATTAATCGAGGTTGAAGAATATTTTCATTTTGATTTGTGTTTTATTCTGATTCTGACAATACAACCAACGCATCCATAGGTTGTTCTAGATTTTGTTGCTTGCTGGGTTGATGTAATTCAGCTTGATTAAATTCTAATCCTTCAAATTTCAGATTTAGTTCACCAATTAATTGAATTCCTTCTGCTTTTAATTCTGCTTGCAAGTGCTTATCCAGATCAGATCGGCATCGGATTCGAGAGAGTCTACCATTAGTGTGTAAAAGACGTGAATAGATCTTGTCAAAGTCATTACGACGATTTTGGAAATTAAAATGTTGTAAGTCAGTTTTAATTCCATGTAATTTTGCTCGGCACATACAAAGTTCGCTTGTTGAGTCTTCCTCAAGTAAGGCGGTAGGTGCAGGTGCCTCACCTCGTCTTTCCGAAATAAGTGCTCGTCTTAAACGTGGTCTTTTATCTTCTACTCTTCCCGCCGTAGACAACCCTCTAATCCGTAGCTCGTATGTCAGTTCTTCATTAATAAGACGGTTTGGTTCCATTACGTTGTCAAAATTGAACAATACAGAAATTGCACGCAGTGCAACCCGACCTCTTCGTTCACAAAAAAAACTGAACTACCGACAGAAGAGCCACAAAAAAAATAAAAAAAAATGCACTCCCAAAACCACTAAAATTCACGATACCAAGGGTTCTCGGTTTTAACTCTGTAAATACCACCAACCAATGAAATCGCCCACTAATTGATATCACCCAACAATCTGTTTGTAATATCCCTTAGTAGTGTAGCTACTTACAAACTATTGAAATTTATACTTATATGGTCGCTAACCTACTTAAATCCTAATAACGCATATAAGTACCCACTGAGTTAAACCACTTCGCTACCCAAGTGATATCCCTCAGCAGTAAAAAAAACTATCCCAACAGTAACTGCCTTTAATCCTGTGCAGCTATCTGTAAACACAAAACTTACCAAATGCTCTGTCTGCTATGAAGACCCTAGCACCGACAACACAGATTCCAAAAAAAACTGCACAAAAATATCCCAAAACAACAACCAATTTTAAGCTTAACTTAAATTACTTCAGGTATGGTTACCTGTACTTAAGAAATAAAATTTTACTTTATGAACACCCTGTATATGACAATGTAAAAAAACTTAAAAGGGCAGCAAAGTCTAGGTCAGCTTGTAAGTCAAAAGTACTATAAGGGTAGGAACCAAATCAGTTTTAATATTTTTTTATATGTGTAATATATTTTAAAAATTAGAAAAAAAAATGCATCAAAAATAATATTTACAGGCCAAATCCGGTGCTTTCGTTTTTAAATACAAGTATTCTCAAATTAATATCATTAACTATTGAGACACCCTGTATGTCAATTCAGAAATAAAACAAAATCTGGAATTTTTTTTTTTTTTTAAAGTAAGAGTCCCAAAATTAATACTTTGACTTTCGAGACACCCTGTATGACAATGTAAAAACAAATGAAAGTTTGTTGTTTTCTTTGGCTTTTCACTAAGAGTGTGTCAAAATTAATATTTCTACTCTGGAGACACCCTGTATGTTAATCAAGAAATAACCCAAAAAATGGTACTTGTTTTTTCTTTGTCTTTAAGTAAGAGTGTGTCCAAATTAATACTTTGACTTTTGAGATACCTTGTACGATAACAAAAAAAAAATAAAACAACTAAAAGTCTGATGTTTTCTTTTGTTTTTAACCAAGAGTGTGTCAAAATTAATATTTTGACTTTTGAGACACTCTGTATGTTGATAAGAAATAAGTCACAATCCGGTGTTTTTTCCTTTTTTTTTTCTTAAATAAAGAGTCCTCAACCTAATATCCCAAACTTTGAGACACTCTGTATATCAAATAACAGTAAGTCAAAATCTGTTGTTTTTCCTTTTGTTTGCAACAAGGAGTGTCCTCAATTAAATATTTCAAATTTTGAGACACCCTGTATATTAAAGAAACAATAAGTCACAATCTGTTGTTTTTTCTTTTCTTTGTAACACAGAGTGGCCTCAAATTAATATTTCAAATCTTGAGACACCCTGTATATTAAAGAAACAATAAGTCACAATCTGTTGTTTTTTTCCTTTGTTTGTTACAAGAAGTGTCCTCAATTAAATATTTCAAATTTTGAGACACCCTGTATATTAAAGAAACAACAAGTCACAATCCGTAGTTTTTTCCTTTGTTTGTTACAAGGAGTGTCCTCAATTTAATATTTCAAATCTTGAGACACCCTGTATATTAAAGAAACAATAAGTCACAATCTGTTGTTTTTTTCTTTTCTTTGTAACAAAGAGTGGCCTCAAATTAATATTTCAAATCTTGAGACACCCTGTATATTAAAGAAACAATAAGTCACAATCTGTTGTTTTTTCTTTTGTTTGTAACAAGGAGTGTTCTCAATTTAATATTTCAAATTTTTGAGACACCCTGTATATTTTTACACTTTTAAGCAAGGGAGAAAAAAAATCCAATGGGGATGTCAAATTTATGTGTCAAAAGCCTGAAAAAAAAAATCCCGTTCTTAGGACACCCTGTACAGTTTTAACTGTCCGTCGTGTACCAGTAGGTCCACATTAGCAAACAAAACCCAAGAAGTTTATGTACACTTCTAAAAACTGTACCAAAATTCCAGAGCAAAAGTGCAATGCCCTGAAAACTCTACCAAAATAAAAGTGGAAAAAAATAAGTCACCTAGACCATAAAGTTAAAAAAAGCAACTTTAAGCAACTCCTGATGTCAAGGAAAGGATCACTCAATATCAACTCTAGTCACTTTGACCAATTAATTATGTCTTCTGCTAGTTGTTAAATATTACTTGGCAATCCACCAGTTTTGCATTATAATAAGCCGGTTCCATAACCCAGGTTGAAATGCTTATATAAGTAACAAAACTAAAAAACTGTCTAAGTACTTATAGTAATTGTACCTAAATGTTTTAAAAGAAAATGTCAAAACTAATTAATAATTTCCAAATAATATGTTAGCGTATTTATAGTGTCTTTGGTTTTTTTGATGTAGGTAGATATGACTGCTCCTAATTGTATCAGCTTATGACTAACCAAGGAAGCCTTTACCCTGTAATAATGCCGAAGGGAATCTCTGAACCAACCCTAAGCCACGTTGTAAACAAAAGAAGGCGCCAGTTGTTCCGTTTTTCCTTTAAATAAAGAACAATAGACACATCGGTTCAGTAGTTTTTTTTTAGGTTAGTTTCAGCTTTAATTAGTCGTTCCTGATTGAATTTTACTCAAAAAAAAATACAAAATACAATATCTTTATCTCAGGGTTTTAGGGGTAAGTTAGGGGTGAGTCAGATCAATCCTTCGACATTAAAACAAGTGCTCTATAAACCATTTCAATTTATTTCATTTAAAAGCAGTGTCAAAAAAAATAAGTATCATTCCTTATTTAAAAGTTTCAGTCAAAAATATCACATTTGTTGCAGTTTTAGTACCATGCGGAACGATACCTATTTGTGAGTGTTTCAGAGTTGGAAGTCAGAGTGTGCGATGGTGTTAAATGATGTCTGGATTGAGGGTGACTAGTGAATCCACTGACGAGCCCACGCTAGTCGCCCCGGGCGAAACATCATTTAATTGTTTTCCTTTTCGCTTTGGACTTCTGTGTGTTCCTTGTGGGACACTCGTCCAATTTTGAAATTTCGTTCTTTCCTCCCAAGATCTTTTGATGTTTTCTTTTTTAGATTCTTTTCGGTTGATGTAACTGATTTGGAAGTTTTAACTTCTTATAAACTGTTGTTATATAAAAACTCTAAACACAAATGTCCACAGATAACTGAATCTTTTTATTGATAATTTTTATAATTATACATTACAACATTATGACTACCATCACTTAAAAAATATTTAACAACCTCCAAAGGTGGTTTTAAATTTCCATAACTATCAAAGCATGAAATTATGTTATTTTTTTTTACATACCCAGTCCAATGAGTTCCCTTTTTTTCTTTACAATCTAAATTGATTATACCACTTTCAAATTTTCTATTTTTTTCGGTAAATCATTATGCATAAAAACACCACGAAAATGTGGGATATTTTTTGAATATTTAAGAAGGTTAATCAATATTTGTTAGAGATCTGTGAGGTCCCTTTATCAGTTTTTTTGTATTTGGTTTTAAAAACAGACCACAGCCTTGCTTATAAGGTCTTAAATAAAGTTCTTTGCCGATAGAAATTTGTTCCATGGCTTGATTATGTCTTTTATCTTCAATAAGTTTATTTTTTGCCGCTTTGATATCATTAACAGCTTTGGCTATTCCTGAAGCTCCTCCACCAAATGCTCCAAGAGCTGAGAGAGCAGATAGAACAGGTACTATAAATGGCAAAAATCCACCAATTTTTGAGACTGGAATAATTATTTTCTTTGGTGGGATAACCTTATAACCTTTTAATGATGATAGTGCTGTTTTTGCAGCTGTGTTTTAAGTTCCTAAAAGATTTTCCAACTAAACCTTTGCGTGCTTTTTTAATAGCATTGCTTAACGATATCCCCCTTCCTGTATTTTTTTGTTAGTTTAACATTACTTCGATGATGTTTTTTTAAACCCATTTCAAAAGTTGTTTTTAATTTCGTTACTCCATTTACTCCAACTGCTGCTATTTTTTCACCTAAACTTGCGTCGGATGCATTTATTCTCTCAGCTGCTTTTGAAGCAAGAATTTTGTCAGCCTTATGTCTATTTTTAGGATCTAAATGTTTTGAATATGCAATGTCGTGTTCTTTGCAAGCCTCATCCAATTTGTTAATTCCTCGGTCACCTCTTGCTAATCTCTTTGTTAGGTTAGTTCCCCCACCACAGAAATTGTAAGACGGGATGTGTAGTTCGAAAGGTAATTTGTTGATTAATATATTTAACAAGCCCCTTCCTTTCTTCTTATGTTTCATCAAGTATTTTCTCTTACTTATATAGCTGACGTAATCATGCGAATAGTAAAGTAAAATTTTTCATTTCCTATTAAAAAATTGATTTTTATAAGCATAGACAACTTTTTGGAGGAACTTGTAAAAGAGGATTGATCGTTGGTCCTTAAGGCTGTGGAAAAACTAATGTTCTTACAAGTTTATTAGAGGACAAAAATGGATTACGTTTTCAAAACGTTTATGTTTATTCTAAATCTTTACATCAACCCACGATACACTTAACACGGTATGCTACTATTTATGCCCAATTCCGTCGGTTTTCGCGCAATCATACACTGACGTCAACATTGGAAGTTTTATTAGCGTGCTCTATTGACAGAATGAGTTCATTGCGCTGATATACTTGTCACATGTTTTATTTGAAAGCGTAAAGGAACCAAACTAATCTCGCTCGCCCTCCCAAAATAATACGATTTGATTAAGAGACTGCCTTCTACAATGTTCTACGATAACAACACACAACTTGTGCAAGTACCACTTTGTTGTTTAATAATGATTATGTGAGTGTCAAAATTTATTTATAATAATTATTTACTATGTGAAAGTGCGCAGTTTTGGAATGTAAAAATTATTACAGAATTATAAAAATCATTAAATACTTTAGATTACTAAGGGAAAATGTTGTAAAAATGAAATCGATAATTGCCTGTCAAATAAACGCCAAATAAAGTCAAAAAATTGAAAGTTTATATATCTATTTTAACACTTATGTTTTAACATAGCCCTATATATTTAGGCTATGGTTTTAGGAAACGCCATACGTATAAAATATAAATCTAAAACAAACGCAGGTCAGCCCGTACAAACCAAAAAACACATTAAACGCGCGGCGGCCCAAAATTACATCAAGGAAAATTAATACCTTTAATTAATTTTTATTAAATTAATTAAATTTAATATCTAACAGAACTACTCAAACCAATTAAAGAAATTGATTATTACAAAAACAATGATGAAAATGAAATTATTTCACCAAGTGAAATAAATAATAATTCAGTTGTAATATTTGATGATATGGTTTGTGGTAATCAAAGCAAAATACGGGATTATTTTTGTTTTTCTAGACATAAAAGTGCTGGTTGTTTTTACCTAAGTCAAACTTATTCCTCAATACCAAAACAGCTTAAAGGAGTGACTGCAAATTCACTGATTATATTTCAACTAGACAACACTAATTTACATCACATCTATGATGATCATATTAATGTTGATATGTCTTTTCAAAAATTTAAATAACTTTGCTCATTGTGTTGGAAAAAACAACATGGTTTTATTGTAGTGGATAAAGATTGTAATTTGAAGCATGGTAAATACAGGAAAGGTTTTGACACGTTTTTTTACCTATAAATACTATATAATTAAAAAATTGTATATCACTACTTATGTTAACGTTCTAAGAAAACATGGATAGAAAAAAAGCAAGCGAATTAGTAAAAACAAGAAATGCCATAAAAAGGAAATTACAGTTGTGTTCTCACAAGAACACCTGTGCCTTATATTTTTCTTAGATTTTCATTTTGCTAGCTTTGCATTAATTAGTTTATAAGTATATGTGAAACATCATAATTTGTTTGTTGTATTCTAGCTTTGCTACCGCTTGTATGAAATAAAAGTTTTTTTTAAAAAATAAATTTCCGAGATCATTCGAAAACTGGCGCAGTCGGTAGGATAATCGACCGCCAGCGGACAACTATTGCGTATCGTGCGGAGAAGAAACCGTTTTCGTGTTAACGATTAGTGGTGGAACGAGCCTACAAAAAGAACTAAAATTTCGGGAAAGTGGTGTTGTAAAAGTGTTGAAACAACCAAGACCAGGGAATACAGTGTCCTATTGCTGCGAGGTGTATGGAACAAGCATCGTTCAGACAATCCTCATAGTTAGATACCAGGGAAGATACACCATCGCTCGTCCTATTGGAATGAAGAAAATATTACTACTGTAAGTGCATCCTTGATTATTAATCCTTAAAAAAACTGACTTTGATACGTTGTTTAGATATTTAAGGCTTTTTGAACTATATAATATTAAGAAATGGCACAACCTAATTACGCGTTAATTAGGTATCAAGCGGATAATATCCCCTGTTTTGACAGCAATCCAAAACAAATAAATTGAGTCATATCGTCATGTAAAAATTTTCTATCAAATCACAAAGATGGAACTAATACGAACGCTCCTACTAATAGCTGCCTTTTTGATACAATTTTAAGCAAACTTACTGGTAGGGCTGCAGTTGAATTAACAAGTTGGGAACTCGTAAAACAATCAATAATTTCCACCTTTGCCGATCAAAGATCGATTGATTGCGTAGTACAAGATATAATATCTTTAAAACCGGGAAAAAATGAAACACCGCAACAGTGTGGTCTAAAACTTTAAGATATCAGAAGCCTTTTATTCTCGAAATAAATTTAATCAATGACGCTAGGTATATAAAATTATTAAAAATCAATGAATACGATAAATTGGTATTGAAAACCTTTATTCTTGGTTTAAACTATCAAATTCAATTAATAGTACGTTTAAAAAATCTTCAAACACTTGAAGAAGCTATGAGTTTCGCGCAAGAAGAAGAAAACTTTTTGTATTATAAAACCCATAACATGTTTGAATCAAGAAACCAACAAAGACAAATTTTAGCACCCCCACTATACCAAAATGTACCACAAAGACCTAATTTTGCACCCTCTTGGCCACCTTACTACAATCATAATTTCTCTAGGCAGAATCAATATCGTAACATTTTCAACAACTCACGTTTTGCAACACCAAATAATCAATTTTCAGGCATTGGAAGGTGGAGACAAAACTCGCCTACCTTTCAAAATGAATCAAACGCATTTGCACCCAGATAATAATAACTTCCGCCCTCAATTTAACAATTATAACCCTAATTTTAGTCAAAATAATAGTTTTAATCAAAATAACAAACGACTATCGACTACCTCAGTCGTTCGATCAACAAATAGACCAGAACCGATGGATACTTCATCTGGCAACACTGTTTTAAATAGAAACCCACAAAATCAACCCCGTCGCGATTTTATAGTTGACGAACTTTTTAACCAAACGATAGAACTGATCCCTAACATGACAAATTATATCAAAATTACGAGTATCCAGTTAATTTTGAAAATATTGATTATAGTACTAACCAATCAATCAATCAATATCAAAATGATCAAATTAATCAGACTAATCAGGACTTTCAAAATTATTGCACTATTCAAGAGCAAAGTAATTTTGATATTTGTTATCACGACCCCAGCTTAGAAATAAATAATGATTCAACCCTTTTTGAGCCGACCCAGAGTTATGAGGAACCTTTAAACAAAAATTTTCAGGAACCTCAGTATTCCAACAAAATAACATAATATTATTAAACAATCACACAAACTCCGAACAAAATTAGCATACCAAATTTGTCCTAACTCGATAATTACTAAACAGTTTTTCGTGCAAACAGCCCACGCGACATCAAATCATAATGAGGTGAAGAATATACCAATATTTCCATCTTTTAATTGTCACGGACGTCATAAATTTTATCTTTTTGATTTCTCTCCCAAATTCGATGGCTTATTGAGAATAGATTTTTTAACACAGATAGGCGCTAGTATTAATTTAAAGGACTTTTGGAAGAAACTGAATTTCACTCTATTGAAAAAATAGTAGATAACGAATATGATCAAAATATCGATAATTTACAAAAACAAAATTTGAAAAATCTGCGCCTTGAACACTGTAACACGGAAGAATATAAAGCTATTATAAAGCTATTCGAAATTTATGTTACGAGTACCGAGAAATATTTTACTGCGAAAATACATCACTGACATTCACTAATTAAATAAAACATAAAATAAATTTAACAGATGAAACACCTATTTTTACCAAAACCTATCGATACCCACACGTACATAAAGCTGAAGTTCATTCTCAAATTTCGGCAATGTTAAATAATCAAATTATACAAGAATCAACATCACCCTGGAGTAGTCCTATATGGATAGTCCCAAAAAAGATGGACGTATCTGGTAAACGCAAATGGCGCATCGTGATCGATTATCGACGCCTTAAGGAAAAATTTCCGTTACCCAATATTTCAGACATCTTAGATAAATTGGGCACTACGCTCGATTTGGCCAGTGGAGTACTATCAAATTCAAATGGATCCAAACGATATACAAAAAACAGCCTTTTCAACGGATACGGGTCACTACGAATTCCGGCGCATGCCATTTGGGCTAAAAAATGCACCTTCGACCTTTCAGCGCGTTATGAATAACGTATTACGTGGTTTTCAAAATGAAATCTGCCTGGTGTACCTTGTTGATATAATGGCATTTTCCACCTCTCTTCAAGAACACATTGGCCGTTTAAAAGCTGTATTTGAAAGGCTTCGGCAGGCCAACTTTAAAATCGAACTCGACAAAAGCGAATTCCTACATAAATAAGTAGCATATTTAGGCCACACAATTACTAACGAGGGAGTAAAACCGAACCTTTACAGAAAACACAAAAAGAAATTAAAGGATTTTTAGGATTAGCGGGTTATTATAGGCGATTTATCAAAAATTTTGCAAAAATTACTAAACCTTTGACAATATGTCTTAAGAAAAATGCCAAAGTCGAACATACGCCAGCCTTTTTAAATTCATTTAATCACTTAAAAAATCTACTAATAAATGCACCTATTAAAATAAAAATACCCAGATTTCGAAAAGCCCTTCGTACTTACGACGCACGCATCAAACATTGCTCTTGGTGCCGTGTTATCACAAGGTAATCCCCCAAATGACGAACCTATCGCCTACGCATCGCGAACCCTAAATGAAACGGAACAAAGATATAGCACGATTGAAAAGGAATTGTTAGGGACCGTTTGGGCTTGCAAATATTTTAGGGCATATCTTTACGGTCACAAATTTAAAATCTATACAGAGCATCGCCTTTTAGTTTATCTGTGTAACCTTAAAGAACCCAACAGTAAATTGGTATGTTGGAGTTTAAATATAAAAGTATGATTTCGAAATTATACATAAAAAAGGCAAACAAAATGCCAATGCCGACGCGCTGTCATGCATTCAGTTAAACGCATTAGAATCGGAGTCTGTTCTCAATTCTCCGGGAGACATTGATTCTGATATTTCTAAATTTTTAAGCGAAGACTTTGATCTAAACGCACTTTCTTTGGAACTAGTCTCTAATTACCTGCAAACCATAAATAACGGAAAACCGAAAATAAACATAACTTCAAATTTGCAAACTTAACCACCAGATCAAGCACCTCAACCGACCCTACAAGATCCAAATCTATAAAACATAAATTAAAATCAAAACTGTAATACTGTCCACACTACGAACGCCGATCAGAATTATGTTGTAATGACATTGCTTTAAAGTAACACTCGTGGCATATCGGACAAAGCATTTTTGTTTCTCACTTCATTACGACCAGGTCTCCAATGTCTAATGGAGAATCCAGACACCTACAAACCTGTTTCATCCTTATTAGGAATCATCAGGGAGTCATCCCAGATCATGAGTCACCACAACAGTAGGTGTACCGGCACTTGAGCCAGCCAGCCAGACAGCTAGCCTGACAGACAGACAGGGTCAGTCGTCTAGCTTAAGATGTCCGTCATGAGGAGACCGTCATTCAAATTATCGCCACTACACACCCTAATTAGAGGCACGCGCCACTTGTCACAGGTGCAGACACCTGTGTCTTTTGATATATACCGCCAGGTTTTTGTTTATATACCTATTAATAAAAAGTTTATTTTCTTCAGGGCTCAAACTGGCGACATAATGCACAGATGGCCGTCGCACAAGATCGTACGGCCACGGGAACTTGTTCAGAAGCTTTTGAAATGATGTATAAAAACGTTAATGTTAATAATTGTGGTTGATTCTCTCAGTCCACTCCATGAACGCTTCAGGTGTATTTTTTGACCTTGGGTGGTTTGAAAACTCTTTGGTCATGACTTTAAATTATAGGTGGGGTTTGTTAAGGGTTTAGTAAGTATCCTTCGAGCAAAACAATTTTATCCCCACACTCTGTAAAATCTGTAAAATCATACAAATATCTAAGAAGATCCATAAACTAACATATTAAATTTTATACATTTGAGTTAGTAAGTTATACATAGTGTCTGGTAAAGTGTCTGTTAAAAGTACGTAGTGAAAATGCTTCGTCATATGGAATATATTCCGTTATCTCAGCATGAAGAATACAAAGTTAAAAAAGAAAAGATCTTTAATGATTAACTTATAGAAAAGCACATGAAAATATGGGTATATTTGAAGAGGAACCAGAAGAAATAGAGTATACCTAAAAAAGGGCATTGCTATAATTAGGAAAACCTCTATAAAAATGAAATAATGAAAGTGAGATATGCATCACGCAATCCTATTATGTGGTGACCTCGAGGTATGAAGGTAAATATAAGTTGTGTTATCAATGCCTGGATAGATTTTCAAACAAATGCCCTAATAGTACCGCAGAATGTGTGTGTACACACTACGAGGGAGAAATGATGTGCTGTTTTAAAAGGTCTAAAAATGCGTGTGTTATATGTAGGCAAATATTTCAATTCACCAGACCTGAAATCTGTTTGGTGTGAAACGTGGAAACCAAAACAACAATTTTAAATCACACCTTCTTTAAAATTAAAACTAATATAGGTGCTCAAGTATACTTTTGTGAACCTATATAATTAAAAAAGGAGCAATTGCCTCACCCTGTATACACTTATTGCACAACGTAATAAATCCATATCCTAGCATAATCTCACCTCAACAAGTTACCGCATATGGTGCACATTTTAATGCGTTTGTTTTTTTTAAAAGAGAATCCGTTTATTAAAATAACAAATTTTACTCTAAATCCAAAAAATTTACCACCAGCCGAAAAGTTAAGTGAATTTTTGTGTCTCACAACAAAGGGTTGCTCGTTAAAAGACAAAAATCTGTCTATTTAGGGTAACAAAAAGGCTATGAATAGAAGCTTGGGATGGATATCGCAAACCAAACTACATACCTACACTTTGAGTCAATATGCGGCTTTTTTGACCACCGGAATGGGTTCTTTGAGACCCAGACTAACATTTAAAAAATGGTACAAAAGAAATCAAGAAACCAATGAGTTGGGCTTTAATTAACTCAAGAGACATCCTATCGTATTTTTGGTATTTGTTTTGAATTAAAATATATTTCTTAAAGGAATATATATGAAAATATCGAAATAAGAGATTTTACATTTTTTGTAGTTTATGTACTACAAATTTTTTTGAGTTTTTTTTATATAGGTATTATATTCGTTATGACTCAAAAAATTTCCATGCATACAGCCTATTATGCAGCAAAAATCTTAAAACTAAAACAAAAAACCAATGGTGGGATTTACTAAGAGGGTTTAGTCTATTTTAGAACGGTCCTAAGTTTAAGAGAAATTTTTGGTTTTAAGCATCTTTTGTTGGATTTAAGAAGAAGAAAATTTAAAAATTGAAACCCACGCAGTGTTTTAATAGTAAACACTCTCTAAAACAAATTAAAATTGAGGTTATCTTAATACTTGATGTCACACAACGATTTAGATGGGTGATAATAAAATAAGTAATAGATTAATTTTGTATTTATTTAAAAGGTGTTTTTATTTATGAAATGTATTAAAAAACTTAAATGAAAGGTTTTTTTACATTTCTGTCACTGTCGAAATGTCAGTTTAAAAATATTAGCGCTGCGCTCAATCACAAACAGCGAATTCGGATCTTTTATCTCTGCTTTCACCTTGGCTTGCACCAACTTCTACTGATGAAAGCTATAGCTTTAAAATGAGTGGGCTTTAAGTCACGAAAATATATAAATAGATAACCTCAATGTTTTACTTTCAGTTTGTAAATAAATTAATATAGTTGTTTTGGGTTTTTTTGAATGGTATATTTTTCGTGCATAATCAGTGACCTTCACTTATTTTTGTTTTGCCTCGTAGTGCCCTCATAAATATATTTTTAGGCTGAAAATGAGTTGAAAATATGGCGTTTTTCTGGACAAAATTGGAGGTGTTTTATTGATTAATAAACAACTTGGAATATTAAATAAGGTAAATTACTTCTTGTAAAAACGGTTACTTAGGGAAACAAACTTATTACCAATTGCCACAAAACAATTCTTTCTGGGGGCTATAAATTTAAACCACCCCCAGAGGTGGTCCAAAAAATCAACAACTTTACACCTTATGCCATTTTGAAACATGGTATTTTGCAATAATAATATAAAATAATGAATAATTGTGTCTTTTCTGTATTGGTGTTTTTTTAAATTGGGTTTTAAAATTTAGTACCCCCCACAGGTTTAAATATTTAGATCTATAGGGGGTACTATTTTAGATCTTAGTAAATCCCACTGCAAAAGTTTTGCAATTTGAAAAAACAAAGTGGGGTTCCTGTAGTCTAAACATTTTGACTTAATCGGTAATCAAAAGTCAAATATTATAAAACAAACACCTTAAAAATAGGAAGCATTACAATAACCATTATATTTTCAAAATTTAACTAAAACGGATGGAAACAGGAAATGGGAAAAAATGCTATTCATTTCTCAGGAAAGAACGTAGTTCTAATATACTTAAAATGTTTTTTTGATATCGTGAATATTAGGGTTATTCAAGACTTCTACAATGCAACCTGGGTTTACTCATGCTGCGGATCGAAGTCTTCTATATAGGGGACAGACAACATATATGCTGCAGACGCTGCATATTTCATTTTAGCCAATTTTGTAACATATTTTTTTAAATGAAAATTGACAAATATATGTGGAGCACACTCGAAGATGGGCAATTATTCTAATTAAGTTCAGCGGGCAATTATAAATTTTTGTACATTGCACCTTCGGGTGGTAAGTTGAAATTTGTGTAGAATAGTGTATATGTCGAATTTTGCATTATTTGCATATCTTTATTGTATAAATACTGTTTCAGTTGAGAGAAAATTAGAGTTTCGAACTTCCATTGTCTATATTTTTACTTTTTCACAGCGTCTCGAATGCTTATGTACCGGCAATCGACATCAGGTGAATACTGTATTCACCTGATAACTTAAGATTGTACTATTTAGAGACCAGATTCGTGTAGGTCAAGCTCCTCTAGTTAACAATTTGTTGTGAATTAAAAAGTGCTAATTGTCGATTAAGGCATATTTTTGGCAATCGCGAGTTGCCCATAAACAGCAGTTTGATAAAAATAATTTAATGTCAGTTTAAATATAAAGAAAAGTCTCAAACCTAACAATGGATAAAGATGTGGTGCGAGAAAGTCAAACACAGTGCTTAAGAGTGAAGTTGAATCCTAAAAACAGTTCATTTACTTAAACAGATAAACAGTACATCAAAAATTAACAAAATTTTGCACCGCGGAGGCTTCTGGTATCCCCCATAGACCATTCGCGAGGTTTTTTGGATATATAAAATTATGTCAAAACTTAAAGTTTTGCAAAATCCGTGAAATGGTTTCGGGATAATGCTTTAAAGCGCATTTTTTATTCAAATTCACCCTTAAAACACTATTAATATATGTGTTTTAGAAAAGGGTCAATGCCTTCGGCATTAAAAAATTCGACGTGCTTGTAAAATTCTACTTCTGGATCAAAAATTATAACTTGGTCTTTCATCTCAGTTAATGATTAAATTAGGATAAAGAGGTGCAAAAACAAGACGATTTTTAAATCTTTTAATTTTTTTCAACAAGAAACCCGAAGAAGAAGGCTTTGTAACGTTGCCATGTATACAGAAAGTCATGTAGTATATCTGAGAGTGGGGGTATTTTGTTATGTTTGTATGTTTGTATGAACATCTTTTTTTAATCAAAATATGTCTCTCATTTTTTTAAGACCAGCGAGATAAGCTAAACGCGAAACAGCGAGTGCTTAAAAGAAAACAAGACTCTGTCTTTTCTGGTCTCTTAATTAAACTACATTCGAACAGAGTTCGCGAAAAATATAACATAATCAAATAAAAAAATATGTTCGTATTAAGCTACAAGGAAAATTAATCAAATAAATTGTAATTCTAGAACATATCTCTGTTTGAAAGAGCAGATTTGACACTTTTAAACTTTGCAGCTGCATTTCTTAGAGATTGCCCTCCTTAGCTTTAGGTCTGTCTCCATGTCTTGTTTTTGTCGGTTTCTCGTTTTTTGCACTTTGTAGTCTCTCCTTTTTGTACTAAAAACGCGATATTTTTAACAGGAGTAGTTGGCCAACAAAATTTAAAAGATTTTAAAGCCAAATGAACGGTCACATGCGCTGGTTTTTTTATATTTTCGTTTACGTGACTGTATATATATATATATATGTAAAAGTAATTTGTAACAATTTTTGACAATTTAAATACTTTTTGTTTTTGATAGAAGCTTCGCTTTTCTTATTTTTGTACCACTTGACTCTTAAGACAACCTTTAAAAAATAAAGGACGAAAGGTTACCCCCCGAGCGCTAGGAGTTTTTCTTTGTTTTAATTTTAAAATAGCCCAGAAAACTATTATCACTTCGATTAGTGTTGAAGTTATTTTATTGAAATATTTTATTTTACTTTTTGAGGTATTTGGTTATTACCATATACTTTTCTTTGGAGATTATAGAGCTTAAAAAATGAACAGATATTTTTCTATAGAGTTAGAAAAATTGAACAAACCATTGTGTAGTCGGCTAGAAAAAAAATTATTTTATTAGCTTACTATACCAGCTAAACGGTTTCCCAGATTGTAAAAGCATGTTGTAAAATAAAAAAAATCAATCTTTTGTCGATCGATTTTTTGCTCTCGATCGTTTATCGAGCGATTGATCATTTTTGCTATCGATCTTTTTGTCAATAGATTATTTTGGATATCAATCTTTTGTCGATTGCTTATATTTTTGCTATCGATCCATGATTTTTTGTTTGAGATCTTTTATCGATCGATCATTTTGGCTATTGATCTTTTATCGATCACTCATCACCCATGGGAAACCTATTGGTTTTTGACTAAATGGTATTATAAGTATAAAAATACGAAGAAACGCTAGTAATGTTGGTAAAGAACTGCGGTAGAGCAACTTTTTCAATATATTAAAGAATTATACTTTGCATGTATATTCATGAAATTGATATAATTTGAACATCTCATGGATATTTAAAAATGTGTGCCATTTTAGTTATATATTTATGGATATGCACCGAATATAAAAAAATATGCGTATAAGTTATATATATACGCTACATATAGTCAGGATATTACAAAAAGTATATACTTTTATGGATCACAAATACATATCCAGTGGATATAGATATCCATGGATTGCTATGTGGGTTCATTGATGAAACTGAAGCAAAACCTGGTTGGAACGACCAGGACCCGAAAGTTTTATGAAATGAAACTTATCGTAAACAGAGGGTGGTAGGAAACAATTTCCATGTGTTACAGTAAGACCTGCCAATTTTCACCATTTTTATACACAACACATAAGAATTGTGAAAGTTGATAGTTTTTGTTACTTGAAAGACCTTGTACACAAGATGTCACTCTTTAGTAGTTCTTACTTAACCCTTAAATTGTGGGTGTTAAATGGAATTTGAAAAAATGAGATTTGTGGAGATCTAATTACTACCTCCTGCGGTTATTTCAATACCTCTGAGTAACCTTCTTAATTTTGACTCGTTGGTTTACGCTAATGAACCTATCTTTTAGTGCTTGATACTTATTTTCCGATGAAGGTAAAGAAACTATGTCTGATACTAAAGGTAAGAGTGTTTGTTGGTTGTAAATTTCGTTGTATCACTCGTTATTCTAGAAAGCTCAAATGCTGCTTCAACTTGTGCAAACCATAAATTTGGGTTTTCTTTCATTTTAAATGAAGATACACTAGAAATTTGTCTCGATGATGATGCTTCTTCTGTGGTACTCTGAAGCTGTACTTTTTGCATGTCTGTTCGTAGTATTTCCAGCTGTTCTTGTAGTTTGCGTTGATTTTCCAGCAATTTTTCTCGTTCCTCCTTTTCGCTTATTGTGCAGAAAATATTTTGTTATGTGTTTTAACGTCGTTGTCACTAATCTGTGGAGGCTAGTTCTGCTAGCCTGCGTGTTCTTTATGATTTTTTAAATTAAAAATATTAATTTTTATTAAAGACAAATACTGTCGAATTGTCGGAAATTTTTCAAAAATGTTTATTTTTAAAACAAGTGAAGATACCATAAATAAAACAATGTAAAACTAATAAACAAGATTGATAACGTATAACTTAAGTAAAAATTATGACAATATATTAGTTTTTAAACTCTCAAAATAACAATTTGTTCTTGGTTAGGTCTGTGTAAAATTATATCATACTTTTGCGGTGTTTTAATGAAGTCACAGCTAACCCATTGTTAATATTTCTCTGCGACATATAGGTACTGAGACGCCCATTATAAAAATCTGAAAATAGCAACATCAGCGCCAATGGTGAAATGCCGAACTAAATCACACAAATAGTAGGTATACATGGCTCAAGTGACCTCCAGCACAAATTTTGACACATACTTACTACCGCCCTTCTCTATGGATGGCCAAAGTTTCAAGGCAAAACCCTGCCGAAATAAATTGTAATATTTAATGATTTTGTATATACTATATTTTTCATAATTTTGCTAAATATTCATACCAAGAGTTTTTAGATGTGTTAGCTTATCTCAGATTTTTAAATGAAAATGATTTGATTCGAATAGAGAAAACTATTTTAACTATCTAATTAGGTTAATTTGAGTTAAGTTTTGCCAAACTATTGTAAATTATTGATTATTATTTATTTTTATAATAAATACATATATGTTAACCACAGAATGCGTTTTTTTATTATTATTTAAGAAATAAAAATACAATGTTTAAAACTAAGACGTATTACCATTTATTTTTTTTTTAATTTTACATTGCATAAAGCACATATAGAATTTTGTTTATTTTTTTGATATATACAGCTAGGAATTCCTTTGGCCAACAGAGGCGGTTGTGAAAGCTCAATAACATTGGACATGTATGTTCCTATAAAATTGGCTTTTTCCAGTCCCTTAACATACAAAAATTCTGACAAGCATACGATGTGCTGAAAAATGTCTTTAAAGTCTTCAATGTTAGTAAATGCAGAAAAGCAATTTATACAGTGGTGGTGGTGGTTCGTAATGAGCCATTTTTAAACCGTTTTAAGCCGCTAATTCTTTGGAGGTCTTAAATTCTTGATAATAGTAATATCTTAAGGTCTATTTAAAGATGGGTCTCTAAGCCCGATTAACCGGTTTATTTAAAGATGGGTTAGGAAAATTCTGTTTATTACTCTTAAAAGTTTTTGTATATATTTTATGTTTTCCAAACAACTCACATCCTCTCTCTTTTGTTTTATTTGTTGAAGGCTACAAAAAATGCAATGAAATATTGACCATTTACTTACAACGGATTATTTTAATACCTCCATACATTACTACAAAAAAGTAGTAGCTTACTTTGTGTTTTTTTTCATTTTGCAAAAAAACTTTTTGTCTACGCACGTTTATGTTTATTTTTATTATTTTTTATATTTTGTTAATGCCTGCCGTCGATGAGTTGCGCAAGGATATGTGCGCGACGAGACAGACAGTGTGTCGCCAACACAGACCTAAAAACCATAGACCCTGAATCCCATTCATAAATTCTTATTTGTTTTACCCCCAAGCTAGCCTGTGTGCCAAAAAAGGACAGAATTATTTTCAGAACGTTGCTCGGCAACACTGAGGTAAAACATGTGTATGTTTGTAGACGTATGTCCTAGATACATCCATTTGTTTTACATACTCTATCAGTAACGGCGAAAAATTAATAAATATGTCAAAAATGGGTTAATTGCACAAAAGCAGTAATTTTTAGTTTTCACAACTAGCGGTTAAAAGAGCGTGTTTGTTACGAGCGTTGATTTTAATTAACGAGCGCAGCGAGTGATTTAAAAAAAAACGAGTTTTTTTGCATCGGTAACCATGCTTTTGTAATTTACTGACACTTACAAAAATCGTCTTTCGGATGAAGTTATAAAAACCCACCCCCTTTCTTCTTACCCTTTCAGAAACCCGCCACCAATTTAACAGTTGTTAAAAAATTTTTTAAGTGCTAATGGTGAGTAAAAGCGATTAAGGTAGGTGATAATTTTAATAATTATTGTAAAATTTGCTGGTGCAATACCAAAAAAAAATAAAAATTACAAGATAACTTTAATACATGGTTGAGGGCAACAGTTGTTTAATATAGTCTTTTCTATCAACTGAAGGAAAAAGGCAAAACCTGATGTTTAAATTAAACCCCTGATGAAATCTACTAAATCACTTGCATAATTATAACTTTAAAATATGTCATATAAAATATGTTAAGATAAAAGTAAAAATATAATAAAATACCTACTCTTTTTTTAAAACTAATATTCAATTAAAGCTTTGAGAATTAAAATGTTTTACTATACTTAACAATTTCGTTTTACCCATTATTATTTTACATAGGTGAGGTACACAGAACTTGAAACTCTTAGGTCTGTGGTCAGGTACCTGCTTTTCTAAATTTAGGACTAAAATACCAGAAAAAAAAGACAATACAACATAATAATATTTTGATATATTATTTTTGCCTTTGTTAAGAAATTATAGCCTTGAGCACACCTGCACAGAGGGTAAACAGGATGCTGGTCCTAAAAACAAAGCATATTAAAAAAAAAACAGTGTAATTATGCAGTATATGGTTTTCTGCCATTTTTGATTTTTTATGAAAAATTCTTTATGGGAGCACCTACTAGGATCCCTAGGACCCCGAATCCGCCTGCGCCGTTTGGGTTTTTTTTTGTTTTTTTTTTTATTTTTTTCACTAAAACAACCCAATCCAACACAGTCCAACCCAACCTAATCCAACCCAACCCAAAACCATAAAACAAAACACATTACAATTTCCCCCCCGGCACCCTTTTTTCTCTTAAAAAAAGCCGCCGCCGGCGGATTTGGGGTCCTAGGGACTCTAGTAGGTGCCTCTAATACCAATAATTGAAAATAGGTAAAGGACGATACTGACCGGTAATTATCACAAGAAAACTACAGCTGATATTGACATTTACCTTTGAAACGAAATCTCTTGATTTGGGTGTTCCAATCGTTTACACACGATGCAAGTTAATAAAAAACACAAAAACCACACAAAACGTTTCGAAATCAGAAATATTTGGACACGGTCGGTATGCAACGCTGCAAAACATATATAATGAATGCAAACCACCAAAAGACGACAATGTATTGCGACTTGCCAGTTCTTTTTTAGGGATCGTTGGGAATATTAGAAAAAATATGGGCTTTTTATTTTTTATGAGTTTATTTTTTATCTTTTGTTTTGTAATTATAGTTTTTAAATAAATAAACATTGTTTTCATTATATTTTTAAATGTAGCTGCTTATAGTGGTAAGAAAGCACCAAAATTTTCATGAAATTTCAGAACCAACAAGAAAGTAACCTCAATTTGGCAACAAGGCTTCATCCTACTATGCTTTCATCGTTTGGGGAACACGAGCTTATATATACTACATATATGTAATCATTTTCAGATCGCATACTGGCTCAGACCCATTGTATCTTTTTTTCTCCTGCTCTTTGAGAAAAAGATATTGTATAAAGTGCGAGTTAGGATGACTACAAATATTTTTTTGAATTTATATAAAGAGAAAGAGAACGACTAATTCCGGCGATACGTTTTGCGAGATACATTGTTATTGTAGGAGCCAGGGCATTAGCATAGCATTGAGGGTCTAATGGTGTAGGTCTGTGGTGGCCAACAAGATTTCAAGCTAACAGCACGTTGCAATTTTTTGGAGCAAGTGCAAAATTACAGTATTTTTCGACATAAAAAGAGACTTTTTGCACCTATAATTTTGATGCCTTTTTACTTTGTCGCATATTTCGACCATGCGCAGTAACGAGGTAACAACGGAATCTCTTACTAACCGATAAAGTTTGACGTAATAACTGACATGGTTGCCGATAGTAAAACGTTAAGTAGAAAAACAAAAAACTTAAATTGATTTTTTGAATGCAAATATGTTCTGTATTCTTTTTAATTGTAAAGATAAATGCCAATTTTTTTTTAATCATTTTATTTGGCTTGAATTTCGTAAGAGAATTGATTTGCACTGGCAACTCCTTTTCTCTGTTGTGTTTTTGACTTTTTAAAGATTAATAATAATTAAAATTCACCGTAAAAAACACAAGAATAAGATATTTTAAATGAAAAATATTATTGGACAAATTGTTTTGGTAAATATTTATAATAATAAATAGCGTCTAAAGTCGGCCATAGACAAATCAAAGGTGGCATGCAAAAACTAAAAATGTTGTCTTAAAAATAACGTTTGTAACGTTACAACGCGTTATTAAGCGATAAAATCACCTGACGGGGATTTTTTGTAAGAGGTGCAAAATGTCTCTCTTATCTTTACAAAAACATTTCAAAAAACTCTTTATTAAGTGGTAAAGGCAGAACAATAAGAATTCCTATAGGAAGCTCCCTTTTCGAAGAAAGAACCAGCATTCAAGGTGAGTCCCATAAAATTTCATTTCTTTTAATGATCGCGCGTTTGGAGGAAATACAGCCCAAAAATACAATTTTCAATTGACTTGCGTGTTCATTAAATGCTCCTTCGAGCCGGATCTTTCAAAAATAAAATTAAATTTTAAAAATCGCGTGTGAGTTTAAATTTTATTTTTCGGTTTTCGCTAGCCATATTTGAAACGACCGACGACGGACGACGCGGCACGCTCCGGTCGAATGGTCAGTACTTTCGATCGGGGTTCACGCTGACCATTTCCAATTTTTTTTTTGCGGCTCACGCAGTTTGGGCGTTAGGCAAAGCCACCTCACCTGTAATAATCGGTCGTCGATCCCTCGATTAGCGCTGCTCGCACGTGCACTCGTGTACAATGTTCGCGAACTTGTCAAAACAAAAGTGTATTCTGCTCAACTAAGGCATACTTTCATTTTGGATATTTTGAAAATTTATTTAGAATTTCTCTCTGTTTAAACAAGTTCAATTTTTCCTAATTATATTTTGCTATTCTGTTATTTTAAATAAATAAAAAATGGCTACACAAAAAAGTCTTAAGACTCTTCGTCTGGGCTATTGCAATAGTGTAACTTAAACTTACCAGACAGCACCACGTGCGAAAGGCGGCCAAGCACATTATGCGCATTCCTATGCTAGCTACCAGTCTTTAGAAAAAGAATAAGATTATTTTTGTGAGGCGCTTAATGATGTCATTAAAAATATTAATGACGACTTTGAGGCCGAGGACGCGGTAAGAAAAGGCTGCGCTACTTATTACAACGATTCAAAGGCCATATTTCTAGAGCTTCTTCAACCAGATTCTTTAGTTCCCCAAAAGTGTATCAAGACTGACACAAATTCAAGTGCTATTTTGGACAGATTAAAAATCCCTAAATTTTCTCGCAAATTGTCTGATTGGCCAACGTTTTATGATCTGTACAAAAGTCTATTTCATAACAAAACTGACATGTCAGATATTGAGAAATTTCAGCGCCTGCTTACTTACCTGGATGACGAAGCAAGTAATCTTATAAAATCTATTCCTTTATTAGCTGATAATTACGATATAGCAATAAAGGTGTTAACAGATTGTTACCAAAACAAACGCTTGCTTGCCACCAATGCCTTAAATGCAATTTACAATGCTTCACCAAAAAACGAATCTGCAAAAGAACTTCAGATCGCTTTGAATACCTTTTCGGAATCAATTTTATACCTCAAAACTTCAGGCTTTCCTGTTGACCACGGGACGTTTATTTTATTTCACTTGCTTTTACTTAGTTTCAGTGGGGTTGCGTAAAAGTTTTGAGACCAAATTTAGTGAAACGCCGATTCCAACATTTACAAATTTATTGGATTCTATTCAGAATCACTGGAAAGGACTTTAATCTGTTCAGTTTCTTTCAACTCTCAAGTTGAAGTTCCCTGCATCAGGTAACACTTCTTCGGGCAGAAGTAATTCCAATTCCTTTTTACTCAAAATAATTTCCAAACATCCACCACTTCCAATACTAGCAAAGCAACTCAAAATTTAAATGCTTTCTGTGCAAACAGATGCACACGTTAGCAAAATGTCTTTCATTTATTGCACAAACTGTTCAGGATCATCACAACTTTGTAAAAGAAAAAAAATTGTGTTATATTTGTTTATTTCCATATTCCTTGCGAGATTGCATTTCTACTTATCGTTGAAGAGCTGAGTCATGTGGCTTACAGCATCATACACTGCTTCACATGGATCAGTCATCCAATATGTCAAATTTGAACAAATCAGGTGCAAATATTTCTGTTTCATCGGCACACTATTGTGGCCAAAATACAAACTGATGAATACTACAATGAGTATACTGGCCAGCCAAGATAGATTTTTGCTAGCTACCGCAGTGGTAGATATCCAAGATTCTAGGAGAAATTTTCAACCGTGCAGTAATTGATAGCACCAGCGAGGCAAATTACATTTGTAGAAAAACGCTCCAAAGACTTGGAATTTCCAGGTCGAATTTTTCTATTGCTATTTCCGGACTAAACCAAATGTCCTCAAATATTTCCAAGGGAATTGCGAGGTGCACCATCAAACCTCAATACTCCAACTTTTCTAATTTATCTTTAGATGTAATAGTGCTTCCAAAAGTTTGTTCAAATCTACCTTCTTTCGATCTCCAGGTTAAAACTTGGGATCATATTTCAAACTTACAACTTGCAGATCCAAAGTTTTATGAAAGTAGCTCGGTTAAATTATTACTAGGTACCGATATGTTTATTCAAACTCTACTAGGGGGTAAACTTCGGGTAATCCAGGGCAGCCGACTGCCTTGGAGATCATTTTCGGTTATGTTCTGCTAGGAAAAGTAGACACTAGCATTTCAAGAAGTGATATTTCAATTTCGAATTCCTATTTTACAAACTGCAATGAATATAATTTAGATCAGTGTCTAGAGAAATTTTGGCAATTGGAAAATATTTCTTCAAACGTTCACCACACTCCCGCCGAAATTAAGTGTAAGCAGTGTTTTCGTTTCAAGTGACTCCACGGGCTGATTTATTGTAGCGCTGCCCTTTAAGGACGCTAATCTAAATTTGAGTGAGTCATTTAATATGGCGTTTCGCAGATTTACTATGCACGAGACACGATTACAAAAAAATCCAACCTTCTATAAGGATTATTCCGATATTATGCAGGATTACATTGATACAGGGCATATGAGCCTAATTTCTAACGAAACTTTGATTCCAAAAAATTGTTGGTACTTACCCCACCACTGCGTTATAAAAAGTGATGCAGTTACAACAAAGTTGCGCATTGTCTTCGATGGGGCTGCAAAAGGTGGCAATTCTATTTCAATAAATTCTTCGCTGTTGACGGGCCCCAAGTTACAAAAAGATATTAGTTCCTTACTGCTTATTTTTCGATTCTACGCCTTAGTTTTTATTAGCGATATAAAGCAGTGTTTTCGAAAAAGATTGTTGCGTTTAGAAGATAGCCATTTTCAAAGAATACTTTGGCGTTTTGATTCAAATCAACCCTTACAAACTTACACATTAAATGCGTACATTAAATAAACTTGCAAATCAAGAGAGGTCCAATTTTCCTTGTGCAGCACAGATTTTAGATTCGCAAATTTTCGTCGATGATTGCTTTGGAGGTAGCTTATCCCTTGATTCGTGCTTGTCATTGCAACAAGAAATAATTAATTTACTAAAATCTGGCGGGTTTGAGCTACGAAAATGGACCGTTAACTGTCCGGAGGTTCTTACAAATATACCAGAATCGAATCAATCGTCAGATGTCCTTTAGTTTCGATCAAGATGATGCCACTTATATAAAAACGCTTGGATTACAATGGAATCCTGAAAGGGATTCTTTTTTCTATAAGGTTGTTTTAGATAACAAATCTATCACAAAAAGGACAATACTTAGTCAGATTACTCGATTGTTTGATCCACAAGGTTTTTTAAGTCCAGTTATACTTCTTGAAACGTTTGTGGATTTGCAATTTCTTTGGTCTTTCATAAGAAAGTATATTAGAAGCCACATTTAATTCATCCTAACTCCTCAATTTCCAATGTTTTCTTAGCTCAACTCTCTTTTTAACTGTTTTAATCTTTTCCATAAACTTTGGCACAAATACCAGCACATTTGTAAGATTAAGCACAAAGATCATAATTGTAATTTAGGCATACGACCATATTTGTAAAACTTAAGTCTAAAATCCTATTATCAAATGTGGGCACAAATACCACATTTGTAAAACTTAGGTACAATTAAAGACCTATTGTATTTAGATAATTGGACGGTAAATGAAAACTTTGAGCCTAAAAAGCTCGGTGAGAATAATAGAGTAACCCCTATTGATATCATAAATATCAGGATCTCTATAAGAAAACCACTGTTAGGTTTGCTAGCGGGTGAGCTTTTGTTTGGTCTCAATTTGACAGAGAAAGTTAAGACCTTGGTTAAGGCTGATATTTTAGATATTATCAGGGGTTCCTCTGTTATTCTCACTGAGATTTTTAGGCTTAATTTCTCCCAAGGCATTAAATGATGTAGTTTTTTTTTTTAAATATTCGACATTGGAGCTACATCCAAATGTTAAAAATTTAAAAAACAATTTTTTTATATCTACTATTTATTTAGTTCTAAAGGCTACGGAATGGAGATAAGTAGCTAGAGATCTTAAAAATTTAGATATCAATAGGGTAGATCTATATCTACGAAAAATAATAACATGATTTAAAAATACTGGAAACTTCTTGATAAGTGTGCATCTTGTTTCTGAGTCCAAACCCTTAAACAGCAAATCAGTGCACTTACATTTCCAAGGTTTTCAACTATTTAATCGAAAATATTAGAAACAAACATATCGAAGCTTTATTGACGTGTCCCTGTCAGCATCAGCTGTTTACATTTTCTCTGTTTTATTTCTTTTATTATGTGTGAAATAATCATCAAAAAAAGTGAGTAAAATGGCTGATATAAAATTATTTGCACTTTCCCTTGTCCTAACTCCCCAAAATTTTCAAAATAAAGAAAAAGTGTCTTTTTACTTTTATTTGCAAGAAGGTTATTATTAAAATTTTCTATTTCCTCCCCTAGAGAGAATTTTTGATGCGATTCAAGTTATTCACTTATATGTTTGAACCACATACATTTAATTAATTTTCAAACAGACCTATTTTATCAAATCTAGGCAGAAAGACCATTTTTCAGAGTTAATGCTTTTAATTTAAGCTAAAAGAAAAATAGAATAGGTTCTAATCTGCAGGACCTTCGACCAATGAAGTATTTTAATACGTCAATGCCGCTGAACCATACAAGCTACACTGAGAAAAATGGTGGGCTATGAGAACTCAAATATGTGTTCTCCTAGACCCAGCCGTGTTACCAATAGATGACAGTCCAGACCTCTGGGATTTGAAAACCAAGTTCAAGGGATTGCAGGGAAACACGATTCGTGTGTTGTGGTAGCCCAAAATATGCATAAACGCTGAATGTATTTTTTTGGCCATTTGGGCTGCCACAACTCAGCATCTAGGTTGTGATTACTCATGATCTGGTCTAAGAGAACTCAACTTTGGGCTATCAGAACTCAGCACCTGGGTTGTGGTAACGCATGATCTGGGCTGGAAGAACCCTGCCTTTGGGCTACCAGAATTCAGCACCTGGGTTGTGGTAACTCATGACCTGGGCTGGAAAAACCCTGCCTTTGGGCTACCAGAACTCAGCATTTGGGTTGTGGTAACTCATGGTCTGGGCTGGGAGAACCCTACCTTTGGGCTACCAGAACTCAGCTTCTGAGTTGTAGTATAGTCAGTCGCGGTAACTTTGAATCATTATGGGTAACTTTGAGCCACTTGGAAAAACCAGTTTATACACATGAAAACTTCAACATTTAATTTTCAAAGTTGCTCAAACTTACCCACTGTGGTTTAAAGTTACCCCAAATGACTGTACTAGTATTTTGAAAAAAAATAAAACTTATTTTTATTTTTATAAGAAACTGCAAAGAAAAAAATCTTAATTTTTAAAAAAAAGAAGATTTTGTCATTTAAAAATAAAACAAAATGCAACGAAGCCTTGACTCTCAAGTCTCCCCGGCTGACTGTATACAAAATATAATGAATAAATAGCTAACTATACAGCGCTATCCATTATAAACAAGTATAGAATTTTTGACTCTTAATCTAAGATTAAAAGGGCATTCATAAGAAATCATAACTTTTTCTGACATATTTGATATTAGAATACTTAGGCTTTGTATATGTATTTTGTTGCTTTAAATGAAACACTCTGTATTTTGGGTAATTTTTATAGCTAAGCAGGCTTTACCTTTACCAATAATGCTGAATAACTCAAAAACTAAACAAAATTTTTTAAATTTCTCTTAAATTCAAAAAAAGCACACAATGAACAAGGTCTTACATTGAAAATAACAAAATATATTTATGCAATTTGTAAATTTTAAATGTCAAATTTCAGATAACACCATAAGGTTTATTATGGATAACCCCTCACATAAAAAAAAAACTTTAAAAATTTTTAAAATATCGCGTTTGAAAATATAAAAAAATTAAATATTTTAATATAAATATGGTGTGTTAAAAACAAAATCTAAAGGCTAAACTATAACGCTAAAGCCGCCCTAAGTCTAGTTTGATCAGAAAAATGACAGATATATATATATAGGTGTAAATTAGGTTTAGGAAAGAGTTAGCGGTGTTAGCAAATCTCAGCCTAAGTATTTAAAATACAAAACAGACCCTATACATTTCGCACTTCAAACTTTCATATTATTTAGAAATAAAACACGTTAATATTTTTCACTCGTGAACCTGCCGCTGCACCGGTCAGTATACCTGCACATATGACCTACACTAACTACATCACAACTGGAAATTAAGCTAGCAACTGCCAGCCAAAGCAACCCAAATGTGCAAAACTCGACATTCGGTAAGTACCGCCTATAAATCGGATTCACATGTGTAAATCCCTGGGTTTTACTAGACGACGGAAAAAATAAACCATGAGTTAGAACAATTCAGGCCTTGAGTTATCGTAGCCCAGACCTAGAATTACTACAGACCCAAAAAGTTAATACATGAAACTGGGCTGGGGAAATCCCATGCCTGAATTTTGGTGCCCACGACTTGCTGAGTTCTCCCAGCTAAATTCAAATGGTTTGGAACACCTCTCTCCGTGCGTTACTATAGCACACGGTGTGAGTTCTGGTAGCCCCAAATTTTCAACCCACAGTCGTGGGTTGGCCCCGTTTTCTCAGTGTACATACACTTTCTTTCCCAATTTTTTAAATTTTCTTCTCCAGAAGTCTGCCTCATCTTCTGAAGACGATGAAGCACTTTTAACATGCATGTTAGGTTTTCTGGAGATCATTTGTAATTTTTACCTTTTTTAAATTTTAACTAACTACTCCGAAAACACGAGTTAGAAGAAGTGAGGTTATAACCACAGCCTTTTGTGCGTGAGGGCAGACAGGTCAGATTTTTTTGAGGGGCTTTGAACTACTTGGAATAACGTGAAGTTAGAAGTACTACAGTTGACCAAATAATTACTCACTATCGACGGAAACAAGTATAATCCAAAATCTTTCATGCACTGTCCCTGTCAAATATGGAGGATCTGTCTACCTGCATGGTATCTAAACTTTAAACCACTGCTCCACTGGTTTGGCGTCAAGATGTCGCAATACCCTTACGTGCTCCAGGGTTTTGTGCGGAGGGGGTCGTGATGGTTAGCAGTTGGTTTTAATAAGAGTAGGTGCTCCTTGATATATTTTATTGAAACGCTTACCACTCCGATAGCGAACTACAATTTTTGTGTGCGTTGTTAAGCCTCTTGAGCTAATAAGAAATAAATAAAAACACACATTAAACAAGGCACTTACCCTGTAAGAGGCGTTTTACATATATATATATATATATATATATATATATGTATGTAAAAAACCTCTTACAGGGTAAGTGCATTGTTTAATGTGTGTTTTTTTTTGACGCCAAACCAGTGGAGCAGTGGTTTAAAGTTTAGATACCATGCAGGTAGACAGATCCCCTATTTATGCCAATGGGGGTTACCGCACCAGACTGCGTGAAAGAAGGGAACAAGAAATACAACCCGCTAGTAGCAGCGAAGGAAATGATGGAAATGATAACCAGAGGCAGGACCAACCATTGGTATCGGGTAGGACCCAGTATTTTCGAGGTAGGAGATCTTTACTTGATTTTAATGTTCCTGATCAAAGGGTAGGTAGCATGCCGCTACCCCCAAATACCGCAGAAAAGATGTCGGCAACTCCTATTCGGCCAACAACAAGGCTGTCAAGGCAAAGGGTTGCTGGTGAACCATTGCCAGATTCTTATACAAATAGGCAGGCGACATTAGAAGGAGAGAGAAACAGTCAAGAATACACAGTGTTTCGAAACAGAAACTTAGATTTAGGTAGTGTTTGTTTAAATGTTCCATCAACTAGTTCTAGGCCATTTGAACCCCCTAGCTTAATAGAGTTACAACAAGGTAGTGACCCTGTTTTAGGTTTAAATAACCCGCCAACAGAACATTGGGAGGCATCCAATTAAAATTTAGAACCAAATGGGCCTAGGGTTAGTTTATTTTCACATACAAATGTGGGGCAATTAGCAAACCTTAACGTAGGAAATAATGTGATGACTTCTCAACCGTCCTACACAAGTATTGGTGGTAATCAAATTACTGATGATATAGTGCCATTAGTTACCCAAGTTGTTGCCACAATGCAAAATATAAATTTATTGCAAAATAAACCAAGCGAACCGTCGTTAAATATTACAGAATTAAGTAAACGTTTTCAATGTTTGATGATTACTCAAATTTACACCCTATATATATTTTTTACAACAATTCGATTGGTTATTCAAAATCAATTAAAAGGAAAACCAAATGATTGGGGGCGAGCATTTTTGGATTCTTTCACGTTATTAAGTATGTTGAAGAGAGCGTTTTTAGAACAATATTGGTTGGAGGCAAGACAGCTAGAAACAATGGTTAAACTTAGGTTAGCCAAATACATATCTGGCAGTATTGTTAATAATTTTATATCGATGGTAGCAAATCATTGCAAGGCAATATCACCCAAATATTTCATATACCTTGGTAGGTTGCCAAAGTTTATCTGATCGTTAAGGACAAGCAGAATATTATATTGCTGAGACACCCAGTAACGTGAATGTGCGTCCTTTGATCGCCTCTCCACACGGGGAATCCAATGCGCCTGGAAATTAAAATAATCTCAACCGAGGTACTTTTTTAGCGCAAAAAATTATGATCAAAAACGTCGCGATGTAAATTACAGGCCTCAACAAAAAAAACATCTCTAGTATGGAAGGTCCATCTGAAACAATAATTTTTGAAGAAGAGCTGGGAAACGAGGAGGTCCCTCCACTGAATTAGGTCATTTAGTGGATGCACCACAAAGTAGGACCCTTCTGGTAGAAAATAATCCACGCAAAGATCTAACGTCTGACTGCAATTTTAATCACAAAAGCCTAGATTTTCGGTGCCCAGTGATAGCCACTAAAATCGGATCATTTAACTTTCCGGCGCTGCTCGATACCGAAAGCGAGATTTGTGCATATAGTGAAGAAGTTTGGTCTCATATCGCGGGGTTGCATGCCTATATTCCTTTTTTCCCCTGCACGGGAATAAAAGTGACAGATAGCAATGAGCTAGAAGCACTGGGGTTAGTATGGGTCCTGGAACATTTTCGTATTCTTTTTATATATGGTTTATTCAGTGCAAAAATGTATAAATATATATAAGATCTTAATTTCAGTATTCGTATATTTGTCTGTGGCCATTTATCCATCAATGCAATACTCAACTTTTCAAAAAAAAAAGCTTAAAAATTTTACGTATAGGAATACAAATACACCACAAAATAAACTTATCTAAAACTTAAAATTCAGTAAACGTTTAATCATAATTATTGATTAATAAAAAAAACCCTATAAAGATAAAATTAACAATGACGATTAAGAGTAAAATAGAAGGCAACAAACAAAACTTTCGTTAATTATTTTTTATATCAATTAATGAATGTATTTGATTTCTTGGAGTATTGTTAATCCAATTCTCAAATTCTCAACTGCAAGTTTAAAATGCTTTAGCGTTTCCTTTTGTTTTATGTCGAGGGGCAAGTAATTATAAACTCTGGGCCCGATAAAAGTGTGGCACTTTTGACCAATGGTTTTTCGCTTTCTCGGAACCCTTATTTGATTTTGTCGTCTCGTATTATGAACCAATAAATGTTTGTCCTCTTTCTTAAATGTTGTAATAGCTAACTGCTTAAAAAATAGTTGTCTAATATCTAATATTTTATTTTCCTTGTACAGAAGATCTGACGAATACGTCCTAGGTTTGTTGAATATATTTTTAAGTAACCATTTTTGGGATACTTCAAGTTTGCTATGATGCCATAAGTAATATGTGGAAGTACTAAAGTTTTGTACAGCATAATAAACTTGTCAATTGGTAATATATTTTTATAAAATTTGAACTTATAAAGTAGGTTTAATACTTTTTTATTAACGAAATTTACGTGAGTTTTCCATTTTAGAGTATTGTCAAAAATTATCCCGAGATATTTTAGCTGTCTAATAGACTTAATTTGAAATTCGTTTAATATTGAAAGTTCCTCATACGTTGGTAAGTATTTTTCGTAGGAAGTGAATGGCATAAAATGTGTTTTTGTCCAGTTAATGGTTAATTTCTTTGTGGAAAAAAAAATCTGCAAATTTTCTAAAATCTTTCTCATTTTTTAGTTTCAGTTCATCTCAGTTATCTCCCGTATACAATCAAACCTGATCATCAGCAAAACTGGCTACATCTCCATATGTATCTATTTCAAACATCTCATTAACATATATTGTAAAGAGAAGAGGTCCCAACACAGTTCCCTGGGGGACGCCATACGTAACACCTTGAAATCTGCTTACCACTGAGTTAATCTCCACGCACTGTTTCCTATCTGAAAAATAGTTCTTCATTGTATTAAATTCTTTATTTTTAAACCCAAGACGGTGTCCAAAGCTTTGGCAAGGTCGACGAAGATGCACATAGCTGGTTTTTTGTTGTCAATCGCTTCATAAATTTTGTCACTTAAGTAAGCGAGTGCATCTTGCGTCTATTTGCCCTCCTAAAAACCGAACTGTTTTTCACTGATTAGTTTATTTTTTGCAAGATGGGAAACAATCCGTTTTTTAAGAATTTTTTCTAAAATTTTTGACAAGCTTGAGAGCACTGAGATGGGTTGGGTTGGGTTGGGTTGGGTCTGTAGTTATTAACGTTTTCTTTTTCTCCAGATTTATATATGGGTATAATTTTTGCTATTTTAAGCGCTTTAGGAAAGATGCCGTTGTTAACAGATAAGTTAAAAATGTAGGTAAGTGGAATTGAGAGTTCAGATGAATACTTTTTTAAAAATTCTGACTGAAGACTATTCCAGGGGCTTTATTAGTTTTTAATTCTTTAATTATTTTTATTACCTCATTGGTGTTAGTTGGTTCAAACTTTATTTCATCTCGGAGGACTTTTTTAACATATTGTTTCTTGGGCTGCTTAATTTTTGAGGCAAGGCAAGAGTTGCTCCTATTTGTGAAAAATAGTTATTAAAGTGGTTTACTATTTGTTTTTTGTCTGTGCTCTGTCCGTTATCTGTATTCTTTTTTTTATATTGGTATTATTAGTTTTGTTTTCCACTTTATTTAATGTTAACCACAGATTTTTGGAGCAGTTTTTATTCTTGTTAATTTGGTTTTTAAAGTAATTAATTTTTGTTTTTTTTTTAATAATTGGTTTAGGGTATTTCTATAGTTTTTCTAGTTCTCAAAAGCTTGGATGTTTTCTGGGTTATTTTTATATTGTTTGTAGATGGCATGTTTTTTGTTGACTGACGTTAAAAGAGCGTTAGTTATCCAGGGAGTGCGTTTATGCTGTGAGTGATTTGTTTTAACTATTGTTTTGCAGTTATCAATTTTTTTGTTTAAAATACTATAGAAAATATCAAGGCTTTTATTTACACATTTACAGTTATAAAGTTGACTCCAAGATAAGTTTTCTAATATTGTTTTAAGCCTATTATGATCGAAGTAGATTTTAGTACGTAACTGGTTACTTTGTAAGAAATTCTCGATATCTGGTGACAGAAACATTTGTAATAATACGGGATAGTGATCTGTAATGGGCGTTTGCAAAACAAATGGTCTAAAGTTAAAATTACTGTCCTTATATTTGACAAAGATGTGGTCTAGGCAAGATGCAGACTCCTCTTTTGTAACTGAGTTTATGGTAGATTTAAATCCGTTGACAGAAAGAATATTTAAGTATTCGCTGACCTGCTCATCCTTCTCATCCAAAATGTCAAAATTTAAGTCCCCCACCAAGATGTCGATATCTGAGTGACCACTTTTTTCTAGTAAAAATTCATGAAGATATTTATTAAATTCATCTTTATTTAGTGAAGGTGATCTATAGATGGAAAATATTTGTATTTTTTATTATAGTGTATTATTTTGGTTTCTATAACTTTGATGATACCTAAATTTAAAATAGTACTATTATGATTAAATGTTTGCTTTACGTAAATGACCACACCGTCACATTGGTTTTTTGTCCCTCATTGTAAAAAATATCGTACCCGAGAATATTAAACATTTCAAGCGCATGAATCTGACGGGTTTCTGTCACCACAATGCAGTCGAATTTGCATTTGCTAATAGCAGCTAACAAAACTTGCAGTTGAGATAAATTTTTATGCAGCCCTCTAATATTACTATGAAATATTGAAAAGTTATTTAATAAGTTCTTGCTTAATAAGTTGTTACAGTCCAAAAGGTTTTCAACACATTTCGTTTCAAATGAATCTATCTTAAATTCTTGAATATAAGCCTCCATTTTCATAAATCACATAAATAAAATTAAAGTAAAAGATAAAATATTAAGAAAATATAAAATATAATAAAAGATAAATTAGTGTTTGTTTAAAATAAAATAATTAAGGAAAGAAGGTGTATATTTTTTCCCCAAATTCTGTAAATAATAATTTAAATAAAATAAGATAAAACAGATATACTAATAGTAGCTATAGAAATACTACTTTCTTTTTGTTTTCCATTTTATTAAAAATAATATATTAAAAAAAAAGTAAAAGACAATAACCAAAAAAGAAGACTTCCAACTAAACAGTCTTGCTTACTTTTATAAATTTCTCCTTGGCCTGCTGGGTTTTGCTGGAGACTTGGGGGATCATGATCTACCTGTAACCTTTGTTTTTGATTTTTCTTCCTTTGAAGATTTTCTGGTATTGCTGGTAGCGTGCGTATTTGATGGTTGTATGTTACCCGTTTTTTTTTTAATGTTTTCTACCGCGGGATGAGGCAATACTGTATCAACAAAAACGTCGTTAAGTTGATCAGTCTCGGTAGCTAAATAATCAAATTCTTTTTGTCTGGATACAGTTGGTATGGTTGGAGCGCCATTGGACTTGACTTCCTCTTGCTCTGTTAATTCTACTGCTGGATCTTCTGTATTTGGAGTGTCCTCTAGCGCCTCCACACTAAATTTTTTACCATTAACTAGAAGGTAGTTGCCTCGTATTTGTGCTTTATGCCCCTTTTGCTGTGTCAATTTTTTGTGTTTTACAAGTATCCTTCTAATATCCCGCTTCTCTTCTGTTAAATCCTCAGATATGCTTACTTGTGAGTTTTTTAACTTTTTACACTCCTTTAGAACATGCGTTTTTGTTAAGAAGGACAAAAATTGGACGCGGGTGTTCACCCTTACTCATGAGATAAATATTATTGCACAATGTTGTTGTGAGGTTTAGACCTAAGAGGGAGTTAAGAGATTTAAGAACGTACTCTGATATGTTCACACCACCAGGGTACTAAAACAAAATTATGATTGTTTTCCACAAACCAAAACTACACTTTTGTGCACTCGACGCGCGTTTCGCTAACAACGTTAGCATCATCAGGAGACGATAAACAATGAACTTAATTAATCTACGCCCTATCTTATATACAATCCTTTAGTGGGCGGAAATAAGACTAATAATTTGTGATTGATCACGATTTTTAATCCTATCTCCCCTCAACCAAAGAATAAAGTGTACTTAACGGGATGGGTCCTCTATCTTTATTTAAACTATTTCTGGATTTAATGATTTCCATACTTTCATATGCATTCAAAAGTCTTTTGTTTGGTACACTTTTTAGAAGTTTTAGGTTATCTAATGTGAATTTATGATTGTTTTCAAAAGCATGCTCGACCACACTTGACTTTTCTGTTCTTCCGTATTTTAAGTGTGCTAAGTGTTCTGTAAAACGTGTTTGAATAGAGCGTCTCGTTTGGCCAACATATTTTTTGTCACAATCCATGCAACTAATTTCGTAAATTCCACTTTTTTATAGAACTGTAGTTTTATCCTTGGGATTTCCTAGTAAGCTTCTTATTGTGTTACCGGATTGATATACTAATTTAAGATCGGTGTTATTAAATACTTTTTGTAATCCTTTCGTATAATTAGAATTATAAGGAATTTATACAAATTTTGAGTCACAGGTATCTTTTTGTCTGAAAAAGGTAGAATTCCGAAAGGTCTTTTGTAAAGAATGTCTATTTATCAGCTTATTTATTAAGTCTTCGTCGTAACCATTTTCGCCAGCTATATTCTTAATCCTATTCTTTTCTGCTTCAAATCTTTCTTTGACATTTGAGTGATTATGTGACATTTTGCACGAAAGCGTCTTTTTCGGTATGTTTTGGTTGGGTTTTTTTTATTATTTTTTGGTTTTTTATCCAATAGAAACACAAAAAATGAGTCAACAGGAGGAGAATGAAAATATGTAAGTATTGTTTATAATTTTATGGTTACCATTTTTGTATTGTTTTACTTTGAGAGCTTTTCTGGCTGCAGTCTAGAGTTGCTGCACCGTAAAAAGTAAGCCGTAAGACGTAAGGAGTAAGAAATAAAAAAACATTAATTTTTGCCTAAACTGAAGGCACAATTAAAAATACAAGCGACTAAATACAAATTACAGTGATCTCTAACCTCACTTTTTTGCACCAATTTATATTTATTTATATTAGTATTTTGTATATGTCACTAGTAGCCTGCATTTAGTATTTTTATTTTAATTTAAAGCATTGATTTAACGGCTTTGAAAGTCTGTCGCTAGTATTTAGTAGCTTGTATTTTCAATTGTGTCTTCAGCCTTACTTCTGTGAACTATGAACATCAACATTGCATATACGGTTTTCTGCTATTTTTGATTTTTCATGAAAAATTCTTTAGGAGGGCACCTACTAGGGTCCCTAGGACTTATTTTTTATTTTTTTTTTATTTTTTTTTTCACTAAAACAACCCAATCGAACACAGTCCAATTCAACCTATTCCAACCCAACCCAAAACAATCAAAAACACACATGACAACCCCCCCCCCGGCACCCTTTTTTCTCTTAAAAAAACCGTATACTGCATAATTACCTTCATTTTGCTTGTATCATACGGATTACTTTTTACGCTGCAGCATCTCTGACTGCAGCCTAACCTAAAAACTCAGTCAAGGTAAAGTTTATTTAATCTAACAAATACAGTTTATTGAATTAAAATACAGTTCTTTGGAGGTAAATTTTTGTTTTACTAACTCTACACCTAGAGGCCCTGTATGCGATTTTTGACAGTTATTGTTTTACCAACAACAACTGTCAAATGTATCTCTATCTACACCCAACCAAACAAAGTACCATTGTTTTGTTACTATTGTATTATGGTTTTTTTTTACAGTATCAAACAAAAAAATCTCGCAAGAAAGTCATAAGGAGAATGATAAGATTTTTCATTACTAAAAGAGTCTCCAGTAAAAATACAAGTTGTGTTTATTTTGTAGTAGAAATGATCGTAAAACTAGTGACATAATTATTTTTTTTAGATCACTTTAAATAACTGATAATTTTAAATCTAAAAATTAAAGGTGGTTAGTATATTTAGTCTTTATAACCTTAGATTATATTATAATCATCTGTTTATCCTTTTTAAATCTATCGTACACTTGTTTTTGAAGGTCAAGTTAGTTAAAGTTAACTTATATATGCATGCATATTTTGCCATGGCTTGTATTACCCAAAAGTGAGCCTAAAAGGTTTCATGAAGCTCCAACATTGATGTCAAAATAGTTAACCCTTGATTTAATTCTTGAAATTAAAAATCTTGGCTATACAAAATGATATCAAAAATCAATAAACCTACCTGCCAGTCTTAAAATCATTCCTACTACTAAATAAAAACATAACTTTACCCCCTTTAAACAGTGTGCATCTATTGAACCAGTTGCAATCTTAGCAGCATTGTTTGTAAAAGAGAATTTCTTCATATTTTTTTAGTGTTGGGAGAAAATCTTAGGAAATATTAATTTATTATGGTTTCCCATTATTTTTTTATATTTTTGAAAACACCGTAGGCGTGGGTAAAAATATGCCTAACTCTTGTGGAAAATGCCTGTTTTGCACTTGTTAGGTAAATCACAATTAAAATTTTGTACTGTATGGCAAAAGGCCTTAAAAAGGTATTTTTGGTTGCTTGTCAAATTTAGATAACCGTGGGACTATGTATTGTTTTTTTACAGCATCAAACAATTAACTGGAAATGGTTCATCTCCCCACAGAAAAACACAATAGCTTGAAAACTCCTTAGGATTTGCTAGTTTTACTATTAATCGAAGGTAAATACTTTTTGTTACTAGGAAAGTGTAAAAAAACTCGCAAATAAACCAAATAATTTTTTATTTATTTATTTACCTATTAGAATCAACGGACAAAAATCAAAGAACCCTGTTAATTTCTTATGAAGCCTTGGCACCCATTAAAATATTTTAAATTATATTATAGGTAGGGTCAGACATTTTTTTTTTATCATTTCTAACCCCCCTCCCCCCCAATGGGTTCAGAGTGAGCCAGAAAATAAGTTTAAAGTATAAAAATTGACTATTTCGTACCTCACTCAATCCTTGTTTTTACGAATACCATGAAATCGAGAATAATTTTCAGGTGTTGTTTGGTAAAG
Organism: Oxystoma pomonae; assembly: GCA_963921995.1. Lineage (NCBI taxonomy): Eukaryota > Metazoa > Arthropoda > Insecta > Coleoptera > Brentidae > Oxystoma > Oxystoma pomonae. Next base: position 75,230,308 of record OY998167.1, on the reverse strand, counting down.
CACAATTAACTAACATTTTTTGTATTTAGACCTCTGCATTTTTACACGGAAGCTTAAAAAATTGTTCAAAAATGGAAAAAATGTTTTATTTTTGCGAAATATTTATAATGGCTATACTGATCGACATACAAAAATATGAACTTTTCTTTTACCCACTACCCTTACCTACTTAGGTAGTTATATGATGTAAACTTAACGTTTACTTTATAGTCATCTTTTCAAAAAACGTTAGTAAGCGGGGACTATACTGGGTATAGTCAATGTCTTTCCTGTCATAGCACAAAACAATTTCGACGAATGTTCATTATTACTATTAATTAAATTTTACCATCCAACTTAAAATATATTTCAGTCCCCCCCCTCTTACTAACGTTTTCTGAAAAGATGACCATGCAGTAAATGTAAAGATTTTATCTTTTTTAACTACCTACTTATTATCCAAACTGTAAAATAAAAGATCATATGATGTAAAATCCTTTTTTTTTGCATTTTTTCAGGTATACCTTGTTCACGATTGAGCAGTAGAGTCTTGAGTTCTGGAAAACTACAATGGACTTTTCTAGTGTCTTTGTCAAATGACTTTTTTCTACAACAATGCTGCCTGGCAAATGTAATAATTTTAAAGAATTACATAAAATTGTGTTCCTTATTATTGCAAATTGGACAGCTGCGTTAAACCTGGTTTGAATTTAATTATAGTTTAGAATGTGCTTCCATAATAAACTAAAAACATGAAGGTATCACATTCTAAACATCAATTAAATTTAAGCCAGGTTTAACATTGCGGTACAATATGCCATCGCCAGTGAGGGGTGGTAAAATCTGGGGTAATTATGCAGTATATGGTTTTCTGCCATTTTTGATTTTTTATGACAAATTCTTTATGGGGGCACCTACTAGGGTCCCTAGGATCCCAAATCCGCCGGCGCTAGTTGTTTTTTTTTTCTATTGTTTTTTTTAATTTTTTTTTTACTAAAACAACCGAATCTAACACAGCCCAATCCATCTGACCCAAATCAAACCAAAACAACCAAAAAAACACATTACAAACCCCCCATCGGAACCCTTTTTTCATTAAAAAAAAAACCGGCGCCGGCGGATTTGGGGTCCTAGGGCCCCTAGAATTTTTCATAAAAAAACAAAAATGGCAGACAACCGTATAATGCATAATTACCAAATCTGGATAGCCGAAAGCGGTAATCCCCTGCGGCTGATGTTCAGAATGAAGGCGGCACGACGTCAATTAAGTTAGGGAGACCATCATAGAGGGTCACAAAAATATCAATGCCATAATTTGTAGCTAATTTGTTGCTAATTTGTTACCAAAGAATAAAATTTCTAGCTACAGCCATTAGCAAGAACAACCCCATAGTTGTCGTTTGGATAACACTAATAACAATAACAATACATCTGCACTCAAAAATAAAAATGGCAAAAAATAACATAGATTTTTTTTAATTTCCAAAAGAGTTATTAACGAAACTTATTCCTGTTTTATGGGTGACTAAAATAAAGGACCACAAAAATACTTTAATGCTTAATTTGTAGCTAATTTGTTGCTAATTTGTTACCGACGAATAAAATTTGTAGCGGCAGCCGTTATCGAGAAAACTGAGACCCCTCTAACTTAACCATTAAGCTAGGGGGACCACCCTATAGCTGCCGTTTGGATAACAGTAGGACAATAAGTCATACACCATAATTTGTAGCTCGAAGGTTACATCTGCACTCAAAAATAAAAATGGCAAAAAATAATATAGATTCGTTTTTATTTTTAAAAAAAAACTCATTTACGTATCTTAATCCCGTTTTATAAGTTTAAATGATACATTAAAACATCAGCATGTTGCAAAAACATTATTTGAATTTGTTACCGCTAATTTAAAAGTATAAAAATCATTATATTTATAAGATCAAAAAATATTTTTTTTACGGAAAATTAAATTGAGGAGACCACCCTATAAATCAAGTCTGTTCAACAGAGACAGATTAATGAAACTTTATAATTTTATTATATTACTATGAAAAAAATGTTTCTTGCTAAACTTTTTGAAATAAGCTATGTTAATATTTACTTGTTTGGCAAGAAAATAATTTCTAGCAGCTGTCGTTACCAGGATATGGTGCCCCACGCTCGTCCGTTCACAAGATATTATAAAAATAAATTGAAAGTGAACTTTATTTAATTTCAATTCTTCCAAATTCTGCTGAATTTTATTACGTTAGGAGCTGCCAAGTGCGTGCGATGCCCGTATGCTCAGAGTTTGAGAGCGGTGGGGGGGTTCAAAATAAAGTTATATTACACATAATAAAGGAGCACACAAAAAAAATAACGGCGCCAGGAAGTAGCAGACCTTCTCCAATCTCCTTAGGTAATAAGAGGAACTCCGCTCTAAATAAAACCAGCTTTGGAATAAATAAATGCACGAGATGGAATGAATAATTCACTTACCTCTTAGGCAACAATATAACCAATCACAGTCAACTTTGATTACTTTTTGTAATTAACTACAAGTTGTTGGTAGTAGTATTATACTCTCAGTTACAAAATGGCAAAATTAAATAATTACTTGTTAATAAAGATTCATTTTTAAAGTAATCGAGTTATTTTCTTTCTCTTTTTAACTAACTTTAAAAAAAAGTCAATATTTAACAATAGGCCGAATTTTATTTTTTAGAAAACCTTTAAATTTTTACACAAAAGTACAACACACCTTCGGTGAAGTTTGTTAATTAAATTCATCGGTCATGGATTTCTATAAGTTTAGTAAACTTAAAATTCCAAGGTTGTAAAAAAAATTATATGAAAAAAAAACTACCGTACGCATCACCGCATAGTGATCACTAAATGGCTTACAGACGAACGCAGGGCGCATTAATACTTAATAAAGTTTAGACTCTATAAGTAAAAAAAAAATAATACTCAAAAAAAAATTGATATTTTTTTTTACGCAATAAATGTACCCACTTAAAGTGAGGATAAATAAAAAAATCAAAAACTATAATTTCCAAATCGTTTAGATCATACCAAAAGCTCCTTAGTGTCGTGATGTCGTCATCATTTCAAATTTTCTGTGATGGTCTATTTATTAGCCAATTAGATAAGACAATAGGTGTTTTGTACAAAGCCTCCTTTGTAAGTCTGTATAGGAAGTAAACCAATAAGTCCAGCTCCGATGAGTTTCCAATTGAGAAGAGAGTGGTAAAATTGATGGAAAAACCACTAGGTGGAAGAACCCTACACAATTCAGCTAATGTAGGCAACAACCGAAACTAGAACTAATGCATTCTTATTATTTTTAATTTATTTCTTTTTTTTATTGGAATTTAAAATATTAATTTATTTTTAACGTTAGTTTAATTACACTTATAATAATTAATAGCCCAAAAAAAATAATAGCAAATTTACAACAAATTGTAACAATAATTTTAAGTCGGTATGTTACTGCAAAATGGCTGACTAGACCACGTAATCTACTTTACTTTGTAGTTTTCACTATTTTGGCAAAGGAAAAAAAAACCTATGAAAACTAAAATTACCTACAAAATAAAATACGCACTAAAACTAAACAAGATAAGAAAAGAAAAAGATATTTAATTACCTCGTTTGATGTTCAGAGGGTCAAGAGCTGAGTCTCTCACGTCAGCTAACATGCAGTTTTGTGTTCCAAAAATCCTTCTCCCGAAGATATGCAATTCGCCAATAAATTACAAAAATAAATACAGCAAAGTATAAATCACAATAAGCTCTTTGCAACTTTGAGTGAAATTTAAATGGATCCACTAAGATGACCAAGAAAATGGTCGATATTAAATCTCACTTTCTATAAGTGGAACAACTGCGTAAAAGTGACCCTTGAAGCAGAAGAGGCGCTTCAAACTCCTAAAACGGAAATTAGTAGCGACATCAACGGGAGTTTTAGAAACTAAAATCGAGTTCGTTTGACTCAAATAATTGGGCAGGATGATCTCCAAAAACTATTTACACACTTATGTACATTTACTAAATGCAGGGGAACAAGGAAGATATTATAACTATCCTTAAAAATGAAGTAAATAAGAACCTATTCAAAAAAAATACATCATAAATCCTAATTACAGAGTGATTCCAAAAAAGTATAAAAAATTATTATATAAAATTAAATAAAAAAAGGACTTTTATACTAAATGAACTGGCAACATCGTATTTAGGACCTCAAAAAAAGAAATGGCAAAAATAACATACTGCGATTTATTTTATTCTAATATTTATTGTGCTCGTGAATTAAAGGTGTGAAATTATTTTGTAAATATTTACAATAGGTGCAAAATTTAAATAATGACAACCATAAAAACAACCAAACTCACGCTCTGCGCTCCATTTTATTTACAAAGGATGAGGGAGGCTTATTGAAATAGTCAAGGTAAGACTAATAACTAGGATAGAAAAATAGATAAACTAGGAGAAAAATAACAATCTATTTACTTGTTTTAGTCTATGGACTAGATAAGTCGTGCTTATGTAATAGGCGAACTCTAACAAAGATATGGAGGACTCATAGACAAAATAAGTTCTAGGCGGATAGATAATAGATCATAGAAAATTTGTAAAGATAGTACAAGAACAAGACTTGAAGCGAATGACATACAATGCTAAAAGACTATTATAATGTGAATCTTCTTGGATAATAACAAGGTGAGTACCAGGTTAATCAAAATAGCATTATTGATAAGAAAAAAAAATAGGTAGGTAAGTTAACTATTTGTATTTATTTCAGGTGATGTTCTAGGACAACAAGCGTTACTAATGATTTAAGACAGTCAGTACTATAAAATTGGTGGCCTTAGTTATGGAGGAGATAGTTGAGCAGATACAGTTGCCTAGGTACTAAAATAGATCATAGAAAAATGTCTCTAAAGCTAGATAGAGCAGAGAAGAATATCACGGAGAAAACAAGACTATATGGTGAGTAATTGACGGTTTAAACCTTAAGAAAATAATAGATACATCGGTAACTAGATAAATGTTTATTGATAAAATAATTGCTTTTTAGGTCTAGCAAAAACGAGAAGTTCATAGAAAAAGGATTATGTTCATAGAAACATTTTGGGAGCCTTTACTTTGGGTTTTATGGTAAATAATACTATAATACAGAATATAGAGACAGATATTAAACAGTTATTTATTATTAAATAAATTATTATTAATTAACGTAATATAAATTTACTTTTAGGTCCAAGATAATGAATGTGTCGACAAGAGAAGTCATTGTGGAGTAAACTGTGCTATGACTGAGGAACGAAAGATAGGCCAAAATAGAAATATACTAGTAAGATGACTAATCTGTAATTATACGAACAGAGGTGTTGTAACCATTACTCTAGACATTTTAAGCAATAAAAATATAATAAAGTTAATTCGTTTCTTTTATCTTTACTTTTTGATGAATGCGCTAGTAAAGATGATGCGTCCACCGTAGCACAAAATATTATTTATTATTTTAGTTTGTAGTCTTTCTCTTCCATAATTTTTATAGCTACCTATACATAAAATATACTAAGTTTTAGTGGCAAATTTAAAATGTTACAACTCCCCCCATCCAAGGAAAGGTCGGAAAATCTAAAATATCTATCTAAAATAATTTACGGACGATGTGGAAACTTAAATTACAAAAAATCAAGTAACAAAAGCAAGGAATAGATTTAGTACGTAATAAAGAGTAGAAAGCTAAATATTTACAAAAACAAACTAGAGAAGTTAAGGTTAAAAAAAAAACTAGAAAGAAAAATAGATAGGAATTCTCGGTATCAAAAATCATAGCCAAAAATAGGCGTAAAGGTTTAGTCTATTCGGAATCGGAACTTATCCCTGGATCCGGTGGTTCTGGTGGGTAGACTGGCTTGAGATCTTGCACATGTCATTCTCCTTTATAATTTCCCTGTGCATCAGCAAGTTGGTATGTCCAGCTTCCAGTTTTTCGTTTTATAACGAATGGACCAAGGAAATCTGGTGCTAATTTTGCACTGTAAAACTTGGTAGCATCGGAGAGGCTTTTGTTTTTGCGCCAAACCTTTTGACCGACAGCATACTGTACAGGGCGTCTTCTTAAATTATAGCGATGTTTGTTTCGCTCTCGTGAGGCTAGGATACGTTCCGCAATTTCTGCATACAATTTACGGAATTTTTCGTGTCTTTCCTGGATTAAGTTATTGGAGTCCGATCCAGGTTGGTAATTTAATTTAATGGTCTCATCGTAATCAGTACCAAAAAGTTTATGATCGCGGCCAAAGTTGATGAAATAGGGGCTGTAATTGGTGGTCTCTGATTTTGAAGTTCTTACAGCACCGGCGATAACAGCAAGGTTTTCGTCCCATGTTTTGTGATTCCCATTAGAAATATAAGATCTAATCATTCTTTTAAGAACTCTGTTGACGCGCTCTGTAGGATTGGCTCTCGGGTAATAACTGGGAGTATAGAAAATCCTTGTTTTATAAGAATTACACAGATCCTGGAATTCTTTAGATTTCATTTGTGGCCCATTGTTACAAGTTAAATACTGTGGTGTACCGTAAGTTAAGAAAACGCCTTCTTCAACGAACTTACAGAAGGATTTTGATTTAGCTGCACGACATGGAAAGAGAATAATATATTTGCTGAAGTAGTCTGTAATAACGAGAAGGCAAGTGTTCTGAGATTTCGATCTGGGTAACGGACCGACGACGTAATCAAGACTGATAGCTTGCCATGGCTCTGTAATCTCTGGGCGATCTCCCATAAGTCCTGATGGCCAGAAATATCGCTCACACACTTTCCAATACGTCTTCAAAACACCCATATGTCCGGCGGTGGGTATATCATGACATTGGTACCACTATTTTCCAAGAGCTTGCTAGATCTTTCAGCTCCGAATAAGACGATTTTACATGTTTGTACAACAGATTATTTTCTGTGCGCCACAAAGGATATTTATCGGGTTGTTTTTCTAATCGAGAAAACATGTTTTTGTACCATTTGTCTTTGGTATTGGAAAAAGATGAAGAAGTATTTAAAATTTCCTCGATTTTAACAGAATCTACGGCGGGGACAGATCGGGATAAGAAATCTGGAACCACGTGCTCCTTCCCTTTTCTGTGAATAAGCTCAAACGTGTAAGGTTGCAGACGTAAACACTAACGAGCAAGTCGACCTTGAGGATCTTTTAAATTAGCTAAATATAACAATGAGTGGTGGTCCGTGATAACTTTGAACTATTGTCCCTCCAGATAATGCCTTAATTTTTCTACACCCCAAATGACTGCTAGACACTCTTTCTCGGTGACGGTAAATTTCATTTCTTGGCGTGTCAGAGATCTACTTAAATATGCTATCACCTTCTCGCCATCTTCAAATTTACTGAGATAAAACTACCCCAAGCCCATAATGGGAGGCATCTGTTTGGAGCGTAAAAGTGCGATGGAAGTCGGGACAAGTTAAAACAGGTGCGGTGACAAGTGCTTCTTTGATTAAATTAAAAGATTTCTGACATTCTTCAGACCAAGACCACTTTGCGTTTTTCTTAGTTAATTCATTTATGGGTGCCATAACAGTGGAAAAATTAGGAATAAATCGCCCATACCATGAGGCGGTCCCGCAGAATCTCCTTATTTCGTGAACGTTTTTAGAAGGTGGTATATTTACAATTGCCTCGACTTTACCGGGATTTGGACGTAGACCTTTTTCGTCAACAAGATAACCAAGATATTCAAGCTGCGGTTTACAGAAATGACATTTCTTTTTGGACACAATCAGACCTGCATTTCGTAATCTTTCGAATACAATGCCTAAAATTCTTAAATGGTCAGTGAATTCTCTACTAATTATGATTATATCATCAAGATATACCATTACGTTCTGTTCTAGATCATTTTCAAGGACTCTATCAACGACTCTTTGCCAAGTAGCAGGTGAATTACTCAGTCGGAACTGCATGCGGGTAAACTAATAAAGTGGACGTCCTGGAACAGTAACTGCTGTGTATTCTTTTGATTCCTTGCTAAGTGGTATCTGCCAAAATGCGGATTCGATGTCTATCGAGCTGATATAACGTGCGTCTCTGAGACGACCTAGGATAGAAGAAATATAGGGTATTGGGTATGCGTCTTTTTTCGAAACGGAGTTCAGCTTTCTAAAATCAATACAGAAACGATAAGAGTCATCTTTCTTCTTTGCTAAGTATACTGGGCTTGACCATGGACTTTTTGATGGTTCTATAAATCCTAACCGTAATATTTCCTGAATTTCTTCTTTGATAATTTTCTGTTTGATAGGAGAGGCAGGATAATAGCGCTGCTTGATTGGCTTTGTACCTGGTAAAAGTTCTATTTCGTGCTCAGCAACTTTGCAACACCCAAGTTCTTCAGGTTTTTCAGAAAACTTCTGTTCTATTAAATTATGCAATGCCATCTGTTGTTCTGGAGTAAGCGTGTGTTCATCTTGAATGCCGCAAATTTGAATATTTGATGATTCGTCGGAGAAATGCCATATGTCTTGTTTTAAATCAGGAACTAGCTGCATGGTTTTCAAAAAGTCGATGCCTAAAATAAGTTGGTGGAATAGCTCAGGTAAAACAAGTATATCTATTATTTTTGTCTTATGCATCAATGTCACCGGTACTTGAAAATAGCCAATACTAACACAGCTCTGACCGTTGGCCACGGTACAATTTACGTTATTTTTAAGCATCTGTAATCCTAGGCTTTTTAAAATCTCGAGGCCTGGCAAACCTACGATGGTACGAGAGGCACCAGAATCTAATAAACCTCGCATCGGGTATCCTAAAATTAAAATCTCTAAATAAGGCCTCTGATCACCACTAGCATGTCCAATTATAAAGTCTAAGAGTATTTTTTAAGGAAAATCCACAGAAATAGCCGATAGATCGACGACGGAAGAAGTCTCACGGCTTATTGATTCTCCCTTTGGCCGTTTCCCTATTTATGCGTCCAATCTCTTGACAATTGAAACATTTGAGTGGAGCGATTACCGCTCAAAGAACTATCAATGGTACTAGACGTTGCGGAAATAAAATCGAAATCAGGCTCAACCATTGTGTCGCTTCCTTGATGGTGGTACATAATGATCTGCCCTATACTTCTTTGTTTCCAGCTTCAAACATTCATCTTCCAGTTCTTCAATGGAATGTACAACCGGAAGTTGGGTTCCATAAAATGGTTCCAAGTTTCTGATAATGATGTCGAGCTGTACTTCATCTGGAATATTTCCATAGCGTCTGCATAACCCATTTATATCCGTCAGATAACTGACGATCGATTCGGAAGAATCTTGTGTACGATCCATGATTTGTCTAAAAAGCCGAGGTTTATAATCTGGATCTTCATAATGCTTTCTTAGCAATTCGCACAATCCTGTCCAATTTTTGAAACGATGGGCATTAGAGCGATACCATTCTTTTCCCTTTGCTTCGAATAAGTCGATGGCAGATTCGAAAATTTGTTTTTCAGTGACATTCCGAGCTTTCCTAAGTTCTTCTACTCGCTCCAAGAAACTATGTACAGACAAGGTTTTAGTGTTGCCATTAAACTTGCGGCTTTACAAATGTTGCATTGGACGTTGATGGTAGTGTAGCTGGTGGAGGATTAGCCGGCGTGTTCCGGTTCACGTTCGATGCAGTAGAAGTGTTGTCATCTTCAGAATCTGAACTCAGATGCGTGTGGTCCAGCAAAAGGCTCAAATTGGGATCCTGTCTGGTACATTTATCCAATGTATCCATGGCTTTTAAAACATCCACTAATAAAGTCGACTTGTACTTCGCCTCATCTTCGGATAATTTGTCATGGGCCATTATGTTAATTCTGTTAAGAAAGTGCACCAATCTGGACTGTAAGCGTTCAAATTTAATTTTGGCTTTATCACCTTCAAATGATTTCATCAGTGTGTAAATCTCCTTTAAACACTCACTGATATAAGTGTTCTCTTCTTCGAAATCAAATTCATAGTCGGGGTAATTTAACAGTTTGCTTTTGCGCTCTAGTTTTAGCAATGGCCGAAGTGTTGCCCTCATTTGGTCTCTAGTAGCGTTGTCATCAGCCGGTAAACCGCACAACTTCAACTCCCATTGGAGTTCAGGTTTCCGCAAGTGATCGATTTTCATTTTATAATCCATCTTTTATTTACACAGGCACAAGCACCGACAAAAATATCTACTAAGTCCGAACAAACTAATTTAAAATAGCCTTTATGAAAGCCAAATTTATAAAATTAAAAATAGAATTGAAATTATACCCGTGATAATAGACTGCGCACAAAATTTTAATTGCGCCCGCGTGTTAACCAAAAGTCAGGCAACTGCGCATACAAAAAAAAAATCTTAAAAATTTAATTTTATTTACAAAAAGCAAAATACAAACACTTAAAGGCAAATGTTTATTTTTAGTAAAAATAAATTTAAATGCAGAAATAGTATTGCGCATGCGTCAACAATTGCAAAAATATTGCTGTTTCCTTTTAAAACAACTTTGCGTTGATATAAAAAAAAAACGATTAGTGACAGTTTCACTTGAATATCTTTATTAATAAGCGTGTTAGCTTTTGCGCACGCGCGAGACTTCAAATCTAGTAAAAGTAAAGTATAAAGAAATGCGGTAATCAAACACGATTTAATTAGTTTAAAACTAATCAGCAAGAAACAGGCGAATTAAATCAAGGACAAGGGGTAAATTATACTGCGCATGCGTATAGGGATACACTACTGCGCAACTCAAACCAAGTAGAACATTAAGTAAATTAATCAAAGAGAATATAATTTACAACTAGAAGATATTTACAGGAAAATTTAGGGGAAACTCAAGGGCAAGATATATAAAAAATACCCTACTGCGCATATGCTACTGTAGTGTAAGGTCCTCAGGCAGTGAGTTGTAACTGTCTCAAATCGGGAACATAATTAAGTTTATTAATGAAATAAATTTACTGCACATGTAATAAAAATCTACTACGCATGAGCGTAAAATTATTTAATCTGTAAACATAGGCTTTAATTTGCGACAAAAAGTTAGCTTTTGAAAAGTTTAAAAAAAAGCGAAAATTTTTTCTCAGTGTAGAAAAAGTTCAATTGTTCAAAAAAAGAATCTACTGCGCATCGAGCCCCATGTTGGGCGCCAAATTTGCCACACGCTCGTTCGTTCACAAGATATTATAAAAATAAATTGAAAGTGAACTTTATTTCATTTCAATTCTTCCAAATTCTGCTGAATTTTATTACGTTAGGAGCTGCCAAGTGCGTGCGATGCGTTTGCCCGTATGCTCAGAGTTTGAGAGCGGTGGGGGGGGGGTTCAAAATAAAGTTATATTACACATAATAAAGGAGCACACAAAAAAAATAACGGCGTCAGGAAGTAGCAGACCTTCTCCAATCTCCTTAGGTAATAAGAGGAACTCCGCTCTAAATAAAACCAGCTTTGGAATAAATAAATGCACGAGATGGAATGAATAATTCACTTACCTCTTAGGCAACAATATAACCAATCACAGTCAACTTTGATTACTTTTTGTAATTAACTACAAGTTGATGGTAGTACTATTATCCTCTCAGTTACGAAATGGCAAAATTAAATAATTACTTGTTAAAAAAGATTCATTTTTAAAGTAATCGAGTTATTTTCTTTCTCTTTTTAACTAACTTTTAAAAACAATTCAATATTTAACAATAGGCCGAGTTTTATTTTTTAGAAAACCTTTAAATTTTTACACAAAAGTACAACGCACCTTCGGTGAAGTTGGTTAATTAAACTCATCGGTCATGGATTTCTATAAGTTTAGTAAACTTAAAATTCCAAAGTTGTAAAAAAAAAATTATATGAAAAAAAAACTACCGTACGCATTACCGCATAGTGATCACTAAATGGCTTACAGACGAACGCAGGGCGCATTAATACTTAATAAAGTTTAGACTCGGTAAGTAAAACAAAATAATACTCAAAAAAAAATTGATATTTTTTTTACGCAATAAATGTACCCACTTAAAGTGAGGATAAAAAAAAATCAAAAACTATAATTTCCAAATCGTTTAGATCATACCAAAAGCTCCTTAGTGTCGTGATGTCGTCATCATTTCGAGTTTTCTGTGATGGTCTATTTATTAGCCAATTAGATAAGACAATAGGTGTTCTGTACAAAGCCTCCTTTGTAAGTCTGTATAGGAAGTAAACCAATAAGTCCAGCTTCGATGCGTTTCCAATTGAGAAGAGAGTGGTAAAATTGATGGAAAAACCACTAGGTGGAAGAACCCTACAAAATTCAGCTAATGTAGGCAACAACCAAAACTAGAACTAATGCATTCTTATTATTTTTAATTTATTTCTTTTTTTTCATGAAATTTAAAACATTAATTTATTTTTAACGTTAGTTTAATTACACTTATAATAATTAATAGCCCAAAAAAAAATAATAGCAAATTTACAACAAATTGTAACAATAATTTTAAGTCGATATATTACTGCAAAATGGCTGACTAGACCACGTAATCTAGTTTACTTTGTAGTTTTAACTATTTTGGCAAATGAAAAAAAACGTATGAAAACTAAAATTACCTACAAAATAAAATACGCACTAAAACTAAACAAGATAAGAAAAGAAAAAGATATTTAATTACCTCGTTTGATGTTCAGAGGGTCACCTAACATGCAGTTTTCTGTTCCAAAAATCCTTCTCACGAAGATATGCAATTCGCCAATAAATTACAAAAATAAATACAGCAAAGTATAAATCACAATAAGCTCTTTGCAACTTTGAGTGAAATTTAAATGGATCCACTAAGATGACCAAGAAAATGGTCGATATTTAATTTCACTTTCTATAAGTGGAACAACTGCGTAAAAGTGACCTTTGAAGCAGAAGAGGCGCTTCAAACTCCTAAAACGGAAATTAGTAGCGACACCAACGGGAGTTTTAGAAACTAAAATCGAGTTCGTTTGACTCAAATAATTGGGCAGGATGATCTCCAAAAACTATTTGCACACTTATGTACATTTACTAAATGCAGGGGAAGAAGGAAGATATAGGCGAATTCAAGTGGATTAATACTAATCAATAAGGAAAAATGAATATTATAACTATCCTTTTCTTTTCCACGCATGTGGAAACGAATAACTGCGGAATAAAATCCCACATAAAAGTTCGCACCATTTAAGAGAGAAAGACTTACGTGGAAAGTAAGAAAAAAAGAAAGACAAGAAATACGCTAAAAGCAAGTTGCTAGATTAGAAAAATTTCATAGGTAATAAGACAAGGAGCTGATGAGATATTAAATGTTGAAAATTCTTAAGTAAGAACCTATTCCTAGAAAAATACATCATAAATCCTAATTACAGAGTGATTCCAAAAAAGTATAAAAAATTATTATATAAAATTAAATAAAAAAAAGGACTTTTATACTAAATGAACTGGCAACATCGTATTTAGGACCTCAAAAGAAGAAATGGCAAAAATAACATACTGCGATTTATTTTATTCTAATATTTATTGTGCTCGTCAATTAAAGGTGTAAAATTATTTTGGAAATATTTACAATAGGTGCAAAATTTAAATAATGACAACCATAAAAACAACCAAACTCACGCTCTGCGCTCCATTTTATTTACAAATGATGAGGGAGGATTATTGAAATAGTCAAGGTAAGACTAATAAATAGGATAGAAAAATAGATAAACTAGGAGAAAAATAACAATCTATTTACTTGTTTTAGTCTATGGACTAGATAAGTCGTGCTTTTGTAATAGGCGAACTCTAACAAAGATATGGAGGACTCATAGACAAAATAAGTTCTAGGCGGATAGATAATAGATCATAGAAAACTTGTAAAGATAGCAGAAGAACAAGATTTGAAGCGAATGACATACAATGCTAAAAGACTATTATAATGTGAATCTTCTTGGATAATAATAAGGTGAGTACCAGGTTAATCAAAATTTGGTTTTGGTTAGAAAAAAAAATAGGTAAGTAAGTTAACTATTTGTATTTATTTCAGGTGATGTTCTTGGACAACAAGCGTTACTAATTATTTAAGACAGTCAGTACTATAAAATTGGTGGCCTTAGTTATGGAGGAGATAAGTTAGATAGAACAGAGAAGAATATCACGGAGAAAACAAGACTATGTGGTGAGTAATTGACGGTTTAAACCTTAAGAAAATAATAGATACATCGGTAACTAGATAAATGTTTATTGATAAAATAATTGCTTTTTAGGTCTAGCAAAGACGAGAAGTTCATAGAAAAAGGATTATGTTCATAGAAACATTTTGGGAGCTTTTACTTTGGATTTTATGGTAAATAATACTATAATACAGAATATAAACACAGATATTAAACAGTTATTTATTATTAAATAAATTATTATTAATTAACGTAATATAAATTTACTTTTAGGTCCAAGATAATGAATGTGTCGACAAGAGAAGTCATTGTGGAGTAAACTGAGCTATGACTTAGGAACGAAAGATATACGAACAGACATTACTCTAGACATTTTAAGCAATAAAATATACTTACATCATGCATGCATGCATCACAGTGCATAAAGTTAATTCGTTTCTTTTATTTTTACTTTTTGATGAATGCGCTAGTAAAGATGATGCGTCCACCGTAGCACAAAATATTACTTATTATTTTAGTTTGTAGTCTTTCTATTCCATAATTTTTATAGCTACCTATACATAAAATATATTAAGTTTTAGTGGCAAATTTAAAATGTTACAATGGCTGTGTCATAAAGACACGTGAAATATTTCATGAACTAACTAGAGCGTCACAACCTTTTATAACTCTTCGGAATAAGCTTGGTTGATACTAATTTGCTATGTAAGAAAATAATTTGTAGCTGCTCTCGTTACAGAGATATGGCTATCTAAGCACTCGACATAAAAAGTAATATATCTCAAAAACCAACTAGGGGTTTACAACTTTTTATATCTCGTTCGAATAAGCTCGAATGGTGCCAACTTATTGCGGAAGAAAATAATTTGTAGCTGCTGCCGTTATCGAGATATGGCTATCTGGGCACTCGACACAAAAAGTAACATATCTCAGACACTAACTAGGGAGCCACGACTTTTGATACCTCATTGGAATAACCTCGGATGGTGCTAATTTGTTACGAAATAAAATAATTTGTAGCTGCTGCCATTAGTGATATAATATGTCTTTTTAAGTAAGTCACGTGACCTATAAATTGAGATATTTCACAAACTAGCTCTAGTTAGTTTAAAAAATATCTCAATTTATAGGTCACGTGATTTACTTAAAAAGACATATATCACTAGTGGTAGCAGCTAAAAATTATTTTATTACGTAAAAAATCCGAGCTTATTCCAATGAGGTATAAAAAGTTGTGAACCTCTAGTTAGTTTCTGAGATATGTTACTTTTTGTGTCAAGTGCCAAGATAGCCATATCTTGGTAACGGCAGCAGCTACAAATTATTTTCTTCCGTAAGAAATTAGTACTAACCCAGCTTATTCCGATGAGATATAAAAGGTTGTGACCCTCTAGTTGGTTTATAAAATATTTCAAGTTTTAAGTCACGTAACTTACTTAAAAAGACATATATCACTAATGGCAGCAGCTACAAACTATTTTACTACGTAGCAAATTAGCATCATCCGAGCTTATTCCAATGAGGTATAAAAGGTTGTGACCCCCTGGTTAGTTTCTGAGATATGTTACTCTTTGTGTCGAGTGCCCAAATAGCTATATCTCGGTAACGGCAGCAGCTACAAATTATTTTTTTCCGTAACAAATTAGTACCAGCCAACCTTATTCCGACGAGGTATTAAAGGTTGTGACCCTCTAGTTAGTTTATAAAATATTTCAATTTTTAAGTCACGTAACTTACTTACTTAATGGCAGCAGCTACAAATTATTTTACTACGTAGCAAATTAGCACCATCCGAGCTTATTCCAATGAGGTATAAAAAGTTGTGACCCGCTGCTTAGTTTCTGAGATCTATTACTTTTTGTGTCGAGTTCCCGTATCTCGGTAAGGGCAGCAGCAACAAATTATTTTCTTCCGCAAGAAGTTGGCACCATTCGAGCTTATTCGAACGAGGTATAAAAAGATGTAACCCCCTAGTTAGTTTCTGAGATGTGTTACTTTTTGTGTCGAGTGCTTAGATAGCCATATCTCGGTAATGACAGCAGCTACAAATTATTTTTTTACATAGCAAATTAGTATCAACAAACCTTCTTCAGAAGAGATATAAAAGGTTGTGACGCCCTAGTTAGTTCATGAAATATTTCAGGTGTCTTTATTAAATAGCCATATTCTGGTAAAGACAGCTGCTAGAAATTATTTTCTTGCCAAACAAGTAAACACTAACAAAGCTTATTTCAAAAAAGTTAGCAAGATACATTTCTTTTGTTTTGGCAGATTAGTGCTCACCCACAAATTATAAAGTTTCATTAATCTGTCTCTATTGAACAGACTTGATTTATGGGGTGGTCTCCTCAATTTAATTTTCTGTAAAAAAAAATATTTTTTCATCTTATAAATATAATGATTCTTATACTTTTAAATTGGCGGTAACAAATTCAGTGTTTTTGCAAAATACTGAGCTTTAATGTATAATTTAAACTTATAAAACGGGATTAAGATACGTAAATGAGTTTTTTTCAAAATAAAAAGAATCTGTATTACTTTTTGCCATTTTTATTTTTGAGTGCAGATGTATCCTTTCAGTTACAAATCATGGTGTATTAGCTTAATAGTTAAGTTAGAGGGGTCTCAGTTTTCTTGGTAACGGCTGCAGCTACAAATTTTATTCTTTGTTAACAAATTAGAAACAAATTACCTACAAATTATAGCATAAGTATTTTTGTGACCGTTTATTTTGGTCACCCATAAAACAGAAATTAGTTTCGTAAATAACTCTTTTGGAAATAAAAAAAAATCTATGTTTTTTTTGCCATTTTTATTTTTGAGTGCAGATGTACCCTTCGAGCTACAAATGATGGTGTATGACTTTTTGTCCTACTGTTATCCAAACGGCATCTATGGGGTGGTCCCCCTAGTTTAATGGTTAAGTTAGAGGGGTCTCAGTTTTCTCGATAACGGCTGCAGCTACAAATTTTATTCTTCGGTATTAGCTTTTAATTTAATTAGCTACAAATTATAGCATAAGTATTTTTGTCACCCTTTATTTTGGTCACCCATAAAACAAGAATTAGTTTCATAAATAACTCTTTTGGAAAAAAAAAGAATCTATGTTATTTTTTGCCATTTTTATGGTGTATGTCTTATTGTCCTACTGTTATCCAAACGACAGCTATGGGGTGGTCCCCCTACCTTAATAGTTAAGTTAGAGGGGTCCCATTTTCTTGGTAACGGCTGCAGCTACAAATTTTATTCTTTGTTAACAAATTAGAAACAAATTAGATACAAATTATGGCATTGGTATTTTTGTCACCCCCTATGATGGTCCCCCCAATTTAATGGACGTGGCGGCACGCCCCCGGTATCCGACTCGCGGCCGCCTGGAGTCAGAACGGACAAAACGTTAAGCACGCCGCTTCGGCGGGAACTTTCGGCCCGAATCCGTCATTTCGGAAAGCCGTCACTTTGCCGATTTCGGCCCGTGGGGATTTGGTTTATTGGGACTTTAGTTCATTTTTAGAAGCGTTTTTATTTTTCATTTAACTTTAGCCCGAAAATCGACTGCGTCTTATAAGTGCCAGCCATATATCTGAGTTTATTGTAGCATTGCTTGTAAGTAGATACTTGTTTAGATATTATTATTTTATTGTTAGAAAACTTTTGCTGCTGGGGTTCTTATAGAAACACATATTTTCGATTTCTGTATTGATATGGGTTTACATTATTTTATATAAAAGGTTTTACGCGTTTTATTTACAAGAAACCGGAATTAATTAATTATTTTTTTAAATAAATTTTAATGTAACGCTCTTCTTCACATTCCTCCCTATTTCAATTCAAATAAAGTTCTTTAGAAGATCTTTCTAAAATTTTGTAATTTAATGCTTTCTGTGGTTACGCGTGCTTTAGGTCTAACAACTAGATTTCTTTAATTTAAACAGCTGATAAAATTTTATATAATAATTCTTCTATTTAAAAACTTAATTGGTGCATTATCTGACGTATTAATTTTTAATTGACACCCCATAAGCAGGGTCTCGAAATTTTTATGACGGTTAATTAACTTCTTTTATTTTTTTTGAATGTGACAGGATCACAGACAGACAAACAGTGTCAATTCTGAAATATTATCATAAGATTAATCGGATCTAGATTCACTAGGTCTCAAACCTACCATTTGTCTGTTTAATATTTTTGTGTTAATTTAGTTATCCAAAAAAAATTGTAGTTCATTTTATTGTTTTAAGTATATTTTAAGAAGCCTTAATAAAGTGTTGAATTTTGTTTAGATATATTTAAATTTTGCTTTCAATAAATTCAAGTGGAACGATTCGTTCCAAGTTAAATTTTTGTTGCTTGATTTATCTTTCTTTTGTTTAAGGTAAGCCCATAGCTTAAGATTCTGTACCTGTAATAACTATTATATGTTTTGAAAACAATAAAAATATTTAAAACTATTTTATTCTTTTTAGTCTTAATTAGAACAATTTTTTTTCTTTAATTCACCCATAAGATAATATAAAAAATTGATTGATGGTGTTAAAGAAAAATTCAAGAACGTTTGAGAGGCAACTATATAAAAATTAAAAGATGTCTTAAGTTGAAAGAAATTGTTTTGAAATTTATTGAGTTAAAACATTGCTCGTCAGAAACTATTTGTCCGGAAGGGTTGTAGGTCCTACAACTTCCGACATTAAACAGAAAGTTTGATGGTCTGAGAGTAGTTTTTATGATACACACTCTTTTCAGTTTTTTTTCACTCACACTATTTATAATTACTTTTATAGTTTTTCACTTCTCTTTAAAATTTTTCAGTTTTATTTCATACCTACTCTGATTTATATTTTGTATTCACTTCCATACCGCCTACTCGTACTTTGTTCTAGCCATTTCCATAGGTTTTGCTGACAGCCCTCACTTTATTTTTTTTTAAACTTTATTTTGTGTCAACATCTTGGTGGTTATTTAAAACAATTTTATCTCCCAAATTTTTTTCGTTCGTTGCTCGTGATCGCTGGTTTATACCGCATGGAGTTTTTTTTTGTCAATCTCACATCGTTCTGCTGTTTCTCAAAACCAATCTGTTTTGATTATTTCTTCCGAAATATTCCTCAAAACTTTGATCAATCCTAATTGCTGTATAGAAGTAATTTTCTATCCTCTAAAAGCATTACCATAAGGTTCTAAAACCACTGAACTGGTAATTCTTTGCTACAATTACTTCTACGATACATATCGTTAAGAAACTACTCTTAGACCATTAAACTTTTTTTTTAGTGTCGGTAGTTGCAGGACCTACAACCCTTTCGAAAAAATAGTTTCTGACGAACAATGTCTTAACTCAATAAATTTAAAACAATTTCTTTCAACTTAAGACATCTTTTAATTTTTATGCAGTTGTCTTTCAAACGTTCGTAAACTTTTCTTTAACACCATCAAAATTTCTTTGTCACACATATTTCTAACACTCCGGGCCAACGCATAGAGTAACTACCTACATGGCAATTTATATCACTTTTTCTCTTATTGGAAATTCATGCGTTCCACTTCCTTCTCGTCCTTCTCTCTTTTCAGTGTACATTTTTAACATTTTTCTACACTTACGCTATTATTTTTCTTTCGGAGTACTTATTTTTAATTTTTGGTAGGGCAATCAATCATACTCATGGTTTAGTATGTGCTTAAGACAGACGCCAACTATCCCAACACTGGTCCTCAGTTATTGGCGCGTAACAAAGAACTCTGATTATTTAAAGTTTCCCAAAAAAAACTTCTTCAACTCCTTTTCTCAAACTGCTTGCGTTTTTTAAACTGTGCAGCAATCTTCTAGTACAAAGTGGAACAAACACAATTTTGATTTCCTGTTTCATCAACAAATATTTTCTTCTTAAAGGCAGACACAACACAAATTTCCTCTCATAAAGGCTTACACAATGCCAATTTTCTCTTCTAAAATGCGTACACAAGCATTCTCAATCAATAAGTCATGGCTAGTTTTGTCAAACAAAACCATTTTTAAAGGCGTACACAACACCTTCTCAATCAATATAAATTCCATCTTGCCTTTTGTTAAAATGCCAGAGAGTACTCTAGAATTTGCCTTATGTTTTAACTAATTTTGGTTACTGTACGTTTCTTTAAATGATGACTTCTTGGGTATATTCATGATACTAAAATGGCTACAACAAGTATTCTATTACCTTCAAAAATTTCTGAACACTTATTATCCTATCATTAGTAAGTTTAAGCTCTATATGTCTGTCTGTCTTCGCTGACATCTCTGCTTTAGCTTTACTATGCACTGTCTGTAGAGACCTAAAACTTTTCTGACTTTAGAAAAAATATATTTTCTTTTTTCAATCATCCCCTTCCAGAAAATCATCCCACTTCTGACACCAATGTGAAGATCGGCCCTTAAGGGTTATTTCTAAAGTTCAAGCGGATAACTTTTAACTCCTTAAGAGACGTCAGAATTTTTTTAAACTGTTGAGTATGAGCGTTTTAGTGTGCATAGTAAGCTTGAATTTTTGGGATCGATTTATTTCTTGATAAAAACATAATAAACATTTTATTTAAAATATAAGGTCCATCCATAAATAATTCTACAAAATCTTCCGTTAATATTAATTCCTTCACTCATACATGTGTCTGTATCGGCTAATGAATGTCCATAATACAAACGTCTACATTTATCTCCAGAAATAAGCGAATATATTTTAACTTCAATTCAATCAATAAACTACATGCATTTTTCTAACATTATTAATATTTAATTCTTACGTTCTGGGTCTGTCGTATTTTATCTGGCTCAAAATATTTTCGTGGCCAAGTCATTTTAAGAACTTTTTAAATTAAATTGGACGCATTTACTGCTGCTGCATTTTTCACTATGTAAGTCACTGTTTTTTAGAACTGATTTTTAATTAAAACTGATGATTATAAATTCATCAAAGACTGATCTTTTCACGTGATCTTTGAAACTATTTTTCAGTATCTCCCAATTTCTCTGCCGCAAGCTATTTTATAAGGAATCAAAGTGGGTAGGTCCCGACCCACATTTTAAGCCCAACCTTTTTCCTATTCCCAGAATCTTATTTTTCAGACGAACTATTGTGACATATCCCGTCTTTTTGGCGTCAAGTAGAAATTATTGCGCAAGAATATCGTATTAAGGTACGAAAAGTGGATTTTTTCGGACTGCGGATGCTGACGACAGAGAATATTGCGCAATTTCCCAGAAAAATACTAGTGACCCGAAAAACCAGACTCCTCCCTAAATTGCTTCAGATCGGCGCATAACGCAGTTTTTCTAATAATTCTAACCCTCTCCAAAATATTAAACTCCTCACAATTTTAAGTGGGCCTGTCTTAAGCAGGAGATTCTTTGCTACACTTTAATTCATTTTTAGAAGCGTTTTTATTTTTCATTTAACTTTAGCCAGTACCTACTGAAAATCTACTTGTTCAGATATTATTATTTTATTGTTAGAAAACTTTTGAGCTGGGGTTCTTATAAAAATAATTTAAATAAAGTTTGACCTATTTTCGATTTCTGATAGAAAATGTTTTACGCGTTTTATTTACGAGAAACCGAGACGAGAACGTGAAATTTTTTTTAAATAAATTTTAACGTAACGCTATTCTTCACAAGTTGGTCTGGTCCCTTCTGAAGTATTGCTGGACAAACCCCATCCGGTCCCGGTAATTTGTATGTTTTTTATTTTTTTCTTTAATGAGTTTAAATGAGTTGATTGCCCATTTGATTTTTGTCTGGTTAATCCACCTTATTCGAGGCCTGACAGTCTACCCTTTAAACTCTTCTTTCAGAGTTTTCAAGTTCTCCTCTCCAGGTCTCGAGTGACTATTCCATTATGGTTAATCCTGGGAAATGCACCCGAAATAATTCGGTCAGTGTTTCTTTCCCAGTTACAGTAAATTCCCCTGTGTTGGTCACAAGAGTGTTTAGCGAAAACTGCTTATTGGCGCGTTTATCAGAAGTTGTAATCACAGGTAGTAAAATAAAAATAAAGACTAGTTAATTAAATTGTGATTCCTATCTGTTTTCCGCTATAATGTTTCTACATAGTGCAAATAATAATAAAAAATTATGATGTACTGGTGGTTTACATAACAAGGAAGTAATGATGATCATTAAATGCGAAGATGAAGTTTGAGACGCGAGCCGCAGACGAGTATCTTAATTTATCTGAGCGTGTAATGACCAGAACAGACGAATTAGTGTACTATACTTTACATATGACCAATGAAAATGTCGTCATAAATATCAGAAATTATTAAAAATATCAAAGACGAACACTCTTAAGTCAACATCCTTCATAACCTAAAGTTTTAATGACGTTCTATCTAAAACATCAAAACAAATAAGGTTACTAAGGGATTTTTCGTATATATTTTTTTAAAAAAAAATTTTTTTCTTAAAAATGCGTACAATGACAATTTAAAGGGACTTATTTTTGGTTAGGTACTAAAATTATTACGCCTAATAAATATTTATTGCCTTAAAAATATAAAAACATAATTGACATTTTCAAAGTTTCATCTAGGGTTGCCAACCCGTCCCGATTTTTCGGAACTGTCCCGATTTGGAGCAAAATGTCCTGCGTACTGACAAGACTCTTTTCAGTACGCCAAATGTCCCGATGAAAAGTTTTTAGCGAAATCGGCACTAAAAGTTTCCAATTAAAATCAGAATCCCATATCTAGGCCTAGGCCAGTGGTTAACTATATATTCTTTTTTTTTCTTAGCGGCGTTTGAAATATTTGGCTATTGGCAATGTAGTGTTAAAAAAATCGACATCAGTTTGTTCAATGTCTTAATTTATGAGTCTGTTGATTGGGGAGTTAAAACCATAGCTACTTTAGTGCGATGATGTTGAGTTGCAAATAATTTATGATTTCTTGTGTTCTGTGATGGCACATGAAACTTGAATATTGATAGTAACTCTACAGAGTCAATTTCATTATTTAGTATTTTCAACAGGGTGACAAGATCAAAGTACTTTCTAAAATTGTCTAGATTTGTTAAGTTCAACAGATTCATTAGCTTATCATAATCAATTGACTCAATAGGTATGTGTAATTTATAGCATATAAAGCGCAAGAACTTTCTTTGTATTTTTTCTAAACGATCTTTATGAATCTCATAATGCGGAGACCAAATAGTATAACCATATTCTAGAATTGACCTTACAATTGCAAAGTAAGCATTTCTCAATGCAAAAATGTTGTTTACGTCTTTCAATGTTCTAAACAAAAATCCTAGCAATTTCATAGCTTTATTTGCAATAATATCTATGTGTTCAACAAAAAGTCACGCATGATAATTGCAAGGTTTCTCCAAATTGGAGTTATCCTCCAAACTTCTTATAATTCTAAAGAATTTTAGATCATCAGCACGAAGTGCAAAGTTACAATTTTCCAAAGCGGAGAGGATATATCATTTATAAATGCGTTAAATAGCAATGGAGACAAAGGTCCGCGCTGGGGGACATCTGACAAAATGTTAAAATCGGCGGAGACAACATTCTCTATTTTTATTGTCTGATCTCTTTCAGTTGGATTTATTCGAAACCAGTTGAAAGATGAGCCGTACATACACATAACTTTAAGTTTATCAAGTATTAGGTTATGATCGACACTGTCGAAAGCCTTGAAGAAATCGGTATGGATGACCTCTACCTGATACACACTCTCCAAGGCTTCCAACAAAGTTTCTTCTTCAAGAGATTAGTAATTGATGATTTACCTTTTGAAAACCCGTGTTGTTTATTTATAATTATGAATATTGGGGTAACGTAATTTAGCTTCTAGGCTGTCGGAAAATCTCCTGCAGAAAATGATCTATTAAAAATTTTAGTCAAAATACCGGACAAGAAAAATTTACAGTTTTTTATAAGAATTACTGGTAAACCATCTGGGCCACAGGTTTTTGGGTAGTTTAACTATTTTTTCCTACGAGCACATATTAAAATAATGGATGTCACACGATTTGCATCCTTAGAAAACGTAAAATTTCACCCGTGTGCAGAAATTTTTTGCGCACATGTGCGGAAAAGCAGTTTCATTTGATTTGTGCGAAATTAAATACCAATTTTTACAAAAATTAGTGCAATTCAACAGTGTTCGTAGGAAAAGTAGCGTACACAATTCGATAGAAAGTAACGTATTTCTTACACTATCGTGTAGTTTTACTCGGCTTACAATTTTGTAAATTAAAATTAAAAAACGATCAATATTTATTGTTTTATTTCTCTTCTAAGCGTTTTTGAAAATGTACCAATTTTGCATGAAATGTCCTGATAATTTAAAACAAATGTCCAGATAAATCAAAATTAAAAGTTGGCAACCCTAGTTTCATCGCTTGTCACGCCATTATGTGGTTTACGTCTAAGCTTCATTATTATCCTAGTTTCGTAAATGGTCCATTATAGTCGTGTTGGGACGCTCGTTAAATTAGTATTATGGGTTGGGCATAAGTAAAAGTTTTTAAACACTTAAAGAATAGCTTTTCTCTTAAAAATTTTGGGGTAATTTACATGACCGTGCGCAAGACGTTCGTCAAAATTTAATTTTTGGAGTCATTTTATCATGGCAAAATGCCATTTTTTGAGGCAGCTGTATAAAACATCCTCTGATGTGAATTTGACTGATAAATGTTGTAGAGTATCAAGTACTTTATAGATTACAGGGTGACCAATTGTCATAAAATCATAATTTGTCATAATTTTTGAAACCGTCCTACAATTGGCTAAATGTCATAAAAATCATAAAATTTGAGAATCTACCGTTTGCGGCTCACTATTTTTTAAGAGAGTTTTGTAATTTTACAAATTTTATTTTGTATACATTGATTTGATGTATTTAAAATGATTAGTCAATAAATGTCATGTGATAAACATTTTGGACTAGTTGGTCTCATTAAATTTATGTAAACGGACTGACTGAATTCTGCTACACTATGATATTTTTTTGTTTTATGCTTTTGAAAAGAGATGAAGAATACTTTATTTTTAATTTTATAATCTAAATTCTTTATTTTTGGCACCTAACCTAAAAAATTGCAATAGCAATATCGGCTTTGTTTTAAAAAAATGTAAAACAAAAATATGAGTGAAAGAAAAACAACTTATAATCCCGACTGACAGGAAAAATATTCCTTGCTAATACAGGATAAAAATGATTTTTATTCGGCTTTTTGCAAGTTAAGTTGCAAAATTTTAAAAATTGATGGAAGTGGTATTGGTCAAGTCAATTAAGGCTCACGGAAAAGGCGTTTTTATATAACGCGCCTTTTTTATAACATAGGTAGTTTAGTAGTTAATTGTTAACTGAATAGTTCTCTAAAATGTAACCAAACATATGTAACCTTAAAAAAAAAGATCAAAAGATCTTGGGTGGAAAAAACGAAAACTCAAACTTGAATGAGCATCCCACAAGGAATACACAAAGGATCAAAGCGAAAAGGGAAATGATTAAATGATGTTTTGCTCTGGGCAACCAGCGTGGGCGAAACATCGTTTAATAATTTCCCTTTTCGCTTTGTGTGTTCCTTGTGGGATGCTCATCCAAGTTTGAATTTTTGTTTTTTCCACTCAAGATCTTTTGATCTTTTGCTTTAGATTCTCTTCGGTTGAAGTAATTGATTTGGAGGTTTTTTTAACTTCCTTTTTGATATATAACCTTCTTGTTTTTTTTTATATTTGCATATTTTAATTAGTAGCTAATTATTGACTAGTAGTTCTTTAAAAGTTACGGATCTCCTGCTATTATATGCACGATTTTTTATATCTTTTGGTCTTTCTTAATTGGCGTATGCAAGTAAAATTTTTTTAAGTAAAAATTCACATACATATTTTTTTTTAATATGTCATAAAAATGTCATAATTTTTCTGAAAAAATATAATAAATTGTTTTTAAAAAAATATCGGTTTGGTCAGTGGTCACTTTCAGATAATGTTTGGTCGCAATTATTCAAGAAGAAGAGAAGTTTTAAATAAAAAATCAGAAACGACTTCAGGATTTAACTAATAAGAGTATTACCAAGTTGATAGTCGGTCCTTACAGATTTCTCGTTCCTTGTTTAATGTAAATACTTATGGGCGAAAGAAGGGGAAACACAGTCTGATAATGACCCGTATCAATAGATTAATGTTTTATTTTTATTATGAGGACAGTTTTTTTGACCCTAAGGCAGTTCCTAGTTTTATAAAGAAAAATATCTGCTTGAAAAATGCCAATTCCGACACACGATAAGGACATCAGCTGCGGCCAAGAAAAAAACAATAAAACATTAAATTATAGTACCTAGGTAATTTCTGTAAAATAAAATTTATTTTATTAGTAAAGAATTATCAGGTATATTTTATCTATGATATATTTTTATGAAAGTCAAAAACACTACTAGTAACTGTTTAACTTTCTTATATTTCCTTCAAAAAATTTGAGATTATTTATAAGCAGGGGTAACTAAAACCAAATGAAGAGCCCATACAGACCGCTTCAAGCTACTGCGAACATAGGGGGAATCAAGTCCAATTTACTCTCCGTGCCGTACGACCGAGGTGGATTCGAAGCACGCTGCAGTGTTATCTTTTGGAAATTCATTTTGTTTTTATTATTTTGTTTTATTTCTGCCTTGCTCGAGAAACAGATGGGTAAGTTCTTAATTGAAATAATACATTTTTAAAACCAAAAATGGATGTCTACGCAGTTGCCGAAAAAGTGCAGATGGTCAAATCGTCATAACCCAACACACGTTCGATATTGGTCGAGGGAAAATTTGCATTTGTATTTTGACGTAAGAACACAGTATCCCCAAAAACTAAATGTTTGGGGGGGGGGTATTATAGGGGAACACGTAATTGGGCCATTTTTTATTAACGGCAATTGCAATTTGAATGGTCCTAGATACTTGGATCTACTGCAGCAGCACATTATTCCAACTGCTAGGCAGTTGTTAGGTGTAAGATTTGGTGAAACATGGTTTCAACAAGATGGTTGTTCCGCTCACAATGTTGGCCTTGTTAGGGAATATCTTGATAATGTATTTGCTAATCGGATTATAAGTACACGGGGAACTATTTTATGGCCAGCTCGATCTCCCAATCTTGCTCCTAATGACTTCTATCTATTTTTGAAGAAGCTTTTCAAATTATCACCCCTAATATGCTTGGAAAAGTTAGAAGGGGTTTTTATAGTAGGCTCGGATATTGTCTAGCCGAGCAAGGAGGACTTTTCGAACATTTGCTTTAATCTTTTTTTGACTGGGAGAATCTTTTTGGTTTTTAAAATGTATTATTTTATTTTGAGAACTTGCTTTTATTTTGTTTCTCATTATTATTTTCATTGTAACACGTCGTCACTGATAAATCTGAGCAGTTGACAATAAAACGCTCTTATTTATCAGTGACAAAAAATAAGAAAATTACGTTATAAAAATTTGCGTATTTATTGACCAAATTCCGGTTTCATTGACTACGCTCCACACAGCACCGGGTTAGAGGCGTACTAAATACCAAAGGAAAGTCATGCAAGTGGTGATCGCAAGCCTGAGTATTGGTTGCTTCACTGATAGGCGTGCGGTGTCTCTGCATGTACGTAAACTGGCAAATTAGACTTCTTCCGCCCTATGTTCGCAGTAGCTTGAAGCGGTCTGTATACCTAGCTAATAAATAAAACCTGATCAAAATTCTGTAAAAACTGTTTGTCGAATTTTTTAAAAATTTATTTAAGTAATCACAAATATAAAAAACAAAAATACTAAAAAAAAATTTTAAATAATTTTTACATTCCATCAGGATTTGAATGCGGCGTAGCGTGACTTAAAGGGCGGGGGGAGCGAAGGCTCAAAAGGGCGCCACAGTTGTTGGTACCTAGGTATACATACGGAGCGCTTCAGGCTACTGCGAACATAGGGCGGAAGAAGTCCAATTTGCCAGTGTACGTACAGGCAGGGACACCGCACTCCTATCAGTGGAGCAACCAACACTCAGGATTGCGAACACCGTTCGCGACTTGCATTTAGTACGCCTCTAATCACGGTGCAATGTAAAGTGTAGTCCATGAAACCGGAATTTGGTCAATAAATACGCAAATTTTGATACCGTAATTTTCTTGTTTTTTTGTCACTGATAAATTAGAGAGTTTTATTTTCATCTGATCAGATTTATCACTAACAACGTGTTACAATGTGAAGTGCCCATATACCTAGCTAATAAATACAACCTGATCAAAATTCTGTAAAAACTGTTTGTCGAATTTTTTAAAGATTTATTTAAGTAATCACAAATATAAAAAAACAGAAATACTAAATAATATTTTTAAATCATTTTTACATTCCATCAGGATTTGAATGCGGCGTAGTGTGACTTAAAGGGCGGGGGGAGCGAAGGCTCAAAGGGCGCCACAGTTGTTGGTACCTAGGTATACATACAGAGCGCTTGAGGCTACTGCGAACATAGGGCGGAAGAAGTCTAATTTGCCAGTGTACGTACATGCAGGGACACCGCACACCTATCAGTGGAGCAACCAACACTCAGGCTTGCGATCACCGTTCGCGGCTTGCGTTTAGTTCGCCTCTAACCACGGTGCAATGTGAAGTGTATTCCATGAAACCGGAATTTGGTCAATAAATACGCAAATTTTGATACCGTAATTTTCTTGTTTTTTTGTCACTGATAAATTAGAGCGTTTTATTTTCAACTGATCGGATTTATCACTAACAACGTGTTACAATGTAAAGTGCCCATATACCTATCTAATAAATAAAACCTGATCAAAATTCTGTAAAAACTGTTTGTCGAATTTTTTAAAGATTTATTTAAGTAATCACAAATATAAAAAAACAGAAATACTAAATAAAATTTTTAAATCATTTTTACATTCCATCAGAATTTGAATGCGGCGTAGCGTGACTTAAAGGGCGGGGGGAGCGAAGGCTCAAAAGGGCGCCACAGTTGTTGGTACCTAGGTATACATACAGAGCGCTTCAGGCTACTGCCAACATAGGGCGGAAGAAGTCTAATTTGCCAGTGTATGTACATGCAGGGACACCGCACACCTATCAGTGGAGCAACCAACACTCAGGCTTGCGATCACCGTTCGCGGCTTACGTTTAGTTCGCCTCTAACCACGGTGCAATGTGATGTATAGTTCATGAAACCGGAATTTTCTTGATTTTTGTCACTGAAAAATTTTCGCGTTTTATTTTCAACTGCTCAGATTTATCACTAACAACGTGTTATATGAAAATAATAAGGAGAAACAGAATAAAAGCAAGTTCTCAAAATAAAATAATACATTCTAAAATTCAAAAAGGTTCTCCCAGTCAAAAAAAAATAGAGCAAATGTTCGAAAATTCCTCTTTGCTCGGCTAGACAATATCCGAGCCTATTATAAAAACTCTTTCTAACTCTTCCAAGCATGTTAGGGGTGATAGTTGAAAAGCCTCTTCAATTTTAATTCGAAGTTCTTCCAAATTATTAGCCGTTTCATGCCCGTAAACTTTATTTTTGATGTAACTCCACAGATAGAAGTCATTAGGAGCAAGATCGGGTGATCGAGCTGGCCATAAAATAGTTCTCCGTGTACTTGTAATCCGATTAGGAAATACATTATCAAGATATTCCCTAACAAGGCCAACATTGTGAGCAAGACAACCATCTTGTTGAAACCATGTTTCACCAAATCTCACACCTAACAACTGCCTAGCAGTTGGAATAATATGCTGCTGCAGTAGATCCAAGTATCTAGGACCATTCAAATTTCCGTCAATAAAAAATGGCCCAATTACGTGTTCCCCTACAATACCCCCCCCCCAACATTTAGTTTTTGGGAATACTGTGTTCTTACGTCAAAATACAAATGCAAATTTTCCTTCGACCAATATCGAACGTGTGTTGGATTATGACGATTCAATAATGGAAAAGTGCTTTCATCTGTGAAAAGAATAGATCTCAGAAAGTTTTCATCACGATTAGCCCTTTCCATCATTGTTTCGCAAAATTCCATACGACTATAGATTTCCTCCGGAAAAATGTTATGCGTTTTTGACGCTTTGTAAGAATGATAACCATTCTTTTTGAGAACACGTAAGACAGTGGCTGAAGACGTATCAACTGCTTCGGCAATTTGGTGGCTAGTTAATTTTCGGTTTTTCTTCACTGCAGCGCCAATCATCACATCTCGTATTTCCTACTCGTCATTCAAAACAGTGGGTTTTTTCTAGTTTCTTAGCACTACACAACCAAACTTTTTAAAACTCTGCACAAACCTATGAATCGCTGATAAACTAACTTCTGGGCGATTTACAAAATTCTCAAAAAAAAGTTCTTGAATAAGTCTCAATGGTCTGCCTTGATAGTATCATTTGACCATCTGCACTTTTTCGGCAACTTCGTAGACATCCATTTTTAGTTTTAAAAATGTATTATTATTTAAGGCAGAAATAAAACAAAATAATAAAAACAAAATAAATTTCAAAAAGATAACACTGCAGCGTGCTTCGACCCCACCTCGGTCGTACGGTACGGAGAGTAAATTGGATTTGATTCCCCCTATGTTCACAGTAGCCTGAAGCTCATTGTATAATAATATATTCACAATTTATTATATAGTGTAAAAAAATGTATTACTACAGTTGTTTGTTACAATTTTTTACATTTTATGTTAACGTTAAACTAATAATTAGGTCTGCGGATTTTTATTGACCACAAGTATCTGTAACATCGAAATCAATAGTAATTATAGCAAACGCATTCAGGTAGTCGTCATTTGTGACCTTTCACAATTTTTATTTTTTTTTTAAATCTGTTAAAAGTGCGTTCAGCTTCCGCACTGCTAGGAGCAATTTTATTCATTATTTGGTATAATGTTTGATATAATGTTTGGAAAACTGTTCTTAAACTGTTTTTTATCAAAATTTCTTCGGGTTTTCCGATTTCATCTTTTAATTCGGATAGCAACAAACAAAACCACTTATATTTATCTATAATAGTATTTTCTAGATCTGAACTATAAAATAAAATTAATTCAGTGAAACATTTCAAATAGTTTTCTGAATCGATTACATTAATTAAGCAATCAAATTTTTGGGCAACTTTTAAAAAATCCACTCCATCCATCCATCCATCCACATAAGAGTATCCAATATCACATAGAATATATTTATTTTATAGTCTAGATTTATGCTTGCGCTACATATGGCATAAACATTGGTAAATACTAACAATAGCAGGTACCTACCTACCTATCCCACCCAAATTTAAATATAGAAAGAAATAGAATATGGACACTTACGTTTTTTCCACATTATGAACTTTTCCAAAAAAATGAATTAAGTTTTTGGGCTTTCCAGCAACCTTTTTTGTTTTTTGACATTCCACAATTAATTTCCAATATTCCAATCACAGGAAGATAAATACTTTTCTGCCACTGTTTTAAATCATTGGGAGAACAAGAAAAACATCTTTTTTTTTCACGGCAAAAGAGAAAGACTTCCGATTGTCGTTTACTCATTGGTCAGCAGGGCCGGCGCTGGAGCCGGGCAAACCGGTCCCTTGCCCGTGGCGGAAAACTTAGGGGGCGAGGATTTGGCTGTAAAATTAGATATTTTATGAAAAAAACAAATAAAGTCTGATTCATTAATGAAAAATTTATCAGGTGTAATTTTAATAAAAGTTGTTTTTCAAATATTTTACTAAGTGACATTCGCAGATTTTTTTGAAGGGCGAGGGGATCGGTATTTAGTAGGTATTGAGTTAGATTAGTGTTTACTGTTTATACAAAAAATATATATTTAGAAGGAAAGGCACGAATTCTTGGGCGTATCTGATCTCAACATTTTTTGTTGCCAAAATCAAGTCTTAAAATGTTGAGAAAGCCACTACTAAAACTGCTACTTTTTACCCGTTTTGAATGCTGTTGAAAAAAAATGCTTAAATTTAAATTAAATTAATAAATAACGTAATTAATGGCACCGAAGGCAAAAAAAATGAAGTTTATTAAAAAAGTGGGCGGGCTAGGGTTAGCTAACAAAGATTGGGGAAGAATATTATCAAAATGCTAGACTTCTAGCTAAAACTATGCCATTTTAATTGAGATTATTAAACATCCTTTTTTTTTTCGTTTTAAATGATTTTGAAACATAAATTGTTTTAACTTTTTTCTTGTTTTCAGCGCAACCAAAAGTTTATTTTTGCGCCAAAATCATAAATCTAAAAATTCAATGTTTTGCAGTGTCAATTTTGTTGTTCACATTTTTACTTCACTACGAAGCATAGAAAGAGGGTTGCAAAGGTGCGGCATTTTACGTTTTTGTCCGGGGCGATGAAACTGCTAGCGCCGGTCCTATGGTCAGTAATTGTTACATATTGCGGCGCGCGTAACTGATGTTTATTATACACTTCTTACAAATAATCTTTATTTGTGGGCGTACTTAAAATATAAACTAGTTAAAATAAAAATGCTTAATATATTTTTTTTATTATTGTAATTTATTGTTTTAATACGTAACTGAGGGCACCCAAAGGGCGCCACGATGGGGGAGGCTGGGCGAGGAAACCCCCTGCCCCCTCCTTTTTACAGTAAATTTATCTGCAAACCCTTCATACAGTGGCGACGAGTGACAATTACTCTGAGGAGGGGGGGTAATAAAGGGTAGCACCGTTTGCTGGCTTAGAAAAAAAAAGTTAAAGCATAAAAAAGTATTAATTTTTAATCAAAACATTTACAAACACAATGGGTAGTCTAAGTATTTAAGTAAGATGACCATTTTTCTGAGGGCCTAAGATTTTCCCAAAACAAATTTAATTACAAAATTTAATTTTAATTTGAGTTTTTCCACAAAAAGCAAACAGTAAAAAAGTATTTAAACAAAGTACCACTTACCTACGTCAAAAAAATAATATTTTCTTTATTATTTTTCGGAAGAATGATTTCTTAAAAAGAAATTTAACATTTTTGCAACCAATCAGGAATTTCTTTAAAGTTTTTGATCACTTTAAGTGCGCTGTAAGTAAAAATTTTAAGAAAATTATACTAAAAATGCCATTTTTAACACGTTCCAAATTCAACTGATAAGAAATTAAACTAAAATCGTAAATATTAAGGGTGTTATAGTGCGCAGGCAAAAATTTTTGCAATTGAGGCACGAAGTTCTTTATAGAAAATTAGATTAAAAATGCCATGTTTGCCAATTAAAATCGTAAATTAAAGATATTTAATTTCTTCAAAAGTAGTGCTGACTCAAAGCGTTTTTTAAAGTTCATCAATCAGGGGGAGGGGCCAATTACAAATCCTGGGGGATCATTAACCCGATTACCTTCCCCCCAGTTTCCCTGATGCGTTGCCTCTGCCTTCATAAAACCCGGTTGCCATCTATGCATTTCTCATGCGTGGGCCTCCTGACTCCAAACACGCATCACGTGGTCTAAGCGAGGTTTGCCTATATAAGTTCCTGTCGGACCACGTGATGAGTTTTTTTTAAGTCAAACTGGCCGCGCATGGAAAACGCATAAGTGGGAACCGGGTGTAAGTAAGGCTTCAATTAAAAACCACAAATCATTTTATCCGACCACTGTATTGACTAAATGTAATTGTTTTACTACGCCACTGATCCTTGTTGGAGCGAAAGCAAAATAAGAATAGTCTAACAGGAATAAAATAAGGATAAAATGCTCGTTAATGTGAATTTATATATATATATATATATATAACTCGGTTAGCGAACCCAAGAGTCCACATTTAGGTACCCTAAATTTTATCACTTTTAGAAAAAAATTATTGATGATTCTTTCTCTCGCGTAACGTATTTTTCCAACTTGCGTGCGTGAAAGTGGTCTCACTAAGCAAGGTCCCTTACATTACAGGTTTTCAACGTTGAAAAAATGTAGAATTGATGTAACTTTGTATACGTTAAGAAAAATGTTTAAAAAAAAGTAAAATTTAAGTTCTAAATTAACATTCTATGTGAAAGTATCACTGATAAACGAAAGGAGCACTAATTTTACGTTAATATTTAATCTTGGATTTACAAGAAATGTAAACGATAAAGTAACTGAAAAATAACATTATTTGAATTTGAATGTCTGTGTCGAAACAAATTTGCTTCTTTACAGTTACATGATATTACACAATATTGTTCGTAAGTTGTAAGTTGAAACAAGTTTAGTTTATTAATGATCGCATGAAAGCAGCAGTCTTGTGAGCTCAATTAATGTCAACTTTAAGACAAACTTGGTCGTTTATTGGAAAATAACCAAATATAATTCGAAGTTTTATGAAAAAATTTCAAAATTAATAAAACTTTTAACACAAATATGGCAAAAATTTTTGAAACAATTAATTCTGCAATTTTTTTGATAACTTACCACAAAATAAGTATAAATTTATAAGTATAAATTTAAATATATGTATTCGCAGTAATATATACGATCATTTTAGAATAGATTTTTTTACGGTTCGACGAAATTATATAGGTAGGTGTTTTCAGTTTTTTTTTTAATTTTGCCAAATTATGATTCCATCGAGTTATTGTGATTCAATATTAGTATACAAATTTTTTTAATTGCAACTGAAACCTTTTTATATGTATTTTATTTATTAAAAAAAATTAAATAAATTGATAATAAAAAAAACAATTTCTTATTTTCTGTAAAAATCGTGAACCTATAACACCACTGCATTAATACACCATGAATTGGTAACATTTCTTAACAAAACCGAGATGGCCTAAGGTGCTAAAACCCTGGTGTATTGTCTTTAGGCTGAGGGTTCGAGTCCCTTCAGCGCATATTTTTTTATTTTTTGTTATTTGTTTAAGATGTAATCATAAAGATCAGATATTTTAAAAGACAAAAATATGTTTTTTTACGAGCGTGTGGAAAATCGCATTTTCCACACTATTTTTAGTGAGGAAAATTCGTTTTTCCGCACGGTGTGGAAAAATTTTTCCGCACCGATATACCAAATTTCGAAAAACCTGTACTGATTCGAAGTTTATGTTCATCATATTGCCTATGAAATGCGTAGGTTGCTATGGTGTAACTAACCAGTTGTTTATGCATTTATTTGTCAGTGCAAAAAAATTTAAATGACTTCCAATGAAGAAATTACCGAAAATTCGGTAGAAGAGGTACCTGGCCAGATTTTTTTGGCGGCTGAATTTGTAAAGGAGGATTTGTTGCCAGATAAATCCAGAAAAAGGTATGAGCAAAATATAAATAAGTGAATAAATATCACTTGTATCAATGTTAAAAAAACTATTTTCAGTGTATTTTCGTCACGCTCGTAGAAAAACAATTGTTCCTAACACGTGCAAAAACCTTTTTTCCGCACTCCGCTGCGCGTCGTTCCATCAATGGCAGTTGCATGCGGAAAAATCGATTTTCCACACTTTTTAGGAAAATAACTATTTTTGATGTTGTGTGCCAGTCACATAATTGTCTATGTAACACTGTTACGTAAATGTTTGGGACAATTGATGTACTGGCAATATAATATCCTCGTTAAGGTTACAAGCTGTGTTAAGTAACAGGTCACAAAAATACGTTAAGGTAATGTAAATGTAACATGCGCGCGTTTGCGTGTATAATAGTTTTTTGTGCACACCGTGCGTAAATGTTTTTTGCGCACACCATGCGTAAAACTTTGGCATTTTTGAAATTGACTTAAAAATCAAAAAAAATTATACCTTTTCCTTTTTTTATCCCAAAACACACAAAGATTTAATAACAACTTGCTAATTAGTAGGAAAAATATTAAACCTAACATGGGCGTAAAGTGCGTTTGTCGCCTACACAAGCATCGTTCGTGCAACTGCCCTTGCGTGTAGAAAAGTATAACTTTCCGCATTATTTAAGGTAATAACTATTTTGGCCATTATTTAGGTGCCGAAAAAAATTTCCACACTAGTAGAAACGGGAAATTTGTTTTTTTACTTTAAAATAAATGCTAAAAATTTAATTTTTCTATGAGTCACCGCAAGAAGCTAATTTATGCACTCTTTTGCTTGCACTTTCTTCCTGTGTACAGAAAAAAATTTACCTTAACACTTTCCCGCACACTTATTTTAATAGGTTAGTTTTTGTACTCAAAGAAAAAATATCTTTTTCAACTTAACACGTGCGCAAAGTCATTTTCCCGACCTAACGCTTACCCGAACTGCTTTCGCATGCGGGAAAACTGCAAATTGTTAGATAAACTACTATTTTGGCAGACTCCAGTTTTTGTTTTTTGAAAGAGTTATAGCGGTGACTTTTTTGTAGGCTTTTTTAAATTTTAACTGTACAACTTACATCAGATAGGCATCCAAAGAAGAACATAAATTAAACATCATCAATTTTTATTATCCTAAAAGTATAATTCTTAAGGTTGATTTTGTGATTGGATTTTTATCCACCCTGTATAGACATAAAAATACTTATAACTATAATGGATATTTTTTTTTTACTTGAAACATGATTAATCTAGTAATTTTATCGAAAATTTATAAAATGTTTCGTTCATCATAGTAGAAAGATTTCTATCTTTTTATGATAGTAAAAGAAGTAGATATAATGAAGACCGTGATGAAACACGTAGTAAAAATCGACAAAGGGAAAGAGTGGCCTCAAATTTTGGCAATTTTAGTTGGTAAGTTAATCTAAAATATTTGTGTGTTAAGTTCGTGACTTTAAAGAAAAAATTTTGACTCAAAAAATTACAAAAAATGCCTTATTCTAAAAGCACTTTGATGAACACGAAAATTATAACTAAAAACTTCCTGTACAAAAAAAAATACAGTCTTTGTTTTTTTGTGTTTTTAAAAAAACTGACATTTTACGTATTTTGGAAGTGCTGCTTGTTGTTCTTTGCACTAGTCATTTATGTTGATACTGAATTTTCTTGAACATAACATTCGTAAATATTATGTGAAGAAAAAATATTATGTCTGTCTTCCATAAGAGAATACCAACTAGAAAATATGAGCAAGGTATAAATTGTAAAAAATTTAGATGCTGATTTTCCAAAATTGAGTTTCCTTAGCAAACAAATGGTGATTTTCGATTTGAATAGGTAAACATGATCAACAATTATTGGTCTTGAATACAGTACTTTTCTCAATTTTTAAGGTAGAAAGTTAGGGGACCATTGGCGGCGGGTAAAAAATACACCAACGCGGAGTACATTTAGATAAATAGATAGATAGATTTATTTGTTCAACAATAAAATACAATAATATTATATGGCTTTGTCAGTAACTACTTAAAAAATTAAATGAGATAAAATATATATATATCTATATGTAAAAGAGAGGTTGTACAAAATATGAAAACAGTAATACGATTACTATGATAAAATCTGACATTTTAAAAATAAAAAGGGAATAGAAAAATATTTTACATCTTAGTTTTATTCTATTTTAAATAGTACAAAGAAAAAAAGACAATTTACTTTAAAACAATAATAATACAAAAATTAAAACCTTAATTAGAGTTTAACCTTTAGAATATTTAACTAACTACACACTACTGCATATTTATGCGTATCTGACAAAATTAAAATATATTGATAGCTATAAAAAGTGTTTAGACTTTTTATTTTTTCAGGAAGTTTGTTATAAAAAACAGGTGCATATAAATTTTTTGAAAATATATTATTATTAAATGATTAGTTTGGTGAGTGTTATGATTATGGATTACATTTTGCTGTTGGTATAGATTTAAAAATTTTCTCTTGTATAAGTTCTTTTATAGATGAACCTTACTCACTCTCAATACTTTCCTCTGTAGTCCAAAAGCTCTTTCTGCATGAGTCGAGTGATCCCACAGTAGTAACCCGTATGACAAGTGTGACATAAATAAGGAATGGTAAGCTGTGAGAATAATATTTGATGAAGTTATATCAAGTAGATTTCGTAGAACAAATATACTTTTGGCCAATTTTCCACAAGTAAAGTCTAAGTGTTTTTCCCATGTCAATTTTTGGTCTAGCTGAAAACCTAAAAATTTGGTTGAATCGGCTTGGTTTATATTATTTTCTTTAAAAGTAAAAATGTAGTGCTTAATTCAATTTGAATTAGATATTAATTCATTCGTATTATTGTACTATATTTAAACAAAAGTGGGTCATACATAATAATATGCATAAACACAACAATAAAAAAGCGGTCAAAGTAGAACTCACGAAACAAAAAACAAAAATAGCAGTTTTCACAGCAGGACGTCATAAAAGTCTATAGTGTTCCATAAGAAAAAAAACTTTTTGACACACCCTGTATCCTCTGATTAATTTGTATTAATGATTTTGCAGTCCCTGTGAAATACTCTTTCACCCAGTTTTTGTTTGGTTCTTCTTCGGCTATTAGAAAAAAAGTTATATCAGGGAACACTTATAACCGATCACCATGTACCTTTATTACCTAACTCTTTAAGTAAAATGGACACCACCCTAATTTTCAGTAAAGTGATGTTAAAGAAAAAAAAAATGGATATTTATTTGGGAGATTTGGAAAACCAAATAAAGAAAAAATTAAATTCTTATGCAAGTTTCTTGTAGGTTAAATAAAACATCTGTTTTAAGAAAATTATATCTATATTTTCTGGTCATAGCCTGTAAAAAAACATAACACCAAAGTGTTACACCAAATGACCAAAGCAGAGGTTATAAAAAACTTAACTTAAACTCAATTTTTTTATGACTTTAGACTGGTGTCACAATTGCAAAATATAATGATATAAAAATGAGTACCTATGTAGCATTTTAGGCCTAAAATATCTTTAAACTTATGGCGAAAAACGAACTCTTAATAAAACCTTTCATTTAAAGAGAAAATACCAATTATAGCACTGGTAAGTTAGGTTAGTCTGTAAATTTAAACTCACCCGACAAGGCAAACAATCATGGACGGAAAATGGGCGAATTTGTCTCCAGGAGGAAGTAGAAATTTCCAGCACCACAATGAGAGCCTAAAGGAAGCATGATTAAAGAAAATGACTAAATTTAGAAATTTTCTTGACCATGCTGAAATGACTTACCTTCATGCTTCGTGGAATTTTCTGCACTGAGACAATTGTGAGAGTTTCATACGAAAGTTATGTATCGAAATGTTGATGATAAAACGAGGCAACTAATTTACTCATTAAAAATTTCGAATTTTGAAAAATATCATAAAAAAAATGAAAAAACTTTTGAGTTCGACGGCGATGCTCGACCACAAAATATGTACCTACGGGTATAGAAGGCGATCTGACGACTTAGGGCCCCGTTATAAGTTTTTTGCTACCGTTGCGCCTCTAGTGAATCGGTCTAGAAGCTTGAATTAGGGTAGTGGCGCCGGCGTCGGGAAATTTGAATTCAGGCATTTTTTTAAATTATTTCAGTTCATGAGAAACAACATTATTTTGGAAAACCTAATTCATCAATTATTAATTTTATTTTCCAAAATATTGTTGAGCCTAATGACTATAAATTTAAGAAATAAACCAAATGTGTCGTATTTAATATATTATATTATTCTTTTAAGAAGATATATACATATCGAAACTATTGTATTTATTAATAAACTATTTATTATGCTTCCCATGTCGGCCTCAATAGCAGCAGTTTCTTTTAAGACTTGCGAGTTTTTTTCATTTTCAAAAAATTCGGTGTAACTGGTTACCCATCAGCATTTTTGAACGGAATAGGCTAAAAAAATTTAATTAACAAATAGGCTAAATAAATGCCCTATTAGAGAGTTAAAAGACCATCAAAATTGGTGATACCGTAGGCAAAATCGTTTATTTTTCTCCCATATCCAAAAATAACCAAACCGAAATACGTTACTTACGGAGGCTTAACGGGGCCCGCTCGGTTTTTTCTTGCAACCAACCAGGTTTATTTTTGAGCAAAAGCTGCAGCTGGTAGGTGATAATTCGTTTTTTTGTTTAGTTAGGTTTTTAATTTTTTTGTGAAAGTGAATTTGCGAAAACAGGAATTGTTGTTTTCTGTTCTATTTACATTGGCTGTTTGTATGTGGGCAAAAGAATACGGTTACGGTAATTTATGTTTGTGGTATAGAAACTCTTTTTAGAATCTCAATTACGGTAATACGGTAAGCAAATAAGGTGACGATAAATTAGTGGTCTATTAACTCTCCATCCAAATTTTGCTACGTGGGTATTGAATAGACTGTTTTTCCTCTGGTATGTAGAAATCTTGCCCGGTACTTACCATTAAAGTCTGTTTCAGACTGTGGCGGTATATGCAAGGATGGAATTATATGTCGCATTAGAAGGCTTCGTCCACAGTTTTTTGAATAGTTTTCTGGTTTAAAATGTCGGGTGCGTACTCTAAACCATTGTCTTTGACGAGCTTGATCTCTAGAATATAGCATAGTTTCCCAATTGTACTTATTACAAAAATCTATTATTGTAACAGTTCAAAAAAGGCCAAAAACACACAAAACTAAAAAACTTCAATAAAAAGACCTCATTAAAAGAACGACAAGACGATGTCATTGATGGACATTGATTAAGATAGATGCCCTTAGTAAGAGTTTTCTCGAAGTCCATAGGTACATGCTTTATGATGCTCGACCATTGACGTCTGACATTTTGCCAAATGTCAAACCACAACGACAGAAAATCTGGTTGTTCTAACCAGAATTCATAGTAATCCTTACCATAATACTTTGGTCAAAAGTTCTGCAGTTGCTCCTACTACGAAATCTGGGTAGTACCTATGAGAATTTTCAGTAAGGGTTACCATATGAAATGGTTCAAGATGACTTTAGTAACTTGATTTTTGTTGATAAAGAAAATATGGTTAAAGTAACTAAAAAAACTGGTTACGATTACCAGTTTTACGTTAACTAGATCAAATCAGTTGTTTTAACTAGAACGATTTGTCAGACTTACCCTAAATATAGTCATTTTAACTAGAAAACCCGTGACTAAAGTTCCTGGTAAGCTCATTTTTCTCAGTGCGTAAGATATAACAAGCTAATTCTTCTAGTTTAGTTGGTTCTACTCAAAATTATGCATGAATACACATTTACGTGTGTTGTTTTATACCTTCTCTTCAAACAAATATACAAAACGTTAAAAGTAATATAATATCTATTTACTAGACATACACCGAGAAAAATATCTAGTAACTTTGACTAGAAATTGAGTCAGCCTTACTAGAAACTTTAGTCAAATAGGCGTCAACTAAACTCTTAGTTGTTTTAACTAGACTCACTTAGTTGCAGTTACCCAAGTATCTAGTTACCCTAACTAAACCACGGATCACCTACCAACCAGATGAATAAGCCGGCGAAATCTCTTTGATCTCGGGCAGGTGTTTAGGGCCTGATTAAAATCTATTTCATTTTAAATATACTTTTTTGATATTTTAGCGCCAGGGTGGTACTAATAATTTTTAAATCATTTTTATTTTTGTTTTTTTGTGGCACATAACACACACGGGTATGTTTAAAATGAATTTTGTGAGTATATTTATATTAGGTAAGTAACTGTAAAAACATGTTCTCTAATTTACATACATGAAACCGTTATTATATCGGTTTATCAATTTTAACTTTGGGGTTAACTTAACATTGTGCTAAAAATGATACAAAAGTCCTTTTTTTATTCTAAACGAGCAGTTTAATGAAATCCAATCAATTACCGCGTAATTATCTCTTGTCTGAGAAATATATAAAATTAAAAATGAAACAGTCAACAACTTAAGTAGGTAATTTTTAGCCTGTCACACGGTTAAATGGACCCTAAAGGTTTAAATAGATATTATATACGAAATTGGATTTGCCCGAAATAAAATTTAAATGATTGTTTGCAGTTTTCCTAATTAGGTTTTACCTGACCCTAAAAGGGTTAAGAAATGCAAGACGAAACTACCTACAAATTAGTGCTAAAAATTTAATGTTATTGAAAATAACCGGTCAAATTAAAAACAACTAAAGCTATACGTACATATATAGGGTGCCTCAAAACTCCGACTCCACCCTAATATCTTCAAAAACAAAAGAGTCAGTCGTTAAGCAAGCGAAGTAAATGCAGCGAAGTTACTTTGTGTATTTTGGCAGTAAAACATCGTTTCGTTCTGTTTCCTATAATATCTAATGTTACCCTTTTCATAAACTGCTTTAAAAAACAAATAACAATAACTTTTTAATACTTAAGAACAATGAGTGGCTCTTATTGAAAAGTTTTTGTTATTTTATTTAAAAACTGTTAGAGAAATAGGTAACATACCAAAAGAAGAAAACTTTTATTTACATTTGTCAAAATATACAGGGTATTTCAATAAAAAAAGTGAGTTCACTGCCTTAACTCTGCCTGACTGGCAGCACGATTAGCACCAAAAAGATAAATTTTAATTTTTTTAAAAATATACATTTTTTCTGCCTCTTTTGGTTTTAAAGATATTAGGTTAAACACGGCCCTGTATATACGAAACTTAAGTACATGAGTTTTTTTGTCTACTCATGTGCGGTAAAGTGCACTATACTGCACTTATTTGTGTGCGGAAAGTAGTACTTTACTCACGCATGTATTAGGTACAAGATTTTACCTATAATCCTTAAAAATTTCCAACATTTGCATCCTAAAGTTTTTAAATAAATGGTGTTACTTCACCGCACTGAGTGCGGTAAAGTGTCATCACTTTAAATTTAGCCCACCCAAATGAGTGCAGTAAAGTGTACTTCCCCGCACGCGTCTAGGTAAAAAATTTATTTTGATTACATTTGCTTCTGTCTTTTTAATTCGAAATGTATGTTTCTTTCGAAAAAAATTCAAAAAGAATGCCTAGAATGGTTTTTCTTTCATTAATCATTATATTGCTTAATGGGTAAGCATAAAAAAAGATAGGAAAATAAACCGTTTAAATTAAAATTATTATAATTATATAATTAAAATAAATAGTTGTTATTTTTGTATGCTGTCCAAAAAAACCCTGATATTACTTGTGTCGTATTCCCGCTGTTTAGTAAATCTACAACGGTATAACTTCCGAAAAAAAAACTGTATTTTATTATAAGAAGGGTAATATTGAGAAAATCTAATTATTCTTACCTGAAAATTAGACAAAGACAAAATATTGGTCGCAATTCTTCAGAAACGACAGAAAATCTCTCCTGTCACAATTTTGGAAAGTGGCGATTTTTATTTATTGTTTTATTTAAAATAAAAACACAGCGTCCTGAATATTTATCCTAACATTATAAAAGAAACTGCGTAATTTTTTAATAACATTTCATAAATTTAATATTTTAAAGATATTCTGCAAGACTAGTTTTCGGCGGCGCTAAATTTCTACTACGCGTACCAATAAACCTCAAAAAGTGTCGAAAATTCTCACCTCGTAAAAGGAAAGACAGAATTTGTGTGACTTTTCTGAACAGTGACAGCGACATGTTGTTTTGTTAAAAGTTGTGAAGGTTTGCTTACACATAAAAATAAGCTTAATAACATACATTTTTAAATAAAAAAAGGATTTTTTACAAAAATTGCCTACAAAAATTAAAATTGACATATTTTTTATTTACTGAAGCAGTATTAAGAAACTAAATTATTAGCAAATAAGTCTTGACAAAAAAAGCAGTTAGTGTAAACTTGTGTTTAAAAATCGTCAGATTTTTTGTAAGGGCGAGATTTTCTGACGGTTTTTAAAGAATCGCGACCAATATTATATCAAATTATGAAAAATTAAAATATCCCAAAAATGAACGATTGTGCGAATAGTGTTGTTGTGTTTGAGATTTTTATTCTAAATACTACTATTTTATAGTTGGAATGGAATAGTACAATTTTATACTAAAAGAAACTAAACGTATCATACTGGGTCTAATGCAGCGCGATCCTTTTACTGCCATCTGCATTATTTAAAAAAAAAGTAAATGGTCTATTTAATACATAATATATTCCAATAAGAACAAAGAATATATACGTATCTTATGGGATCCACCCTTTAACAGCACATACGTGACTCATTTTTGTAATAG
The DNA here is from genome assembly GCA_963921995.1 of Oxystoma pomonae. NCBI lineage: Eukaryota > Metazoa > Arthropoda > Insecta > Coleoptera > Brentidae > Oxystoma > Oxystoma pomonae. The sequence goes on along the minus strand of OY998167.1, from coordinate 75,186,195 downwards.
GTAACAATTAATCACATTTTATTTTTCGCGCCGCCACTGTCTCAACGAATTCGCTTTATAGAACTATCACCGCTCAGTCTACGCTGCTGAATGAATTCGGGCCTTTCTCGCCAAAATGGCTGCATGCGCGAAGGATGCGCGTGGGACCCCCCACCTCCTAAGTAAACCCTCTGGTCTGTTCGGTACTCTGTGACTAAACTATCTAGTAAACGTTACTACGAATATAGGTCCGGAATAACCACTCGGTAGCCATTACCCGATTGCCTAGTTGTTTTAACTGGAAACCTTAGTAACGCTTACCAGATTTTTTGGTAAGATTAACCAATTCTTTTAGTCACTTTAACCACATTGAAAAGCTAAAACAAGCGGATTTTTTGCTCATCCTAATAAATGCTGTTTGGTCATTATGACTACACTTCTTCTTCTTCTTCAAGTGCCATGCTCTCTTCGAACGTTGGCTATCATCAGTGCGATCTGCACCCACTGTCTTTCTGAAAAGTGTCGAAGTACTAACGCCATGATATACGTCTGCTCTCAATTTTTCCTTCTATTATTAATTTTAAGAGTTCATATTTTCTCAAAATGTGAAAAAATATTCAAGTTTACGTCTTTTGATGGTAAATAAAACTTCAAGATTCTTATTCAATCTAAGAAGAAAATCCACCCTACGTATTTTGTCCACCCTGAGAATTCTACGATAGCAATACATCTAGAATGCCTCCAATTTTTTGCACATGGCATCAGTCAGTGTCCATGCCTCTACGCCGTGATACAAAATGCTAAACACATAACAACGAAGCACGCGAATTCGGAGAGTAGTATTAAGATCCCGACTACACAACACTGATTTCATTTTGACAAAGGAGGATCTAGCCTGTTCAATTCTTGCACGGACTTCTTGCATGTTGTCCCAGTTTTCATTGAGCTGACAGCACAGGTATTTAGACGATTCTACGGGTTCAACTTGTTAGCCATTTACTTCCGGTATGCCTCTTATATTTTTTGCTTAGCTATAACCATCCATTTTGTTTTTCCAACCTTCAAGTTAAGCCCAAATTGCGAACTTTCAGATGCGACTTGATTTATCAGCTCTTGCAGGCCTTCCAACGTATCCGCAATTATGACGGTATCGTCAGCATATCTCAAATTGTTAACTTTTATGCCGTTTATAGTTAGACCCTTTTCGCATTTTTGAAGGGCATTCTCGACGATTCTATTACTATAGATATTAAATAGCAGCGGAGGCAATATGCAGCCTTGGCGAACACCCCTTTTTATTCGGACTTCTCCGGACAATTGACCATCAACTTTTATTTGAGCTGTCTGGCTCCAGTATAGGTTGGCAATTATTTTTAGATCTCGATCATCTAGATCAACTTCTTTAAGAGATTCCATAAGCTTTTCTTGCTGGACTCGGTCGAAGGTCTCATAATCTATAAAATAGGCATATAATGGCACTGACACAACTCTAGACCGTTGAACCAAGACTTGAATTCCAAATAACGCCTCTCTTGTCCCGAAGCCTCCACGAAATCTGAATTGCGTATCGCAAATCGTAAATGAATCGAATTTTTTATAAATTCTCTTATGAATAATCTTTAAAAATATTTTTAGCATATGGCTCATTAGGCTAATTAGACGGTAATCACTACACTTCTTTGCTGAATGTTTTCTAGGCAATGTAACAAATGTTGATTTTAGCCACTCAGCTGGGATTTTACTACTGCGATAAATCAGATTAAAAAGTTTGACAAGAATATTCACCGACTCTTCGTTTTTGATAAGTTTTAAAACTTCCGTGTATACTTCGTCTTGCCCTACTGCTTTTTTTTTAGCTAAAGATATTGCATGCTGTACTTGTGCCGGTGTTATATCTAAGCATTGATTTGAGAATTCTTTTAGTTTTTCTTTGGTATCAGGTAAGATTTTTCCTTCACTGTCAATAAGGATTCCTGTTTGTCTCTTATTAACTAAACCGGCCGCTTCCTTTATACGTTTGTGTAAATTAAAAGTGTCATGTTTAGCATCCAGATCTTCTATTTCTTGACATTGTTGTGTTAGCCACTCTTGTTTTGCTGAATTGATTTTGTTTTTTATTTCTTTATGAATTTCTTTGTACTGAGCGCTGCCTTTTTTATTGCGCCTTTTATGCATTGGGTCCAGGAAACTTTCTCTTTTTTCCTTGGTTCACCCTTGCATAGGCGTGCTGTGCTTTCGACTATGGCGCTTTTGACATCTGTCCAGACCATTTCTGCATCTTGTTGGGTAGATGTATCGATATCTCTAAGTTTTTTGTTCAGTTTGACTCTTAGTTCAGCTGCTTCCATGATATCTTGAAGTTTGTCAATCCTGAGTCTGGGTTTGTTATTGGTTGGGCGATTTTTCTTTAGGGTAAATCTAATTTTGGATACAACTGGATTATGATCTGAATTTACGTCTGCGCTAGGGTAGGTTTTTTCTGATTTAATGCAGTTTTTGTATCGTTTATCAATTAATATGTAATCTATTTGATTCCTAACGATCCTTTCTGGAGTGTCAGCAGGAGAGGTCCAGGTGTATATGCACCTGTTGTAAAGTTGACTATAGGGTGTCCCAAAAGTTCGAGTACACCCTAATATCTCTAAAACCAAAAGCGGCAGCGAAGTAAAATTTCACATAATTAGACTGTTTACAAAAAAGTATCTTTTTGGAGGCTAAGCATCGCACCGGTCATTAAGGAGGCGGAGCTAGGGCGTCGATGATATATTCTGTTCACCTAATGTTATTTTTTTCTCTAGCGGTTTTTAAATAAAATGATAAAATCATCTCATATTTAAATCTTTTTGTCATTTTATTTAAAAACCGTTAGAAAAAAAGTTAACATATTAGGTGTTTTTGGAAACAGAAGGAAAAGCTTTACTTAAATTTTCTAAAATATATCGTCGACGCTCTATCTCCGCCACTTTCATGACGGGTACGATGGTTAGCATCCAAAAAGATACTTTTTTGCAAACCGTCTAATGGGGTTTTCCCACATTTTTGGGAAGCAACCGAATTTGGTACCTTAGAGTGAGTTATCCAAAACGCATTTATTATTTCTTCTGAAAAACTCTTGGTTTTGTATAAAAATTTTTTTAAAGTTGGAGTTTTACAAAAACGCTCAAAAAAAATTTTTAGCCAACTAACTTTACGAGAAAAGTAGCGAGTGGTGACCTTTTTCTCAGCCTCTTCCTAACTTCAGTTTAATGCTTAGCTGTCACTAAATATCATTTCTGTTTAGTAAACAATCTGTTAAAAGTTGTATTTATTTTTTCTCGAGATTTTTCTGCATCAAAATGAAAAAGTGCGTTTTCCGCGGATGTGAAAATAAATAAATGTCAGAATTCCCCTGGAAATTGAAGATATTTTTGCCTTTCCCTTTGTGACCAAGAAGAAAATTGTGGCTCTAGAGGCACTAAAGCTGAAAAAATTATCCACGGCTGGGCGCAATAGTGTGTGAAGATCACAGCTGAAATTCAAATACAACCCCATTAGAGACATCGCCACCCAAAGGAAAAATTTTTCTTTACAAAAAAATATTTCATGATCATGTAAAAAAATATAGGTTTACCTTTGATGGTTCTTACGTAAAATAACCCCCGTACAATCTGTTAAGACAAGTAAAATTTAGTTCACTTCTTGTTTAACCCATTATTCTTATAGCAATAAAGTTTTTAAATAAAAAAGTAAATAAAAAAGAGTTTTACCAACCACCACTGGTTTCAGACATAGTCCATCCACCAGTCGGCCCTTCAACTATAACGAATCGATAACAAAAACAATGAACTTTACAAAATACACCGGAGTACCACAAGAATACATACCGGGTGCGACTTGGAGAATAAACGCAAACATGTGTTTCACCCTTGTTGGGGATCATCGGTACGCCATAAGGTTTTATAGACAAATAATACGAACGATCAAATCAACAAGTCATGAACAAATGCTCGGCAAAACATTATAGATAAAAGGATGAGAAATGATGGCTACTATGGATAGTGGGAATTTGTTTGAAACCAGTCAGTGGTAGAACTAGTGGAGGAGGCCAAAAATCCAATAGTTTTGTGTTGGTAAAACTCTTTTTTTTATTTATATTTAACTCCACTATAGACATTGGGAATTTATATCTCATTCTGTAATAAGACTTTTGTTGATTTGCTTAAAAACTAGAAAGAAAAGATTTATTTAAAATTGACCGAGCCAAACTTCCCACTTATGACATAGAAAAGTCTGATAAGGTCAGTCCTCCCCACCTTTATGGGAATCTAGGGACGTATAAAACTTCTGTAAAACTTTTTTTTAGTTCCAGTGATGGGAGTGAAAAAATACGGTAAATCACTTCAAGTTATTTTTTTCTAATATTTTTTCTTCAAGTTTAGTGGAATTTTTTTAAACTTATATTTAAATTTATTGCCTCAGGGTTAATTTTTTTGAAGTTTAAGAAGTTCATAGCAAGTAATTTAGAGAGATGCATTGATTAGCAAGAGTCAATGTTTCTTCCCAAATTTTTCTTAAACCAAAAACTTCTGGGTTAGTTTACCTGCCAAGGACTGGGTTGGGGTCGAATCTCGTCTTAGTTTTAGATGTTGGGAAAATCAAGTTACTAATGCATTGCAGACGAAAATTTGTGAAAAATGATATTAAAAATGACATTATTTTCACATTTGTTAATGCCATTATAGAGCCACAAGCAAAATTTTTGAAAGAACCCCTGCACAAAAACTTGTAAAACGTAACCGTATTTTAATGTATTGTACCAAAGGTCAAAATAGTGAAATTCTATGAGGATCTTATATGATAGGACATATGAGCCGTCAAATAACAGATGTCTGGTAAACACCCAAGAAGACTTTTTTCTCATAACTTTCAACCGAAAAAAATCTTGGGTGGAAAAACGAAATTCAAAATTGGATGCGTTTTTTTTAACCTCTTTTTTTTATTTCTCTTTTGTTTTAATTGCCTTAGGAGCATATTCCTATTGGAAATATTAACACGCCATCGCCAGGACAAACCCATATCAGATGACTTATAATAAAGTACAAGTGCGGAATGATGCCTATTTGTGAGTGATTCAAAATGATGTTTGGTTTTATACTGTCTGAAATTGTTTCAATCTTTTTTTAAAAGCATGTTCTGTAAATAAGATTCATTTTGGGACCTTCAATGGAAAAAATTGTCATTTTTAATATTACAATAGTTTTATATAATTTTTATTTTTAATAAGTGAAGTGAAATAAAATCATTGCCTGTTCTTTTGTTTTGTAAGAAATAAATATACCTACTGTAGAGCGTTTACCATGTTTTATGTATCCTAAAACTCAAGCTTTTAAAGGCGGACAAAAAAATATCAAGACTAAAGTTAAATAGTTTTATTAAATAATATGGTCAAAAATACGTACTATTTAAACAAAAGGAGTGTTAGATACACAAGAAAATAGTAAATTATTAATAAAACAAAATAAATAAATGTACTATTTTAATTATACAATTTTTTATTATTCTAAATATACAAAACTTTAATTTTATATCTGAAGGAATCCAGAGAGGTGGAAAAAAATATCCACATTATTAGCAGAGCTACACATTCTTCGTATAGGTCTATTAAGGTTGTAATTTGTATTATAATATTCTTAGTTAAAAATATTCCTATTTCTTGTACTCCGCTGTGGAACCCTTAAGCCAATTCTATGTATTTATTGAGGAGAATCAAACATTGCATTTCAAATCTTGAAAAGAAAAGCTAGATCAAGACATTACTCGACGGTTTTCAAGAGTTGTGACCTTTAGAAATTTTAAAACATCACAATAAACTATTTTCCCAGATAGAATTTTAAGTTTAAAAGCTACAAAACGTAAGAATTTCTTCAATACCCTTTCCAGATTTTCTACATGACATTTATAGAATGGGGACCATATGGAACTACAATATTCTAATATTGATCTAACAAGAGAACAATAAACATTTTTAAAACAGATTATATTTTTAAACTCAGATAGGCTCCTTTTTAAGAAACCCAGTAGTTTAAAAGCTTTGTTACAGATACAGTTATAGTGATTTTTAAAGCTTAAGCTTGGGTCAAATAATACCCTTAAGTCTTTAAATTTTGTGAAAAAGTGTTGAGATCATTCTGCACTCTTTCACAATCCCTAAAATCTTTAACAATTCTAAAAATCTTTTAATCGTCTGCATATAGAAGGATTAGACAGCAACAGAAACAGTTTGAAATATCATTAATAAAACAAATGAAAAGAATTGTAGATATAGGTCCCCTTGTGGTACTCCAGACTTCACTAATATCTCTTCAGAGAGACAATTTTTTATCCTAACAGCCTGTCTTCGGTTTTTATTATGCCAAGATTTGTACAGAAAATCAAAACAATGTATTAACATCAATCAGTGAAGATTTTTTTTCTTTCAAAATCTTTGTCAAAAGACCTTTTTAGCAATACCAAAAACCTATAATTTATTTGGCGGTACCTTACATTGAAGTTTTATCTCTTAACAGTTTTTTTAAGTTTTTGATGGTCCTGTCATAAGACTCCTCTGTAAAAAATTGTGCTCCACCAATTTGGATAAAATTTTAGTATGTTATTGTCGTAGTCAAAATACACAATACAGAAATCATAACGAAAATTTCATAAAAGTGTTTTATAACACTTATTTTAAGTCTTTAGTAGTTATGCTCATTGATTTTTTAGCAATCTGAGTACTTGGGTCATCAAACTATAAATATATTAATAGCAGGTTTTTAATTTTAATCACGATATCTGATTTACCCTGTACATTATAAATGGTTTACATGAAACAAAAAATTTTATTCAAATTGGTGAAAAACAATGTTTCACATAGAACAGTGCAAGATTTGATAAAAAACGGTACTTCACTTTGGGGGTCATTTGTGATCTATCACTTTGAATTTTCTACAGAGATAAAAAAATTCAGGCTGGCAACATTTTTCGGAGTTTATCATATATTTTTGTGATTTTCACAAAAAAAAATCCATGTTTTATAAATAATTTCCGCGTTTTATTAAACAACTCAATGTTTTGCATTAGTTTAGGTAGTAACTATATTTTTGGTATTACTGTAAGTATGCGCGTTTTGAGATATCTACATTTTTTATGGCACTTTGCGATGAAATTTTTGTTTTATGACCAGATATTTAAGTAACGAATGAGACTTTAAAAAAATATAAACATTAAAAAACCAAAAAAAAACCGCAGATATTAATTAAACAAACATGGATTTTTTAAAGTGCTTTAGCAGACACATATATCGCCCAAAGAACCTTTTCTTGAATATCTCTAGCTAGCAGCTACAGTAAGTAAGGATGTTTTTAAAAGTTCAACCCTCTTTCCAACCTCCCACGACCATTAAAAACTCATTGCTTGATGCTAAGATATTTTGTAAATTTTTTTATAAAAATCGGTTTAGCAGCTCTCCACTACTGTAACAAAAAGACACCACACCAAAACATGGGTATTGGCTTCTCAGGTACAAGCCTGATTTTGAAATTTTAACTTTTTGAATTTCCTTCAAGACTTCATCTTTAACTTTTTCCCCCTCTCCACTGCCTCAGTGCCCAGGTGTTTAGAAGCGCCAAAAATAGCCTCAGTTAACGTTATTCTGCCAAATCGCAAGCTGTGCCATAATGGAGAATTGGCTTGAAGTTGAGTATCCGTTTCAGCTTCGACACACAAGGAATCGCTCATATTTGACCACATGTAATTAATGAACCTGTCAACATTCCATTTGGTCCATTTTCTCTGCAGTTTTAAACTTGAACCAGAGCTGGTATACATCGATATAGGTGTACTTGTCTTCAGATCGCAAAAGGGTATATATTACCCCTTTGTTATCTGCGCAGATTTACATCAATTGAGACACATAATTATGACTTTTTGGTCCGAGGGCTGGCACGTCTTCGTTTAAGTGACTGCAAATCCATTTTGGCATTTCCAACATCATTGTAGAGGTGCAGGCTGGTTCTTCACTTCTTCTGTGAAGCCAAAAAAGAACAGCAATGGCATGCTTGCAGCCCCCTGTAAGTATCAAAAAAGAAAAGTTAAAAACAGTTAACAATTTTCTAATAACAGGTTAAAAGGAGACACATTCTGCTTGCGTCTTTTTTTATCTTGTGAAAACTAAATTTGCATTGTGTGTTCCTAGCTTAACAGAAACTGGTACAAAAAATACATCATATTTAAAAAATACCAGAAAAATATTTTTTAAAACATGGCACCAGCAGGCATGTATAAGTTTTATTTTTCTTCAATATCTCAAAAATTACTGATCTGCTAATTTTTGTTGAAAATATAATTATTTCTTTTAATGTGAAAACTGTATGTGTGTTGCTAGTTGATACGGTTTGTGAGTTATGATTTTCAACCCCCTTTCTTACCCTCTTTACAACCTTCACCCCCATCAAAAACTAATCAGCTCATTCTTTGGTTCCAAAGGATTTTTGTGCCAAATTTCATCAAAATCGGTTAACTTTAGTGGCTTTTCAGTCATCGTTACCCAGACAGACAGGTAGGCACCAATTAAGAAATTTTGTATTTAGGTCTTTCATGTTTATTTGAGTTATTTTGGTATAAATAAAGTGTTTTTGTTTCGCTCATATTTTTGTTTTTGAAGTTAGGAATGCCCCCCACCAGAGAAATGTGAAATGACGCCGAAATTTGATAATTAAACAAGTCTCGGAGATGGTTTGGGGATACAACCTTTTAATGTCTAAAAAAATTATTCCAATGCTCATAGCTCCTCATTTTGTCCTAACAAACGTAACTTTTTGTGTTGGTATGCTCTAAAAACTCTATGCATAAAGGTCAACTTTTAAAAAAATTTAAGCAGTTTTACTTGGATTTTCCACCACAGATATGTACAAAAAAAAGAGCAGCGCCTAATATTCTGTAAGTTTGGATACCTTAAAGATATAATTTTCCTACCAGGTGTAATTGCAAAACAGTGGCAGCTGCTATTCTGTAAGTTATAATTTTACCTCTTTTTCTCAAAAAATGTAAATAATAACAATTATTAAGTAATTTTAAGAAGACTTTAAAAAGAGATTAACCAAATATTTTTTTTTAAATGTAATGTAAAATGTGTATAGTTTCAAAAGTTTTTAAAACTACCTGCAGAAGAAGAACAATCTTTGCACTCAGAATGCAGCACTTTTTCCTCCTTCTCATTAACAGAAATTTCCACAGTATAAGGAGTATTTCTTACTCTGTGCTCCGGAGTTATTTTTGCCTTGACTGTGCAAACATATCCTTCTCTCTTAACTTGTCACCATAGACCTCCTTCGTAACTCTAAAATAAACAATAACACTTAAGCCTTCAATCATCTCACTTTTAACACCAAATCAACCAGACCATGTACATTTTTAAGGTACAAACAAAGTAAAAATAATTTCATATACACGTAGAATTGCAACTCTCATATGACACGAGAATAACTGATAGATAGACAAAACTTCATATGTCCAGTTTACATACCATGAGTCCTCTAGGTATGGCAAAAGTTTAGAAATCATATTTTTTTTGTAATGCACTGAATGGCATGTGGTGACACTTCATTAGCTGTTAATTTTTCATGCTATGATATTTTTCATAACATGAATTAAATTTGGAACTTCTTTGAGATTAAAAATATAATATAAAAAAAATACAATTTTTTTTATATTTTTACAAATGTTGAGACAAATCTGTCTTAGTTATATACCTCAAAATAGTTTTCCCAGATTTTACAGCTGTGGTTAATTATTTCTGATAAAGCTTTTCTAACATTTTGTTTTAACTTTTATAGCAAAATTTTAGGTGTACCTACAAATGTTTAAAATATAGTAACTGTAATAAATTACTTATTTACTGTCATTTATATTTTGCTTTTAATAAGTTGGTCAAAACCTTGGTCAAAACTAATAAGAAATCCTGTTGAGTCCAATATTTCCTTGAATATCTGAAAAACTACAAATCTGATATAGTTTTTGTTTGAACTGTAATTATCCATCTAAATATTAAAACCACGTGTTGCTAGCTGCTAAAAGTATATTTTATTTTCCTTGAATATTTCAAGAACTACAGATCTGACTTCAACGTAAATGTAATTGCTAGCTGCTACAATTCCACCCTCTTCACAACAAATTAATTGACTATTATATAATGTTTTGTTTTAAAAGTCATTTTAACTAAATGTTTGGGATTTTCTTTGAAAGATACTTGAATGATTTAATAAGCTAGTCATCAGGTTTTATTAAACCCAAAATCCTAATTTTAAATATTTATTTTTAGTTTAGTTTTTTACTTTATAAACTAGCTTTTGCTAAGTATATAAATTAACCTCGAAATTAACATTGCATTTTTCTGAAAAAACTTTACCGTCATAAGCCTAATGTGTTAGTAAATAAATTTGATGGTAATGTAGCACTAAATTATCATCATGTCAGAATTTAGCTCAATCTTGATAGTTTAGAGAGGCATAAAAAATTACTGACATTTGTTTGATGCATAAATTAATTAACGGTCTAACTGACTGTTAGACATCATCATACTTTTCACATTACTTTTCATACAACTGACTATAGACAAAAAAATAATTTATTGAATGAACTTTATTGCTTAACTCAGTAACCAGTTATTAATGTTTTTAATGTATCTGTTAACTCCTTAAAAAGACTAACAAAAAGAATCTTATCAGACTAAATATTTTTTTTAGTTAAATTTTATACTGTTGTGTGTATGTTTTCAAATATTTTGCGTTGTTCATACTATAACTCCTACTATACTATATTTCATGTCTTTATTTATTAATTAGTATTCAGTGTTGACTATGTAAATTTTTTTTCTTTTGACAAGGTATTGATTTTAATGGGGTTTCTGTTCCTTATAAATATAAATAAATAAATTAAATTACTTGTGCTGAGGTCCTTTCTCAAAAAGTTACCTTGCTTCTTCTTACTTGGCATAAAAAAGTAACAAGGTTTCTGTTTTTGTAATCGGGGAAAAAAAAGTTAAATTTAAAAAAATATGTACAGGGTGTCCAAAATCATATTTCAAGTCACTTGACAAGGTTTTTATAACAAATGCTTAACAGTCTTACTCATATATTTTGACACAATTTGGATTTTTAATGTGCGCAGTTAAACCATACTCACTTTCCAGTCTTAACATTCTTCATCTCAGCGCTAAAGAAATCCATATTATCCAAATAATATAAATTAATCATCTCATGATCCACTTTGGGTAAGTTGTTAGAATCACCCTTCACAAATCCCTTCTCCATATTCTGAGCCATATTCTCTAAAAAAAAATCAAGAAAAAATCTTAACAAAATTCAAAAAGTTAAAAAACTACTTACCTAGAGCTCTCTTTAAAAATCTTTTTATCAATACTTTTTTTAATATAAATATTGAAACCTTTAAAATAAGTGCAAAAAAATTAATAGAACAGAATATTTTCGCTTTAGAATAGATAGCTGTATTTGAAGTCTGAAAATACCATCATGGCTGTACCCAAGGGGTGAACCAATCCAGCAAGTGCACAAAATATTTGGCAGGAACTATATTTTAGCCCTTGCAGGCCTCCTATATTATGAGTTTCATTTTATCCTAAACCCAGGAGGAACTGGAATATGGACACTTTTTCCAGGAGACGTACAAAATATGGGATCATTTCACCCGTTGGCTGTACCAATATACAGATTTTAAACAATAGCAGAACGAAGTTTTTATAATGTTACTAGTATGAATCTACACTTTTGCAAGCAAATAAGAAAAGCTATCAAAAGATATAGATTTTAGGAGAAAATTCTGTCTTCTAATAGACATGTAGCAAGCATGAAAATTGTTGGATCTGGGGTTGAGTTTTTATGGTGGTTTTTGACGATGCATCTTTCTTCTCATTCTTTTTTTTAAACTAAATTAACCCAACCTAACCTAAAAAGACTCAATCCAACTTATGAAAAGCCAAAACAACCCAAAAAAACACACTTTAAACTAAATTAACCCAACCTAAACAGACTCAAACCAACTAAATTCACCCAACCTAACCTAAATAAACCAACTTATTCAAAGCCAAAACAGCCCAAAAAAACACACTACAACCCCTACATCTTTTTTTGGCATAAAAAAAATATTTGGGTTGTTTTGGCTTTTAATAAGTTGGTTTGAGTCTGTTTAGGTTAGGTTGGGTTAATTTAGTTTAAAAAAATATGAAAATATGAAACACATAATAAATAAGGTAATTACGCAGTATACGGTTTTCTGCCATTTTTGATTTTTTTTGAAAAATTCTTTATGGGGGCACCTTCTAGGGTCCCTAGGACCCCAAATCCGCCTGCGCCCGATTTTTTTTTTTTTTTTTTTAACGAGAAAAAAGGGTGCCCAGGGGGAATTGTAAAGTGTTTTTTAAATTGTTTTGGGTTGGTTTGGATTAGGTTCGGTTGGACTGTGTTGGTTTGGTTTGTTTTAGTGAAAAAAAATTAAAAAAAACCAAAAAAATTAAAAAAAAAAACAACCGGCGCAGACGGATTTGGGGTACTAGGGACCCTAGAAGGTGCCCCCATAAAGAATTTTTCAAAAAAAATCAAAAATGGCAGAAAACCGTATACTGCATAATTACCATAAATAATTATTGTCGGCTCTTTACCCTCACGACTATTTAGCCAAATTGTCGGCTCTTTATAGACACTCCCTTATATAAAATTACTTAAAAAAACTTACCAAATATCAAAATTTGTATGCGCACACTCTGTTAAAAATCGCAATCAAAAGTTCTTATTCTTCTTGTCTCCGAATTAAGCTTATAAACCCAGCTTAAATTTTCTTAGCAGCTAGGGCTATGGTAGACAGGAACCGTACTGTTTGTAATAACATTCACTACATATACATATAGTTGTATATTACTTGCAGGCTTTCTAAACAAGAAACAAATATAAACTTCCGCACTACTAAATGTTTATAATTTTATAAATTAACTTCAAAAGAATCACAACCAAAAAAGCAAAACACTTAAAAAAACGAATTGACAGTATGACTTAAAGTTAGCCGCAGGCCGGAGTTCGCAACCCAGTGGTCCAAATAAAAACTGCACTTGACAAATTACAATGGACCAGCCAAAAATGACGTCACCTGTATTGATTATGACGTCACCTATATTCGTTTTAAAAAATCGTAAGGCCACTGAATCGACGATTAAAAACATTATTTTTCACATAGAAAACCAAAATTTTTTGGGGAAAAAAGTTTTTAGATAGATTTCTTAGACCTTTATGTTTATGTATATTCCAAAAAAAAGGTAACTTTTTTTTTATGGGAAAGCCCCATTATGTGAAATTTTACTTCTCTGCCTATTTTGCTTTTGCAGATGTTAGGGTGGACTCGAACTCTTGGGACACCCTGTATAGTCACAATGACCAAACAGCATGTATTAGGATGAGCAAAAAATCCGTTAGTTTTAGTTTTGCGTGCATTAAATAATGTGCACTTTTACAAGATTTATAAGATTGAAAGAGCAATTTAAAAAGAAAATGGATTTTTACGCGATCGATCGAGATCGTATGATAAATTAGGCACATTTTTAAGAGTTTTTAAAAGATTTTACGCCACAAGAATATATTTTTACCAGTTTTTATAAGACTGTGTATTAAATGTTGGAGATAGCAATTGTGCAAGGTTGTATACTTACCAAGTTTTGTTAGTAGCCCTATTTTTAAACCAACCACTTTTAAGTTTATTCTGTGGTAGAACGTAACCTCACTATGTTTGACATGACAGCTAATCGTTTAGGTAGCGTTTATACATTTGTAACCGTTTTTAGTACGTAATATAGTCAATCAAAGCCTAATCCGTGTTACAGTCTTTCAAATATATCAATAGGTTATGGGGCCAGTAGTGTGTTTCGGTCTGGAAAGGTGAATAACGGAGGGAAACGGCGGTAAAGTTGATGTTATATCACGTGAAAAAAAAGCGGGAAATGCAGGAAAACCAAACAGTAGGAAAAATTGTGAAACTGCTGGAAAAGTCGGGGAGTAAAATAAATGTGAAGCCATTTGAAGGACAAGGTGTTAGACTCCTTCTAGAACTCCATGATGTGCTGGTAATGTTGGAGGAAGATCGGACCACGGATGCGACATTGTTAGTAGCCTGGAAGAAGAAGGATTTGCGAGCTAGAAACTTGTTGGTACAATGTTTAGGAGATAATATCCTAGAGATGATAAAGTCAAAAGTCACAGCTAAGGATATTATGGAAACACTGGGTAAAACATATAAGAAAACAGGGTTAGCAAATCAAGTCCAACTTCAAAGTAAGCTGAGAAATATGAACTACGTGGGAAATGGAGAATCCCAAAATGAGTATATTAGTGATTTACAAAAAACAATAATGGAACTAAAGAATTCTGGTGGCTCGATCAATAATACAGAAATTATAATTCAGCTATTGGCAGGAATGCCAGAGTCCTATCAAACAGTAGCAACGGCATTAGATATATACTTTTTTCAAAAACAAGCCTCAGTGATCTTAGATTTTATTAAAAGTCACTTGCTGATAAAAGAGGAGTGACAAAAGTAAATAAGTGAACCAAATTCAAGCCAGGAATTTTTCGGACAGAAAAAACAAAAATCGGAAAGTAAACAAGAGGGAAAATTTCATTTTAAATGCTATTTTTGTGCCATTAAGGGACATAAAATGTCAGAATGCCCCAAACGTAAAGAAAACCAGACAAAGAATAGTGCCCGTGTCACAGAACAAGAAGAAATAACATTTTTAATATCTTTAATGAGCAGTAGTTTTGAAACTTTAGAAGAGATTTTGGATTTCATATTGAGTAATGGTGCCACAAACCAATTAATTACAGAGAAAATGGGAAGATATTTGATGGGAAGAAGGAAAGTGGGCCATACTATAAAAGTAGCCAAAGAATGAGTTACAGTGCAAGCTTATTTGCAGTGCACCTTGTATCTGCAAAGAGAAAATGCCACAAATATAAAGTTAGAGAATGTTTTGATGTGCAAAAATCTCTCCCACAACTTGATTTTAGTGAAAAAGATAGATTCAAAAGGTTTAACAATAAGATTTGAAAATGATGAGATTAAATTGACAAAAAATGACGACACAGAAGTTGTCAAAGGAAAGCTAAAGGGCAACCTGTATGTTTTGAGATTTCGTCAACAACAACAACAACAGCAGGAGAGAAAGATCTTTGACACAAGCGAATGAGACATTCCAGTGTATATCCTTGTTCAGAAGTGTGTGAAGTATGCCAGAAGAGTAAACAAACAAGAAAAATATTTAAACCATTGCCGGATGAAAGTAAAGCAACGAAAATTATGGAGGTAATTTCTAGCGATGTTTGTGAGCGAGGCATGCAGTAAGTTTAAAGAATATTTGTTGATGTTTGAAAACAAATTTAAATGTGCGCCAGAAAGAATGCGAACAGATAATGGGAGAGAATATCAGAGAATATATAGAGAGTGTGTAAGCAAAAAGGGATCAAAGTTGAATATACCATATCAAGGACACCTGAGCAAAATGGGGTAGCGGAGAGGTATAATAGAACATTATTGGACAAATCCAGGTGCTTGATTTTTGAATCCATTATGGATAAAAAATTTTGGAAAGAAGCTGTTGCCATAGCAACATATTTGACCAATAGAACACCTACCTCTGCGCTACCAGACAAGAAAACCCCTGCAGAAATATGGTATGGGTAGTAGCCTAATTTGGAGAAAATTCGTTTTTTTTGGACGTGAATCACATGTTCATATTCCAGAAGAAGATCGGAATGAGAAACTGGATGAAAGATCAAGAAAAATATATCTTGTGGGCTATACAGATAATGGCTACCGACTGTGGGATCCCCAGAGACAAAAGATTATTACAGCTGTAAATAAGATTTTGAATGAAAAGAACCAAAGGGCACAAGAAAGCACTAGAATAGTTGTTAAGGTGGATAAAACCCAAGACCTAGAGTGGGATGTCGAGAGTAACATTGAAAATGCTGAAACAGAAAATCAGGAAACATTTGGGACACAAGAAATTCCTAGAGGTACCCCGGGATCAACACGAAGGGGAGTACCACAAAGGCCAGTACGTGATAGTCAGTTACCAAAAAGACTTCAAGATGATTATGAATTTGATCTGATGGCCTTATCTGTAAGAAGTTTTGTGGAAGGCATACCACAAACTTACCAAGAAGCGTTAGAAATGGACAAGAGCTGGAAACAAACAATTCGAGAAGAACTAAGTGCACATGAACAAAATGAGGCCTGGGAGTATGTACCTTGAAAGAAAGATATGGAAGTGATAAATTTAAGGTGGATTTTTAATGAAAAGGAAAGAAATGGAGAAATAATTAAAAAAGCAAGATTAGTAGCACGTGCATTTATGCAAAGTGATTTACAACATGATGTATATTCACCAGTTGCGCGAATGTTGACAATCAGAGTACTTTTGGCATTAATTGTACAGTGTGATTTACAAATTCACCAGTTAGATGTACGCTGTGCATTTCTAAATGGTATTTTGAATAACCCTATTTACATGGAAGTGCCAGATGGGATTGACAATGTGAAGCCAAATTTTGTATGTAAGTTACATAAAGCGTTATATGGTCTTAGACAGTCACCGAAGTGTTGGTATGACCGCCTAAATCAAAATTAAGGCTTAAAGGGATCTCAAGCAGTTCCATGTCTCTATTTTAGTACAGATGTATTTTTACTCATTCATGTTGATGATTTGATTTTACTTTCAAATTCAGTGGAAAAGTTCAATAAAATTAGGGGTAAATTAATGAAAAATTTTAAAACGAGGAGAGATTTTTAGGACTAAATATCTCAAGAACTAAAGACCAGCTTTTTATTAACCGGAGGGAATTAGTTCAGAAAATTTTGACAGTTTTTAACATGAATGAAGCAAAAATAAGCAGTATTCCTATTCAGTCAAATTTAAATCTTAGTTTTGAGTCAGAGAGTCAAGAAAATTCAGAAAGATTTCCTTATAGACACCTTATTGGCTATCTTATGTATTTGATGTTGGGCTCAAGATCAGATTTGAGTTTTTCAGTGACATATTTTAGTATTTTTCAAAATAATTTTAATTCTGAGCATTGGCGACATCCAAAACATGTTTTGCGATATTTAAAAAGTACAGAAAATGTTGGATTACAATTTTGTAAAAGTGATCAAAATTTTGAAAATATTTTAGTAGGATATGTTGATGCAGATTTTGCCAATTCTACACTTGACAGAAAAAGTATTAGTGGTTTTATCATAAAGTTGTATGATAATGTTATATTTTGGAAAAAAAAAACAGATTTTTTGTCAAGCGCAGAAGCAGAATATGTTGCTTTGTCATCTTGTGTTACCGAATGCATTTTTGTTGCACAAATTTTAAGGGAAATTTTACTTAGAGAAGTGTATCCAATTGAAATTTTTGAGGACAACTAGTCCTGTATTAAAATAGAAAATACTTTGGAGACCAAGAGGACAAAGCATATAGACATACGTCACCATTTTCTTAGAGACTGTGTCATGAACAAATAGATTATTTTAAAGTATATGCCCACAGAAAACCAAGTGGCAAAAATGTTTACCAAAGCATTAAATAAAATTAACTTTAAAAAGTTTTGTGACATGTTAAATTTAATTGAAGTTAAACAGTAGGTCACTAAAAGTTTCTTTAAAAATATAGTGTAGTACAATAAGTGTAGATTACGAAAAGTTTTTTTTTAAGTTTTGTTTCCTTAAGTTTTTTTTAGAAGTGTTTTACCTTGTATTTTACTGAGGTTTTTTTTGCAAATGTGTTAACTTGCTAAATTGAAGGGGTTAGGTTAGGTAGCGTTTATACATTTGTAACCCTTTTTAGTACGTAATATAGTCAATTAAAGCCTAATCTGTGTTTCAGTATTTCAAATATATCAATATTAAATAATGTGCATTTTTACGAGCTTTTAGATTTAACAAGTCAATTTAAAAAGAAAAGTAGGGTTTTTCGTGATTTTGCCATATTGTAATTTCTAAAGAAATATAAAATTTTTAAGAAAAACATTTAATATTTCATATGAACAACTATTCGTACATTTTACTAACATTCTTTTAACAACCCACTTGCACCAGCAATATTGAATTCCCTAAATTTTAACACCAATAATACAATTTTTTAACTAAATTTATTAAGTATATTGTCATACATTTCACTTACCTTCAACTAATTTTAAACTTCTTTTAAAGAGAAATTAATATTAAAGTCAATATTTTATTCACTATATTTCAACAACAATTATTTATTTATTAATAAAAAATCAAATTGAATTATTTCTTATTATGGCTATAGATAATTATCTATCAAAACACAGTTTTAAATAAAAAAAATGTTCATTAATAAATTTGGTTCAGAAAATGTATTATTATTAAAGGAGAGATTCTTTTTTGCTGTCACTGACCTTAGTGACGTTCAAAACGGGTCATGTGATATCCATACTTTTTGGAGTCACATAAACATCAGATTTGGGTGAAGTTTGGTTGTGGAGCACGAATCGGTGGCCTTAAAAAGTAATTTTAGCTTAAAAAAAATAAAAAAGTGCTCTGAGCCGTATCTTAGATTTTACAAAATGTGCTTTCTATTGAAATTTTAGCCAAATTGTTTATTTGACTCTTGAACGTCATTTCAATATTTTCTGATCTAAGGTCACTGATAGAAAAAATAGAATCTCTCCTCTTACACCCGGTTCCCACCTACGACTTTTTCGTCGTGCGTGCCCAAGCACGCGTCACATGACTCTCAAATTATTTAATATTGACATCATGTGACGCGTGACTAGGCCCTCAGACAAAAGTCATGGAGACCAGGTGTAAGTATTAATTTTAAACAACAAGTAGTAGTAGTAGTAGTAGTAGAGAAGGGGCGGCACAAACCTAGCAAGTAGGCCTCCCTGGGCCTTTTCTGCCCTACCCCGAGCCTGCCCTTAATCCACCGCCTGCACCACTGGTCTGGCAGTCTGCTCATCTGGTTTCACTGTTCTTTTTGCAAAGTCCAGTATTTTGTCCCATTTGAGCGTATGCAGGTCCTTCTCATCCAGGGTCGGGAAACCGAATACCTGGTATCTCGTCCTCTGGTATGCCTCAAGTTCTCTATAACATGTCGAAATGTCTCTTCTGCCCGCCCTCATGCCCGGCAGTTCAAGTCATTTTCCACCGCGATCCGGGTCATGTGCTTCCTTAGTCGGTTGTGACCTGTTATGATTCCTGTAATCAGACCAGCGTCTCTTCGTGATCTCCCCAGAAGCCATTTTTGTCTGGCTACATCCGGTCCCTTCACGAAGTCCTTGGTCTGTCTGCATCCTGTTCCTCCTCTCCATTTATTGAGTCGACTTTGCAATTGCCTTTTGGTTGTTCCTAGGAGTGGTTCCGGCCCTACATACTGGGTGCTTGCCACGATCCTGACGAGCTCGTCGGTCATCTCGTTACCCAGCACCCCCATATGTCCCGGTACCCACATAATGTTTGCCCTCTCCCAAGGATTCTAGTGCATCCGCACATTCCTCCACCAGGCTGTTGTTAATCTTGGACGGCCTTAGTGCCTGTAGCGCCGATTGGCTGTCGGAGCATATATAAACATGCTCCTCCCTACCGTTCTTTATTTCCTCCATGGTTGCAGCCATTACTATGGCATACATCTTTGTCTGAAAGACCGTGGCTTGCTCTCCTAGCGGGTAGTTCTTTCGAACCTCCTGGTCTTCCACGTAAACCCCCGATCCTGTGGTTTGCTTCTCCGACAGTTTGGACCCGTCGGTGTAGCAAATCACGGCGTTCTCCTCGAACTGTTCGCGGAGGTTTTCATTCTGCCATAGTTCCCTATCTGGGATGACTTCTTTGTACCTTTTGTTGAATCTCCAGGGGTTTTTTGGTCTTTGTGTTATTTGCCATTGGAATTTTTCTCTCGGCGATTTGGGCAATCCTAAGATGCCCCGCAGCTTCCCCTCTTCCTCTCCATTGACCTGTATCTCTCAGCCGGAGGTAGGTCGCCATCGTTTCTTTCTGATCTAGATCGAAAGCGGCGGCAGTCCCAGAATAGTTTCGAGTGCCTGTATAGGTGCCGTCCTCATAGCGCCGGTTATCCCTCTGCATATGATTCCCTGTAGGCTCCTAAGCTTGAGGGTAGTAGTGACCTTCTCCACTGCTGGCCACCAGACTATGGATCCGTACTGGATCCTTGGTCTTAGTACTGCCGTGTATATTCAGTGGAGATTTCTGGGGCTCAAACCGCAGGTGCGGCCAACCACTCGACGCAGTTGCCACATCGTTGCCTACACCTTATTGGTCAATTTCGCAACGTGTGGTGTCCAGGTGAGCCCCTTGTCTAGGGTGCCCCTAGGTACTTCAGTTCTGAACCCAAAGTCAGGGATCTCCCGTACATCTTGGGTGCTCTGAATCCCTCCATTTTCCTTTTTCTTGTGAACAGGATCATCTCTCTCTTTCCTGGATTGACAGAGAGACCGTTTTGTTGACACCAGTCTTCTATGATTCATACCGCCCTTTGCATTCTGTTACAGACGATGTTTAGATGGTGGCCTACTACCTTCACGACACCGTCGTCGGCGTATGCGTGGGCATTTAATCCTTCCTCTGTTAGGCGAGAGTATCCATGATCAGACACCACAGGTGTGGGGATAAGCAGCTACCCTATGGACAGCCTCCCATTGCCTCTATGTTGACCCTGGACTCCCCTAGATTGGCCTGGATCTTTCTTCCTGTTAGTGCAGATTTTACCTATTCGGAGATAGGAGACTCGGCTCACCTTCTCTGCAGGGCTGTTGTTATTACCTGCACTTTCGCCTTGTCGAAAGCTCCTTCGGCATCAAAGAATACTGCCAGGGCGTACTGTTTGAATTGAAGGGCTTTTTCTGCCTTATGCACTACTGCGTGTAGGGCCGTGTCGGTGGTTTCTGTGGAAAGGTTGATTGATTAGGACTCCTCCTAGTAGGTGTCTGTCCACTATTCTTTCCAATGCTTTCATCAAAAAAAATGTTAGACTTATGGGTCTGAAGGATTTGGCCGCCGTGTAGTCTTTCTTTCCGGCTTTCAGAATAAAGATGACGGTGGCTTTTTTCCACTCTGTCGGTACATATCCCATCGCTATGCTGGCCCTAAAGATTCTCTTTACAAAAGAGGACAGGAAGGCAGGAGCGCCGGGAATATGCCGTCAGGCCCCGGAGACTTGTAGGGGCTGAAATTGTTGATTGCCCAGGAGATGGTACCACTCGGTCCGCCAGTCCCCAGTCAGGGTCTTGCCCCTCCCGGGGTCCGGTGGTCCTCTGCGCCCCCCGTTCACCGCCCTCTCCTGGGAAGTGACCCTCGAGCAGGTTTCGTATTGACTCCTCGCATGAGGCGGTCCAGCTCCCGTCTGGCCTTTTTAACGATGTTTAGGTTTGTTTATTCTTGCTGCTTAGGATTTTGAGAAGTCTAGAGTTCTCTGGAAGGGAATTAATCTCTCCGCAGTATTTCCTCCAACTGTCTCTTTTGCTGTTTCTTACCTTTCTTGAACTCCTTTCTAGCTTCTCTGTATATTTCCTAAGAGTCATTCTCCCTATCCCTCATCGCCTTGTTTAGTGCCTTTTCGGTTTTGCTGCGAAGCCTGTCTCCACCATGGCACTCGTCGGGTCGACTGGGTTTTTAGGGGGCATGCCTCTTCGAAACTTGTTGTTATGACAGTTTTAAGCCTATCGACTGTCTCTTCTAAGTCCTCACAGTTGTCGATGTTCATTTCTAGGATACCCTTATTCAGGTCTAGGGTCGCTAAGAAGTGTCTCCAGTCCGTATTCAGCGGGTTCCTTTTTTGTTCTTGGATTTTCTCGTCGGTGTCTATCTTGTACCTGATCATGCGATGATGACGTAATAATCTCCTCTGTTACTCTCCAGTTGACAACGTCTTGGTATATACTCCGCGAGACCAGTGTAATGTCGATAACTTCCTGTCGGGTCTTATCAACAAACGTTGGTTCGCACCCTTTATTCACTATTTCCAGTTCCGTGGTGGTCAGAAACTCAAAAAGAGCCTCCCCACGCTTATTAACATCACTACTATGCCACGCTACGTGATGTGAGTTGGCGTCGCACCCCAAGACTACTGGAAGTCTTTTACTCTCCACGAATGAGATGACCCGCGCTAATTCCTCTGAAGGAGGAGGATCTACGCTGTCATACGGAAGGTACGCGCTACATATTTATAGTCTTATCTCTTACCTTTAATTCCAGGATAGTTGCTGTGTCGTCTCGGGTTCCTAGTTGTGGAAGCTCCACAACGTTCAGGTCCTTTGATGTCAGTATGCAGCTTCTTGGTGCTGCCTCTCTTGTGCCGACCGTGATGTTGAGGCCGGTGCTTCCTAATGCTCCTACTCTTGTGGTCTCTGTTGAAATATAAGCTTCCTGTATCAAAACAATCTGCCTGACAATTATGCAGATTGATTTGACTCACACGTAGTTTTCTCGTTGCCGTGTGCATCGTGGAGAGTGGGGGAGAGTGGGAGAACCTCCTAATTATGCCTTTTGGCGGAGGAGTCGCCACCAGGTCCCCGGGAAGGGCGTTGAGTAGCGGCGCTATGGGTTCTGTCACCCAACACGGCAAGGGTGACGAACTCATATGCCAGTCTTCAATTGACGCTCTCCAGGTAACTGATGGTGTCCGCTCCTACTATCCAGGTTAGGCGTCAAGCGCCGGGGCCCCCTACGGTCCCCAGAAGCCGCCACTGCGACATGTCGAGCGCGCGGTTCTGGAGACCCAGGAACTCCCTTAGCCTGGCCTCGTCTACCTCCTGCCTGCGGCCTAGGTCCCTGCTTGGGTCCCCTGGCTGGTGCTGTCCGACACTCCTTTTGGCCCTGTTGGCAGGTTGGCCATTGCTACTTTCTTGGCCAGTTCCCTGGCCGCCTTCTCATATTGCCGCCTTGGTGGGCCGCGAGCTGAGGTGCCCCCATAGGATTAAGCTATCCCGCGCTAAGACGTTTGGCCTCGGCTCGCCGTTTTCGGGTTCCTCCTTGCGGAGGTACCACTTGGTGGCTTGCTTTGGCCGCCCGTACTGGACGGTGGGTCAGCCTTCTTCCCAGACGCAGCTTCAATCCCCAAAGAGTGGGAGTCAATGTTTCCCTTGTCTCCGGTTCCCCTTCCGGCAGCGATCTGCATCCTTCCTAGGGCAATCAGTTCACTGCGTTTTTCGGTCTGCCTCTGTCTGTGCCTCCGACTTTTCTCCTGCTTCGACGTCCTCTGAACCACCAGGCGAGGAGTGGTCGGCCTTCCTATGCCCTTTCGGTTCAGGTAGGGCGTCCATTCCTCCGTCTGACAGCAGGAGACTGTCCTCATCGACACCCAATGACTCCTTGTCACCCTCCTCCACAGGTTCCACCTCTATGGGTTTGGGGGTTCCCTCACTCTCCTCTTTTTTAGGCACTTGATTCTCCATTTTAACCTGTTTCTGGAACATAGAAAAAAAGAAACTTTGTTGGGTGTAGCTCCATGCGTCTTCTGATGTGCCATCGCCGGTTCCAGTCACTTGGTCATCGGCGGCCGTAGTTGAGATCCCCCCTTAAACGCGCAGCGCCCCCTACCAGTTATCAGCTGCACTTCTGCGTCGTTTGGAGATTTTCACCGAGTGTCCGGGGCAGCCCCCTACCGTGTTGGTTAGACAAGGGTGGGCCCTATACTTCCCGGTGGCCTAGCTGTGCCACTTTTAGTTTTTTTGCTACTACCAGACCCGACTGTGGACCTCCATGTCCGGAGCGTTGCTGGTGGGGGGAAGCGGAGATGCCCCCCTCTCCAACCTTCCGATGCTGTGTTGTGTATCTCCCCGTGGGGGTGAGTGTTGTGTGTGTGTTAGTGTAGTGTTTGTAAACCTGTGAAGAGATACAGGTTTACAGGGCTGTGATGTCATTGACATCCCAGCCCTCCCAGTGGGTACCGCGTGGAGGTGGATAGTCGGTACGTCCATGAGCTTTGTGTGCATTGTCTTTCCGCTTCGAGTAAGGCAATGCACTTTTTCAAACAACTATGGTTCACCCCACCTCTAATAGAATAAAGAATATAGAAAAAGCAATTTCAAGGTCAGTGAAAGAAAAAAAAGAATCTCTTCTTTAATATTAATACATTTTCTGAACCAAATTTATTAATGAAAATTTTTTTATTTAAAGCTTTTAATAATAAGGCTTTAAAATTTACGTACCCATTACTGGGTTCAATAAAAACAAATATTCATTAATAACTTTGAGTATTATTGTTGTTAAAATATAGTGAAGAAAATATTGATTTTAATATTAATTTTTCTTTAAAAAGAGTTTAAAATTAGTTAAAGGTAAGTGGAATGTATTACAATATACTTAATAAATTTAGTTAAAAAATTGTATTATTTTGTTGTTAAAATTTTGTGAATTAAATACTGCTTTCAACATTAATTTTTCTTAAAAAGTAGTTTAAAACTAGTTAAAGGTAAGTAAAATGTACAATATATCTTGTCAACATTTTTACACAAAAAAACTTTTAAGTAATTGTTAAAATTTTGTTTTTTTTTATAAAAAAAGTAAAGTGGGTTGTGAAAAGAATGTTACAAAAATGTACGAATATTTGTTCATATGAAATATTAAATGTTTTTCTTGAAAATGTTACATTTCTTTAGAAATTTAACCTGACTATGGAACATTAAATGATACACATTTGTTAAAAAAAAATGTAACTAAAGTAAGAATGTAACACTTTTATATTAAGGAGAATGGCTATTTACGTACTGGCCATGTAACAGAGATAAAAATGTAACAACTTGTGTTGCGTAACAAGTAACAAAAAACACCACAGTTACGTAACATAAATGTTTTTTGCATAATGCAAACTTATTTTTCCTTTTAAATTGCATTGTTAAATCTAAAAACTTGTCAAAATGCACATTATTTAATATTGATATATTTGTAAGACTGAAACACGGATTAGGCTTTGATTGACTATATTACGTACTAAAAGCGGTAGCAAATGTATAAACGCTACCTAAACGATTAGCTGTCATGTCGAACATAGTGAGGTTAAGTTCTACGACTGAACAAACCTAAAACTGGTTGGTTTAAAAATAGGGCTAATAACAAAACTTGATAAGTATACAACCTTGCACAATTGCTATCTCCAACATTTATTACACAATCTTACAAAAACTGGTAAAAATATATTTCTGTGGCGTAAAATCTTTTAAAAACTCTTATAAATGTGCCTAGTTTATCATAAAATCTCGTAGAATTGCGTAAAAATCCATTTTTCTTTTTAAATTGCTCTTTCAATAACACAAAATAAAACTTGTAAAAGTGCACATTATTTAATGCACGAAAAACCAACACTAACGGATTTTTTGCTCATCCTAATTGTTAGAGATACATAGTACGCCATCTATTAGTGCAATGGTAAAGCTTTCTTTGAATGTTTAGTTGCATATCCTTTTTGTAGTAAAACTGTTTAATAGTTGGCAACACTGATTAGGTATGTGAATGTCGTTGTGAATAACGTAAAAAACCAATGCGGTGTTAAGTAGTTTTATAGTAAATAAATACAAGTTAAAGTTTCCGTGAGTTTATTATTCCACTGCGACTATATCCTCAATAGGTTATGGGACCAGGGTTCGCATAAAAGCATAAAAAGATAACTTTTTCGCCGGCATTGACTGTGACGTCACCACGTTTTACCGCGTAAAAACACCGAAAAGATTTTCGGGAAAGGTGTTGCTTAAAAAGCATAAAAAAATAAAATAAAACCAAAAATGGGTGAGTTTAGTGCAACATTAAAACTGACTGGTGATAACTGGCAGGTATGGAAATTACAATAATATTAAAAGGTCGTGGCTACTACGAAATAGTGGATGGATCCAAGGCAAAACCAGCACAGTCAGGGGATGACCAAACCAAAAATCTTATAGACGATGCTAAAGCCTAAGAGCTCTTAGTGACTAGAATGGAGCAGGGCCTCCTAACATCATCATCAAAAGATATGTGGCAAAAGCTTAAAACAGTATACGATAAAGAATCTACTGTAAGTATACATCTTTCTCGACAAAAATTCTTCATGTTAGAGTTTCAAAATTCAGTCTCAGAGTTTATGTCACAAATTGACGAAATTAAGACTAAATTGAGGGCAGCAAATAAGACATTGTCAGGAAAAATGATTATTACCAAAGTTCTAATGTCTCTCCCAGAAAAATACGGTCTGCATGGGAGTCTGTCCTCTCAGATAGTCAAACTCTAGAAGAACTAACATCTCGTCTACTTTTAGAAGAAGAAAGGTGTAAATCACAGGAAAGTTCAACCGCTTTGGGCGCAACAACTAATAATAAAGGTCAAACAAGATCAAGATGTCATATATGCTTAAAATTTGGACATCTTGCTACTTCAGGAATAAAAATAAAACCAATGAAAATACCACAGACAGCACTGATAATAAAAATAAAATTTTTGTACTTTTTGTAAAAAGAAAAGTCATAACATAGAGACGTGTTGGCTAAAGAAAGGCAAGGATAGCTGTATAGACCAGAAAAATGGATTATTAGAATCTCAGGACAACAAAAAACAGCTGATTGGTGTTTGGAGACAGGTGCAAGCGAGCACATGTCATGGGACAAAGATTGTTTTGAGAGCATAAATAAACTAAAAATGAAAAAAGAATAACATTGTCAGATGACGTTTTATATGTGCCTGAGTTAAAATTCAACCTATTTTCAGCAGGATGCGCCCTTGACAAAGGTTACCATATGTTATCAGATAAAGAAAAATGCCAGTTTGTTGATAAAAATGGTGACATAAGGGCACTAGCTATAAGGGTAAACAAACTTTATAAAATGCATTTCACTACAATAAATAAAACGGAATACAACCCTTCTACCTATTTTGTTTACGAAAATCCAGAGCAAAGTACTCAAGAAAACAGCTGTTCTTCAGAGCATGACCTACTTTGCATGAAAATCAATACAATAGACACCATAGTGGAGTGGCATAAGAAGTTGGCACATCAGCATTTAAAACATGTTAAAGAGTTTCTGAAAAGAAATAACATAGAGTTTATTGAATGTGACAAGGACTTTGTGTGCAGCAAAACAGCATCGCCTAAGTTTTTTGAGAATAGCAACTCGTGAGCCACTACACCACTGGAACTGGTACATGCAGATTTATGTGGCCCCATGGCCAGAGGCAATTAATACCGTAACATATATTTTAAATCGAACAGGCCCGAGTCCTTATAGGTTAAATAGTACGTACAAGCTCTGGCATAAAAAATATATAGAGATACTCAACTTGAGAATCTTTGGCAGCACTGTGTCCGTGCATGTACTCAAAGAAACCAGACTAAAATGGGATGTAAAAAATAAACAACGTATCTTTTTGGGATATGGAGAAAATACTAAAGGATACAGGGTATTTATTCCTGAAAAGAACAAGGTCGAGTGTTGTATTTTTACCTGACAAGCAAAATATAACACGAAAACTGGAGGAAATAGTCATCATACAGGTGGAAACTGAAGAAAATGAGCCAGAACAGAGACAAGTAAATGAAAATGAGGAAAATTTGTCTGAAAACAGTGAAAATAAGATGAGTGACAGTTTCTATGAAGGTCCAGGAAGTGATGACTCGATGAATGATGAAATAGTATATAAACGATATAATTTAAGAAGAGACAGAAGACCAAACCCGATATATAATGATTATGAGCTGAATATGGACAGAGTGCTAGTATCGATGTGTGATGATGATGATATCTCTTGCTATGAAGATGCAATGGCAAGTAGTGAAATTTGTAAATGGAAAGAAGCAATCAGGCCGAGATAAGTGCTTTAGAAGAAAATGACACTTGGTTTTTAGTGACAAACGATGAAATCAAAGACAAGATCATTGAGTGTAAATGGGTATATAAAAGAGAGAGGGATGAGCTTGGTAATGTGATTACCTGGGGACATCACAGAGGATGTTTACATAAAACTGCCAAAAAATTTGATCATTTAGAAGGAAAAGTGGTAAAGCTAAAGAAATCTCTGTATGGCTTAAAAGCGTCACCAAAAAATTGGTACAAAAAATTCAGTGATTTGACGCTAAGCTTAAATTTTGTTCGTTCTAATACTGAATATTGTATATATTTGAAAATCACAGAAACTTCAAAAATTTGTGTCTTGATTTACGTAGATGATCTATTAATAGCGGGATCAGACGATCTAGAAATTAGCAAGCTAAAGCAAACTTTAAATCAGCAGTTTAAGATGAAAGATTTAGGTTTAATTAGCCATTTTTTAAAAATGTTGATTACCCAAAATATTTCTAAAAATAAAATACCTATAAATCAGACAACATATCTCAAAAATGTCCTTAAACGATTTGACATGCAAGATTGCAAGCCATGTACTATACCAATGGAGTTAAATTTTAGGCATGATGACTTAAAACGAGATGTTTCTGAAAGCATGGATATTGAAAATAAATGTAGAAGGGCAATTGGCTCTTTAATATACGCCATGTTATGTTCAAGGCCTGACTTATGCATTTCAATAAGCATTTTAAGTAGATATCAGTCATGTACCAGTTCTCAGCTTTGGCAAGCAATCAAGCGAGTTTTGAGATATGTTCAACATACTTCAGAGTTATCTTTAATTTTTTATAAGAATAACTATAAAAATTTAATCGAAGGCTATGCAGACTCAGACTGGGCAGGCGATCAAGTAGACAGAAAGTCAACCTCAGGGTACATTTTTAAAGTTTTTGGCTGTACAATCAGCTGGTCATCTCGCAAACAAGTAGCTCTATCGTCAACTGAGGCTGAGTATGTCGCTTTGAGCTTTGCAATTAGTGAAGCATGTTGGCTTAGAAGTCTTATTTTTGAATTTAAAATATGCAATATTGACATGCTAAGTGTTTCGATTTTTGAAGACAATCAGCCTCATTAGTCAGACAATTAAAGTTTGTCGAAATTCAGAATTGCACAAAAGGCTTAAGCATGTGAATATTCGTTACCATTTTATAAGAGATAAAGTTAAAGATAAAGTTGTGTTTTTAAAATACATTCCAACAAACATGGAAATTTCTGACTTCTTTACAAAACCTTTATCTTTAGTTTCATTTAATATGTTTCGTGGTAAATGTAATCTTGTGTAAATAACAGCATTTTTAATTTTTATTTAAGATTTACTTTACTGGTTATTTCAAATTTTTAAGAAGTTTCAAATGTAAGAATATTTAAGATTTTTCTTGAGGAATATGAAATGTTAAAGATCTGAAGTTTTGAATTTTTTTTAAAAGTTTTTAATATTTTATCAGTGTTAGAGATACATAGTACGCCATCTATTAGTGCAATGGTAAAGCTTTCTTTGAATGTTTAGGTGCATATGCTTTGTGTATTAATATTTTTTTTAATAGTTGGCAAGACTGATCCACACCGTTCTCAACTAAAAAGCCAGTTAACTCTTATCTCTTCAGTGCCCTTTAGCCAAAGATTGCCGCCATTTTTATGACAAAATTGACAGGTAAAACATGGATTTTCTGTCAGTTAGATGTCAATATGACCGCTATAGTAGGCTAAAGGAGACTAAATCGAAAAAGAGTTAACTGGCTTTTTAGTTAAGCAGGTGTTGGACTGATTACGTGTGTGAATGCCATTGTGAATAACGTAAAAAACCAATGCCGTTTTAAGTAGTTTTATACTTAAATAAATACCAGTTAAAGTTTCCGTGAGTTTATTATTCCAATGCGACTATATTCTCAATACTAATAAATACTGTTTGGTCATTGTGACTATACAGGGTGTCCCAAGAGTTCGAGTCCACCCTAACATGTCCAAAAGCAAAAGAAGCAGATAAGACATAATTAGACGGTTTACAAAAAAGTATCTTTTTGGATGCTAATCATCGTACCCGTCGTGAAAGTGGCGGAGCTAGAGCATAGTCGATATATTTTGGAAAAAGCTTTTCCTTCTGTTTCCTAAAACACCTAATATGTTACCTTTTTCTCTAACGGTTTTTAAATAAAATGACAAAAACTTTTAAATATGAGATGATTTTATCATTTTATGTAAAAACCGTTAGAGAATAGAATAGAATAGAATATAATAGAATAGAATAGAATAATGTTTATTTACAGCAAAAAAAACTAATTACAAAAAATTCTTAATCCTATTACATTTTTTAGCCGCAAATAAACATTTTAATGGCATTTTAAAGCCTCAATGGCTTGTTTGCCCAAAATTTTTGATTTGTTTCCGCAAAAAGAAATAACATTAGGTGTTTTTGGAAACAGAAGGAAAAGAATATTTAAATTTTCCAAAATATATCGTCGACGCTTTAGCTCCGCCTCCTTAATGACCGCTGCGATGATTAGCTTCCAAAAAGATACTTTTTTTGTAAACAGTCTAATTATGTGAAATTTTACTTCGCTGCCTCTTTTGGTTTTAGAGATATTAGGGTGGACTCGAACTTTTGGGACACCCTGTATAGTCATAATGACCAACCTGCATTTATTACTATGAGCAAAAAATCCGTTTGTTTTAGCTTTTCGATGTGGTTAAAGTGACTAAAAAATTGGTTAATCTTACCAAACAATCTGATAAGCGTTACTAAAGTATCCAGTTAAAACAACTAGACAATTCAGTAACGGCTACCGAGTGGTTATTCCGAACCTATATTCGTAGTAACGTTTACTAGATAGTTTACTTAGGGTAATTAGATACTTGGGTAACTGCAACTAGGTGAGTCTAGTTAAAACAACTAAGAGTTTAGTTGACGCCTATTTGACTAAAGTTTCTAGTAAGGCTGACCCAATGTCTAGTCAAAGTTACTAAATATTTTTCTCGGTGTATGTCTAGTAATAAATAAATATTTTATTACTTTAAATGTTTTGTAAATTTGTTTAAAGAGAAGGTATAAATCACCACACGTAAATGTGTATTCATGCATAATTTTGAGTAGACCCAACCAACCTAGAAGAATTAGCTTGTCATATCTTACGCACTGAGAAAAATGAGCTTACTAGTCACTTTGGTCACGGGTTTTCTAGTTAAAATGACTATATTTAGGCTTAGTCTGACAAATTGTTCCAGTTAAAACAACTGATTTAATCTAGTTAACGTAAAACTGGTAACCGTAACCAGTTTTTTAGTTACTTTAACCACATTTTTTTTGTCAACAAAAATCACGTTACTTTTACTAAAGTTTTGTGGTCACAGCAACTAAAGTCATTTTGAAGCATTTCATATGGTCCCTTCCTAAAAATTCTCGTAGGTACTACCCAGATTTCGTAGTAGGAGCAACTGCAGAACTTTTGGTCAAAGTATTATGGTAAGGGATACTATGAATTCTGTTTGGAACAACCAGATTTTCTGTCGTTTGTGAACGTGCATGCACGGGTTTCGCACCGATGTGGTGAATAAATTAATAATCAGTAAATCAGTTGCCCCGTTTTATCATTAACATTTCGATACATAACTTTCGTATGATACTCTGACAATTGTGCTGTTTCAGTGCAGAAAATTCCACGAGGCATGAAGGTAAGTTATTTCAGCATGGTCAAGAAAATTTCTAAATTTAATTTTGGCCATTTTCTTTAATCATGCTCATTTAGGCTCTCGTGGTGCTGCTGGAAATTTCTACTTCCTCCTGGAGACAAATTCGCCCATTTTCAGTTCATAGTTATTTGACTTGTCGGGTGAGTTTAAATTTACAAACTAACCTAACTTACCAGTGCTATAATAGATATCTTCTTTTTAAATAAAAGGTTTTATCAAGAGTTCAAACCGATTGCAAAACCTTTGAACCAAAATGCCTGTGAACCAGCCTCAAGAAGGTCTGTCTGTCATATTCCTGTCCCGCCATCCCTTATGACCATCTGATTTGCTAAACACACAACTTGAAGGTAGGTGCTACCCTTTTTCCTTGTACTCTGCAGATGTTTATCTGTATTGCATTTTTGTTAAATTACAAATAAATAAATTTAGTATTAAAACATGTGTATAAATACACCTTTTAGCCATAAGTTTAAAGATATTTTAGGCCTGAAATGCTGCATAGATACTCATTTTTATATAATTATATTTTGCAATTGTGACACCAGTCCGAAGTCATAAAAAAATTGAGTTTAAGTTAAGTTTTTTATAACCTCTGCTGTCGTTATTTGGTATGACACTTTGGTGTTATGTTTTTATACAGGCTATGACTAGAAAATATAGTTTAATTTTCTTAAAACAGATGTTTTATTTAACCTACAAGAAACTTGCATAAGAATTTACATTTTTTGTATTTATTTGATTTTCCAAATCTCCCAAATAAATTTCCATTTTTTTTTCTTTAACATCACTCTACTGAAAATTAGGGTGGCGTCCGTTTTACTTAAAAAGTTAGGTAATAAAGGTACATGGTGATCGGTTATAAGTGTTCCCTGATATAACTTTTTTTCTAATAGCCGCAGAAGAACCAAACAAAAACTTTATGAAAGAGTATTTCATAGGGACTGCAAAATCATTAATACAAATTAATCAAAGTATACAGGGTGTGCCAAAAAGTTTTTTTTCTTATGGAACACCATAGACTTTTATAACGTCCTGTTGTGAAAACTGCTATTTTTGTTTTTTGTTACGTGAGTTCTACTTTGACATTTTTTTCATTGTTGTGTTTATGCATATTATTATGTATGACCCACTTTTGTTTAAATATAATACACTAATAGGAATTAATTAATATCTAATTCAAATTGCAAACGGTTACATGCAGACCTACATATACTGTATGGTTTTTTTTTAAAGTTAATTTTCTGGAGAATTCAAAAATGTAAAAATATATAGGGTGTTCCATAAGAAAAAAAAACTTTTTGGAACACCATGTATACTATTTCAACTGATTAATTTTTATTCATGATTTTGATCTCTATAAAATACCCTTTTACCCAGTTTTTGTTTGTTTCCTCTGCGGCTGTTAGAAAAAAAGTTATCTCAGGGATCACATTTAACCGATCACCTTGTATCCATAAAATTATTAGTCCCCACCACATACAAAATTTTTAACAATGAAAACTTTAAGATGGACTTTTCAAAATCCTGTAAAAATGTATCAAATTTTACTTTTTGATGCCTGTATAAATTACCAAAGATGTACTAACCTTTACTTGATTCCATTCTAATCCATATTTGCTCTAGAGCTTGGGTGTGATTTTGTAATAATATTTCAACTTTTATATTTTTTTTGTAATATACAGCTACTCCACCACCCTTATATGGCCAGCATAAATTGTCGCTTAAGACCGTATCGCTTAACTGCGTTTCAGAGATGCCCACGTAATCGTATTCCTTCCGAATAATAAAAGCTTTAAATAAAGAAAAATATTTGTTTAATGAACTTATGTTATAAAAGGCAAATTTAGAGTTTTTGATTTATTCTGAAAATAAATAAACACAAAAATATGAAAAAAATCTAATCTTTGCGGTGCTCCGATTCTTCCATAATCTTCGCAAGATCCTCAGTCTTCGATATTTTGTAAGTTTTGTCATCTATTTTTGCATAGATTTGACCATTCATACTCCAGCAATTAGATTTCTCAATCTTATCGTTAATCAGGGCCAATAAGCTATATCGATTTTTTGTGAGTTCTTCCGATAAAGTCATTTTGGTCTCTTTTAGTATCTTTTTTGCAGCAAAGACACTATTTCTATTGTCAATAGTAGTAAATCTTATTAATATCGGTCTGCCAACTTGGAAGCTCTGATTTGCTGGACCTATCGGGATACAGTTTCTTATAACTTTGTTTTGAATGTTTTTCACCAAATATTTTTTCTATTTTTTTGACAATGTTTTCATTTTTAGTTTCTGGAACCCCATACATTCTCAGCTGATTAAGTTTCGACTTTTGTTCAATAAAATCCACTTTTTCTGCAGGTCTTCAACTTGTTTTTCAAGCTCACTATTTTTGTTT
Organism: Oxystoma pomonae; assembly: GCA_963921995.1. Taxonomy (NCBI): domain Eukaryota; kingdom Metazoa; phylum Arthropoda; class Insecta; order Coleoptera; family Brentidae; genus Oxystoma; species Oxystoma pomonae. The sequence continues at coordinate 75,152,231 of OY998167.1, read as the reverse complement.
TCCATAAGTGTAACTTTTACAGTAAGATTTTGCATCTATTTATTTAGTTCAATAGAATCAATAGCGCGACCTTCGCTGTAAATGCACTGAGAGTTTTTTCGTCGGACAAACATTCGCTTATCACTGTTTTAAACTCGTCTTTTTGGGTTTTGGTTAATGGTGCCATATTTTTAAATTTAGTTCATAGTAGTTTCGCGTAATTTTACAGCAGATTACTTTCACAACTCCTGCTATACTACTTAGATAACAACGTGTGTAAATTTTTAATTATTATTAAGGCCGAAAATCACTGAATTTTAGCAAATTAACCGGAGCAACACAAATGTGTGTTTATTCAGTTCGAACCATTGAACTACTTTTTGGCGATCGCGAAAATTATTTGGCTGAACTTTGAATGGAGGGCATATTTTGTAAAAACTAAGACACAGCTCGGAGCACATTTTTGATTTTTTCGCTGAATAAGCTAAAATTACTTTTTAAGGCCACCAATTCATGCTCCACATCCAAAGTTCACCCAAATCTCATGTTAATTCGACTCCAAAAAGTATGGATATCACATGACCCGTTTTGAACGTCACTTCAACATTTCCTGGACTAAGGACACTGAATGAAAAAAAAGAATCTTCCCCTTAATAATAATACATTTTCTGAACCAAATTTATTAATGAACATTTTTTTTATTTAAAACTGAGTTTTGACAGATAATTATCTATAGCCCTAATAATATGAACACAATAATGGAAACTTTTTGAAGTTAATTCAGTTATTGGCTGATTTTGATCCAAAAATGGAAAAACACGTTCGCAGAGTCCTCAATAAAGAAGAAATCAAAGCTACATATCTAGGGAAAACTATACAAAATAAAATAATTGAATTATTGCATGACAGCATAAAGCACCACATCATTGAGCAAGTTCAAAAGGCCAAGTATTATTCCGTGATTCTTGACTGTACTCCCGATGCAAGTAAAGTACAACAGATGACATTTATGATAAGATTTGTCTCCATACAGGAATCAGAGTCTGAAGTTCAAGTTAATATCAATGAACAATTTTTGGATTTTCTACCTATTGAGAGATCAATAGCTCAGGAATTGTCGCAGGTTTTACTAGAAGAGCTAGAAAAAAATAGGCTTAAAGTAAAAAACATGCGCGATCAAGGGTATGACAATGGTTCCAATATGAGAGGAGAAAAATCGGGAGTAAAAAGAAGAATCAGAAATATAAACCCCAGAGCATTTTATGTTCCATGCAGCAGCCATTCGCTAAATTTTGTTGTAAACGATATGGCAAAATCCTCGTTTGAGGCAGCCATACATTTTATTCTTCCTCATCTTTTCATTGGGCAATATTACTGAAATATATTGATACTTACATTCTAAAACCATTGAGTGATACGCGATGGGAAAGTCGAGTCGACTCATTAAAAGCTCTGCGGTTTCAAATTGGTCGAGTCAGTCAGAGTCAGAAACGAGGCTAGCGGATTATTAAATAACTTGAAGCAGTTCAAATTTATATGCTCTGTTGTGATCTGGTACAAAATTTTGAGTCATATTAACTCCATCAGCAAGTTTTTGCTTAGCAACTGCAAACTCTTCTTTGAAAATCTGAGATTAGATGAAGCTTTTGAAAGCATCATTTTAGAAGCAACCGAGCTTGCTTGCTAGAGATTGACGTGGAAGCTAATTTCGAAACCACCGCAATACCTCATCGTGTCAGAAGCAAAACAAGAACGTTTTTCCATGAGAAACCGGATGAACCCGTTCAAGACCTCAAACAAAAATGTAAAATGCCTTGTAAAACAGATATAATTTGCTAAATACTCTAATTATTTCAGCTTTTTTTATAATATTTTTGGTCTAAAAGACATGCCCAGAAATGAGCTACTGGATCTTAACGCCCTGGAACTAGCCGATAAAATAAGCATTGTTTCGTCATTACTAACAAAAAAGGAAAGCCCTATTCAAGTTGTCAAGTTTATCGCTACACTTAAATTCGCACCAAACCTCAGCATGGCATTAATAATCCTACTTACATTGCCAATCACTGTGGCTTGGATGGATCGGCAATGATAGCTATAGAACACCAAATTAGTGACAAATTAGACTTGAAATCACTGGTTTATGAGTTTGCCGAAAGAAAAGTTAGAAAAAGGGCATTTTAATTACTTTGGTTAGTTAGAATTTATTTATAATATGGGATATTAGTTTAGTTAACATTACTACATTTTAATTTTTGTTATTTTGCCTTAAGTGCTAAATTGCTTATCTTGTTACCTGATGATTGAGTTTTTAATAAAACGCTTTTTTTATCTTTTTTTTTAAATGTTCTCTTGACTTTCTGATATGGTCGCATGAGATTTACTTAAAAAAAAAACGGGCCGGAGGGAGGCGCAAAATTAAGGTTTTGCCCGGAGCGCCAAAATATCTAGGGCCGGCCCTGGACTGGTGTCCCGCATAGTTTCGGTGAGAAAACAATGTTAAAAAAAAACTACCTTCGTGGGGAGTGACTGAGAGGGCGAGAGAAGGTTAATGTATTTGAAAATTCATAACTTTTGAACCAAAGCTGCTAAGAATATGCAGTTTTCAGATATTGTTTTCAAACAATAAACAGGCATATATAAGTAACTGTGGCACATGCTTTTGCGCGCGCAATAAATAATTGATCAAAGACGCACTGCGTTTATGATCGCGATCAAAATAATGTTCTTTCTTGTCCTAAATTTTGTTTATAAAATAGTTGGTAGAGTTGAATAAATACGCACAAAAAATCAGTGGCGGGGGCGGGGGGCTGGGGGGGGGGTAAGGATTTTAAGTTTTTGATCAGATTTCAAAGATTATGAAGTTGAAAGCTCCACGAAGGGGGGGGAGTACCATAGTATCTCCGATTTTGTTCAAAATTGGTATATAGCGGTTTTTGGGTTAGAGGATTACGAATTTTTGATTAGAATTGAAAAACTATAAATTTGATAGCTTCTCGCTGAGTTAGGGGGGGGGGGGTACCATCTAGTATCTTCGATTTCGTTCAAAATTGGTATATAACGGTTTTTGGGGTCGAGGATTACGAAGTTTCGATCAGAATTGGAAAACTATAAAGTTGATAGCTTCTCGTTGAGTTGGGGAAATACTATCTAGTATCTCCATTTTTCTTTAAAGTTGGTATAAAGGGGTTTTTGGAGCCAAAAATTAAGAATTTTTCACCAGATTTCAATAATTAAGTTGACAGCTTCTGGAGGGGGGTATCATCTAAGTATCTTGGATTTAGTTCAAAATAGGTTTAAAGACATTTTGGGGGTAAAGATTTCACAAATTATAAAGAGGACAGTTCCTCGAACATAAGGGAGGTATCATCTATAAATATCTCCGATTTTGTTCTGTCTCGCCATACGATTTACACAAATCTATAACTGTCAAAATAGCCTTTCTACCAGAGATCTCTTATCCAACGAGAGGCGACAGTCAGCAAGCCGTTTTTTTATGCGCATAATCGGGACTGCGGATCTCAGCTTCAAAACCTCCTGACCCGCTCGTTGATTTATTGGTCCGAGTAGGCCGAGAGATTTTCGCATTTTATTGGTGTGCACTTATTCGTTAGAGTTTTTCTATTTTTGACATCGTCTTGCCACATTTTGGTTTTGATTTATTTATCAGTATTTTGAATCATGCACTTGGTGTGCTTATCGCGGCTGTGTATCAAAAACTGGTATGGGCTTCAGTTTTTTCTCTTTTCCTAGAGATACAAAACGGTAAGTAGAGGTACACATATTTTTTTAAGGTCTTTTACATATTTAAATGCCTACTTACTTATAATAATTTATCATCGTTGACACTCTAGAACCTGCTATGTGCATTTTTATTAATTTTATAGGAACGCAAAATTTTTTTTATTGCGCTGCTGGTTTGAAAAACTAATAACAAATACATAAAATAAGTTTTAGTCAACCTAATGAGTACATTAAAGTAAGCAGTTGTAGGTTTTGACTGAAAATTATCTTAATAAGTTATTTGTTAGATTGAAATTTTTTCATACCGTTAAATATAAAAATAGAGATATTAAATCAAATAAAAAAAAATAGAAAAATCAGAATTTTATGTCACCTGTAAAAAATGTATGTTTGGTATTTTTCCAATTTATTTAAATTATTTTATATCAAAAAATATTTTTGATTATTATCTAAAAATACTTAAATATCGTTAATTTGTTATTTTCTTTTTAATAATGATAATAATATACCGAATTTAAAAAATTACTTGAAATTTATTTGACATACCTTTCGTTCCCCTTCTTCAAGAAATCCGTTTGCTTTTTTATCTACGTCCTAATTAATTATTAATACATCAAAAAATTAAACCGGTTTTTCGGCTCCGGCTCATGGACCAAATCTGACGAGCTAGTCGGAGCGGGTCTAATACTCATTTACAGCGATGAATACGAAATCAAGGTCACGAAAAACGGGACTCCCAACTTCAAAGGTGCCGACGCCGACTGCCGCATCGCGTTGGATAAGAGATCTCTGTTTCTACGGGCTTAATTTGTTTTTTCTGTGCGACACCCTAAAGTACGGAAAAACATCCCTAAATTCAGAAAATGCTTGAATTTTGTATATTTTTTAATGTTTTAAAATTTATAAATACCAATCGTGACGTTGTCACCCCATATGTTATACTCGAATCGATAGCTGTTAAAATGACCTTCTTACAGGCTTAATTAGTTTCCTGTGTGCGAAACCCTAAGAAGCTGAAAAACACCCCTATATCAAAAAATGGTTGAATTTTCCACGTTTTTTAAAGTTTTAAAATTTCTAAATACCAATCGTGACGTTGTTACTCAGGAATAATTTCTTTTTACTGTGCGAAACCTTAAGGTGCCGAGAAACACCCCTAAAAGAGAAAATGGTTGAATATTGCATGTTTTTTAAAGTTTTAAAATTTCTAAACACCAATCGTGACGTTGTCACCCCATACGGTATACATGAATTTATAGCTGTTAAAATGTCCTTTTTGCAAGCTTTATTTGTTTTTTGTGTACGAAACCCTAAGGTTCCGAAAAACACCCCTAAAATCAGAGAATGGTTGAATTTTGCATGTTTTTTAAAGTTTTAAAATTTCTAAATACCCAACTTGTCACGCCATACGGTATACACGAATCGGTAACTGTCAAAATTTCACATTTGATATCTATCGATTTGCGTATATCGTATGGAGTGACAAGGTCACGACTGGTATTTAGAAATTTAAGAACTTTAAAAAACATTCAAAATTCAACCATTTTCGGATTTTAGGGATGTTTCTCGGCACCTTAGGGTTTCGCACAGTAAAAAGAAATTATGCCTGTAAAAAGGCCAATCTTACAGCTATCGATTCGATCGTGTATACCTTATGGGTTGACAATGTCACGATTTGTATTTGGAAATTTAAAAACTATAAAAAAGTTGCAAAATTCAAGATTTTTCTGAATTTAGGTGTGTTTTTCTGTACTTTAGAATCTCGCGCAGAAAAAAAAAATTATGCTTGTTTAAAGACCATTTTTATAGCTATCGATTTGTGAATAACATATGGCGGGTCCACTTCACCTAAATACTAATTTTGAACAAAACCGGAGATATTTATAGATGGTACAGCCCTTGTGTTCGAGGAGCTGTCAACTTCATAATTTTTGAAATATGTTTTTAAATTAAATTAAATAAATTTTTAATTCCCGGCCCCCAGAGAACATACCAATTTTGAAAGAAATCTGAGATGCTTAGATGGAACCCTTCCACCCCTCCGGGAGCTGTTAACTTTATAATTTGTAAAAGTTGAGAAAATTTGTAACTTTCGGCTTTCAAAACCTATATATACCAATTTTGAGGAAAATCTATTGTACTTAGAACCTCCTCCCCCCGGAGAACTGTTAAATTCATAATTTGTGAAATCAGAACCAAAATTTGTAATTCTTGACCGCCCAAACAATTTTCAGCTAAATCTAAGATACTTAGATGGTACCCCCCCCCTCCTGAACTACAAGCTATCTTTATAGTTTTTAAATTATGATCAACTTTAGCTAGCAAATTATGTACCCCCCCAACTCAGCGAGGAGCTATAAACTTTATAGTTTTTCAATTCTGATCAAAAATATGTAATCTTCGACCTCAAAAACCGCCATATACCAACTTTAAACAAAATCGGAGATACTAGCCCCCCCCCCCCCAACTCAGCGAGAAGCTATCAGTTTTATGGTTTTTCAATTCTGATCAAAAATTCGTAATCCTGGACCCCAAAAACCGCTATATATCAATTTTAAACAAAATCGGAGAAACTAGATGGTACCCCCCCCAACTCAGCGAGGAGCTATCAACTTTATAGTTTTTCAATTTTGATCGAAAATATGTAATCTTCGACCCCAAAAACCGCCATATACCAACTTTAAACAAAATCGGAGATACTAGCCCCCCCCCCCCAACTCAGCGAGAAGCTATCAGTTTTATGGTTTTTCAATTCTGATCGAAAATTCGTAATCCTCGACCCCAAAAACCGCTATATACTAATTTTGGACGAAATCGGAGATACTAGATTGTACCCCCTCCCCCCTTCGGGAAGCTTTCAACTTCATATTTTTTGAAATCCGATCGAAAATTTGAAATCTAACTTCAACGACGCTATTGATCAACCGGCCCTGAATGTGATAACCGCGCTTCGCTAGCTGCTACGGTTTGTAAGTTAGAATTTTTATAAGTTTTTTTTTTGAATATGTCTATCTACTAAAGAATTATCGTATCAAATTTGAAAATCGGTTTACCGGCTTTTGAGTTATCGTGCCCAGACACCAAGTCAAACCAACCCATACCAACCCAAAACAACTAAAAAATCACAATCCAATCGTCCTGGCAGCCCTTTTTGCATAAAAAAATCAGTCGTCGTGGGATTTAGTGTCCTAATGAGTCACTAGTAAGTGCCTCTACAAATAATTTTTCATAAAATACTGGAAATGGTGTAGAAAATTGTACACTACAATACTTTTCATGCACACATTTTTGTTAAAATTGCAAAAAATAAGAGAAGTAATAAAATTCCAGTTTCATTGGAACTGAAGTTTATATAACTACCACAAAATTTTATATTTAAGTCTCTTTTGGACAAAAATAACTTAGTTTTAGTGGAAATAAAAAATGCCCACCCCAATAAGCTCGATACTGGTACGGATTGAAAAAAATGCTATTTTCTGCTATATGTATGTATGTATTAAAACAATATAAATTATATAGTAAACAACATTTGCAACCAAAATAAAAATATTTTAAAGGCCAAATTAAGAAGACAAAAAAAATTGTACTTTTTTTCGGGTTGAAGAAAGTAGCAACATTTTCAGACAACAAAAGACTTGTTCACACGTAGACACCAAAAAATAATTGTCTCTCGAACCATAATGAAAAATGAGTAATAATCTGCCGGTTCTCTTCGCGGATCACGGTGACATTGAAATCCAGCCATTCCGTAGCTTATTTCTTTTCTTTACACACAGGTAATCACTGTGCATCTCACTCAACGGAGCAGTATCCGATCTCTCATTGGATAATCACACACAATGCCCGGCACGCGAAAGGTGCGAGATTCTCATCTCGATACTGCAAATACCCACTGGGATAGAAACATAATTATTATTTACTAAAAAAATTGTCTAATTTGACGGCATGTGGTGTATTACAATACAAATAGTTGCCAAAATAAAGGCATGATTTATTTAGATGCTTATTTGACTGGCCTATAATCACCTGCAGACGAGGAGAGTACATACATACGCACATACAAATTTTAGGTGTGGGAGGCCTTTCCGTGCCCCGCGACTTGTGACGTCCCGTTCTTCTCAAGGCCTCGGTAAAGGCTGAGATAATGTTTTTAAACAAAAGCCATTAATTTTATGAGTTTATAAAATTGTTCCGTTACCTTAAAATCTTTCTGTGATCTGATGGTCTGTGCTTAAAATGGATTTCGGAATGACGAAGAAGATGAAGAATTAGACTTTGTAATAATGGAATACAAATAAGGATTTTTCAAAGAATGGATTATTCCAACACTTTTGATGGAGATACCTTTTAAAAAAGGTTCAGAATGCTCAAAAATAAATAATGTTTTTAAAACTTTGCACAATACTTAAAAGAAAACTTTTTCCGGTAAGCGAATAACTCACCTTTTTTGCAAAGAACCCGGCACCCGGATATACAGGATTATATGGGATGTTTTTTTCGGTAGAATTCGCTATATTCATGATATGTTGTGGAGGGATATTTAACTAAAAAATGTGAAATTATAAAAGTTTTTCTATGTCTAGTTCCTGAGATATAAACGGTCAAAGTTGGAAAAACTCGTAACACTTATCTAAAAAAAAGTAAGTTATCATAAAATTAAAATTAAATGAAGCTTGTAGACAAACCCCATGATGATATCATTTATGACAGTCCATTAGTCACGTTGTATTGGAGCAGAAAATAATAGTTTTGAACCATTTTTAAAGAAAAAAATAAGTTTGGTAGTACCTTCTTCTTTCTTAGATAATGACTTTTCTTTTATAGGTCAATTTTTCTGCCAAATAAAATCGACAACATTTGATCTTAGGTACTTGTAAAAAACCATTTTGTGAATAACAATAACAAATGAAAACAAATTTTTTTAATTATATTGGGTTAAAATAATTCACAGCAAATCGTTCGTTCAAATACCAAAAAATTGTTGTATAGCCTTTGGTTCAGATTCAAAAAAATTTGAAGTGTTTACTTTTTACCCGTACATGGCTTTTAATTTATTTTTTAAAAACGATTTGGTGAATTTTAATAAAACTTTACCTGATTATTTCTATATCTATCCTCCACCATATAAAAAACTAAATATATATTTTTATGTCTGTATCTAGAGATATTAATTTTTATATATTAGACCATTTTAAGACTTAGGTCGAGACGAATAAAGAGAAGTACACTTTATTTTAAAAAAAACGCATACATGCAGTCACAAAATTGACGTTTCTAAAAGTGTATAATATATATGGACTACCAGCTAAAATGTCTAAAAACTTCAAAAGTACGACAATTTATCATATTTTTTAAAAAAGGTCTCAAAAACTGAAAATATTTTTTTACTTAAATTAAAGGCAACCTTATTTTTATATTAAATTTTGCATAATACTAAAAAATCAGCAAAAATAATGCTTTAGTAAAGTCTTTATTGAACAATATCAAATTATCACACGAGTAACGGACGAAGGCTGTTCTATAAAGAGGGCGGCAACCCATTTTGGAGTTGATAAAATAACAATAATACGATGAAAACAGCGCTGGATTGAAACCAATTCGAAGAATAGGAAACTTGGATTAGGAGAAAAACGATGGCAAACTTAATACTAATTATTTTAACTTAAAAAAGAACTAAAATAAATAATTTAGTATGTAATAGGATCACCATTTTTCTCTATTACAAGCTGCAAACATCTGGGCATTGAAAAGATTAAATTTTGAAAAAACTGATAGTCTTCTGAGAGCTGATCCAATGCGCGATAAATAGCATCGCTTAACTCTTCAGCATTTCGTGGTCTCCAATTCCTTTGGTATATTATTTTAACGATTCGACCCCATATATTTTCCATTGGGTTAAGATCAGGGCTGTTGGCTGGCCAAGGAAGTGTTTCTATATTATTATTCTGAAACCGTTGGCGAACAACATTAGCCGGGTGTACTGAACAGTTGTCCTGCTGATAAACGAAGTCACTATTTTCAGGTAAAGCCTGTTCAGATGACAGCATAACGTTTTCAAGAATTTCAGTACATCGTTCACTATTGAATCTTTTTTCGATTCTCCAAAAAAAACCCAAACCTCTAGCACTAAACCAGCCCCACATGTTTACAGAAAAATGTCCAACTTTTTTAATTTGGTTTGTATATTCGGGTTCAAATCTAGAATTTGGTGGACGATAAACTAAAATTCTCCTGCTGCTTGAAGATGATTGAAAAAAATTTTCGACAGTGAAAACCACCCTCTCCAGAAGTCATTATCACGAAGAACGTTGTTCAGTGCAAAAATCACTCTGGCCTGTTTTTGTTCTTCTGTTAGAAAAGGCTTCGTTGCAGCAACTCAACAAGAGACTTCTGATTTCGTTACTCTTCTATTTACTGTTGCTAAAGAAGCCGGAAATAATGTTACATTAGCTGCTTCAACCGACGTTGAAAAAGGATTTTGTCTGAGATGGTCAATAATTCTCTCATCTTGCATCTATTTTCAATCCAGCGCTTTTTCCATCGCATTATCGTCATTTTATCAACCCCAAAATGGGTGGCCGCTCTTCTTATAGACCAGCCGTCTTCTATAACTCGAGTGTACACTTGATTTCAAAAAAGACTCATACATGCATTTTTTCCTGTGCCACAAAATTTAGCTTTCTATTAGTGTATACTATTATAAGGCACCACCAGCTTAGTATGCCTGACAGCTTAAAATTCAGTGTGACATCCTTAAAAATGCTACAGATATCAACATTTACAAAAGTTCAAATTATCACTCGAGTTATAGAAGACGGCTGGGGGATAGCTTGTTTTAGATTTTAAAAAAAGCGTATAAAACTACAAAACAACAAAAACAAACAAACAAAATAAACAACGTAATTTAATTCTGTATCTACAGGGTCCGTCAATAGAGAAGCTTTTTTATTTAATCCACTTAATTAAACTGAAATGCTGCACTTAATGCAGTAGTAAAACTCAACCTCCACGAATCTACTTTTTTAAGATTCATACTGTTAAACTAATTAACTTCTTTACCTATATTTATTTTTATTTTTTTAGTTAAGTAACATAAAAAAATAATGTCCGTCTAAATGAAATGCAATTGTTAATATTTAATCAGTTAAATAGAATAAAAAGATTTTCTCTTGACGGACCCTGAAGATTATTTTGTATATACTAGGTAGGTACTTCTCTTTATTCATCTTGATGTAAGTCTTAAAATGATGTAAAATATAAAAATTAATATCTCTACACACATACATACAAAATGTATTTGTTTTTTTTTATATGGTGGAGGATAGACATAGAAGTAATCAGGTAAAGTTTTATTAAAATTGACCGAGTGGCTTTAAAAAAAAATTAAAAGCCATGTACGGCTAAAAAGTAAAACAGTAAACAATTTTTGAATAGACCCTGTATCTGAATCAACGGATATACAACAATTTTTTAGTAGTCAAACGATTTGCTGCGAATTGTTTTAACCCAATATTACTAAAAAAAACACTATTATTATTCTCAAAATTGTTTATTACACGTACAATCAAATGTTGTCGATTTCATATTCATTATCTAAGACAGAAGAACCTACTAGAAAACCAAAGTTATTTTTTTCTTTAAAAATGGCTTAAAGCTATTATTTTCTGCTTAAATACAATATGTTTGTTTTTAAAATTCGGTAGTAGTAGAAGATTGCCCCTGCATATTACCTAATGAATTGTCATAAATGACATCATCATGGGGATTGTTTACAAGCTTTTACCATTTTAATTTTATGGTAACATACTTTTCTTTAGATAAGTTTTACGAGTTTTTATTGATAAAACATAGCCGAAAACAGCCTTTTTTCTAACTTTGATCGTTTTTTTCTCAGGACTGGACCTAGAAAATTTTTTATCATTTCACATTTTTTTTAGCTATATATCCCTCTACAATATATCATAATTATTCCGAATTCTACTGAAAAAAAACTTTCCATATAATCCTGTATAACCGGGTGCGGGGTCCTTTGTTGCAAAGAAACTCAAAAAGGGGTTTGGTTGATCTCTGCGAAATTTTATAAAATTTTGGGCATATTTATGATTTTAAAATTTTTAACCACCTAGTGGCCACCCTCAATTTATGGTTTTTTATAAATTATACTATCTGAATCAAAGAAGTTTTCTACTTCCATGTTGACAGTTGTCACAACTCTTCTCCTAAAGTCATTACCTGGGATCACCATCTTTCTTGCTTGATGAGTTACAAAACAAAACAAAGAAAGACGGTCATTCTAATTTAAGGTCTAGTTATATATTAGTGTATTCTTTGAAAGAAAGGAGTAATTAATAATTCCAATATTTTTAGGCAAGGGTATTCTGCATAGAAAAGGTACAACACAGGCTGTTTTTGTTCAGTTTGAAAAGCATAATGTGCAATAAGAAGCAAACAGCTACTATCACTGTTTTCAGTGAGGCATGTGGTTGCCCACTTCTAGCAATTAGCAATTATAAACAAAAACTCCCAATTACATTAATTGATTACATAGTTACTTATAAACTTTTTGAAACAATGATAGTCCCTTGAGCTAGATGTGAATGGAACTAATCCACATAACACTACTTTTAGGTAAAATAGGATTAAACATTTTTTGTAGCATATGAATGGTTATTTTTTTGTTGGCTTTTATAAAAAAGTAATAGGTAAAATAGTAAACGAAGGTTAGAGCTTTTGTCAACATAAAATTTGGACAAGTAGTTGCTATCATTAACTCAAAATTGAATATTTTCTGGATTAGGACCATTCACATCTAGGGTGATATTATATTCTACGCCCTGCAAGTACTTTGTACATCCCCTGCTAGATTGGTTCACCCCTCACTCTTAAGAGTGTGGTGTTGCGCTGGACTATATTACCTTAAATTGTCCCATAACTTTTTCAATTGTTTATGTGTGCGATTGTTGAAATTGGTGTTAGAATATCCAGTGACTTCTTCCCAGTTTCTCTGTTTTTAGGCCAAACTACCACCATCATTTTCTTTTTATTCCAGAATCGGAAATCTGTGGACCAAACTACACAAATATTCTTTTTTCTGGTTCGAGTAAGGAGCTCTTTCGTCTTTGTTTTTTGCTCCCAAATGTAAAAAAATCGTAGAAAAAAAGTAACAAAGCAAGAAAAACTTCTAAAATAAACGTCACTGTTAAAAAAATAAAATTTTGCCACCTATTACGCTTCCACTACTCGTCCTTTGACTAAACTTCCTGGAGGAACGAACTCGTCGACGAGACGGTCTCAGCCAATAAGGGAGGTCTCAAGGCTCGACTACAATTTCACCCTATACTTTCACTGGTGCGCAAGGGTGGAGCGTTATTGATTTATTTTTATCAAATTTTAATTCTTTGTTTAAAATTAGAGACTTTTATATCATTGATCATATAAACTGCTCAAAACATTTTCCTATCTGTCTGGGACTGTGCTATATCTCTATTTTACCTATCACTGCGCAAATCACTCCCACTGAGGTCATTAGAAACTAAACTTTAACTTCTAAAGCTGAAAGACAACGGCACTTTTTTTCTACTTTGCAATGTTCACTAAATATCTTCAAAATTACAGAGAATAATACTGAATGTATGGAAAATTTGTTATGAACTATATTTTAAACATCTTCGGAACTAAACATCGTCAGGTTTCAAAATATTTTACGTGTAAAAATAAATTCTTTCCTTCTAAAAAAATCATGGTTTGATTCCGTATGCAAAAATTCCAAATTTTTGGTCTGTTAAACCTTAAAAAATTGTAAAAACTAAATTTTTCAGGAGATACTAACACAGTCTATATATCGGCAAAACAAAATCATTTACATTAGTAAAACTTAAGAAATCACAGTATGGGAATAATCAAACTGAAATTTTATGCAACACGAAAGATCAGAAAGCATTTTAGATGTATTTTCTTGGAAAAACTATATCAACGCCACCCAAATAACAAAGTCTTTTCACCAACTCTTTTCTCATTATTTATTCACAACCTCGATTAAGCGTTTCGTTGAGAAAATTCCATTTTGGCTGCTGGCTTTACTGTGACGACTTGGTAATTCCAGCTGGCAGTGAGACTGAATTTTCTTTCTAATTCTAGAAAAAAAAGTATCCGAAAATTCGTTACAAATTAAAACCGACAAAACAAAAATAATGTGCTTCTCCCAAAGTGGACACGCAAGAACCAACTTCAGTTTTAAAAGCAATGAATATATTCTTCAATTAGTCAACCAATACACATACTTAGGTGTGATCTTCTCCCCGTCTGCTTTGTATTATAAAATGACCGAAAACGCTATTGAAAAGTGAGACAAGCTCGTTTAAAATTATTTAATTCTAGTGTCATAAACGCATTACCTTTCACTATGCGAGTTTGTGGAAGTAAAAAATTTAACTCACTTTCTTCAAATCCCCACTGTTCACCTCAAGTACCACCGCTTCTGCCATTCTTAATCTCGAAACAGGTACCACTCACATGTCTTACTCTTTGTTCAAGCTTTCCCTAAATTTCAAAAAGTTGTATACATATTCATGAATTTAAGCCTAACGACTGGAGTTTGGGTTTATTGATATTTTTGCAAAAAAATACAAATTTTCAAATAAAAATTAAGCGCTTAAGAACTAATTGTAAGGTACACTCTCAAGGTTTATTTTAATATTTTTAAGAAGAATATGTAGATCTTAAGTAGCCTTTTATTTAACGTAAGCTTGAAAAGCTGCTTTCGGCTGTTGCTACTGAAATAGTAAGCATGCATAAAATTTTTAATATTTGTTGAACTAACGGGAAATAATTTTCATCATACCTTTGTAAAGCTTCAAGGCCGTTTTAGTACCCATTATTCTTTGTTTGTGTAATAAAATTGTATTTCTTCAAGTAATTGTATAATTAAAGGATTTCTGAGCAGTTCATCAAACTCCAAAAGTATTTCTCATAAGACCTGTTTAAGGAAATCGTGCTTACTTCTAGTATTAAGGTCATAAAGGAACATAATTAATATTAAAGGATAACAAATTCTTATCGCTGGACCGGTCATTTAAATCTGAATATTAACACTTCTTTTGCAATAATCGACAGGTGAGAGATGAATGAACGTCAGCTTTTCTTTGATTCAGAGCATTTACTTTTATTTTCGCCGAATTTATGTCGATGTCTATACTACGTATTTAGCTAATAGCACATTTAAGCTAAAAATATCAGAAAGACAAAACCCTGTAGTAGAAATCAAATAGCAGTCACAAAATATTTTTAACAAAATATTTGCTTCTCTGGAGGACAAATTGTCATCTCATTCAGAAATAGCTTTGACTATACCTAACAGGTCAGTAGCAAATTGTAAAATGGCGTTATGTCTCTCAATTTAATGTTTCTGGCATGGACATTTTAATTTACACTTTAAATATTCTGCTAATACAAACGTTCGTTTAGAAGAAAGGTTACAGAAAGTTACGACTTCTTGGATACTGCGAAGACAACTTTTTACTGAATTTCCATCATGTCTATATTTTGACTTGACGAAGGTCTTGAATTTATACTAAATGCGACATAAACTTGTTAAATTGTATTTTCATCCAGCTTCAGGTTAAATAGACGAAGATTCGTTGTAGCCGTTCCCTCCGTTTTTTTCGTGCTTTTTAAAAATAATTTAAAATATTATTATTTACTTTACTTGACACCGGCCGCACCAATTCAAGTTCAAAGTGCACTAACAGTCCAAGAACTGATAGGTACACATCGCACATTCAAAACAACAATGACACGATACAAAATTTCATGATTTTCAATTTTTGTAATAAAAGGACATAATTTGACAACTCAAAATTTCATCACTTAGACTTTTTGTAATAAAATGACATAATTGACGTCAAATTGGCGGCCGACATGCAAGATGATTTTCAAAGGTGCTAACCTACGCTGAATATACATTCTTGCAAGTCTACTTTGTTGAAAAACATTTCTAAATATCATTTACATGTCATCATCTTATCATTTTAGGTAGTTTGGGCGCATTTACTAATGGCATGCTTTTTGTCTGGACGGCACCGTTTACCGTCACCATCACTAATGATAAGGAGAACTATGATATTAGTGAAAATGAAGCTTCTTATTTCACAACTTTGCCACCCATAGGTAAGCCTAAAGTGTCTTAGCGAATTAGGTGTGTCTACTCACTTGTGGAAAGAGACGGTTTCCTTCCGAAAAAGTGTGCTAAGGGATAGACAATAGAATTTGGTGTATTTTATTCAGCTTTAGCGAAATCGCCTGATTATTTTTAAAGCATGTCCTCGATAATGTCTGTGATAGTTGCGGGTCGTGCAGCTGAGGTAATTTAACTTTTATAACATACCACGTTTTTAAAACGGCAGTAGTAGGGTTATACGGGTGTTGGATCATTTTTGAGGAGGGACCTTGACCTTGACCATGGAACATCTGTTGCCTATGAAAATACTATTGTATCGTACTATTTTATTGTTGGCCTTGGAGCTGGTATTAACATTGACTCTCAAGCTCGCATATTTTGCCTGTGGGTGGTCTGAAAAATATTTGGTCTTGGCTTTAAAATATAGGTAGGGTTTTCTATGGATTTAGTAGGTAGTGTACTTGAGATAATGTAGAATTTATTTAGCATTCTCAAAGCTCGAATGTTTTGACCTTGGGTGGTTTGAAAAATCTTTGGCCATGAGTTTAAAATATAGATGGGGTTTGTTAAGGGTTTAGTAAGTGTCCTTGAGATATTCTAGGATTTATTTTGACCCCTACTAACAAAAACCATATATAAGCAGCAACCAAAATAAGCAGAGCATTATTTGAAATCGTATAACTTTAAGAATTAGTTACCAAAATGGACTCTCCTAGCAATAGTATGGGTGATTTTACAACACAAGACATTAGCCAACTCCAATTGAAGAGCCGAAAATAAGGATTCATTCGAATGTTGAAATCCCTGCACCTGAAGCTCCACCAAAAAGAAAATATAACAGGAAGAGGAAGGCGGACGTCTTGCCAATTCAATCATTGGCAATTCCATCAACATCCAGAGAAGATCCAACATCAACACACGTGGAACTGGAGTTGAATGCTACAGAACAAAAAACCATTCAGAATGCAGTGAATCTCCTAAAATTGCGAAGAAGTGAAGCAGATGCAGAGCTTATTAACGTGAGCAATGCCCGAAATGAATGGGAAATGGCAGAGAAGAGATACCAGGAAAAATTGGATATATATAACAAATTAAAAATCGTATCGTAAAAATTTGTAATTTTTAGTTTTAGTTTAGTTGTAAAATAAATTAAATTTAAAAAAAAACAGTATTGATTTTTATCTCAAAAGTAAAACAAATTCTTGCATTAAATAGATAGTATTTAAAACTCGCGACTAAACTATGTTTTTGAAAAATATTTGTTTAAATTAATGAGCACAATGAGTGATTTAAAATCGTAAAGAAAAAAAACTCACAGTTTAGCCACGAGTTTTACACACTATATTCTTACACAACCAAAACCCGAAAAAGAATGGAAAAATATATTAAAAAAGAACCACTAGTATTTCTTTTTTTTTATTATTGCCCATTTTAATTTTTGTCAATTTCTTTGATTTTTTCGTCGCTTATAAGTGATTTTTTTTATGAATACATAGAACAAAACTTGTGGAAATGACTTAAGTTTTAGATAAATATTAATCATGTTTTAAAAAATACTACATTGCAAAAAAATCCGAAAGAGAATGGAAAATGCAGCTAAAAAACATAAATCACTAGCATTTTTTATGGTAATTGGTGAATAAGACAACCAGGGTTTTGTAATAATTGCATTTCTCTTCAGTCGTTGATCTTTCATTGTTGATCATTTTAATTTTTGTCAGTTTTTTAAATTATTTTGTCGTGGTTTCTAAACAATTTTTGTGAATACACAGAGAAAACTTACGGAAGTTACTTAATTTTGTAGATAGAAATTATTCATGTTTCGAAAAATACCATATTTTTCTTCAAATTTAAGTAAAATATATATAAAGGTAAAGTTTTGAAAATAAATGCCATTATTAAAAGATATTGAGTATTTTTTTATTTTTTTAAATTGTTTTTGAATGACAAGTGCCCCAACCTCGCACAGAGCTGTGTGTACCAACCTTTTGTATTGTACACTCCGAAAAAAAAAGATTTGAAAAAACTTATGTTGGCATTTATCTAAATCGAGACACTGTTCGTTGAGATGAAAATGAAGAAATGTTTTCAATGCCATCATCTTCTTCAATTCTTGATGAAGAATGATTGCTCATTATGTCAGAGTGGTATGAATTTACTGAGGCAGGGGAGTGGGGGCTGGCAAGTTCGAGGTGCCCGGGATACCACGACGAATTTCTCCCAGAGCAAGTGGTCTGTTTTTTTGAAGATGACATTCATGACACATTCCGGTCATGTTAAAATTCTGATGGAATTGCCACTCACCACAAAATGTACACTCTCGAAAGCCGTTAACTAAATAAGGCTTGATAGTAGCAGTGGGCTTCTTCTTAACTTGAGCCCAATATAAATCAGCCTTACTAGATGTCATGATTACTACTTGACTGCTTAAACTCAAGTGATACATAAAGAAGGAGGAGCATTGCTTATAAATGGATAATAGCAAGGTCACACATTGAAACGGGGTATTGGCCTTGATAAATGAAAAATCTTACGAACTTGAATGTAAGAAAAATTAATAAATGTCTCACTTGTATGTTATGGCCTTGGACGTAAGAAAAATAACTGAAGGCCAACATTATCTATATACAATTCGATGACCTTGAATAAAAATGTATTAAGTGACCTTGTCTAAAATAAAATACTGTTTAGGAAAATATTTAATCTTCTCAAGGTCACATAGTAGATTTGTATTCAAGGCCAACATTGTCTATATAGTATTAGATAAAAAAAACTATTTAATATGTGACCTTGGCTAAAATAGAATTGTGTTTAGAAAATATTTTATCTGCCTCAAGGTCATTTTATAAAATTTCTGGTCTTGAAAGTGGTGTGATCTTAAACCTTACACAAAAATTTTGAAGTGAAAGAAAAGGAGTGGGGAATTAAACTGCTATAAATACAATCCAAGTCTTAAAAGAAAGATCAGTTAGAATAGTAAAGCCATAAAATGTTTTCGTGTCAGTATTGCAGTAAAACTTTTATCCGGAAAGATAATATGCTTAGGCATCTAAAAACCACTTGCAAACGAAAATGTCAAAAAAATATAAGTAAAGAACCCTTAAACAAAAAAAATTGTGTCAATGAAAGTGGTCAAGCGAAATTAATTGATCAACATATCATAAATAAGAAAATGAAAAACTGTGTAGAGTGTAGCATCTGGATGCAAGAAGACAAATTTATTGCTCACTGTAGAACACTTGCACATTGAAATAATTCATGCATTGTGTATTCCGAAAGAGTTGGTCTTATAAGAAGTGCATTTAGTTGTAGAATACCCAGCTACAGAATTTTCAGTAAAGTTCCACAAAATGACTACAAAAGATTCTTTTTAGAAATAAAACCAAAAGTCCTTAATTTACTGGAAGAACATATTTTAAAGCATTGCACTGTAAAAGTAAATATGGAGTTGTTTGGAACCTTTATTCATCCATCAAAAGAAATTATTGGCGAAAATCTTTTAATACCAGTAACGAGATCATCTGTATGGGAACGAATTTACAAGAATTATATGAATTATATGTGGATAAAATGCTTGTACAAGCATCAGAATTTCAAGAACGTGATTCCGGTAAGTTTTATTTTAAAATTTAGTATAAGACAGATTTGGAATAAATAAATATTTATTGAAACGTATTTCTTACAGGTTCGGCACTGCAAAATATTTTGCATCTAGAAGTTAATATTAATAAGTGCAAACCGATGGGAGGAAGCTCCTACATTAAACTACCCAAATCTATGGAATCCAAACGTTCAATCGTAAACGTTAAAAATGAAGATAATGGATGTTTTGGATGGGCCATCACATCAGCTATCTATCCAGCTACAAGTAATGCAAATAGATGTTCATCATATCCACACTTTTCTACTGTGTTGAACTTTACAGGTATGGAAATGCCTGTTAAGGTCAACGTCATTTCAAGGTTTGAAAGTTTAAATAATATATCAGTTAATGTTTATGGATTGGAAGCCAAATTTGAAAATAATAAAATGAAATATGAAATAGTAGGAACATTATATTATTCAGGACGAAAATTATATTTACATGTAAATTTGCTATTGTTAAGTGAAGATTGTAAAGATAAAAACTTAAATCATGTGTGTGTAGATTGCGACAAAATGCATGATTGTTGGATTAAAAACCTTTCATTTTTGGTTTTCGATCAAATTTCAACATCAAAACAAAAATTATATTTTTGTGACGGGTGTCTAGTACATTTTAGTACAGCAAAAAAGCTTATTTTTTATCAGATAAGTGATTGCAATCAAGTGTATTCAGTTACACCATCAATCTATATTAAAATTGATAAGTTTGGAAAAAGGATGAATATATTAAAATTTGAACATTACGAAAAACAGTTGAAGGTTTCCTTTGTAGTGTATGCCGATTTTGAATCTATTTTACAACCAATTGATAGTTGTGAACCAAATCCTTCTGATTCTTATATCGTTAAGAATATGTTACACAAACCCTATTCATTTGCATATTTAATCAAATGTTCATTTCACGAAAGCATCACAAAGTTTGAATTATTTCGTGAACCCGATGCAGCAATGCAGTTTGTGAATCGTATTGAATGTGATTTGAGAGAATTGTATAATAAATATTTAAGAGAGATAACCCCCATGTCTGATTTAACAGCTGATGAAATAAAACAAATAAAGAATCAAATACTTGTGGTATATGTGAAAAACCATTTAATGCAATGGATAAAAAAGTAACTGAACACTGTCACATAACTGAAAAAAAACGATTTCTAGCAGCTCATTCTATATGTAATTTAAAATATAAAACCCCAAATTTTATTCTTATAATTTTTCACAACTTAAGTGGTTACGATTGTCACATGTTCATAAAGGAACTAAGTCGTCATGGTGACAAAATAAATGTTATTGCAGAAACTAAAGAAAAATATATATCATTTACAAAATCAATTTATATACATGACTATACAAATTTAAATGGCAAAATAATAAAAAAATATTTACGCTTACGTTTTCTGGATAGCTACAAATTTTTAGCTGCATCGTTAGATGAACTTAGCAAGGGGCTGGAATCAAATTCATTTTGCGAAAATCACAAGCATTTTAACACACAAGAGAAGTTTGACTTAATGCGTCAAAAAGGTGAATTTCCATACAGCTTCATAACCAACCTTAGTAAATTAGAAATAGGCAATCTGCCTACCAAAAATCAATTTTATGACGATCTAAACATTGGAGATTTAGATTATGAAAGAGCAAAAAAAATTTGGGAGTTGTTTAATTGTAAAAGTTTAGGTTAATATTCAGATTTATATTTGAAAACTGATGTATTGCTGTTATGTGATGTTTTTGAAGAGTTTCGCTCCAATTAATTGAACATTTATAAGTTAGATCCTGTACAATATTTTACATTACCTGCTTTGTCATTTGATTGTATGCTACGAATGACTAAAATTGGAACTTCTTACTGAATGGATATGATTCACTTTTTTAAAAAAGAAATACGAGGTGGCGTGAGTCAATCTACCAACAGAATGCATATAGCTAATAACAAATACCTCCCAGATTATGATCCAAGTAAAGAATCTTCTTTTCTCATGTATTTGGACGCAACAAATTTATATGGTGACAGTATGTCTCATCCATTACCAACAAAAGAATTTAAATGGCTTTCGGATCATGAAATTTTAAATTGAAATATTTGTGATGTTTCAGACGATAGTTCTATAGGCTATGTTCTTGCAGTAGATGTGTACTATCCTGAGGAATTACATGACTCCCATTCTGATTTCCCATTCTTGGTAGAAAATATAATCCCTCCAGGATCAAAATCCAAAATTTCAAAACTTATTCCAAATTTAAATGATAAAAGAAGGTATATTGTCTATTATAGAACTCTTAAACAAGCTGTAGAAAATGGATTAGTTGTTATGCAAATTCACAGAATACTAAAATTTCAGCAGTCACCTTGGTTAAAAATATATATAGACTTCAATGCCAAACTTCGAAATGAAGCCAAAACAAAATTTCAAAGTGATCATATGAAGTTCTCTACCAACTCCATATTTGGGAAAACAATGGAGAATGTAGAAAATTATAAAAATATTAGTTTAGTTACAAGTTGGGAAAGTGTGTGCAGAAGAGCAGAAGCTAGAGCATTAATAAGTAGACCAAATTTTAAAAATTGCTCAATATTTTCAAAGGATTTTGTAGCCATTCATATTAATAAATTAAAAATTGTATACAATAAGGCAATATTTTTAGGTTTTTGTATTTTGGATATTTCAAAAACTGTTTTGTATGATTTTTTTTATAACGTTATCAAAAAGGAATTTAATGAAAAAGCAGGTCTTATGTATACTGACACTGATTCATTGATACTTAAAATCTTTACCGATGACTTTTATGAATTTATGTCAAATCATCCAGATAAATTTGGCACATCTAATTATAGCGAAAATAATAAATTTAAAATAAACAAGTGTAAATCGGTTGTGGGAAGAATGAAAGATGAATTCTCCGAAGATACTATCGTCAGTTTTTACGGTACTGGAGCTAAGGCATATTATGTAAAATCAGTTTTGGGTGAACTTAAAAAAGCAAAAGGTATTAAGAAATCGTAATTGATAGAAGATTATCAAAAGGTTGTGGAAAAGGGTGGATTATTATTTCGAAAAATGAAAACTTTTAAGACTGAATTACATACAGTTTATACTGAAACAATAAATAAAATTGGTTTGTCCAACTATGATGACAAAAGATTCGTAATACCAAACACAACGCATACACTACCTTGGGGGCATTCACATATTAGATCTTTTACAGAATAATGTGCGAAAATATAGATCTAATTTTTTTGCTATTTTTAAACATATCATATTTATTATAAAAATGTATGAATTATGATTTTTATTTGTGTAATATGTAAATAGTTAAGCATTTTTAGACTATATTTAAGAATATACTTTGTAGTAGACATACTTGATATTTTTTAATAAATATACATATAATGAAAAATTTTGTTTATGTTTATTATAAAAATGAAGGAAATGTTACTTAAACCTTTTAAGTGTCCATTTACAAGAAAAACTTCATTTAACAGAGATTTTAAACAAGATTTAAATTTCATACATCTCTACACATCTCTTGTTAATAACAGTTTTAGAAAATTAATTTCTAACAAAAACGTATGTCACACAGCATTTTCTATTGAGAGATGACATACGACATTGACCAGTGAAAATTCACCAACACTATGTAGATAACGTTGACCATTTATCGACAGTCGGTAGATGGTGCTGTGCGTTGACATACTATCGATAGATGTCGCTGTCCATTCGCATACTGTCGATATATGTCGCTTTCAATTCGCATAATGTCGATAGACGGCGATTTCAATTTGCATACTGTCGATAGATAGCGCTGTTACTTCATCAACAGTCTGTAGGTGGCGCTGTTACTTCATCAACAGTCTGTAGGTAGCGTTGTTACTTCATCAACAGTCTGTATGTCGCGCTGTTTATTTGCATATAGTCGGTATGTGGTGGTGTTACTTTCATAACAGTCGACAGATGGCGCAAATTATGGTGGGGGTGAAATGGGGGTAGAATTATGGCATGGGGAGGAAATTGTGGTGGGGATGAGTTATATTCGGAGGAGGCCACGAGAATAATCGTTCTTTCCTGTTCTTCGCGTTGTAGAAGCAACACCTCCAGTTTTTTTTTCGTGCGCTTGTGCCAGATAGTCAATCAGTGAAAATGAGTTACGAGAAAGTGTCATTAGTGTTAAGTGGTTAAGTGGTGGTAACAAATTTCCTACATCGCGAATCCGCGTATGCTGCGATTCGCGAATCCGTAGATGAACTAGCTCGCGAGCTCGCGGCATTATTAAACAATTCCGCGAACCAATTAATTCGCGATCCCGCGAAAAATTTAATTCGCGAAATCGCGGATTTGTGTAAAAACGCGTGTGCTGAGGTACATATTCGCGAAGTCGCAAACAAATTTTTGCATACACTCGAAGGTAAAATTGCTGATGTGGGAAATACCCACATCATGAACTTGGCGGAGCATGTGAACCTCGAAAAGATAATAATCCAAGAGGATGTTGTGATTTTTCCCGCGGGTGGCGATTTTGCAAGTTTGAATAATAATTTAAATGCCGATGATTTTGAGATGAGGTAAAAAAAAGTGGCGGTGAGTGGCTAAAGAATTATTTACCTTCAGAATCCTCTCAATCACCAATTCACACAGAAGGGTCGGTTACTCGACCCCTAACTCCTTTAGCCACACCCGCCTTTACTCCAATTGCTAAATCTCCGCTCATTCGACCTTCTCCAACACCCATTGAAAAGCCTTTGACTCCACCCACACCCACTCCAACTGCTAAATCCCCATTTACCCACCCTTTCATTCCCAATTCTCCGAGTCCACCAACCTCATTCACAAGTGGAGCTGTAGAAAGTGTTGAATTGCAGCATGCAATGATACACGCAGCTGATCCTGAATCTCAGCCTTTAACTCCTCCACTTATGTTTCAAGATGAAACTTCTTCAGCCTCTTTTTCGGCATCACCGCAATCATCCCCTCTCTCTATTGTCCAAGATGAAACTTCAGGCTCTTTTTTGATACCATCACAATTATCCCCTCCCCCTATTTTCGAAGATCAAATCACTTCAGAATTAACTCCCCCTCTTATATCTCAAGAGGAGAAAAAATTATCGGATTTAAAAAAAATTGTGCTGCGGAGGCGGGAGTTAATAAAAAGAAAAGAAAAGAAGTTCCTAGAAATGAAAGAGGAAGTAAAGAGTCGAAAAGATGCGGAGAAAGCTCTTCTTGCAAAGCTTTTAAAAATGAGAAAGGAGACAAAAGCTTTGCAAGAAAAAGTGACGGAAGAAGAGAAAATCCTCTCGAAGGAAAAAGAGAAGGAAGAAGAGATGCTTAGTTTTCTCATGGTAGATTAGTTAAGTTAATTTGTATGTATATATTTGAATTGTAAACTTGTATATATTTAATTTTTAAATTTTTTTGTGTATGTATGTAAATTATAGTATAAGTGTATATTTTTGCATAAGTGTATATTTTTGTATAAGTATATATTTTTGTATAATTTATTTCTTCATATAATTGTATTATATTTTAATTTTGTAAGTCAGGTTAGGTTAGTTAGGGTTAGGTTAGATTATGTTAGGTTAGCTTAGGTTAGGTTAGGTTGGGGTAGATGGAGGGGGAGGGGCAGATTTTTTTTAAAAGTATCAATTAAAATTGATACTTGTAATTTTAAAAGCGATGTTTCTTTTTTGGATTTAATGCCATTAACTTTTTAATGAAGCTTTATATCAAAATTTGTTAAGGATTGCATTAACAATCGATAAGTTAATATAAATTTTTGATAGCTTATATACTGTTCGAGTTATGGCCATTTTAATTGAAAAAATATCATAAAACTACTTGTTTTTTCTTTATTTTCGATTAATAACTTTTTAATTAGGGTTTATATCAAAATTGGTTATAACACAAAATTTTTTACCGAATATGTTACTAATCAACAGGTAAATATAAAAAATTTTTATATAAAAAATGTGCGAGTTATGATTTTTTTTATTTAAAAAATATTATAAAATCTGTGTTTTTAATATTTTGGTGCTATTCTTTTCTAAATAAAACCAGCATTTTGTTGATATATGTCGTTTTATTACAAAAGAAATATCACATATATTTTACAATACAATAATCAACCTTTTGTTACTGTTCCATTCATAATGTTGTATGAAATAAGTGAATCGTGAATAATTAATGCAAACACCTTGGTATTGTCTGGAAACTTTGATTTTCTTGTGTTAAATTCCAGCTTAATGCCAACCGTCGATGAGGTTATCGAATGTTGATGCGAGCAATCTATAACAATTACTGGGTTTGTGATGAAACTTTCAAAGTCCAGCATTGGATTGCTAAATATTTTTCCATAGTAACTTTTTTGGAAATTCTCATATGCATAAAACGCAGCTCCACACAGTTTTTTTGAAAAATCGAGATTCCATCGCTCGTATGGAAAAACTATTGATTTAATGTAAAGTCTTATGTCACACACGTCAGCAGAAATAAATTCTGTTGCATCTTTGCTTTTGCTGTTACTATTCTGTGTATTTTGGAACGCAATAATTATGCATCGAGTCTTTTCCAAGTTTGTGCTACTTCTTGTTGCCCACGTATCGGACGATGTACTGCGAAGAAGTGGTAACTCGTAAAGATCCCACGTGCGAAAAGCAGCTTTGATATTTACACCTTTATTCACTTTGGAAATTTTTTTTAACTTTTCCTTATCGTCTGGAATAACATGTCTAATTCTCCATTCAATTTTCTCAATGGATATTTCGACATCAACTTCACCAATATAACAGTTAGCAAATGTGTGTGCTAAAACTAGAATTAACTCATGTTTCTGATTAAAAATTCCTCTTGTATAGTCTTCAGGAAACCCCATTAGATATTTGAGCGGTAATCGGCCACTAAAGGTGTGACTTGTCTTATCCAAAATAAATTGATCTTTTTCACTAAGTCCCCATCCGTAGGTATTCAAAGTTTTTTGTTGAAGTTTTCTAAAGGAAACAAGCGTTTTTAATGTCGAACTGATACCAGGCTTTCTAGAAACACAAATTTGTTCACTAACATAACATAACACATAACATTTTTTAGTGTCATCATTTGGAATAAATTTTCCCTCGATGTAGATATAGCTGTTAGAAATATCCAATATTAAATCTTGAAATTGAATTGGAATTCGAATTTCATCAGAATTTTTAAATGATGGACTACCAAACGGCTTGTAGCTGAATTCCTCCAAGCTTATTATTGAATTTTCAAAAAAGGGTTCACCAAAAACTTCTAGTTTTTCACTTGTTGATGTCATTTTATCGACTTTTTTATTCGTAATCCAATAGCTGCTAAAAACTTTTGTCTTCAGTTGATAGTTTAGAACGTTCTCTCGTTACGTGTCTAACGCAACTGACTTTATTTCTAAATTTACTATTGTTCTAATTTATTTGTCTGTTTATCCGACTGGATTCGTGTTGATGACATTGAATTTTAGAATGGTAACAAAATCCCATTCTCTTTTAAAATATTTATGTAATTTTCTTGAGCTCCAACTTAACAATTATTTTTTCTCCTTGAAAATTTATCAGCTGATTATTATCATACAAGATCCTTAGTGTAATGTTGTCGATGTACTGATGACCTTCTGGAAAACTGGGCATATAAATAATGTTGTTCGGTTCTTTGCTTAACTTGTATCCAGGTTCTACGTCAATATTGAATTCATATAGTGTGTGGACTTGTTTAGAGTTTAAGAATGCTGCTGCCGTAATATTTGAGTCAATTCGTATTATTCTCACCCGAGAAATATCAACCATTGATAATGAAATATGATTGTCGTTCGTTTTTAAGCGTTCAATCATTCCAAATCCTAGTATCTTCCCAATAGAGTTAGGATGATTAAAATGTAGATAATACTTTGACTTAATTTCACATTTCATAGTATTATTGTTGGCATTTAAACTAAAAATCTTCGTCTTTGGCTGCTTTTTGAAGTGCTTTTAGCATAGCATTGCTAATTTCAGATATTTCGTATGCGCCTGATGGTATTTTTATCAAAACCCCTCCTTTCCATTGCACTTTGCTATAGGCAAAACAATTATTTGTTTCGTCTACATTAAAAATTGAATTATAGGAGTAAAATCCCACTAATCCTAATCCATATTTTTCTCTTCTATCCAATTCTAAAGGAGGGTAAATATTTGCGTGAAGCACACTTGTGTTGCTATTAAAAGTAAAGGTGTACGACATTTTTTTTTGTGTTTTACAACAAGTCGACAATAGATTGCAATCAACAGTTTCTTCAGATTTAAAAATTCTAGATCCTTTTACGTTACACAAACAACAATAAATTTTCCTCGGAGGTGGACCATCTATCTGATCTTCTGTGGAACTGCTTACCGAGTTGTGGTCAGTGCAATACTGAAACTTCAACACATCAATATCACTTTTAAGTTCTTCCGGTAATCTATCCCACACTAAAGCTATTTCATTAGGAGCGCAGGCAATCATTACTTCTTTCGGCATTTCACTTAATTCTTCTCTTGTCATTTTCAGTAAACTTCTATATTTACTAAAAGCTCGGAAAGATGTATGCATTTTTTTTAAAATTTTGACGTTCCGACTTTGGATTTAAAAAACAATTCATTTTACTGCTGCTAAAAAGGGTTCTTTCTCATTAAAAATTTTAGACATAAGTGGCCACACCAAACTGTGTTAAAGTCCTGTTCTTTTTTATATGTATAGCGAATCTCAGTGGCTGAATGTGTGCCGGTGCGCATGTATCTTACAAATTCTAACGGTGGGGGTAAATTGCCAAAACTATCATAATATATAACATTTCCCCCTTTTTTCCTGTAACAAATCCAGTGGCTACCCATTTGGTGGGAGGTCTCCAAGTTAATAATCCCGGATTCATCCTTTTCTGGTCCGTTTTTGGGGAGTGTGTCACGCATAAAAAGACCTTTAAAATTGGCGATTTTATATTTCTTTGCATATTTTTCTAGTTCCAAATTTGATAAAGCCCTTCTTGGCAAAGGCTTTAGTGGTTTTTTGAGTTCTTTAAATACAATCCAAGTCCTGTGCGAAATGGTTTAAGATATAGTCCGTTTCCATTTTTACTTTCTGATAATCTATGTTGTTTTTTATCATTAATCACACTATCCTTATTTTGAGCCACACTTTTAACTGCCCTCGCAATACCTGCTGCACCTCCTGCTAAGCTTCCGATTGCGGATAATGCCGAAAACAAAGGAATAAGGGCAGGTAAAAACGGGAGAACTCCTCCCGTATGAGGTATAGGAATAATTTTCGGGGTTCTAATTTCTTTTTTTACACCATACGCTTTTATATGCTTTCGTGCTGCAGCCAATGCAATTTTTGATAAAGTTGATACGTTTTGATGTTTTTGTCTATTAATTTTTCGGTATGTTTTAAGTTCCGATCGAATTTTTTTTACAGCAGCACCCAACGCTACTTTTTTTCCTTTTTTAACCTTCTTTCCGTTCTTTAGTCTCTGTGTTTTTTTGCATTTTAGGCCCATTCCAAGTCTTTGTTTTATTTTCATAGATTTGCCCTTTTTTACCTTTCTTACCTTCTTTCTCTTTTTTATTCTTCGTGTTTTTTTGCATTTTAACCCCATTCGAAATCTTTTCTTTACTTTCATAGCTTTTGCAACAAACCAAGCAGCAGCCTTCTCTTTGAATCCTGTATCCGTCGACTTCACAATTTGTTCTGCAGTGTCTTGCAGTTGCTTATCAGCTTTGTGTCGGTTTTTTGCGAGCCTTGTCTAATTGATTAATTCCAGGATCACCTCTAGCTAATCTCTTACTAAGATAAGTGCCTGGCCCACAGAATTGGTACGAAGGAATGTGTAGTTCAACTGGTAACTTATTTATCAATGAATTAAAAATACCATAACCTCTCTTTTTCTTGTTGTTTTGTCTTTTGCGGTCGGGTAACAACATTTGAATGAAAACAAATATATATGTACTTTAGCTTAAATACAAATTTTAGTCTCTATCGTCATGCGTCTCGTGCAACAACAAGATCAAAATTTATTAATTTAGATGAAAAAATTGACCATGGTAGCATTAAGTCTCGCCATGGAAAACTACTACCGAATTCTATTCGAGTTCTTATAATAGGACCATCAAACTGTGGAAAAACCAAAGTTCTAATAACTCTTTTAACACACCCTCTTGGTTTGCATTTTGAAAATGTTTATGTCTACTCTAAATCACTTTTTCAACCAAAATATGAATATCTAAAGAAGATTTTGACTCTGATAAAGGGATTAGGATATTACACGTTTGAAGATACCTCCAACGTCATACACCCAAACGAAGCAAATGAAAACTCTGTGTTTGTATTCGATGATGTAATTTGTGATAATCAGGATATTATAAGGACATATTATAGTATGGGTCGAAATAGAAATATAAATTTTATTTGGCACAAACGTATTTTAGAGTGCCAAAAAAACTGGTTCGGGACAATGCAAATTTTCTTGTAGTGTTTAAACAAGATAAAACAAACCTCAAACATATTTTTTCCGACCATGTTTCGCCAGACTTTACATTTTCTCAGTTTCAAGAAATTTCTGGAAAATGTTGAGTGCTAAACATGATTTTTTGGTGATCGATTAAGACGCTAATTTAAACAGTGGAAGATATAGAAAAGGTTTTGACCACTACATATATTTATAACATATTCACATTCTTTATTAGTTGCATGTTGAATGAACAGAAGGAAACATCATAATCATGTCAATTAATGATATGTCTTTAAAACGTGAACTTGTTTTAATAACTGATGCTGTAAGAAAATAGTTTAAAGCTCTGAAAAGTGAGCAGTTACATGACAAAATTGGGTTGGACAAATTTTATACACCCATTTCAAAACCCCTAGTTTCGATTTCAGAAAATGTTGCGAGCATCAAGAAAATAAAAAACCTGCAGCTGTCTCAATATCAACAAATACAAGGAATAATGATGTAGAGAAAGATGAGGGAACTGAAAATGTTAGCGAAAAATCATTTGGGATATATGGATTAAAAGATAATCCAACAAGGTATGATACTGTGTATGGAGTCCGATATAATATTGCGAATAAGAAGATGTATATAGGAGATGTAATAATAGAATTTCCTGGTGGAATTATAACATTATGGCGTGGAAAACACAAACTCGGAGAACACATCGGATTTCGACAATTATATGACTTACTGTTTTTAAAGAAACCGCAGGAATCCAACATAAACGAAATTGATCAGAATGTTCTCAGCGATTACAAAGATATTCTTTAAGTTTCTAACGCCTACTTTAATCGATACGATAAAATAAATGGAATAAATAAAAGTAAATCTGCTAAATTAACCAATTTTATTAAACCGCTTATTTTTGCAAAAACCGGATCTGGTTTTAAAAAGCGACAAAACATAAATTTTAAAAATAAATTACTTGACACTAAAGTTGAGTATGTGTACTGGAATACAGCGCAGGAATTGATTGCACGCCTGCGACTATTGTGGAGTTCCAAAATGGCTGGGCATACGGGGCACGACAGTGAAATACTGTCCATTATTGAAGAGCTCAAAGAAGAAGGTGTTATATATTAATTAAAAAAAAACATTTAAAACGATGAATATTTTTAATTTAGTGTTAGTTGTTAAATGAAATGGTTGGTGTGAACACTATAGATAAGTTCGGACGCTTGGGCCATAGTTCTAAAGTGAAGATTATAAAAGGGCCGAATGGAAACGGTTTTAAATTGACTTTAGACCAACAGTTTGATATTGATAATAAGCGGTTATGCAACGTTGGAGATGCAATAAATGAGAACGATGCAGTTAATTCCAAGTTTTTGGAAAACCGTCTAGAAAAGATTGTAGAAGACCTAAAAGCATCTATAACAGTATCTCTTAGTCTTGTTCAATTCAATTTAGAAGACTTTATAAAGAACAAAAAACCAACAGTTGAAGATTTAGATTCTGAGGTGTGGTACAAATATCAACATTTGCTTGCAAGAATCGAAGAAATTGAAAAAATTGTTTTAAAGCATCATCCAGGTGCAACTGTTAAAAATTTTTTAAATCATCATCCAGGTGTAACTGTTAAAAAAACTACAAAGTAGCTAAAATGGTTAGTCAGGGGAAACTAAGTGTGGTTAATGAGTTACATAGGACCGCAAGAAAACATTTTCCCAGAAGAAAAACTATAATTAAGGGATATAATGATTTGTCGCAAATCGATTTTGCCGATATGCAACAATATTTAAAAGAAAATAATGGATATCGATATATTTTGGTCTGCATAAATTGCTTTTCTAAATGCGTGTGGGTCAGACCCTTACGGACCAAAAGAGGACCTGAAGTACATGACGCAATGAATGATATATTTAAAAAGGCAAAATGTTTCCCTAGTAATCTCCAATCTGATCAAGGAACAGAATTTTTTAATTTTAATTTTCGAGCACTTATGAAGAAAAAAAAAATAAATTAATCATTACTGCACGTATAGTACTACAAGAGCAGCTATCGTGGAACGGGTGATTAAAACAATAAAAAACAAATTATTTAAGGAGTTTTCTGCCAGGGGTAGCTACAAATGGATTGATATTTTACAACAAATAGTTAATAAATACAATAGAACAATACACACCACTATTAAAATGAGACCAATTGATGTCAAGCCAAACTCCCAAATTGGAGCATTTCAAAACATAAAAATTGCGCTGAAAAAGTTTAAGTTTAAAGTTGGAGACAAAGTTTGTATAAGTAAGTATAAGTCCATATTCGAAAAAGGATATACTCCATCGTGGTCTACAGAGCTGTTTATAATTGATAAAGTCAAGTTTACAAATCCAGCCTCATATATTTTAAAAAGTCTTGATGGAGAACCAATACGTGGAGCATTTTACGAATTAGAACTACAAAAGACAAAAAATCCGGATGTATATTTAGTAGAAAAAGTACTTCGAAAGGGAAGAGTCAAAAATATAGATCAATATTACGTTAAATGGTTGGGTTTCCCATAAAAGCACAATTCATAGATTAATTCTGCGGGTATAGTATAAATTTCTTGAGTTGAAAAAGTTATACCTAAGTTCTTAAAGGTCTACTCTAAAGTAAATATGATTGTTGATAAACAAGGATTTAAGACCTCCAATAACAAGTTTATACCCAAAGAATTAGCTGCTTATGATGACTTAAAAATAGCTCATTATGTTTTTAAACCTCCATTTAACATTAGCAAATTGGATTTAAAATATAAGAAAGAAGCCATTTGGATTATGGATCACCACCATTGTATAAATTGGTCTTCTGGATTTACCAACATTGAAGACTTTAAGGACATTATTCAGCACATCTCAAGCCTGTCAGAATTTGTGTATGTTTTTTTTTATCCGAACATACATTTCCAATGTTATTGAGATTTCAGAACAGCCTTCGTTGGCCAAAGGAATTGCTAGCTGTATATATCACAACAATAAAAATTTATCTGTATGTGCTTTATCAAATGTAAAATTTTTAAAAAATGTAATAAATGGTAATAATTACTAGTTTCAAACATCGTATTTTTATTTTTTAAACAATAATAATAATAAAAAATGCATTGTGTGGTTAACATATATGTATTTATTATAAAAATTATTAATAATCAATAATTTACAATAGTTTACTACAACTTTACTTAAATTAACCCAATTACACAGTTAAAATAGTCCTCTCTATTCTAGTCAAATTATTTTCATTTAAAGATCTGAGATAAGATAGCGCCTCTCAAAAACTCTTGGTATGAATATTTCAAAAAATTTTTAAAAATAAAGTGTATACATAATCATAGAATATTATAATTTATTTCACTTAGAAACACACACTGAATAAAATATTATTTTAATTTTAACATAAAAAATAACCTGTATAAACTTACGAATGTGACTACCAACATTATCCCTACAGTTTAATTCCGAATATTTTTCTACCATGGTTTTAAGTAGATATTTTTTAATAGAATACAATTCTGTAAAAAATTTTAGCTTATTTAAACCTTCCACCAACACTTCGATATCTTTATTTAGAAAATAGTCTTTACACAGCTTAATTGCTAAAGAGTATTTTTTACACAATTCTTGTAGTTCTCGTTCAGTTCTTCTAGCCCAACATGGACCACTACCATACACTTGCGCATGCTTAGCTTCGAAACGTAAATCATAAAATAATTCTTGAATATGATTAACACCACCATTAAGGTCAAATAATTTTGAATATTCTTTGAATTCTAACCAAGTCATTTTTTTTATTTTTGCAAAAATGTTTTAAATTTAAAAATTTTAGTCACTACTGGCATCGCTTAGGTCACTGTCAGAATCTTCAGCAAAATCGTCATTTCTTAATTCATGTTGAATATTTGGTATAACCTTGAGATATTCTTCCAGCTCTAATTCAATAAATTCTTCACAAAGTTTATTTAAATTTAAATTTCCATAAATAAACTGGGCGCAAACTGTAGAACCATTCAGACAATTTTGCACTTTCTCATAAGTTTCTTGATCCATTTGATGTGATTTTGCCATATATTCTAGCAGTTGCAAACACAATTCTGAGATGTGTTTTTCTATTTCACTGATTATTCTTTTTTTTAAATACTTTTTGATAGTAACTTAAATGAAATATTTCAAAGCATTCCAAATTAAAATAAAGATTTGCTTTGTCCTAAATATGTTATTGCATATTTATCACTTTGTTCATTAACAGCATCCACAAAATCATTTTTAATCGTTTCCAGAACTCGTTTGGGTAAAAATATTTTAAATGTATCAGTTTGATCAGATAAAGTTACTTAAATTGATTTTCCTTTTTGTTATGTCCATAGTATCTTTAAATTATTTTACTTTACTTATTACACTTGAACAAATTTTTTACTACAAGGACAACTTGAAAATCAGATCTGAAACTGATGAGTTTGGCTTTCTCGAGTTTTATTTATATGCAGTTCTTCAACATACTCCAACTTAAGAAGTGCATAGCATTGGGAAAACCTCACCACAAACTGTATTTCAAGGTTAAACTATTCTGTCATGTTGCATCCTACTTACATAATTTAATTTTTTTTGTTCATCATACCGTGTGATTTAAAATTGTTGTTTTTGTTCCTGCGTTGCACACTAAACATATTTCAGGCCTGATGAATTAAAAAATTGGTTGCCTACATACAACACATGCATTTTTAGATATTTTAAAGCAGCACATCATTTCCCCCTTGTAGTGTGTACACACACATTCCGCAGCACTATTAGGGCATTTTTTCGAAAATCTATCCAGACACTGGTAACACAACTTATATTTACCTCTATACCTCGAGGTCACCACATAATAGGATTGCGTGATACACATCTCACTTTTCAGGTAACTGGCATTAGAAACCTCTGCCATTTCTATAGAGCTTTTTCTAATTTTACCAATGCCCTTTTTTCCGATACACTCTATTTCTTCTGGTTCCTCTTCAAATATACTCATATCGACTTCTTCATTAATGGAACTCAAAGCTGCGATGCGGCTAACTATTGGATTTGGATTTTCATTCACCAGAAATATAAGTTCGTCATCGTGCATCGCTACAAGTGGATCATTAAAAATCTTTTCTTTTTTAATGTCGTATTCTTCACGCTGCGATAATGGAATTTATTCAATATGACGAAGCATTTTACAACCACTATGTTATTTTAACAGACACTATGTATAACTAACTAACTCAAATGTATAAACTTTAATATGTTAGTTCCCTGGACCTTCTTCGATATTTATAGGAAACTTTTAAATTGAAAAGAGTGTGGGGATAAAAATAAATCCTAGAATATCTCAAGGACACTTACTAAACCCTTAACAAACCCCACCTATATTTTAAACTCATGGCCAAAGATTTTTCAAACCACCCAAGATCAAAACATTCGAGCTTTGAGAATTAATGCTAAATAAATTCTACATTATCTCAAGAACAAGAAAACCCCACCTATATTTTAAAGCCAAGACCAAATATTTTTCAGACCACCCACAGGCAAAATATGCGAGCTTGAGAGTCAATGTTAATACCAGCTCCAAGGCCAACAATAAAATAGTACGATACAATAGTATTTTCATAGGCAACAGATGTTCCATGGTCAAGGTCAAGGTCTTAGCACTATACAGAGTAGCAATAAACGAAAAACGGGGGAGGCATGAATAAGTTATATAACTTTTTCCCTGGTTACTATACTAATTGTGAATACAAACAAATGGTTTTCATTTGTTAAAGGTGGTATAATTATAACTAAAACTGAGTTGCGATTCGTCGCCCTAGACGTGAATGGAACTAATCCACATAACTTTTGAGTAAAATAAGACTCAAAATTAAATATTTTGTGGATTAGGACTATTCAAGTCTAGGGCGACTCATTGGCAATCGGGTTTTTTATTAAATTATTTTTGCCAACTTTATGATTACTTAAAATTAATCTGTTTGCGATTTTCATTTGTGCAGGCAGAAAACTTTTAGGGCAAAGACATTTTTTATAGAGTTGAAGTAGACTCTGGGGCATTCATAGTGGTACTTGAAATGAAAGTAATCTATCTGCTTATCGATTTAAAAAATATTTTTGTTGAACCAGTATTTTGAAAATCGGAGAAAACTAAAATCTTTCTTAAGGCGTGCCCAATAAAACTGAAATAATTTTTTTAAATCGATCTTACCATTTTTTACAAAATTTAAATTTTGGTACTTGACTGAAATTTTCACTAATATTTCGTAGAAATCTGCCGACACGATTTTCATTTTATAATATTTGGCAGGAATCGAGCGTTTAATAAAGTTCAGATGGAATTATACTTATGAGCGATTTTGGGAAGCGTTTATCAAAAATAATTTTTTACTCTTTTGCATCTTTGTAAAATTACTGAGAGGATAATTCTGTTAAATCTGCACCGGAAGTACCTCCATGATATTGGAGGTTCTCTCACATTCTTCTTCAGTTCTTATTCATGAAGCTGATATGAAGGTTGTCTCGCACAATATGTTCGAGTACATGGAAATTGGACAAATTTTGACGTAACGGCACAATTTTGTATTGCTAAAATATGTCGACGACTTTTTAGAAATTGTTTAAGTTACTTCTTGAGAGAAATAGTCAGCGAATATTTGAGTTTAGGTAGAATTCAGATTGCTTTCTCAGTTTCTGTGTAATCCCTACAAGCGCGTTTTTTATTTTTGTAAATTAAAAAAGAAATCTAAATTTTATTTATTTTCGAAGAATTGTTTAGTCGAAAGAATATTTCATGCTGATTCCATAAATATATGACGTATAATGTTAGCTTAACCGGATGTCAGGTTTTGGTTTAACTTTCTGTTAGGCACATTTTGGAACTCCGAGACCTCAAATTTCGAGAATACTCATGTGCATAAGCTGCAATGCTGTATGTAAAACATTCTTTCGCACTATATTAAATATCTAATCTAATAAGTATACATAGTGCCCAGCAAACATTGATCTACTGGTACTTTACGAATATTTTACTTTGACCGCTGGCAACTGCTGGCACCGGCAATGATGTGCATTTTTTTTATTATTTTTATATTGCTGAGTTTGCGTATTTTATAAAAGTGCTAAAAAAGAAACATTTTAGTACTTTGTTTTTAATAAAGCAAGAAATTGCACTTTATTTTTAAAAAAATCTTGTGCAGCTAGAGTTAATGGCAATAAAACCTTCTTTAAGTATGTCCAAACAAGTGATTTAAAAATATTTTGGTATGAGCAAAAAATTAATAAACTTCCGGAAGTAAAAATAGATTATGTAAAAATTTGTACAAAAAAATACAAAAAATCATGCATATAATTAGTAGTGGCAAACATGTTGCGCTATCTACTTACAATGAATGCACGCTAACTATTTTGTAGCAACATGTAAGTGTTTTTACAATACTCGCTGATTTTCACCTCTGTTTTACGTGTTTGCCACTACTAATAATATGCTTGATTTTTTGTACAAATTTTTAGCTAATATACTTTTACTTCCGGAAATGTATTTATTTTTTGCTTATGCCAAAATATTTTTAAATCCCTTGTTTGGATATACTTAGTGAAGTTTTTATTGCCATTAACCCTGGCTGCGCTAAGATTTTAAAAAAATAAAGTGCAACTTCTTGCTTTAACAAAAACAAAGTACTAAAATCTTCCTTTTTTTGCACATCATTGCCGGTGCCAGCAGTTGACAGCGGTCAAAATACAATATTAGTAAAGTACCAGTAGATCGATGTTTGCTGGGAGCTGGTATAAAATGCCACATAATTTTGTGTTCAAATAAATAGTTTTTATACTAGTTTGATGTAGCATAGTCGTTGCAATTCATCATTTGACCCTATAAAATTTTTGGCGTTATCACTGTAATTGTGACTACATAACCCGTGCCGAGAGACAAACCGTTTAAATAAGTTTAAAAACGCTTCGGTAGTAAGGTCAGTTACAAGTTCTACGTGAACCGCGCGAGTGCTAAAACATATAAAGGTGCAAATATAGGTCTTAATGATACTGCGACTCTGTGTTTTTTACATCGCGGATTGAGTATGGTCCAGCAAAATCAACTCCGCACACACTAAAAGGACTGGATGGGGTGACTCGGGATTTAGACAAAGAACACATGAGTTGGTTTATATCAGTAGGTTTAATACGAAAATTACATTTCTTAAAAAACATCGAACTTCTGATCTACCCTTTAATAGGCAAAACTTATTTCATTTCTGATCTGGGGCCACACAAATTGTGTACCTCCATGCAAGTACTTTAGATGGTAATGTTTGATCAATAGGGCAATAAAAGGATGTCTAGAGGGGAGTATAATTGGATATTTTTGTTCAAATAAAAGGTTAGCATGTCGCAGTCTACCACCTAATCTACATAAGCCATTAGGGCCTAAGATGAGATTTAAAAGTAATAGTTCACTATTTTTAGGAATAGCGCGTTTTTCCTTAAGGCATTCCAGTTCCTTGGAAAAACATTCACGTTGTACTAGAGCGTATAATTTAAATTCAACCTTCTCGATTTCCCGGATAGTTACAGAATATGACAGTGTTTTTTCGTGATTCAGTTTTTTAGACCTGCAAACCACAGGATCGGGGGTTTATGTGGAAGACCAGGAAGTTCGAAAGAGCTACCCGCTCGGAGAGCAAGCTACGGTCTTTCAGACAGAGGTGTATGCCATAATAATGGCTGCAAGCATGGAAGAAATAAAGAACGGTAAGGAGGAGCATGTTTATATATGCTGCGACAGCCAATCAGCCCTAAAGGTACTAAGGGCGCCCAAGATCACCAACACCCTGGTGGAGGAATGTGCGGATGCACTGGAATCCTTGGGAGAGGGCAAACAAATGACACTTATGTGGGTACCGGGACATATGGTGGTGCCGGGTAACGAGATGGCCGACGAGCTCGCCAGGATCGGGGCAAGCACCCAGTATGTAGGGCCAGAACCACTCCTAGGAACAACCAAGACTCAATTGCAAAGTCGACTCAATAAATGGGCCAACGATGCCATGACGACCGCTTGGAGAGCAGGAACAGGATGCAGACAGACCAAGGACTTCGTGAAGGGCCAGGGATGTAGCCAGACAAAAATGGCTTCTGGGGAGATCGCGAAGGGACGCTGGTCTGCTGACAGGTATCATAACAGGTCACAACCGACTAAGGAAGCACATGACCCGGATTGCGGTGGAGAATGACTCGACCTGCCGGGCCTGCGGGCGGGCAGAAGAGACATCTCGACACGTTATAGCGAACTGCGATGCATACCAGAGGACGAGATATCAGGTATTGATATGCTCAAATGGGACAAAATACTGGACTTTGCAAAAAGAACATTGAGACCAAATGAGCAAACTGCCAGACTAGTGGTGCAGGCGGTGGATTAGGGGCAGGCTCGGGGTAGGGCAGAAAGGGCACAGGAAGGCCTACTTGCCAGGCTTCGCGCCGCCCCTTCTCTACCACTACTACTAAGGTAAATAACTGCACCATAAACAGCTTGGGAGCTATCACAGAACCGTGTAACTGAATAGTACTTGAAAAACCTGAGTTTAACACACATCTGAGTATTTTTATGTTATTTATTTCCGGGATGTTTTTTTATAAATTCTAACCAAGTGCTAGAGATAATTTCTGGTAAATTATTATCCCAGTCGCACTTATGTCTCCAGATATTTTGTAAAGTTAATTTTGATTGTACTATTATAGGAGGGTGTTTTCGCCGGTTCTAGAGCAAGATTCAAGATTCACCCATAAGAACTAACATAGGGGAGGGGGGATCAAAGATTCAAGATTCACCCATAAGTATTAACATAGGGGAGGGGGGATCAAAGATTTACCCATATAAATTACTATAGGAGGAGGGGGTAACCGGTTTGTGTGTGATTTAAAATTCAGTCAGGGAGGGGGAAAGTAACCCAAATTCATAAGCGATAAAGAAATAAAATTTTATTAGTAATCTGTTTGCTGCTGTTAGAAATGTGCCTCGAAAGTAACGATATACAAGACATAGCAGAAATGAAGTCACATGTAAATAGATTAATGACTTTTAAAAACTGGCCAGGAGTGTTAAAGCCTGGAGAATTAAGTTTGTCCGGGTTTTTCTCCAAGAACGATAAGGATATAGTACAATGTTATTATTGTAATATGCAAATATGCAGTTTTTTAAAAACAGACTGCCTTTTTTATGAACCTGTTGTTACAGTCCCATTTGGACCTTAAGAATAACCATGGAATTGAGTAATTTAAGTAGTATTATATTATGGGAAGATTAGTCTTATCCAGCGCATTCGCCATCTGTTATAAAAAGAATAATTAGGGATGAGAATATCTGTATAGCTTAGCTTTGGCCATAATGCAAAATAGTGGGTTTAATGTTTCTTTTTGTTTAAAAAAAGCGCGAGAAAAGAATACTAGAACCCCAAAACTTCTTTATTAGATCAATAGTATTTGGTTTTAAATATTCAGTCTAAAATTTTATCACAGGCAGAGGGTAGAATAATGGCCTCTGTAAAAGGACAAATCCCTCTTTTCTGAATCATTAGATCTCGAAATTTAAGACAGGCCTCCATTTAAATTTCCGTATTCGAAATACAATATTCTATTATTTCTTTTTGAAAATAAAAAACGTAATCTTGGGCAACCATCGAGGAAGGCCATTGAATTAGATTTTTACAATCATCCTCCCTCCCTTTGGTACTTTCAAAAAAGGCATGGGGAAATAATTTAGGGAGTCCAAGAAACTAACATTACCCATACTCAATAAAATTAATTTCTTTCCAAGCATAATTAGTTCAGGGGTCAGATCCGTTTTGGTGAGAATGTAATTTAATATAGACTGGTGATCAAGCTTCCTTCCACTATGAGCTACGACTAACCATTCTTTTGAATTTTTCTCATAAATTTAATGTGTGGTCCATTAATTTTTTAACAGGTTCGTCTTTTAGAGCTTTCTGTCTAAAACCACAAGTCTGACCAAACTTGTTTTCAAACGCAAAAATTTGGTTTATGGAGTGCAGAACCGCCAGGTAGAAGAAGTCGTCCGGCTTAGTTCCCCAATTGTTCATTTTGTGCAGAAAGCATGAAATTTGGCACGCTTATTCTTTGGATAATTCTTTAAAATTTTGGTCGAGGAAATCAATGATCGGATGTATAGGAGCCAAGATGGCGGCAATTAATTCAAAATGGACGTCTATTTTTTAAAAAAATTGTAGGTTTGCCATAAAAACAAGATTATACTCGAATCCTTATAATTCGATAGAGAGGAATTGAAAAAAATGGTTACATTGACGTATGATCTTTATCGTCCTTAAAAAGTGACATTTTATTTTCAAAAAATGCATATTGAGAATTTTTTTTTTAATATTTTTTATTACTTAGTAAGCCGCGACAGGTTCTTTGTTGTAATTTTATAATTTGGAAAGAACATCAAAATAACTTTTCTAATTGACTTTTAGCTTACAGGGTGATTGGTTTAGTTACACCAGGCCAGTGGAAGTACGATTTTTAAAAAAAGCTACATTATCATCCGTATCTTTTTTAGTTTTTGAGAAAAAAATGTCAAATTTGGTACGATTATTACAAATATGAAGGACAACTGCTATTTTAAAAAAATATATAAATTTACGAATTTAAATTTGATAAAAGTTCATATTTTTTTAATAGCTTAGATAAGACATGCATATTTAATAAAATAATCGATTATGTATAACTAAAGTATGTAAATTTTTGTAAAAATAATTTTCGTTTGATGTGGTCATTGGTCGCCTAAATTTTTTTTTGAGTATGTAAAAAAACGGGTTTTTCAACGTTTGCTTCAATTCTTTCTAGAGACCAAAAATTTGGCTTGATTTACACGTTGATGACTTTTGATGAATTAGAAGGTCCCAACAAATCGACTCAGATATGAAATTCCAAATTCTATCGAGCCGTTTTTACGCTATAGGCCAGTAAAGTTGAACTAACATGTGTTTAGTCCCCCCAATAGTACTCTAATATACTCTATTGTCCATTGTTCATTGTTCAAGCACCAAATTTGGTACGCTTACTTTTTTAACAATTTTTTAGGATCGTGGTCAAAAAAATTTATGATTGGATGTGCAGAAACTGAGTTGGCGGCGAATTCTTTAAAATGGCGGCCTTCAATCGAAAGTTACTTATCAAAAAAAAATTATACTTGAATCTATAGAACTTAATGAAGAGAAATTTGACAATATTAGTTAAATTGACGTGCAACCTTCGAAGACCTTATATTTTTATAAACGCTTCACTATAACTTTTTTTATTATTTATGGAAACGTAGCAAAATATCCGGTGGGTGCCTAATAATATCTAATTAAATTTGGTTAAAAAATATTTAATCAGATTTAATACCGGATGTTTCTATGGTACATCTTCGCAGCGCCACCCATCCAAAAAAATTTTAGTTGATAAGTTAGCATTAACAAATCGTAACAATTTTGAAAATTCTATTATAAATTGCAAAGAAAACACATATGATAATGTGGCTTTTTTAAAAAATCTTACTAAACCAATCAAACTGTAAGCAAAAATTCACTTAGGAAAGATGTGTTGATGTCATGTTAAAATTATAAAACAAGACCTGTCGCAGTTTTCAGAATTATAAAACATTTAAAAAAAAAGGATCTGAAAAAATATTTTTCTTGAGTAAAATGACATTTTTCAAAGTCATTTAAGGTTGCACGTCAATTTAACCAGTATTGTCAAATTTCTCTTCATTAAGTTCTATAGATTCAAGTATAATTTTTTTAAAAGTAATTTTTGATTTAACACAGCTATTTTGAAGAATTCGCCGCCAACTTGGTTTCTGTACATCTGATCATAAATTGTTTTTAACTTTTCTGGCCTATAGCGTAAAAATGGCCCGACAGAATTTGGAATTTCATATCTGAATCGCTTTGTTGGGGCCTTCTAATTCATTAAAAGCCATCAACGTGTATATCCAGCCGAATTTTTGGTCGCTAGAAAGAATTGAAGAAAACGTTGAAAAACCCGTTTTTTATAGGTACTCAAAAAAAAAAAAATAAGACGACCAATGACCATATCAAACTAAAACTATTTTTATAAAAATCTGCATACCTAATTATTCATGTCTTATCTAAGCTATTAAAAAAATATGAACTTTTGTCAAATTTAGAATTGGAAATTTGGGTGCCACGTCGACCGCAGCGCTACCTATCCAAATTTTTGATAGAATATCAGATGACCTTGATAATTGCAATAATCGTACCAAATTTGAAATTTTTTCCTCAAAAACTAAAAAAGATACGGATGATAATATAGCGTTTTTTAAAAATCATACATTGACTAGCCTGGTATAACTAAACCACTCACCCTGTAAGCAAAAAGTCAATTAGAAATGTTATTTTGATATTCTTCTAAATTACAAAATAACAACGAAAGACCTGTCGCGGCTTACTAAATTATGAAAAATTATCAAATAAATATTCTCAAAATGCATTTTTTTAAAATAAAATGTCACTTTTCAAGGACTATAAAGGTCACACATCAATGTAACCATTTTTTTTCAATTCCTCTATCAAATTGTATGGATTCGAGTAAAATCTTGTTTTCATGGCGAACCTACAATTTCAAAAAAAAATAGACGTCCATTTTGAAAAAATCGTCGTCATCTTGGCTGCTATACATCCGATTATCGATTTCCTCGACCAAAATTTTAAAGAATTGTATAAGGAATAATTGTGCCAAATTTCATGCTTTCTGCACAAAATGAACAATTGATTGCTATTTGGGACTTAAGCCGGACGACTAAAGTTTTTCCTTCCTCGTCTCAAGGTCATAAAAATAAATAGGGTGTGTCTTTTGCTGGTTAACACATCCAGAGCCATGTAGCAAAGATGCTATTGCGAAACATGTTTGCTACAGACTTTCCAGAACACCTATCTACAAAAATGTTCCCTTTTATTTTTACACTTTTGGGACACTCTTCGCACTGACGGAGCTCCTTATATACAGTCGATTTGTCTAAAAAACCCACCTTTATGTGATTTTCATAACAGCCCTGATTGCTAGAAGTTATTTTACATATATCATACTTAATTTTTAAAGATTCAGGACTGGGCAGAGACTGTAAACATGCTGAACATGTACCACCGGCATCTATGTTCGCGTTTATGATCATAACCATAATAAATACAACAAAATGC
Organism: Oxystoma pomonae; assembly: GCA_963921995.1. Classification (NCBI taxonomy): domain Eukaryota; kingdom Metazoa; phylum Arthropoda; class Insecta; order Coleoptera; family Brentidae; genus Oxystoma; species Oxystoma pomonae. Next base: position 75,107,985 of record OY998167.1, on the reverse strand, counting down.
GGCAGTCAGCGACGTTATAACTTTATAATGCGCTTTATGATAATATAAATTAAGAAGACCCCTGACCGTCACCTTTAAAAATTAAATTCTGCCCTTTAGACCCATATTGATAAACTATAATTATTAAATTAAAAAGATATTCCTGAAACTTCTTAAGTTCGGGTATACTCGTCCTCGTATTTGTTTAAAATTAGGATCCTTTTCAACGTGTGCTATTGTTACCATACAACACCTCTTCTCTTCTTGTACCTTTCCCTAAAGGTATTATAGATCTTCAGGTGCATACTACAATCTATTTCTAAATCAAGGTTCAAATCATTCTGCTACAACCAAACGAAGTATAATAACTTTGTATAACAGAGCCATTCAAATTTGTAAAAATTCTCAGGACTTGGAAATCGAAGTAAGAAACATTAGGAATAATCTGCAGCAGAATATTTACAGCCTTAAACTTATAACAGATACTATTTCTAAATTTTAGCAAACATAACAGAGATTACAAGACCAAAACCAGGCAAATGCATTCCTTACAATTCCATACATTAAAGGAGTATCAGAGAAAAACGGCTTTCGAAGTCTCCTTAGTAAAATAAAACCAGAGAACAAACAAAATAAGGAATGCATTTACCAAGATCCTTGTGAGTGTGGTGAATCATACATAGGTGAAACAAAAAGACCGCTATCTGTTAGGCTTAAGGAATATCAGACTAATACCCAAAGAGGTGAAACAACGAAATAAGGAATGGTCAAAACAACACCGAATGAAGTGGACAAAAGCAAAGGTTTTGCACAAGGAGTCACACTGGAAGAAAAGAAAATTCTTTGAATCTGCCTTTATTGGGCAGAATCAGGGTATTTTCAGTAAACAGAGTGTTGAAATTTCAAATATTTGGAAGCCCCTCCTTGGGCGGAACCAACTTCTTAAACTTCACGGTTAATTAATTTCCGATAGTATATAAGTACGTAGCCTTAGAAATAGATTGTAGTTTGCACTTGAAGACAATCAGAGATTGCAATCTTCGAAACATCCTATATAAATAAAATATAGACAATGGAAGTCCAAAATACAGAGTTTATTTAAAATAAATCATTGTCTCAAACTTTCAAACAAGGTACGTACACGGTATCAGCGATCTTTTTCGAGGCTACGAAAAAACTTTAATTAAGCAAACAAGGGAAGACACTCACATCGAATGTCAAGCAAAACACAGCTCTCCCTCGACAAAATCACACGAACCTGCAACCACCTTCGACAGACTTGGCAAGCGAAGCACCAAAGGAAACTCGTCCATCAACATACACAAAGCCAATCGACCACCGATACTGTAAGAATCATCATTAATGCATCAAACAAGACATTGACACCCATAGAAGAAAACTTATTGCCAAAGGACTTAACTTTTCCATCGGTCCTAAGAAGAAACCCACTATCAATATCATCACATACACATCAAAACTTTCATACTTTTGACTTTTAAAATGCAGATATCTTGATAAAAGAAAACAATTATCATAAAAGAAGAATACAGGAAATGATACAAATTACAAAACACCCAAAAGCAGTAAACTTTAGGTCTGACACTGACAACTTAAGTAACATTTACAAACATCTTATTAAATATTAAATAAAAATAATAGAACCCTGTATATACAACAAAATCATAACACTCCGCATAAACTAACATTTAAAAAAATACAATCATTACAAAGATTATCTCTGCGAACATTTTTAATAAAAAAAAACAACAATAGCAAAATATACAATTAATGCATGGCAACAAAATAATTACCATTGAAAAACGAAAAGCATGTACAAATATTTTAAGATAAATATATTTTAAAATAATAATAAAATAAAGGTAAGCCACTATTGATATTTTCTTTGTTTCTCAAGATTTATTTTATATAAACCAAAGATTTTAATGTTCATAACACCTAATAAAAAAAAAATAAGTTCTTTCTTAATCTAACATAATTGTGTTTGGTCTGTATGTTTTTTTATATGTAGGTAAAAAATTCTATTCACTGTTTTTTAAACGGTCACTTTTTTGTATTTTAATTTTTAATATTTGTATTTTGTAAAACTTTTATCAAAAAATATGATTTTTTAATTTTAGATAGATGTAGTCTGATGATGGTTACAATAAGCCGAAACGTTACAATTTACTTGTCAAGAAGTAAAGTAAACCGTTAGTGTAGCAAAATACTGAGTTAAAATTAGATGGAACTCCTTAAAATTTGTCTGAGAGTAAGCCGTGTTTGGTAAAAAGTGACATTCCTTAATTTTGGTAAAATATATCTGGTCATAAAATATAAATGGAAGTGACCTGTATAGATTTTAACTATCCCGTGAATGGTTATTCTTTTATGAAAACCCTGTATGGCTGAGATACATTTCTCCTGTTTTAAAAGAAAGCAGGATAATTAATAAAATAGATTTTACTACCTGTAAAGATAACAATGTAAACAAAATGTTTAATAAACAACAAAGTGAATCTCATGTCCCTAAATAAAAATTAAAGGAACACGAGTGTTAATTTAAAATCGTTAATTTTTTCTTGAAAGCTGGTAATTAGGTCCTAGATCCTATATCCAGGTATATTTCTCATAAAAAATATACAATTGCCCGTTTAATACTACAAATGTATTAATTTTCTTAAAATTTAAATCACATAGTTTGGGTAACGATAAGGATATTTCTGCCATGTTTATTCTTGTCGTTAATGAGGGCGTTACTACAGTAGTAATTGCTCTCATTGAGACTGGTGTAGAGCCTAATTTATACCCATATTGTTCGTGCAACTTTAATAAAATAATATTTTTTCCGCAACCTAATTTAAACTTTAAAAGGCCATAAAATTTCATTGTAACTTCAAGTGTCTTTTTATATGTAACTTTAAGTGTCTAACTGGCCTGGTCTTCACTTATCCCACAACGAGAGCTTGATATCAGTATTTTCGTCTCTTCATTTAAAGTATAGACATTTTTTCTTGAAACTCCAATAACGCATCACTAATAGAGATAAATGAGGAGTTTAGATATATATCCGTAGTTTTCTAAATAAATTTTAGCATCTTCCAAAGTGAGTTCTGTATTTTTTCCGCTTAAAAGTTGTACCATCAGTAAGAAAAGTATCTTACCTACGATCAACGAATAATACTAATTTTACGACTATCACAACACGATTTTAATGGCTCATTTACGGTCCTAGGATAAAAATAAAGCTTAGACGTACACGACAAGATGGCGTGACAAGCGATTAAACTTTATTTTATAAAAGCACTAGTTGACGCAAAAATTTGAATAATTTTTTTATATTTTTAAGACAATATATATTTATTAAATGTAAATAATTTGAATAAAATTTTAGTAACTAACCAAAAATTAGTCTTGGTTAATTGACATACTACGCATTTTTAAGAAACAAACCTTGTTTTTACAAAGATACTTTATTTCTTTTGAAGTTTTAGATAGAACGTCATTGAAACTTCAGGTTATGAAGGTTGTTGACTTAAGGAGATACGCGTTTGATATATTTAATAATTTCTGATATTTATGGTGACATTTTCATTGGTCGAAGGTAAAGTATAGTACACTAGTATAGTGCGTTTAATGACCATCATAACATGCTTTAAGGTCGGCTGTTAAAATTCAAACGTTAAACTTGGCTTGTGTAATCGTACTAAAAAATTTTGACAATTCGATTACTTGTATATTTACAAATTCTGTTTACAATTTCTGTCTCTCACTGTACCTACATAAAAGGCTACCCCGAAAAAAATAATGGGTATTTAAACACTTGAATTCGGCATCATAATTTTTCTTCTGAAATAAAGAGTGCACTTTTTGGGGTAAATATTTGACTAATTTAACTTAGAGGGGAAAGATTGTGTAAATAATTGAAAAAGAAATTGTATATTTTTACAAAACCCTTATAAATAATTTTATTAAAAATAAATTATAAAAAAGTAGATAATATTTTTTCTATCCACTTTGGAGGCTCCTCTATTGCATATTTGAATAGCTTTTTTTCATGGCAAGTGTTGATCCTACATGAGGAGTAGGAAGCAGCATGACTGTGTATTTATTCTACTTTTTTATTCATTTCAGATGGCTCCTCTATTGCCTACTTAATACTGTCTTTAATGGCACATGCAAGGGGGGGTAGGAAGCTTTGTGTACATGTAGCCTATAGGTGAACTTCATTGAGGGTGGAGTTTCTGAAAAAATTAATAATTTAGTTTGCAGTATAGTGTTTTTCCAGTGTAAAAGTTGGTACCCATATATGTAGGTGTGAACTAACTGCCATGTGGATCTCCAGTCTTCTTGTAAATAAAATCAAAAAAATAAACAGTTTCAGTTGTCTTTATGTATATATTAAGTAGCACTTCATTATATTTTTACAAATTACAAAGCATGGGCAATATTTGAAGTAGGTATTTTGGAGTTTGTAAGGCAAATTTCTGTAATGCCGGGTTAGTTTTTGTCACCTCTTCGCCCTTATCCATTTGTATTTGTCGTCCTCAAATTACCAAATAATGGTAATGCCTTGTGGTGCAACCAAAATAGTAAACGTATAGATATTATAATTAAGCAATTTTATACTTATTTTTATAACCTACATATTAATATAAACTTTGGGTAACGTAAGCATAACATTATTCGTTAATACATATTAGTCGCATAGCAACCATCGACTTGATTACTTACTCTACCCTTCGACCTATAGGGCAAATATATTACATGGCGATCCTGCCAACGCGACCTAACACCCGAAGTTAAGAAACAAAAAGCGAAAAATATGGGTAAGTTTTTGTGTTTTTTCGCGACAAGCGTTGTATTCACAGGCGGTGTTTTAATTGTCAAATTTATAAGAAGTTATGTGCAAGTATTAAAAACTGAAATTGAAAAGAATACCGTTTAATGAAAATGGGAAAATCGGTATCCAAGGAGAGTGACGTAACCAGTTCGGGCGTCGTAAATTCATATTTTATAGTGTACGACTATTTAGTGTTCCCCTTGATGTAAAAATTTTAATGTACATTGGTACACTCTTTATTATTGTTATTACAATTTTGAAAGTAAGAGAGGCATATAGGAGAGGCCTTAAGAGAGAAATTAGCAGAAGTGTTTACCTCAGACCCCCACCGCCAGCTGCTGAAGACTAAGCTAAGTAGCAAAAACAAAATAAAAAGATCTTGGCTGAATTTGTTACTTAAACACTGATGCACTGTTGGTTTCTGACGATGTTAACAAAAACAGATGTTTACTACTGTACTCGCAGAATGGTAATTCGAATCTGATGGTCATAATTAGTAAGAAGATAATGTTTGAACATTTTACATTTGAAGAAAAAAAAATAAACAAGAGACTTTTAATTTTAAATTAATTTAGTTAGGTCAGTTATAATTTTATTACTAAATATTTTAGATGGAAATTTTTATGTTATTTTAGCATTTTTTTTATTAAATTTTATATCAGCCGATAAAGTACCCTGGGAGGACATTTTGACCAAACTGCCAAATTTAAAAGAGGATATAATTAAAGAATCTAAAAGAGTATTAAAGACCCAAGTCAGAGACAACTTACTAACCCAATATAATGAATTTGTTTTTATCGTAAATAGTTGCTATAAAGACCTTGATGAAAAAAAATATAACAGCTTTATTAACCCGATTTTTAGTGTAATAAGGAATCTAGTTATAAGATCTTACCAAATTTTACAGGTCGACTATGAAGTCCCTAGCAACATTTGAACAAAAATTGATTCATTAATAAAAGACGAATTGGTTTGCGTAGATCTTACTGACAAGAACTGCGGGACTGACAATGACGACAGTACTGGACAGACAACACATAGTAACTTATAATTTTTCCTACACTCAACATGTCGCTTTCCGCCCCGGAATTTTTTAGTTTTGCAGGTGAAGAAAAATTAATCTCATTTTTGAATGCCTTGACCCTGTTAAAGGCAAATGTGGAAACGCATGAAGAAAATGCGGTTGCTTTCGTCAAAACCAGGCTTATTGGCAAGGCAAGAAATTTGTTAGGAAACAGCACGTCTTTAAACGAAATTCATTCAAAACTAAAGAACGGCATTCAGTTTGAAAGTTCCCAGTCTGTCACATCAAAACTACTTAATCTCAAACAAAAGCACAATGACCAAAAATACGTCACGGAAATTGAAATTTTAACGCAAAAGTTAAAAGAAGCATACATTAGCGAGGGCGTTCCAGAAAAAGTTGCTGAAAACTAAACAAGAAACAGCACTGTGAAGGCCTTGAGTACCAATGCACAATCAGTAAAGGTTAAAATAATCATGGAAGCTGGAACTTTTTCAACATCTCAAGATGCGATACAAAAATTCGTCAGTTAGCGCAGGAAATAGCTCTAACGACACAACTGTTTTTTTACGCAAAGCGAGGACAATATAGGGGAAGACAAAAAACAAATTTTCGGGGAAGAAGAAGTTTTATATATCGTGGAGGAAACTCTTTCTATAGCTCTATCCAGGATAACTCTACTTTCCCAAATAATAACTATCGCCAAAATAGGTACAGATGAAATTACCAGTACCGAGGTTTTCCTAACGCACGCAGAACGAATAGATACGTAAGGGCTTGTGACACAGAAACAGAATAGGGAAACCAAAAGGAGCCTCAACAAGGTCTTTGGGGCACTCCTAAAAGTCTTTAATATGGACCTGACTCCATAGAGACCACAACCACAAATATTTTTACCCAAGACTACGTTTTTAGCCACGACTTTCAGATTGTTGACCAAAATTTTCCAATCCCTGCCGATGGAATCCTCGGAAGGGATTTCATCTCAAAATATAAATAGGGAGATTTTGGTCAGGCTGTTTAACGGAAAATTTCGTCACTCTTATGGTTACCGTAAATAAAGGTTACTTCAAGAGGTTAAAAATAGAGCTTTTGAACGTAGTCAATCATTTGGCGGTAAAAATAACCTTACATTTTTATTGACTTTTGTCGTTTTTTAACACGGTTAACAAAAAATAAAATTCAAATACCCAAAATTTCTGTAAAACAAAAAAACTTTTATAACCTAAAAATCTTCCACCATCTTGTTTTTTTAACGTTAAAGGTAGTCGCTATTCGACGCTAATTAGCGCAAGTGATTACCTTTAATAAAGGTAACAGCCTGACAGAGCGCTACTGCGCCTGCCCAGAATAAACGTAAGGGTAACAAACTGACAAAAAACCTGAACAAAATCTCCCTAATGTTAACTTGATTATTATAATTGGATTATTACTTTTAGAACTACGCAAGGCGAAATAAGTTTGCCTATTTATAATAGTCCTAGGTCTGGTCTGGATAAGGGAAAACATGAAAGCCACTGGCTAGTAAGACAGGGGCTAAGACACAGCAGAGCCTTTAGCAAAGGCCTAAATGCCAAGCTCACCAAAGACCTGCTAAAGTATAGTAAGATGCAAGTGAGAACTATAATAGGAATTATGACCGGTCATATGGCGGTTAAAGTTCACCTAAACAGCATGGGCCTGTATCACGGAGACCTGAGCTGCAGACTATGCAATCAGGAACCAAAAACAGTAGAACCTGTAATATATCAATGCGAGTCACTGATTCGCAAAATGCATCTAATATTTGGGGTAGTTAAGCTAGACCCAATATTGACTGGGGACTACTCCATTCGCAGGGGATAAAATTAATGGAGTGGTTAGCATAGGAACCAAGAGGGTGCACAATAAGCCAGTAATGGCTGCAGTGCAGTGACTGTGGCTTGCCACCTGTCAGGTTGGAGTCACAATCGAGGGGTTTTAGTCAGTAGGAATCCGACACTACCCGGGCTCTTCTGGTGGAGGAGAAATGACTCTCGCAGGAAAGTGGTTATATATTATTAATACCCTTGAAAAAAAAAATAGTCCGCATGAAGATGTCATAATTATACAACCCAGATGTGGAGTAATAAGAAAAATCAGATCATTGTAGGATATTAAGCAGGACTCAGTAGTACTAAACAAAGAAATCGCTCCAGGAGTTTTTGTGGCCGGGACCATAATATCTAGTAAAAGCCCCTATGTACAAATTTGGAATACAAATTTTGAAAGTGTACGTATAAAAAATCCGAAAATTGAATATTCAAAGTTGACAAATTATAATATTTTTTATGTAAACGAAATGTTATTGAAGGAACTGAACACATCGTCAGTGCCAGATTATGTGAAACCCAAGATCATTAATTTATGCCAAGACTATTCAGATATTTTCGCATTACAGGACGACCCACTCACAACAAATAATTTTTTACCGTCAAAAATTTCGTTTGACAGATAATTCACCAGTCCACATAAAAAAATATAAAACGCCTTACGCCCAAGTAAATGAAATCAATAGGCAAGTTGACAAAATGTTAAAAGAAAATATAACTGAGCCGTCACAATAATATTATGCGCAGATAAATTCCCGATTATTAGAATTGATCTTATTTTGGACCGGCTGAATAGAGCAAAATGGTTTTCTACACTAGACCTTAAATCAGGTTTTCACCAGATACCTCTGGACGAAGACTCGCGAGACGTAACATCATTACCATTTGGCCTAAAAATTAGTCCTAACAGCTTCCAAAGGATGATGAATATTGCATTTGCCGGCATAACACCCGAAAAAGCATTTCTATATATGGACGATATAATTTGCGTAGGTGTCTCAGAAAATCACCATCATGAAAATCTAAAAAGTATTTTTGATACTTGACGAAAATACAACCTTAAATTGAATCTAAGTAAATGTATATTTTTTCAAAATAATGCTACATACCTTGGTCATAAAGTTACGTCAAACGCAGTCTTGCCCGATGCAACAAAGTACGAAATAATTCGCCATTACAAACATAACAAACATTTTGCAACTATTATAGAGGCTTTATAAAGAATTTTTTCTGAGATAGCAAGGCCGTTAAATAAACTTTTAAGAAAAAACACAAAATTTTTGTGGACAGAGGAATATCAAAATGCATTTGAAAAATTAAGAGAACTGCTCTTAAACCCACAGATTTTGCAGTACCCAGACTTTAACAAACCTTTTATAATCACCACGGATGCATCAAAAGAGGCTTGTGGAGCCGTTTTGTCTCAACATTTTCAGGGTAAAGATTTACCAATTGCTTTTACATCAAAAGGGTTCACTAAGGGCGAAATCAATAAATCCACTATAGAGAAAGAACTAGCTGCCTTATACTGGGCCATAAACTTTTTTAGACCTTACCTTTGCGGAAAAAAATGTTTAGTTAAATCAGACCATAAGCCCCTCGTTTACCTTTTCTCTGAAAAATATTTCCTCAAAACTGACAAGAATGAGATAAGATCTTGAGAAATACGATTTTGAGATTGAATACATCAAAGGAAAAGAAAACGCTTTGGCAGACACGTTATCAAGAATCAGTATCGAAGATCTAAAAAATATTAGTTCAAAATCAGTACAAATTTTAGCTGTCACTAGATCCATGACAAAATGCAACAATTTCAGAAAAATTATTCAATTTTGGAGAAAGTTCAAGAAACTGACGTGACACCAAAAATATTGCAAACAAATGATAACTATAATTTATTTGAAATGCTTACTTTAAAGTTTATAATTAAGCCAGATTGTCTCTGGAAAATTTTGGAAAAATATGGAAAAAAGAAATTTAGCGCTAAAAGTAAAATATTTTTCACTAAGTGCAACTTTTCTCTAGGGAGAATTTTCTCTCAGCTTCAAAGAAATGCTAGTGAAAATAGGTTGGAAAAATTAAAAGTTAATGATAGTGGTTTCAAAAGTATACGATAAATTATTTTAAATTAGTTGGTGAAGATATTTTCGAAAAATTGCAAATTTACTTATACAGAGAACCCAAAAAAATAACATAAATAAGATTAATCAAACAATATCATGATAATGACAGAAAAGACTTTTAAAAAAACTCAGGTCAATGTGTCGGTGGAAAAATATGTCGCGCGATGTAGCAACATATATTAAAAATTGCCAAAAATGCCTATTCAATAAAAGCAAAATAAAACACACGGAACCTATAGTTATTACGACTACTGCACAACGACCGTTCGATATTGTTTCTATAGACACCATTGGCCCATTTTTAAAAAAACCGAAAACAATAAGACTTACGCGGTTACTATGCAATGTGAACTTAACGAAATATGTTGTCATCATATCTATCCCAAACAAAGAAGCGATTACAGTGACGAAGGTTATAGTTGAAAATTTTATTTTAATATTTGGCCCTATGAAAGAAATACGAAGCGATATGGAGACCGAATATCGAAATGAAGTTTTAAATAAGTTGTCTAGCATGCTAAATATAAGCCAAAAATTTCCCACCGCCTACCACCATGAGAGCATTGGTGAGTGTGAGAGAAATCAACGAATATCTTAGGTCTTAAGTAAATGACGCCTATACAATTTGGGATAAATGGTTTAAATTTTACGCTTTTTGCTATAATACAACACTGGGAGTTTACCATGATTATACTCCATTTGAACTCGTGTTTGGAAAAAAATTTGATCTTCCAGACGAGATTTCAAGTAGAGTTGATCCTTGGTATAATATTGATGCATACTATCAAAAAGTACGGCATATGCTGCAAGTTTCACATCAAAGGTCTAGAGATTTTATGGTAAAAGCGAAAGAGAAACGTAAAACCAGGTATGACTTATCATCTCTATGTCTCGATTTAAAGCAAGGCGACTTGGTAATGAAAGAAAACGAGAACTAAACTAAATTTGACCCTTGGTTTAAAGGTCCTTTCGAGATTTCAAAAATATACTGCGCAGTAAGTGAGTAATAGTAGGTAATCATTAATTTTTAAAAATGTATTTTATTTTTACGTTTTATCTTAAGTTAAATATTAGATTCATATTATTCATACTACTAGGCATTTTTATCAAAATTTTTATTAATTAAAATTTAAAGATTTATGGTACCAGAAAAAGAAAAATATTTAACGAGATTGGAAAGACATTCTATTACATCTTCTCACCCCCTGGCCAGGAAAAATTTGACTCAATGTAATTTATCGAGTTCATTCGAAAAGGGGAAGATGTGGTGCAACCAAAATAGTAAACGTATAGATATTATAATTAAGCAATTTTATACCTATTAATATAACCTACATATTAAAATAAACTTTGGGTAATGTAAGTATAACAATTATTCGTTAATACATATTAGTCGTATAGCAACCTTCGACTTGATTACCTACTCTACCCTTCGACCTATAGGGCAAATATATTACAGCCTTTTACATACCTGGGTATAATAATTTTCACACTTCCATAACACAAAAACCGTAAAAAAAAACGAAAATCATAGCAAAAGGTCAAACGTATAGGTTACATCGATGTTTACTTACGGCGGCGGCGGCAGGTATATTTTTTGCTAAAATTCAAGCAAGGCTCCTTCTCGCTATTGGTTTACTGGATTTGGTAATGTTGGGTCGAAATTATTTGGATCGGATTGAGTCTGGTTGGATTGAATTGAAAATAAAATCGTCGAAAAATCTCTTTCCCTCGAACAAAAAAAAAGAGGTTAAAAATTAGGTCACGTGGTTTAAAGCACCAATAGCAAAAAGGAGCTGCGGTTGACTCTTAGCATTCTCGAACGAAACAAACACCCGTAAGTATTGCAATCTATGGCAACAACTGACCTTTGTCACTGACAAACGAACAAAAATTTTTTCTTTAGGAATTTACGCAGTGGGTTTTAACATATTTTTGAAAAAATGTCCTTAACTTAGTAGCAAAAAACCCAAAAAAAGTAGTTTCGACAAACAAATATTGACAGGCGGTTGTCAAGAACACCATAGTAGGCAATTTAGAACATGTGACTCTAGACATGGCGTTACTCATCAAGATAGATGTGGGGTGGACATCTTGGATGGTTATACTCAAGAGGTTGACACCACATATGACTCATTCGGCTGCCTGGTTGGCAGTAGGTGATCTTCAGTAGCCGTTCAGGTGTCTTGGCAGGTGACAGGTGGCGCGTGTCTTTAACTAGGGTGTGGCAACTGGGAGCTTATATTAAAGGATTCCTTATCCGTAAAAGGTTCCCACGGTCTTCAAAATTTTCCCACGCTCATGCGACGGTATATCTTCAACTCACTTGAGCACAACTACTGGCCTCCATACATCACTAATTTTAATGTAAAAAAAACAAGTCTTTATCTTTCCCAAGATCCTTACTACTTTCTAATTAAATTAAGACTTAACTGTGCTTATATAGGTCAAGGGAACAGTCTCGACCACTCGAGAATATTCGCGAACTTGAGAGTAAATTATAACTTTTTCACAACGTTTCGAATGCTTATGTATCTGCAATCGTCATCAGATGAATACTAACAAAAAATAAGACTGCCTAATCTTATAAACTAGCATGTGTTCAATGAACCATGAAACTAACCTGAGTTCAGTGAACCTTGAAGTTTCCACTTGTTTGGCTCCACCCTTTCATAATTGAAATCTGTTGCCTCCGGCTTGGTGATTTGCCTATACAGTTATTAAAATTCCGTTTTAGATGAAGGTATAGCTTCTTTTGTTGCCAGAAAACTTCTAGTGCAAAGAATTTTCGTACATAGCCAAAGTAGACTCTGGCGCATTTTTAGTGATAGTTACAATCAATCACCACCCTCTGGATCCAGAGGCACGGTCAAAAGATCATTTTTAGAAAATTAGCAAGACATGCTCCGATGTACATCATCCGTGGTGTGTCAACATTTGACATCCTACAAAGTTTCTTTATAGCTCAATTGAGAGCCAGGAAATCTACTCGTCGCGTCGTTGTAAGAAAAAATTTTGTGAAACTTAGCTGAGTATTTCTTCCGCAAGTCAAAATAAAAAATTGAAAACAAAATATTGTCACTCTTTTTTTACATATTTAGAATATTTTTGTTTATGCCTTGCCTATTTGTAGAGAGTTTGAATATTTAAAAAATACCTAATGCGTTTTGTGAATCTTATAAAACCACAATTTTAGTTTAGGCCCTCCTCATAAAGCTGAAATAAGGTTTTAAAAATCGATCTTAGCCGTTTTTTAAGAAAATTTCGATTTTGGTAGTTGACTGACAATTTCAATAATAGTTCGTAGAAATCCGCACACAGGAAAATAATTTTTACATAACAATATTCATCAGAAACAAACCTTTTCAAAAAGTCTAAATTCAATCCTAGTCATGATTAATTTTTCAGAGCGATTGTCAAAAATCATTGAACAGTGAAAATACTAAAAATTGCACCTTTTGAAAAAGTCATCCATTTTTCACCCTTTTGCATATTGCAAAATTACTGAGAGGATAATATTATTAAAACTGCACCAAAATAATCTACATGATATTCCCTAAAAGTTTTATCAATGAAGCCGACACGAAGGTTGCTCTGCACGCTGTGTTCGAGTACATTAAATTTGGACGAATTTCGACATAACGACACATTCTTGTATTGCAAAAATATTTCGGCCACCTTTTAAAAATTATTGGAGTTGGTTCTTTAAGCGATATTATCGGTAAACCTTTGTGTTCCGGTAGAATTTGGATTACTTGTTCAGTTTTTGAGTAATGCCTCTCCAAACACAATATTTGATTTTGTAAATTTTCGGAAAAAAATCTGAAATTTTACTGATGTTTAAAGGATCGTCTTTTCTTAATGTATAATACAGGGCATTTCATGTCCACTGTAAAAATCTACAATGTATGATGTTAGCTTAACTGCATGTCAGGTTTCGGTTTCACTTTTCTGTAAGGCACACTTTGAAACTCCGACACCTCAAGATTGGAGAATAAGCATGTGCATAAGCTGCACGCCTGAATTTAATTATTCTGTTAACCGACCCAACGCACAAATATGAGCACATAAAACGTTCTTTTGTACTATTTTGAATATAGCTTCAGATTCAGATTTAGATTTACGTAAATTACAGCGGACCAATTGAATTTTCCTTAAAAAGTGTAAAAGCTTTATTTAAAGGTGTAAAAATTTTTTTAAAGCAAACTTAGGACAAGAATGGATTAAAGGAAAAAATTCACCCCACCACGTGATAAAATTGAGCGTAGGGGACGAAATTCGGAGGTCGATTGTAAAAAAACATCATATTTAATGATATTTGTTATTTGTCAACTTTTTTGTGTTAAACTTTGTGCTCGAATGGCATCACTATGCTTAAGAGAGTTTTAAAAATAATCCCCATCATCAGATTTAGGAAAGTAGAGTAGGTATGTTGGTTAATGAACATAGGGGAGAGTAAATTAAAAAAATCTATTTTTAAGAAAATAGTTAATTTAAGTTTGTAATAACTTCTTTTAGGCAAATTTGGAAAGAAAATATGCCAGACTATAAAATTTATAACACCGCCTGTCAAAGTTAGGTCTGGGAAAAGTAGTACAGGAGTTAACTATTTAAAACCTGTTTTCTTTTTTAAATTAAATCGCAATATCTCTATAAGGTCACCAGCAACAAATTCTGGGTATGGGTATTTAAAATGTCGTGTTCGAACCCAGCTAAACGGTATACGAATCTTGGTGGCCCCATAAATAGTTTTGTAGATATCCGGGTGCAGATTTGTGGAATACGATAACGACACCAACGAAAAATGTTGTGTTGTGTACTTAAAAAGCCTGCTTTGAGCTCAGCTTAACGGTATGCAAGTTACTGCGAACCATTGGTCAGTTTCAGAAAATAGTTTCAACAAATTTTCTTGAACCCCACAGGAGCGACGTATTGTTATTGTACAGAACAAATTTGGACTTTGCATGACATAAATTATGTTTTTGGTTTAAGCTTAATATCTCGTGGAATAACCGAGATACGATTTATAAGGCGCACAGTGCTACAATTTCCCAAAAAAAAAAAGTTTTTTTTTTAATTTTTCTTGTAAGGCTTTTAAATGGCAGCAACAAATTCGGACAAGCTCATTGGCGTCTAATGGGCTTAGTTCTGCATCATTTGGTTCAACACAAGAGAAGTTATTAGCAAAATAGAGTTTTTCGAAGATTAAAAAAAAACTGCGATATTTTCGTTGTTTTTTATATGTCAATGCATATAAGGCCTTTCTGCGCCAAATTATAGCGTTTGATTTATTCTCCTATCGCTTGTCAATCAGGAGTTATGAAGTGGCCCCTCAGCTTTACCGTAAAGTCACAGGGGTCGCGATTTCTCGGAAACGGCAACAGCGACAAATTTAATTCTTCGGTAACAAATTAGCAACAAATTAGCACCAAATTCTGGCATGGGAATTTTTGTGGCCCCTTATGGTGGTCCCCCCAGCTTTACCTACGTATTATGAAATTTATAACACCGCCTGTCAAAGTTAGGTCAAGGAAAGTTAGTTCGGGAGTTAACTATTTAAAACCAATTTTTGTTTTTAAATTCAAATCTTATTTATCTAAAGTTGTAAAGACTTCTATTATGCAAATTTGAAAAGAAAATATACCAGACTATTAAATTGATCACACCAGATGTTAAAGTTAGGTCTGCGAAAATTAGTACGGCAGTTAACTATTTTAAACAAGTTTTTCTTTGGAAAATTGAAATATCATTTATCTAAGATTGTAATAACTTCTTTTATGCCGGACTATGAAATTTATAAGAACGCCTGTCAAAGTTAGGTCCTGGAAAATTAGTACGGGAGTTAACTATTTAAAACAAGTTTTCTCTGAAAATTCAAATCTAATTTATCTAAAGTTGTAAGAGCTTCTTTTATGTAAATTTGAAAAGAAAATATGCCAGACTATAAAATTTATGACACCGTCTGTCAAAGTTAGGTCTAGGAAAATTAGTACGTGAGTTAACTCTTTAAAATCAGTTTTTATTTGCAAATTAAAATCTTATTTATCTAAAGTTTGAAGAACTTCTTTAATGCAAATTTGAAAAGAAAATATGCCAGACTATAAAATTTATAACACCGCCTGTGAAAGTTAGGTCTAGGAAAATTAGTACGGGATTTAACTATTGAAAACCATTTTTTTTTGAAATTTCAAATCTTATTTATCTAAATCTCTAAGAACTTTTTTTATGCAAATTTAAAAAGAAAATATGCCAGACTATAAAATTTATAACACCGCCTGTCAAAGTTAGGTCTGGGAAAATTAGTACGGGAGTTAACTATTTAAAACCAGTTTTTTTTTGAAAATTCAAATCTCATTTATTTAAAGTTGCAAGAACTTCTTTATGCAAATTTGAAAAGAAAATTTGCCATACTATTAAATTTATCTCACCAGATGTTAAAGTTAGGTCTGCGAAAATTAGTGCGGGAGTTAACTATTTTAAACAAGTTTTTATTTGGAAAAATCAAATATCATTTGTCTAAAGTTGTAAGAACTTCTTTTATGCAAATTTGGAAAGAAAATGTGCCAGATTATTAAATTTATTACACCAGATGTTAAAGATAGGTCTGCGAAAATTAGTACGGGAGTTAACTATTTAAAACAAGTTTTTTTTTTTAAATTCAAATCTTATTTATCTAAAGTTGTAAGAACTTCTTTTATGCAAATTTGAAAAGAAAATTTGCCAGACTATAAAATTTATAACACCGCCTGTCAAAGTTAGGTCTGGAAAAATTAGTACGTGAGTTAACTATTTAAAATCAGTTTTTATTTGCACAGTCAAATCTTATTTATCTAAAGTTGTAGAACTTCTTTTATGCAAATTTAAAAAGAAAATATCAGACTATTAAATTTATCATACCAGATGTTAAAGTAAGGTCTGCGAAAATTAGTACGGGAGTTAACTATTTAAAATCAGTTTTTATTTGCAAATTCAAATCTTATTTATCTAAAGTTGTAGGGATTTCTTTTACGCGAATTTCAAAAGAAAATATGCCAGACTATAAAATTTATAACACCGCCTGTGAAAGTTAGGTCTGGGAAAATTAGTACGGGATTTAACTATTTAAAACCATTTTTTTTTTGAAATTTTAAATCTTATTTATCTAAATCTGTAAGAACTTTTTTTATGCAAACTTGAAAGGAAAATATGCCAGACTATAAAATTTATAACACCGCCTGTCAAAGTTAGGTCTGGGAAAATTAGTACGGGAGTTAACTATTTTAAACAAGTTTTTATTTGGAAAAATCAAATATCATTTATCTAAAGTTTTAAGAACATCTTTTAGGCAAATTTAGAAAGAAAATATGTCAGACTGTTAAATTTATAACAGCTCCTGTCAAAGTTGGGTCTGCGAAAATTAGTACGGGAATAAACTCTTTTAAACAAGCTTTTCTTTGGAAAATTCAAATCTTATTTATCTAAAGCTGTAAGAACTTCTTTTATGAAAATTTAAATAGAAAATATGCAGGACTATAAAATTCATAACACCGCCTGTCAAAGTTAGGAGATTTAACTATTTAAGACCAGTTTTTTTTTTTGAAAATTCAAATCTTATTTACCTAAAGTTGTAAGAACTTTTTTTTATCCAAATTTATAAAGAAAATTTGTTAAACTATGAAATTTATAACACTGCCTGTCAAACTTAGGTCTGGGAAAATTAGTACGGGAGTTAACTATTTAAAACCAGTTTTTTTTTTGAAAATTCAAATCTCATTTATCTAAAGTTGCAAGAACTTCTTTATGCAAATTTGAAAAGAAAATTTGCCAGACTATTAAATTTATTTTACCATTTAGGTTAAAGTTAAGTTAAAGTTAGGTCTGCGAACATTAGTACGGGAGTTAACAATTTTAAACAAGTTTTTCTTTAAAAAAGTCAAATATTATTTATCTAATACTTGTTGTAAAATTTATAACACCGCCTGTCAAAGATGGGTCTGGGAAAATTAGTTCGGGGGTTAACTATTTAAAACCAGTTTTTCTTTGAAAATTCAAATCTAATTTATCTAAAGTTGGTAGAACTTCTTTTATGCAAATTTAAAAAGAAAATATGCCAGATTGTAAAATTTATAAAACTGCCTGTCAAAGTTGGGTCTGGGAAAATTAGTACGGGGGTTAACTATTTAAAACCAGTTTTCTTTTTTAATTGAAATTTTATTTATCTAAAGTAAAAATAATTTTTGGGAGCAAAAGACAAAAAGATCACAGACCTAATGACATCTGGTGTGAAAAATTTAATAGTCTGGCATATTTTCTTTTTAAACTTGCATAAAAGAGGTTCTTACAACTTTAGATAAATGATAATTGAATTTTCAAAAGAAAAACTTGTTTAAAATAGTTGACTCCCGTTATAATTTTCGCAGACCTAACATTAACATCTGGTGCGATAAGTTTAATAGTCTGGCACATTTGCTTTCCAAATTTGCATAAAAGAAGTTTTTACAACTTTAGATAAATTATATTTGAATTTTCCAAAAAAAAACTGGTTTTAAATAGTTAACTCCCGTACTAATTTTCCCAGATCTAACTCTGACAGGCGGTCTTATAAATTTCATAGTCCGGCATATTTTCTTTTTAAATTTGCATAAAAGAAGTTCTTACAACTTTAGATAAATAAGATTTGAATTTGCAAATAAAAACTGATTTTAAATAGTTAACTCCCGTACTAATTTTCCCAGACCTAACTTTGACAAACGGTGTCATAAATTTCATAGTCTGGAATATTTTCTTTTCAAATTTGCATAAAAGAAGTTCTTACAATTTTAGATAAATGATGTTTGAATTTTCCAAAGAAAAACTGGTTTTAAATGGTTCACTCCCGTACTAATTTTCCTAGACCTAACTTTTACAGGCAGTATTAAAAATTTTATAGTATGGAATATTTTCTTTTCAAATTTGCATAAGAGAAGTTCTTGCAACTTTAGATAAATAATATTTAAATTTTCCAAAGAAAAACTTGTTTAAAATAGTTAACTCCCGTAGTAATTTTCGCAGACCTAACTTTAACATCTGGTGAGATGAATTTAATAGTCTGGCACATTTTCTTTTCAAACTTACATAATAGAAGTTCTTTTAACTTTAGATAAATAAGATTTGAATTAAAAAAAAACTGGTTTTAAATAGTTAACTCCCGTACTAATTTTCCCAGATCTAACTTTGACAGGCAGTCTTATAAATTTCATAGTCCGGCATATTTTCTTTTCAAATTTGCATAATAGAAGTTTTTACAACATTAGATAAATGAGATTTGAATTTTCAAAAAAAAACTGGTTTTAAATAGTTAACTCCCGTACTAATTTTCCCAGACCTAACTTTGACAGGCAGTGTTATAAATTTCCTAGTTTGGCATCTTTTCTTTATAAATTTGCATAAGAGAAGTTCTTACAGCTTTAGATTAATAAGATTTGAATTAAAAAAAAAAAAAATGATTTTAAATAGTTAACTTCCGTACTAATTTTCTCAGACCTAACTTTGACAGGCGGTGTTATAAATTTTATAGTCTGGCATTTTTTCTTTTCAAATTTGCATAGAAGGAGTTCTTACAACTTTAGATGAATAAAATTTGAATTAAAAAAAAACAGGTTTTAAATAGTTAACTCCCGTACTAATTTTTCCAGAACTAACTTTGACAGGCGCTGTTGTAAATTTAACGGTTTGGAATATTTTATTTCCAAATTTGCTTAAAAGAAGTTACTACAAACTTAAATTAACTATTTTCTTAAAAATATATTTTTTTAATTTACTCACCCCTGTGTTCATTAACCTACATACCTACTTTACTTTCCTAAATCTGATGGTGGGGATTATTTTTAAAACTCTCTTAAGCATAATTAAGCCAGTCAAGCACAAAGTTTAACACAAAAAGTTGAGAAATAACAAATATCATTAAATATGATGTTTTTTTACAATCCACACCCGAATTTAGTCCCCTACGCTCAATTTTATCAGATGGTGGGGTGAATTTTTTCTTTTAATCCATTCTTATCCTAAGTTTGCTTTAAAAAAATTTTACACCTTTAAATAAAGCTTTTACAGTTTTTTAGGAAAATGCAATTGGTCCGCTGTAATTTACGTAAATCTAAATCTGAATCTGAAGCTAACTTCCACTACGTCACTTTCTGGACCACTGTGCGCTCGCTTGTGCCTATGAACAGTTTACAAGCAGTCTATACTTTTAAAACTAAATCACAATATGCTCCAAAATTGTTATTATGCAGGTAGTTACAGTAGGAAAAATGTAAGAAACACCATTAACTATTTGAATTTTTGAGCACGTTTATGCACTTCAGGGATTAAATGGGTACGTGTAGTCCCTCTTTTTAGGGACTAAAGTGAAACTTTTAATCCCTAAGGGATTTAAAGAAAATTTAATCCCTAAGGAATTAAATTTATTTTCAATCACTTCGGCGTTAAATTTTCATTGAATCCCTTAGTGAATAAAAGTGTCAAAGAGATTAAAAATAAATTCAGTTCCTCAGCTTAGGGATTAGAAGTAAATTTAATCCCTCAGGGATTAAAAAAAAGTAATCCCTGGAAAATTATAGTTAAATTTATGGCAAGTCAAGACAAACAGCACTTGCTCTTGGCCAAGATTTCATTCTTAGCACCCTTTCCTGTAGTTGACGAACCATTTGGCGTAGAAATAACGTAATTTTAACAAAGATCTTTTCCTAAAGTGCATAAAATATTATAGAAACCTCGGGACTAAAGTGTCGTTTAATACCTTAGCGAATTGTAGTATCGCTGCGGGATTAAATGTGACACTTTAGTCTCTAGGTTTATAATGTACTATTTATGTGTTGATATTTGTGCGCAGGGTCGATTAAAGAAATAATTAATTTCAATCGTGCAGTTTAAGCACATGCTTATTCTACAATCTTGAGGTTTCGGAGTTTCAAAGTGTGCCTTACAGAAAAGTGAAACCAAAACCTAACATCCGGTTAAGCTAACATCGTACGTTGTACATTTTTAGAATCGATATGAAATGCCCTTTATACGAATGAAATCAAATCAAGAAACGTATTATAGATTATGGAAAGACGATCCTTTAAATATCAGTAAAATTTCAAATTTTTTTCCGAAAATTTACAAAATTAAATATTGTGTTTGGAGAGGTATTACTCAAAAACTGAAAAAGTAATCCAAATTCTACCAAAACATGAAGATTTACCGATAATTTCTCTTAACGAGTCAACTCCAACAATTTTTAAAAGGTCGCCGAATTATTTGTGCAATACAAGAATGTACCATTATGTCGAAATTCGTCCAAATTCCATGTACTCGAACACAGCGTGCAGGGAAACCTTTGTGTCGGATTCATGGATAAGAACTGAACAAAATTGTGACAGAACCTTTTATAGAATATCATGTAGATTATTTTGGTGTGGTTTTAACAAAATTATCCTCTCAGTAATTTTGCAATGTGCAAATAAGTGAAAAATGGATGACTTTTTCAAAAGGTGCAATTTTTAGTATTTTCACTGTTCCATGATTTTTGATAAACGCTCTTCAAAATTGATCATGACTATGATTCAATTTAAACTTTTTGGAAAGGTTGGTTTCTGCTAAATATAATAAAATAAAAATTATTTTTATTTGTGCGGATTTCTACGAACTATCATGGAAATTGTCAGTCAACTACCAAAATCGAAATTTCCTTAAAAAACGGCTAAGATCGATTTTCAAAAAATTATTTCAGCTTTATGGGGCGGGCTTGAACTAAAATTCTGGTTTTATAGGATTCATAAAACGTTCTAAATATTTTTTAAATATTCAAATTCAGAATCGTACAAATACGCAAGGCATAAAAAAATTTTATTCAAAATATGTAAAAAAAGTGACAATAATTTTTTTTCAATTTTTTATTTCGAGCTTAGTCCCACAAAAAATTTTCTTACACCGTTAAGTAGGCATATTTCTTGGCTCTCGATTGGGCTATAAAAGAACGTTGAAGGATGTCAAATGTTGACACACAGATGATGTATATAGGAGACGCTCCTAATTTTCTAAAAATGATCTTTTGTCTGCGCCTCTGGATCCAGAGGGGGTGATAGCTGTGTACGAAAATTCTTAGCCCTACAAAGCATAACATTTTTTTATTTGTTTTAGGACTAATAATATCAAGTTTCTTCTTCTTTAAACTAGTCGACGCATTGGGAAGGAAACGAACTATTATACTTCTAGCAATTCCCCAGTTAATTTTTTGGATAACTGTAATATTTGCCAAAAATGTTTACGTATTATACGCTGCAAGATTTATCTGTGGAATTGGAGATAGTAAGTACCTATACTATAAAATGGGGGTGAAAGCCGCTTCAAATGGGAGCAAGAATATGCCAATCACGTTTTGCTCCTTAAAAGTGAATTTCTTGCCGTACAACTTGACGGGACGGGGTTGAATTGGATCTACTGCAGCAGCATATTATTCCAACTGCTAGGCAGTTGTTAGGTGTAAGATTTGGTGAAACATGGTTTCAACAAGATGGTCGTCCCGCTCAGAATGTTGGCCTTGTTAGGGAATATCTTGATAATGTGTTTCCTAATCGGGTTATAAGTACACGGGGAACTATTTTATGGCCAGCTCGATCACCCGATCTTGCTCCTAATGACTTCTATCTGTGGAGATAGATCAAAAATAAAGTTTACAGGCATGAAAGGACTAATAATTTGGAAGAAGGACTTTTCGAATCTTTGCTCTAATTTTTTTTTTGACTGGGAGAATCTTTTTGGTTTTCAGAATGTTTTATTTTATTTTGGGAACTTGCTTTTGTTTTGTTTCTTCTTATTATTTTCATAGTAAGACGTTGTTAGTGATAAATCTGAGCAGTTGAAAATAAAACGCTCTAATTTATCAGTGACAAAAAACAAGAAAATTACGTTATAAAAATTTGCGTATTTATTGACAAAATTCCGGTTTCATTGACTACACTCCATATAACACCGTGGTTAGAGGCGTACTAAACCCAAGCCGCGAACGGTGATCGCACGCCTGAGTGTTGGTTGCTTCACTGATAGGTGTGCGGTGTCCCTGCATATACGTACACTGGCAAATTGGACTTCTTCCGGCCTATGTTCGCAGTAGCCTGAAGCGCTCTGTATAGGTCCCATTGCAGTCGGTGCATTTTAAGTGCATTGATAAGGTTGGATTTTCGTTCTTTAGGTAAGATGTCTTTGAGTTTAGTGTAAATCGTTTTTCCCACAGTGTTTTCTGATTTAAACGCTATTTTGATGGATGTTTTGAAAGTAGTTTTTATTTTTTCTAAAAGATATATATTAGAGTCGTTGTTGATTATTTTGTGTATGAATAGGGGTGGGAAGGGGTTTAAATAATATTTTGTTAAATAGGTGTGTTGGATAGTTATTTTTCAGTAGGTATATTTTTATGAGTTTCAGATTTTTTTAGTGACAAGAGGAATGAAATAACTTAAGAGCTCTAATTTTCAAATTATGAATTATATTTATTTTTTGATTGTGTGTGTGGGAAGAACGGTAATTTAATAACGTTCAGAGAAAGTAATCTAGGAAGAGCAGTGACTTTTTCTAGTGCGAATTGCAACCTTGGGTGAAAACTATTAAATGTTTTTTCTTGTTCGTTGGAGATGGCTAGTGCGATGTCGTCGACGTATCGTTTAAAGAAGGGTACATCAAAGGGTAGTTTCGACAAACAGTTTTGTTGAAGTTGTGTCATAACCAGGTCAGAACATATAGGAGACATGCGGTTTCCCATGCCTAAATCAAAAGTTTGAGTATATAATTCACTCTGAGAGAGGAAATAATTGTTCAATAATAAATCAAAAAGTTGTATAAAGAATTCTAGTGTGAGGTTGGTGAGCGATTTTATTTTTTCTCATTTTTGGGGAGATTGGTAAAAAGAGATACGACGTCTAGTGACACTAGTATGTATCCTTTAGGGTGTATTATTTTTGTAAGATCGTCCACTAGTTCAAATGAATTTTTTACGTATTATTATTGAAAATATAATAGCCAATAAAAGAAACAATGGGTCGTAGAAGAGCATTTTGTTTATGTTGTTTTGGTAAAAAGTACATTTTTGGAGCCACAGCAGCGTTAGTTTTCAGTTTTTTTGTCAAAACTTTGTTTATTTCGTTTTTTTATGCAATTGTTCCAAAAATTGTTATTTTTATTTTGCATATGTGTGGTGGGGTACCTTTTAAGTTTTTTAGAGGTAGATTGATAATTAAGTAATACATTTGTTTTATTGTTGTAATCTTATTGGTTTTGCACTATTGTGATGTTGCCCTTGTCAGCTCTGCTTATAATTAAGTTTAATGACCTTGATTATTTATGTTTTTTGTGGTTTTTGATATTTAAATAGTTTGTTAATATGTTTATGAATTTGTTTCCCGTCGAATTTTTGTCATCTTCATTTTCAGTGTCAATTATAAGTTGTTGGAGAGATATGAAATTTTTTTGATATGGTAGTTTCAATTTTTCTTCAAGGCTCAAAATAAATTTAACGGTAAGGAGGATTTCTACGTTTCTTATTAATAGTTGCTTATTTTTGTTCTAAATTTATAACCGACAGTGGTGAGAGTGGTTGTTTTTTTGTGTTTTGCAAGTATTCTAATTTTTGTATTTGTTTATTTTTTACGATTTTTAAATTTCTTTCTTTAAAGGCTGTTTGTAATCTTTTAATACTTAAGAAAATGTTGTTTGGAACTTTGCTTTGAATGTTGTTTGTTATAATATCTAATTCTTGTCTTATGTTTCTGTGTTTCCAATGTGTCTAATCCATTTCTAAATCTAATATTTTTCTGCAAAAAACCTGCAATGATTTCATAAATTTATTAGTAAAGGTTGTTGATTCGCTTAAAAATGTGTTTAGAAATTTAAACGAGTTAAAAATGTAGTTAGGTATCATTTCAGTGTTCTTACAAGACAATAGAAATTTTTTATGTTTTTTTTTTCATTTTGAATTGGTTACTAATATCTTCTCCATGGTTGTACGCTATGTACTCAAAAAAGCTCATTGTTTACCAAGTCCTGAGACAAAAATTGTGCCCCAAATGAATGTGATTTAGAATGGTTCAGTTTTTTATTATATTGTAACGAATTGTCAAAAAGGCCAAATTTATATACACCCAGTAGATAGTAATTGCATATTTATTAATTATAATAATTATTATAAATCTATAACTCGTTCGATCGAAGCGCACCCAAAAAGCAGGTCTGCTAAGTCAGCGATTTGGACTGCGGTCATCGAACGAATTATGACGCGATGGATTTATTGGGAGCAAGAGGTGTACTTGGGGGAAATTGGAAAGTGGTTAGGACAGATAGTTTTGGGCACCGAGACAGGCGGTTCATCGAGTGGGCCATAAGTGGTCCACAAGGGTACCGTGTCTACAATACCGGAAGGGGTAGACAGCGTGGCAGCGGGACCGTTCCAGAGTTGTGACAGAGCAAGCCGTATACAATATCGTAAGTGTCGCACGCTAATTAAAGGATTTGTCTCCCTATTGTAATTACAGCCGTTTTGGCAGTTTGTAATCTTGTCTTTTTATAAATTAAACCTTCTAGTTGTTTTTACTTTAACTTTGGGGGTTCACCCGTCTCTCGAGGGAGATCCCGTATCTCAACCCCCTAGGCAAATAGTCCGGTTTGGGCCAACTCTGTTGACTCAACCCGGCCGTTACAAGTAAAAACTTATAACGAAATAAACAGGATAGAGCTAAGGGTAGGAAGTAGTCACCCCTCAGCACTATTTTATTGTGACATGGTGGAGGCGCCAGATATCCCTTAGCACCATGTTACTGTGACATGGTAGAGGCGCCGGGTAACGAATTGACGCACCCTATAGCCCTATTTTACTGTCACATGGTGGAGGTGCCTAACCTTGAAGGGGCTGAATTTTTTAGAGTTTTGTGTTAAGGCTGAAATTATATAAATGAAAGACAAATAATTTAAAGTGTAGCTAGGATTAATTTTTTTTCAGGTAGTGACAGTGTTAATATTAATCTGTTTTGTTACGTCTAATATCTTCACGGAAAATTGAAACTATTTCTGTTTTTGTTTTACAATTTTTTTTTAGTGATTTTTAAGAGGACATTCGAGCCGATTCGACCTCACTAGAGCGCCGGAATTTTTCTTTTGTTTCGCAAGAGAAGGAAAACCTATTTTCCTTTGACCGTTTACCAACTGTCAGGAACGTAGGTCGTCTTCTTGAAGGAAGGAAAATTTATAAGGCCTTGACCGTTTATCGACTGTCAGGCATACTTATAGATTGAATTCCTGGGAAAAGAAAAAAAGAAGAATTTTTTTTTTGTGTTGTTGGTTTTTCTGGGAACAGCGTAAATTTTTTTATAGTTAGTTGTGATTTTTTCTTTTGTTTTCCAAGAGAAGGAAAACCTATTTTCCTTTGACCGTTTACCACTGTCAGGAACGTAGGTCGTCTTCTCGAAGGAAGGAAAATTTATGAGGCCTTGACCGTTTATCGACTGTCAGGCATACTGATAGATTGAATTCTTGGGAAAAGAAAAAAGATAAATTATTTTTTTTGGGATGGTGGTTGTATGTCTATTTAAGGGAACTACCGGGAATAAATAAAGATTAAGAAATAAGTTAGGAAAAAGGGAACATAATTGTTTGATGGGCCGTAAAAATAAACCAGGCAGAAACAAAAGAAGGTATACTAGAGAGGCGAAAGGGCTACAAATTTTGTGTCTTACTTGCGAAACTCTCGACGACGGCATTGAGATCAAAACTCACAAGTCAGGATTACCAGGAACACCCACGCTCGACACAACTAAATTTGAATTTCCTAAAAATAGCCAAAGTCCTAAGAAGATAAAGAAAGTAACAAAATTGATTCGGCAAATACGACCCAAT
Organism: Oxystoma pomonae; assembly: GCA_963921995.1. Taxonomy (NCBI): domain Eukaryota; kingdom Metazoa; phylum Arthropoda; class Insecta; order Coleoptera; family Brentidae; genus Oxystoma; species Oxystoma pomonae. The sequence continues at coordinate 75,081,285 of OY998167.1, read as the reverse complement.
TCATTAAAAATTTAGACGAAGAATTCGAGCAGATATTTGGCACGAAATAAAAAAGATAAATAAAAAGTAAAAAATTGATTTGCGTGCCGGGTGTCAACGAAAAAATATATAATTAAAATCGGTCCATTTAGTGAGTTCTGTTGTCGCACAGCTTACCAGACCAAGTTATATTTGTTTGTTTTTATCTCCGAGTAGTGGAGTTATTTCGATTTTAAGCTAGCGATACATAAAAGGCAGGACTATTAAAGCTTGTTAGGCTAAAAAGTTCGAAGCCACCGTTTAAAAAATAAAGAGGGATGTTAAGGTGCGAAGGAAAGGAAGAATAATCAAAGAGAGACGCAAATCGATTTTTTTTGTCACTAATCTTTGAGCGACGAAACCAAAACATGAATTTTGCTAGGAAATAATTAGAAAATAATTTTTATAACCAGCTGGTTATAATTATTTCTAAAAATGCGAAGTGCATAAAATAGGAAAAAACCTTTCCTTGCACTATAATAACAACAGTGTAGTAATTTTTACAAAAAAATCGTAGTTTTGTCACTTAAAGTATATATATGCTTTGTTAAGTCGAGAGTGGATATTGCCGTTTAAAAAAAAAACAACATCAGTTATACCTTGAATTCAGATTTTATTAGGGAAAAATAAATTATAAAAATAAACTTAGTGCGGCATTGGAAAAAGTCGCTAAAATCTAATAACTAACTAAAACTAATCAAACCAGGTAGGCCGCAGGATTTCGCGTTCCATAAATCTAAAACAAAAAGAAAAATCTCGTTAACTAAGTTTAAGTTAAAAGGTCGAAAGGCGCAAGTAGTACGCTAAAAACGTTTAAATCCGTGAAAACCGAACAGAAACAGGGAAACGAACAAAAAGCACTAAAGTATTTTAGCCAGTCGGCGGGGGTAAACGAATAGCTAGCAAATAAATTTTGGCATAGTTTATAGGGAACGTTAAAAAATCAAAGGGAAAAAAGACAAAACGGATTGTCTTATTTCATAATAGTGTTTCGACCAGTGTGGAGAGAACTATTAGTTGTATCCGTGCGAGTGATAAACTGATTGGAATGCAATAAACCTTGGAATAAGGATTCCCGTTATGTTTTAAAAATTGTCGGTACGAGTAGTTCGCCTTTTGATGGTTCGATGATATTGGTCCGTCGGGAAAAATGCTGGAAATTATACTCCGTTGCCCGATCCCACAGGGCCCGGCTGGAATATATTGAAAAGTCAATAGTTTTCCGGGGGACGTTAAAAAGTTCTTTTTTGTGAGTTTTCTTATTCAAATCTTTTTGGGTTAAACATAATATTAGGCCTTCCCAGTTTCTGTGCCGTTTGAATTTTTTTAATTTTAAGTTGAACTGAAACTTTATAATACGTGCCAAATTTAAAAATTAAATATCTTTTCAGTACTATAATAAAGTTCTTAATTTTAATGGATAGTTTTAATGAAATATAATTTAATTTATTATTAGTAAAAAAATTGCTAAAAAGCATCGGATTAAGCTCCCCCAAAAAAGAAGAGGAATGCCGTGACAAGGTAATTTTGGGAAAGCATCTGTTATTTAAATATTTTAACCAAATACATGGCTCAGGCGAAAATTTTTAATTAAAATAATTTTTTATTTAAAAAACTTTTAAAGAACAAACTTTTATTAAATGTACTAAAAAGTAAAAAATAATTTTTTATTTGTCTGATACCATAATAAAAGCGATGGGCGCAAAAAAAAATTACGGTGATAAAGAGAACTACAAAATAGAGAGAACTACATTCTTCCTCTATTCGAATGATAAACATAATGCTTTCTTCTAAAGAAGCAGGTGAGGTCGCCGTGCTTGCCAAGCCTTTGAAAATGTCCTTATGTCATAAAGTAATACAACTGTTTCTTAGGTAAATCTTTAATGTGACTGATACACAAGTGAAGATGTGATACCTAAAGTTAAAATTGTTAATTTTCGCCCATCGCTTTTATTATGGTAGCAGAAAGATAAAACAAAATTTTCTAATTTTTAGTGCATTAATAAAAGCTTTGAATCCGCCATATTGAAATTTTTAAATCTGATCAAAAATTCATATGTCCTTTTCGAAAAACTGCTGTATGATTTAAATCGAACAAACTAAATATTTTTTCCCCACTTCCCTAATTAGGGGGAGGTGTGTACCTAATAATACCATATTATTGCGCTAAGAAGCTAAGTTGATGATAGTTTTTTGTAAACTCATGGGAACATAATTATGAAATGACTGTATCGCTTATTCTGCCTGTGTCAAGTGAGGAAAATCAAAATACGTAAAATATGTACAGCAACCTATGAAAATTGTATAACCAGTACATAAACAAAAATGGGAAAAAATCAATCAAAGGAAGTTGTTATTGCTCAATCGGAAAATAGTGGAAATACGTCAGCTACAAGTACAGAGAAAAACACTTATATTGATTATTAGGAAGTTGTTTTGATCACATTTGGAATAATAGTCATCTGCTTTGTTAGTTTTTGGAGGTATCTTCGTTTAAAGAAGCATTAAACAGGAAAAAATTGACGAGAAATAGCCAGAAGTCAAGAAATTGCATGAAAATTAAATAAAATGTCATAAACAAAGACAATAACTATCTAACATAAAATAAACTTTAAATCAAAAATAAACTTACAAATGAAATCAAGTGTTTTGGCATCACATCGAGGCTAGCAACGTCAGAATACGCTTCAAGTGAGCTCCATTGCCCTTAGCGTGCACCAGTGTACAAACGCTTTTCTAGGAGAAAGTACTTCAGATATTAGTTTTAAGAAAAAAATATTTAGTACTAGCATGTAAGTACCTTTATTTTATTTTATTATGATATTTAACTGAGTTTACGGAAGATTAAAAAAATGAAATTAGTACGTTTTATACGCTCTAAAAGGACGTAGATAAATTTTTCGCTAATGTAAAAAAAGAGAGTCAGGATAGAAGGGGAAATTTACGTCGAGTTACGAATTTTCAAAAAGAGTTAAATAAGTACGAAAAATATTTTAGTTACTTAAGAATTAACTACTCTAAGCATATTTTTGACAAAGGGGATATTAGAAAAGTTGTAAAATATATTAAGTGGCTCGAGAAAAATATTTGAGAAGTTAGGGAAATTCTTGTAGGTAGATTAGAAAAAAAATTCTCAAACAAGTAGTAAAATGGCAAAAAAATTTGATTTAAAAACAGCAACTTCAAATCCACTGATGAGCCCATGCTGGTCACCCCGGGCGAAACATCTTTTAATTGTTTCTCCTTTCGCTTTGGTCTTTTCTGTGTTCATTGTGGGACATTCATCCAATTTTGAATTTTCGTTCTTTCCTCCCAAGATCTTTTGATCTTCCCTTTTTTAGATTCTTTTTGGTTGATGTAATTGATTTGATTTTAGGAGTATATTCCTATTGGAAAGATTAACACGCCAGGATGAACCCGTATTAGGTGACTTATAATAAGTACCATGCGGAACGATGTCTATTTGTGAGTTATTCAGAGTTGGAAGTCAGAGTGTGCGATGGTGTTAAATGATGTCGGGATGGAGGGTGACTAGTGAATCCACTGACGAGCCCATGCTGGTCACCCCGGGCGAAACATAGTTTAATTGTTTCTCCTTTCGCTTTGGTTTTTTGTGTGTTCCTTGTGGGACACTCATCCAATTTTGAATTTTCGTTCTTTCCTCCCAAGATCTTTTGATCTTCCCTTTTTTAGTATCTTCGTTGTTACCAACGATAGATGATCGCGAAGAAACTATAAATTGATTGATCGACTCTATTAAGTTTTATGAAAGTCTTTTGGATAATGATAGAAAAAATTTATTGATTACTTGTATTTTCAAAACAAAGCTTTCCCAAGCAGATAAAATGAGGTTATCATGTAACTATTTAATTCGAGATATGAAAAAACATCTGGTAACCTAAAAATCTGCTAGCGCGTTTTCAAGTCAGTTGCATTCATGTAGGCAAGAAGGGCGCTCTATAGATCAATTAAGAAAAACAATTGAACAGTTATTTTTAGACCTAACAATTGCGGAAGATGGTTTAGATGGCACATCTTTGCCAGTATTGCAAAAAGTCAATGAAAAGTTTGCAATAAATGCATTTGCAAATGGCATTATAAACAACGATTTAAGTGTTATTGTTAAGTCTAGAAATTACGAGTAGTCGAAAGATTCTATTGGTTGATTGGTGCTCAGGAAGAAAAAAAGTCTAGTGAATAGTCAAATAGATACATGTTTTAATTACACTAATTTTCGCGCGAATGATATAAATTTCATTAGGATAAAATATGGGGAAAATTAATTATTATTTTGTGCGCTACAGGAGCTAGCATAACGCTGTGAAATAATAAAACTATTTAAGATCAATAGTCCAGGAGGTTATGTCATTTTACCACAAGAATAGAATAGTTGCGAAATCGAATGAAAATTATGAGATACCTGTACGTATTTGGAATGTTAGAGAGAGCGAGATTAAAATTTTAAATTTTAGCCCTATTGTTGATAGTGCTGAATTATACTATATGCATGACTTTAACCCAACTGAAATAACAATTAACAGAGTGGAAACATTTTTATCATTGATTAATACTGACTCGTTGAATGCTGAAGAAAAGCTTTCAATTGACAAAATTTGTGCTAAATACGCTGATGAAGACCCTTTAACTGTTAACAAATATTTTTTAACAAAAGACTTATTTAAAAGAAAACACAACCCCTATTTATATGAAGCCTTACAGACTGCCCCACGCACAGAAAAACGAAATACATAAACAAGAAGAAGAAGAATGGTCCTTAGCACTTCTGATTGTTCCTAAAAAACTAGATCAACATGGAAATAGAAAATACAGAGTGGTTGTTGACTTTCCTTTGTTAAATCGATCGATTAAAAAATGAGTTTTTGTTGGGAACCGAAGCCAGTCTTTGCGCGCAGTTTTACCAAATTGTGATGATAGACCTGTAGCCTATGCATCTCTAGTATTAAACAAAGCAGAAAAAAATTACTGTACTATCTAAAAAGAACTGTGTTGTTTGGGCTATAAAGCATTTAGACCATACCTATATTGTAGAAAGTTCAAGATTTTGACAGATCAGAGACCTTTAGTCTATCTATTCAATATGACAAACCCTTCGAGTAGTTTAAGAAAATTTAGATAAGCTTCATTGATTGATTCGTTTGTGAGTGTATGGCACTGTCCACTGTGACCACTATTGGGTCTATTGTGGCTCACTTTTAACATTTTTTGTTGCTACAGAATATTCAGCCTCTTAAAGAGGCTCGCAACTTGCTTTGGTGAAGCATCATTCCGATCCAGTCCATCGATCTGTGGTTTACCGAAGATACGTTGACGCTGACGTGCAATAGCCGGATATTCACAGAGCACATGTCTGGCCGTTTCATCGTACTCCATACAGAGCCTACATTCGGTATCCTCACTTAGACCCATTCTGTGTGATGGTACTTTTAGCCTGCGGTGTCCGGTGTATAGATCAACCATCTGGATGTCCTGCCTGGTGAGCTCAATGAGTTTTCCGGCTCTCTTTCTGCAGGGTGTTGTAATGAACTCTTTGGAATGTACCAGTCCCGGACATTTTCTCCAGTATTGGTGGAACTTGTTTTCCGTCCAGCCTGAGAGAGCAGTGTTGATTGTGTTATATGCTATTCCGAGGGCTGGTTCGAGGCTAATAAAGACGGCAGAGGCCGCCTCACGCGTCAGCTGGTTGGCAGTCTCATTTCTCCGATGCCCAGAATGTCCCGGAATTCATACCAGCGACACAGTGTTTATTCGCCCTAGGGTGTTCAGTGTGTCCTGGCAGTTCCTAACGGTTCTCGATGAGCACCTATAGGATTCAAGAGCCTTAATGGCCGCTTGACTGTCGGAGCGAGCGAAGACTTCCGCCTGTAAAATTGTAGCCATTCGTCCAAGATTATGTAAAATCCTGATATTTCCCCTGCTGCAATAAGCTCCGGATCCAACGCCTGAAGGCATTTTGGATCCGTCAGTGTACCAGCAGCTATCTTCACTTGACAAAATTATTCTGTTTTTGACAAACTTATTCTGTTTGTCGTCCAGTCCTCCCTATCTGGGAGAATATTTAGATCCGGTAGCAGCCCTAGAATGCAGTGGCTCTCAATTGCCCGCTGTAAAGGGTTTGGTACTACTTGACTTGCTTTGCTACCCCATTGGTTGGCTATGATTTTGTAGGTTGCCTTCATAGCCTCTTTCTCCAAGACAAGGTGTAGAGGAGGAAGGTTTAGGAAGAATTCAAGCGCTGCTGATGGTGTGGTGCTCATAGCACTACATTTCACCATACTTCCTTGACGTTGGATGCTTGTTAGTTTGGCACGAGACAGCGTTTGCCTGCCCCTCGTGTACCAAACTATTGCCCCGTATGTAATCATGGGTCTAACTACCGTGATATACAGCCAGTACATTTGTTTGGGGCTAACTTACGTCCATAGAGACAGTGCTGCCTTTTGCTTTACTTTATCTAAATGCGCATTCCATGTAAGTATTTTATGGAGGGTCACCCCCAGATACTTTACTACAGATGCGAATAGGATTGTTTCACCGTTTAATATCGGAGGAACGAGGATGTCAAGCTTCCTTTTATTGGTGAACTGTATAATGATTGTTTTGCTAGGATTTACAGACATTTGTTCCCTGTTGCACCAGTCATTTACTGTGTCTAAGACCTGTTGTGTTTTTCCGGAGATGGACCTCTCTGGAATATATTTTACCACGACTCAGCAACGATTTGTACAATTACGTCCAGCAGTTGTAGACTCATAAGGAGGTCGTCCACTAGGAGCGACCAGAGGAGAGGTGACAGAACACCCCCCTGAGGGCAGCCTCTTGCGATCCTGAATCTAACAACTTCGTAGTTTATGGTCGTGTTTATTACTCGATTTTATAGCGTGCTTCTTATGAAGCCAGTGATAGTGGATTCAATCCCTCTAGCGGACGCTGCCTCAAAAAGGGATTGTGGTAGTGCGTTGTTAAACGCTCCTTCTATGTTAAGCAAAATGCCCAGAGCGATACTTTTGGCATCGAAGGCTTCGTTTATGTTACCTACCAGCTTGCTTAATACTAGTTCTATCGATTTACCCGCCTGGTACGCATATTGGTAAGTTTTTAGAGGGTGGGTTATAAGGATGCGGAGCAGTTTTTATTATTAACTTTGCTTGGTACAGAAAATAGCAACACCCAATAACAGGGAAATTTACATGAGACTCTTAACAAAAATTGATTGCCTCGGGACGTCGGTTTATTGGTGGAGGGTTCGTGAGAGTGAAACACAAATTGGTTAACAAAATTGTATATAATATAACAATAATAAAGTTGGCTAAACATTAATAATGACAAACTAATTTTAATAATTGTAAAACCTGTAACCTAATGAGAGTGGGTAGAGATTTTTAATTTTACACACAGCTTGATTATCACAGGGCCTAGGAAGGTGACCATCCCCTTTACAAAGGGTTAGGTACTTATCACAGGGCTTAAGAATGTTTAGAACCAGGGTAATATTATTTTACTCTAATCCACAGTAATTACTTTCCATGGCTTTGATGGAGGGTGTGACGGGATACCTTGGTATCAGGAAGGTAATCATAAGGTACTTATCGTATTACGGTACAGGTCCTCGGTCTGCAGGCACAGCCTGTAGTATAGCCGCTGGTCAGAGAGTCTTAACCTCTACATATACAAGCTCGGTTGACCGACGGTCAAGCGAATGGGACTGCTGGACAGTGGGTATGACCGATTAGGTGTTGAAACTGCATGTAACTTAACGAGCCTATGAAAATGGGAAAATACACAACTTAGTGACAGCGACCAGGGAAAATATATGGTCCTTAAAATGATGCCGTTTACTATATTACGACTGACCTATGGGTGGTGGGCGTCTCAAATGGGTTCACAGTAGCCTGTCAAGAAAATGCAATATCCATAGCTGGAAGAAAATACAACAATCTCAAAAACCGAGAAACGAGGGCAAGAAGGTGACGCGATATTAATGATGATAATTTAGTCGGGCTTACCATGAAGAACTGCAAGCTTTCACTTTTCCTGTGTTGCCCCTCGCAAACACGGTAATCACTCAGCAAACTACAACCCCTCTGGGTAAAAATACGGGCTTAAGCCTTAAATCTTTGAATTTGAAAACTTTGTCTTCCTGACTTCTCGTAATTTCCCTCCAGAACACGCAAGACAGCTGTCGAAGTTGTCAACATTCGCGCGGAGTTCAAATAAAATATCGAATTCCTTTATCTTACGGGTACAACCCCACGATCCAATAGACAAAAACTCTACATTTATGCAGAAACAATAATAATTAGTTATTACGGTGATGCATTTTTTATTTCTTTCGCTTTACACCCCGAGGGGGTAATACGGGAACATGCGATCAGCTGATTCTTCTTTGCGAAATGTTCGCTGTTTGCTAACTTCTGGTTTTGTTCTTAGGCAATAAGAGGGAGAAGTCATAAGGAGTTTATGTTTAGAAAGTGATTCAACGGGGTACTTCGTTTCTTAGTACCGGGAATTATGAAATTAAACATATCCCAGCTCAAATCATATCCCTATTAGATTTCTGAAGAGTGGTCGCACTATGAGTTGTTCCATTATTTAATGCGTAGATAAGCATTTTATAACTACCAACATACGTCTCGATCGGCCCCGTATCCATTTCTTTATCGATCCGTAGACACCCACGGAACAGAGGTTAGTCATTTGCGGTTGCCCCGAAAATGACACTAAAAGTAAACAGTTGATTCCGCAGAAAGTTAGGTATTTAAAACAAAACAACCGAGGTGGAATTATTTTGAATTCTTCAGTGTTTTTATCTTGTTATTTGAACGTGTAATACTATTACTGTAGCTACCACCTTGTGTAGTTTTATCGGATTGCATGCATAGCTGGAGGTTGATTAGAGTTACCCCACCATAAGCAATGGAAATCGAGCATAGATGGCTCTTTAGAACCGGCTACCTCCTTAAAGAGGCTTTAGTTCTAACAGTAATGCTGTGTAATATTACGAATCCAGGTAAACTTTAAATATTTTATTGAGCCTATCTTTACGATAGTTTAAATGGAAAATAAACCCGTAACAAGGCCCTTTAGCACAAACGATGTAAGGCTGTTTGGACGCAGTGATTTCCTACCTTAGGTATGTAAATTACTTTGACCCTTGCCCAGCTAGTTGGTATATAGTTCCAAGCTAACCTGGCCCGAAAGAGATTCATCAGATACCGTTTTAGGACTTCTAGGCCGTTTTGAATCAGCGCTGGAAAGATTCCGTCCACACCTGGTGATTTGTATGGTTCAAAGGACTTATAAGCCATTCTGATTGCATTTGCATTTACGATTTTTTTTGAGGTTGCCCAGTCCTCATGTTTTGGTCGGTGGTCATGAACAATGGGATTGGGCATTCTTTGATTTTTAAGAAACGGACTGCCAGGGAAGTGGTGTTGTGCTAGCAGCTTCAGAGTTTCGCCCTCCGACTCGGTAAATCAGCTATCAGGACGTTTGATATTCCCGAGGTCTCGAGTCGGCTCTTTCGCTAGAATCCTGTAGATACGAGTGGTATCCGGAAGTTCTTTTAGTTCTTGGCAGAACTTCCTCCAGGATTGTCTTTTGGCAGTTCTTATCTGCTTGTTGTACTATGTAAGCACTGCACGGTATTGATTAAAGAGGCGTCTGACCTCCCTACGCGTTTTTGTTCCACCAAGACATACCGCGGTTGTCAGTTTTTTTTTGGATAGTTTTCGTGATATGCTTTTATTATTGCCTCGTTCAGTTGATCTGAGGCTATTTAAATGCTGTTACGATACCAATCATAGCACTGTTCAGATTTTCTCGGAGCAACTTTATGTAGACTTCCCAGTTTGTGCTTTTCGGGTCCCTATATTGAGTATCTCGTGTCAATCCCGTTTTGATTGTGAATTGGATATGGTTATGGTCTGATGAAGAGGGTTCATTTATGACACTCCAGTCAGTGATCTTATTGTTTATTAGCTTTGTACTTATTGCTAGATCTAGTACCTCGTCCCTACTTGTTGTCGAAAAGGTTGGTTTGGAACCAATGTTATTTATGTAAAGCCCCTCCCCTAGTAAGTAATCAAAAAGGGACTCACCCCTTTTATTGATGTCTGTGCTGCCTCACGCTGTATGGTGTGCATTGGCATCACAACCCAAAATGAGTTGTGGTTCCTAGCCTTGCAATAGGCAATAAGTTCGCTTGCTTCAGGTGTCGGAGGCATTGATGCTTCTTTGTCACCCGGGAAGTACGCCGAACAGACTATTAGTTCTGTCGGACCCACTTCTCCAAGTAGTTAATATCTTTTCTTAGGAGAATAGATCGGGGTGGGTGCCCCGAGTTACACACTATAAGCTTATCTAGTGTTTTGCTGAGACCAGCCACTTGGTTCATACTATTTAGCCATGGTTCTTGTAGCAGGACGATGTCGAGTCGTGCCTGTTTGAAGACTCTACCTTGGTGTGGCGCAGGTTTACCTGTAAGCATCGCAGGCCTTGATTTGGAAGTTGTTGTGCGCCTGCCATGCTATTTGATTCTTTCAATTTTTTTTTGAACCTGTCTGCATAACCTGGAGGCTATGCAGTCGCTGAAAGGGAAAGAGGTCCGCTGCCGGCGCCGCCTCTTCCGCCTCCCCCACGGGAATTTCCATGTTTGGATCCCTTTTTAAGAGGAGCCTTTCCGAGGATAGACTTCCCCTTTGGCATCCTCTTGCCCTCTTCCTGTTTAGTAGTAAAATGGGTATTTTTTGAGTGGGCCTTCAGTCCCTTCTTCTTTTTTCCGGGGACAGGGTTTCCGGTCCCTGAGAGTTTTATCTTTTTTGTGGGTTGGATATTCCCACTCGAGGAGCTCGCCGGCACTGATCCACGCCTCCTCTGTTTTTGACAAACTTATTCTGTTTGTCGTCCAGTCCTCCCTATCTGGGAGAATATTTAGATCCGGTAGCAGCCCTAGAATGCAGTGGCTCTCAATTGCCCGCTGTAAAGGGTTTGGTACTACTTGACTTGCTTTGCTACCCCATTGGTTGGCTATGATTTTGTAGGTTGCCTTCATAGCCTCTTTCTCCAAGACAAGGTGTAGAGGAGGAAGGTTTAGGAAGAATTCAAGCGCTGCTGATGGTGTGGTGCTCATAGCACTACATTTCACCATACTTCCTTGACGTTGGATGCTTGTTAGTTTGGCACGAGACAGCGTTTGCCTGCCCCTCGTGTACCAAACTATTGCCCCGTATGTAATCATGGGTCTAACTACCGTGATATACAGCCAGTACATTTGTTTGGGGCTAACTTACGTCCATAGAGACAGTGCTGCCTTTTGCTTTACTTTATCTAAATGCGCATTCCATGTAAGTATTTTATGGAGGGTCACCCCCAGATACTTTACTACAGATGCGAATAGGATTGTTTCACCGTTTAATATCGGAGGAACGAGGATGTCAAGCTTCCTTTTATTGGTGAACTGTATAATGATTGTTTTGCTAGGATTTACAGACATTTGTTCCCTGTTGCACCAGTCATTTACTGTGTCTAAGACCTGTTGTGTTTTTCCGGAGATGGACCTCTCTGGAATATATTTTACCACGACTCAGCAACGATTTGTACAATTACGTCCAGCAGTTGTAGACTCATAAGGAGGTCGTCCACTAGGAGCGACCAGAGGAGAGGTGACAGAACACCCCCCTGAGGGCAGCCTCTTGCGATCCTGAATCTAACAACTTCGTAGTTTATGGTCGTGTTTATTACTCGATTTTATAGCGTGCTTCTTATGAAGCCAGTGATAGTGGATTCAATCCCTCTAGCGGACGCTGCCTCAAAAAGGGATTGTGGTAGTGCGTTGTTAAACGCTCCTTCTATGTTAAGCAAAATGCCCAGAGCGATACTTTTGGCATCGAAGGCTTCGTTTATGTTACCTACCAGCTTGCTTAATACTAGTTCTATCGATTTACCCGCCTGGTACGCATATTGGTAAGTTTTTAGAGGGTGGGTTATAAGGATGCGGAGCAGTTTTTATTATTAACTTTGCTTGGTACAGAAAATAGCAACACCCAATAACAGGGAAATTTACATGAGACTCTTAACAAAAATTGATTGCCTCGGGACGTCGGTTTATTGGTGGAGGGTTCGTGAGAGTGAAACACAAATTGGTTAACAAAATTGTATATAATATAACAATAATAAAGTTGGCTAAACATTAATAATGACAAACTAATTTTAATAATTGTAAAACCTGTAACCTAATGAGAGTGGGTAGAGATTTTTAATTTTACACACAGCTTGATTATCACAGGGCCTAGGAAGGTGACCATCCCCTTTACAAAGGGTTAGGTACTTATCACAGGGCTTAAGAATGTTTAGAACCAGGGTAATATTATTTTACTCTAATCCACAGTAATTACTTTCCATGGCTTTGATGGAGGGTGTGACGGGATACCTTGGTATCAGGAAGGTAATCATAAGGTACTTATCGTATTACGGTACAGGTCCTCGGTCTGCAGGCACAGCCTGTAGTATAGCCGCTGGTCAGAGAGTCTTAACCTCTACATATACAAGCTCGGTTGACCGACGGTCAAGCGAATGGGACTGCTGGACAGTGGGTATGACCGATTAGGTGTTGAAACTGCATGTAACTTAACGAGCCTATGAAAATGGGAAAATACACAACTTAGTGACAGCGACCAGGGAAAATATATGGTCCTTAAAATGATGCCGTTTACTATATTACGACTGACCTATGGGTGGTGGGCGTCTCAAATGGGTTCACAGTAGCCTGTCAAGAAAATGCAATATCCATAGCTGGAAGAAAATACAACAATCTCAAAAACCGAGAAACGAGGGCAAGAAGGTGACGCGATATTAATGATGATAATTTAGTCGGGCTTACCATGAAGAACTGCAAGCTTTCACTTTTCCTGTGTTGCCCCTCGCAAACACGGTAATCACTCAGCAAACTACAACCCCTCTGGGTAAAAATACGGGCTTAAGCCTTAAATCTTTGAATTTGAAAACTTTGTCTTCCTGACTTCTCGTAATTTCCCTCCAGAACACGCAAGACAGCTGTCGAAGTTGTCAACATTCGCGCGGAGTTCAAATAAAATATCGAATTCCTTTATCTTACGGGTACAACCCCACGATCCAATAGACAAAAACTCTACATTTATGCAGAAACAATAATAATTAGTTATTACGGTGATGCATTTTTTATTTCTTTCGCTTTACACCCCGAGGGGGTAATACGGGAACATGCGATCAGCTGATTCTTCTTTGCGAAATGTTCGCTGTTTGCTAACTTCTGGTTTTGTTCTTAGGCAATAAGAGGGAGAAGTCATAAGGAGTTTATGTTTAGAAAGTGATTCAACGGGGTACTTCGTTTCTTAGTACCGGGAATTATGAAATTAAACATATCCCAGCTCAAATCATATCCCTATTAGATTTCTGAAGAGTGGTCGCACTATGAGTTGTTCCATTATTTAATGCGTAGATAAGCATTTTATAACTACCAACATACGTCTCGATCGGCCCCGTATCCATTTCTTTATCGATCCGTAGACACCCACGGAACAGAGGTTAGTCATTTGCGGTTGCCCCGAAAATGACACTAAAAGTAAACAGTTGATTCCGCAGAAAGTTAGGTATTTAAAACAAAACAACCGAGGTGGAATTATTTTGAATTCTTCAGTGTTTTTATCTTGTTATTTGAACGTGTAATACTATTACTGTAGCTACCACCTTGTGTAGTTTTATCGGATTGCATGCATAGCTGGAGGTTGATTAGAGTTACCCCACCATAAGCAATGGAAATCGAGCATAGATGGCTCTTTAGAACCGGCTACCTCCTTAAAGAGGCTTTAGTTCTAACAGTAATGCTGTGTAATATTACGAATCCAGGTAAACTTTAAATATTTTATTGAGCCTATCTTTACGATAGTTTAAATGGAAAATAAACCCGTAACAAGGCCCTTTAGCACAAACGATGTAAGGCTGTTTGGACGCAGTGATTTCCTACCTTAGGTATGTAAATTACTTTGACCCTTGCCCAGCTAGTTGGTATATAGTTCCAAGCTAACCTGGCCCGAAAGAGATTCATCAGATACCGTTTTAGGACTTCTAGGCCGTTTTGAATCAGCGCTGGAAAGATTCCGTCCACACCTGGTGATTTGTATGGTTCAAAGGACTTATAAGCCATTCTGATTGCATTTGCATTTACGATTTTTTTTGAGGTTGCCCAGTCCTCATGTTTTGGTCGGTGGTCATGAACAATGGGATTGGGCATTCTTTGATTTTTAAGAAACGGACTGCCAGGGAAGTGGTGTTGTGCTAGCAGCTTCAGAGTTTCGCCCTCCGACTCGGTAAATCAGCTATCAGGACGTTTGATATTCCCGAGGTCTCGAGTCGGCTCTTTCGCTAGAATCCTGTGGATACGAGTGGTATCCGGAAGTTCTTTTAGTTCTTGGCAGAACTTCCTCCAGGATTGTCTTTTGGCAGTTCTTATCTGCTTGTTGTACTATGTAAGCACTGCACGGTATTGATTAAAGAGGCGTCTGACCTCCCTACGCGTTTTTGTTCCACCAAGACATACCGCGGTTGTCAGTTTTTTTTTGGATAGTTTTCGTGATATGCTTTTATTATTGCCTCGTTCAGTTGATCTGAGGCTATTTAAATGCTGTTACGATACCAATCATAGCACTGTTCAGATTTTCTCGGAGCAACTTTATGTAGACTTCCCAGTTTGTGCTTTTCGGGTCCCTATATTGAGTATCTCGTGTCAATCCCGTTTTGATTGTGAATTGGATATGGTTATGGTCTGATGAAGAGGGTTCATTTATGACACTCCAGTCAGTGATCTTATTGTTTATTAGCTTTGTACTTATTGCTAGATCTAGTACCTCGTCCCTACTTGTTGTCGAAAAGGTTGGTTTGGAACCAATGTTATTTATGTAAAGCCCCTCCCCTAGTAAGTAATCAAAAAGGGACTCACCCCTTTTATTGATGTCTGTGCTGCCTCACGCTGTATGGTGTGCATTGGCATCACAACCCAAAATGAGTTGTGGTTCCTAGCCTTGCAATAGGCAATAAGTTCGCTTGCTTCAGGTGTCGGAGGCATTGATGCTTCTTTGTCACCCGGGAAGTACGCCGAACAGACTATTAGTTCTGTCGGACCCACTTCTCCAAGTAGTTAATATCTTTTCTTAGGAGAATAGATCGGGGTGGGTGCCCCGAGTTACACACTATAAGCTTATCTAGTGTTTTGCTGAGACCAGCCACTTGGTTCATACTATTTAGCCATGGTTCTTGTAGCAGGACGATGTCGAGTCGTGCCTGTTTGAAGACTCTACCTTGGTGTGGCGCAGGTTTACCTGTAAGCATCGCAGGCCTTGATTTGGAAGTTGTTGTGCGCCTGCCATGCTATTTGATTCTTTCAATTTTTTTTTGAACCTGTCTGCATAACCTGGAGGCTATGCAGTCGCTGAAAGGGAAAGAGGTCCGCTGCCGGCGCCGCCTCTTCCGCCTCCCCCACGGGAATTTCCATGTTTGGATCCCTTTTTAAGAGGAGCCTTTCCGAGGATAGACTTCCCCTTTGGCATCCTCTTGCCCTCTTCCTGTTTAGTAGTAAAATGGGTATTTTTTGAGTGGGCCTTCAGTCCCTTCTTCTTTTTTCCGGGGACAGGGTTTCCGGTCCCTGAGAGTTTTATCTTTTTTGTGGGTTGGATATTCCCACTCGAGGAGCTCGCCGGCACTGATCCACGCCTCCTATTCTTGGATCTGAAGGTAATCCTTCCAAATCCAATAGCGAACGTCCATGTGTGGCCCATTCCAGACGGCTCTCCATGCATAACCACCCAATCGCGTGGTGACCTCTCCCGACGTGAGACGGTTTTCAGTCTCATCGTCGAGTATATAGGTCACTACTATGTGTGGCCTTGGGAAATCTTGCCCCTTACAAATCGCAAGAGCACCCTTTCCCATGGTAGGATGGACGGCAGGGTCCTTTCCAGCCACTGGGCGCTCAGTTCATCCGCACAGGTAAGATTGAGCCATCCAGGCCGATAGGTGCAACCTATGAATCTTACCTGCGTTCCCTCCGGCAATCCACTCAGTTACTTTAGAATAGCCATCTGGAAGGCCTTCAGGTTTTCTGCCGTTAGGCTTTGGGTATGGTAGTCCTTGTGGACTATGCCCACTTTGATACCCTCAGCCATGGTGCTGTAGGACGCCTTGCTTTTTTCAGGCGTAATGCCAGAAGATCGCGAACGCTTTTCGCCGGGTCGGTTGGCTTTTTCGAGTGGTAAAGAAAGGTCTTTACGGGAGCTTAACCTTATAACGAGGGGCACAGGATAGTAAATTTGGATTCGTTGTTTGTCTCTTGGTGGATTGGTGGAATTAAATTTCATCAAGTCACACTTTAATTCAAAATTTTTGTCAAGAAAAAGAAATAAATATCAACTTTTAAATCAAAATTAACATTTTAATCCTACGCAGTTAAACATACTGAATATTTTATTTTATTATAACCGTTGATCAGATGTTTTAACCACCTCACGAATAAGAACCTAATATTACATGAATTCTAGACTGCGTTAAGAGGAGTTCAAAGAGAGTCGTAAATTACCCATTATAAATATTCTTTAAAATCCCTTTTTAACAGCCTTGAGCAACCTACCAATATAATAATCTACTAGAAAAAACATTTTTTTTTCACTACTCAATTTTAGGTAGTCGGAATTATCTCAATTAATATAAATAGAGAAATATCACATTCCTTGGTTCTCCCATTAAAAAAATTATATTCAATAATATAATTTTTTTCTGTTATGTGTTCTGAGCCGTTATCTGGACATGAACATTCCAATGAAAATATTAAGAGCTTTTAGAAAAGATATTTGCATATTTGAAAGGCTATTGATTTGGTCGTCTTTGTCTTTTTTTTATCTGAAAAATATATTTCGCAGTTTTATATATATCAATAAAAATTTTAACTCAATTCTTAAACTACAAGATTATATATGCATACATATAAAAATATAAGTAAAATTAAATGGTTACAATAAGAATTATTTCTACAAAAACATACAAATTTAATTTCATTTAATTAACTAAAACTTTGCAACTTGAATTTAAAATTTTTCTTTTACCGATTCAAATCAATTTATTATTGACTAGGGGTAAGTAATACTGACTGGAGAACACCTTGGTCGCGGGGTTGCAACATGGACATATATCTTAAGAAGGGGTGGAGTCGTGGGACGTTTTCTTCTAACGCCAGGATTTCCTTTTCCTCTCGGACCAAAGGGCTTTATTGGTACCAATGGAGGTAGTTGTGGCTGTTTTCTCATTTGTCTTATTGGCTGTAACCGATTCGGCACCCTTAATATGGTTGTGATTGGAACCGGAGACTTTGTGCTGGATCAGTTCTCGTTCTCGTATTTTGGGTTTAGCTTGAAGTGGACGGTTGCGTATCTATGTCCACAGGCTGTTCTGACTCGAATTCCGTCACATCTTCTTTTTGAATCTCTAAACTGAGATTAAGGAAAGAGTCGTCTATGTGCTAAAACTTAGAACACAGAATTACCGAAGTGTCAGATATTCGGTATGAATGGTCATTTACTTCAGCTCAACCATAGCTTTCAAGGGGGCCACCATCGAATGGGGTGATCCAGGTACGTCGTAAATAAGGTTGTGGTACAAAGCAGCTCGATACAACATCATTATTTTTGGCGTATCCACGACGCTTTTTACGTGGTGAAGAAAAACTGTTAACCACAATATTCTTGGTCGATATACTTCGCACGGTTAATTTTTTTCAGGAAACTTTTATTTTAGTTTAGTATTACAATAGTCCAAAAAAAATATCTATAGAGTTGGCTAATCCCACTCTTCAAAGTGGTTAATTTTGACGTCGACCCATTAGTTTCGGTTTGGGATGCGAGATTAGTAAAAGACCTACACACGTGGATGTAACTGTCACTTCAGATTTATGAGTCCACACACTTTTGGTTTTAAGGATTACGCGGCACTTTTCGAATATTTAGGTTTTTCTTTTACCTTTTATTACCGCGTCCCTTTATTTTATGTTTATGCCGGTGATGGCCAATGTAAACTTAATTATCTTACATTACTATTTGATTATATTTCATTACATCTCTAATTATCGAATTAATTCTACCTGAGTATCTATGCAATTATTTTTGTTTTATGTTAACTAACTTAAATTAGCCTTCTATTACAATGTACACTGAAGATTTCTACTCTTAAGACATATATCTCAACAAGCTATATACTTGACTTGGATGACTGTAATCCTACTAAGTGGACATATTTATTTGGTTCTATTATACTAGGACTAGGGCCACACTTTCAACACCTCCATATACATCTACACTTGGTAAATTTTTCTGACTTTACACATAAATGCCAATTTTAAAATATACGGACATTTAGTTATATATTATATTTATATTTTCTAATTTTCCTTACGAAATTGCACAAGTGAACATACGCTGTACGGTTCGTGTTGTGAGTTACTCAATTCTTGTAAAAACCGGTTGATACAACGCAACGTGGGCGAAAAAAATGGGTTACTATTACCGCTGGGCGATAAATTTGATTCAATCATAGTTAGAGGGTTCAATTTTTTTTTGTTACAATTTCTTGTGTGGATGGTATTTTAGACTCTGCTTCGGGGATATATGTAGGCTGGCGGTCTTTAGTAACGCATTGTATATATACTATTAACCTTGCTCCGGCAACTGTAGTTTTCTTCCTCTGTTTCGAAAGCGTAAGCGACCGGACAGTTTTCTTCAATCAAAAATTCAGGCTCCGTTACATTCATAATCCTAACAGGTAGTTCTAAACCCGTTTTAACCAAAACAGTGCAGTTAATAGGCCGTTCGGTAAACAATCAGCTTGATCCAGAATCAAACTTTGAGCGGTAGCTCGGTTATATTTACGTATAAGCGCCTTACTGTCTGTCTCGGAAGGATCATGAAATCTTCAGGTAGCACTACCTCTAAACCGTAGATATTAATTATCTCCATTCCTAATTTTTCTCCATATAAAACTATCTGCGTTTTTTCGCAGCTCGTTTGACTCATCTCTACTTTAATACATTTAGAATCCTAACAGATACTTTTAAGCCCGTTTTAACAAAATGGTTATATTATTAGTTAATAGGCCGTTCAGTAAAAAATCCGCTTGATCCAGAATCAAGTTTTCAGTGGTATCTCGGTTATATTTACGTAATAGCGCCTTGCAACTACTTGACGTGTCGGAAGGATAATATAATCTTCAGATAGCACTACTTCTAAATCGTAGACATTACTTTTCTTTATTTATCCATCCCTAATTTTCCCGGGATTTCTCCGTATAAAACCATTTGCATTTTTCCGTAGTTCTTTCAAATTAGCTTTACTTTTCTTTCTTTTTTTTCCATTGTTTAGTTTTTCCCTTTTGAGCACTTTCACAAGCTGCAGTCATCTCTTCCAAATCATTGGCAGTGAAACAGAATTTTTCCTTTCATTAGCTCCTGTCAGATTTTCAAGTGGCACGACCAGTGACTTAACTTTTTCTAATTCTTTCCATATTCCAGCTATATCATAAATAATTTTCTCCCTCTCATTAAACACACTTTTTCAGTGTGTAACGGTATTACCGTGTCAAATGCGTGCATCCACCCCCCACGAAAGTCTACTTTGACATCTTATTCAATTAAAAAGTATATTCGTAATAAGATATCCACGGTGACATGGGACTACACTATCATAAATTCGTGTTGCACCTCTACATTACCAGGTAACTCAAGTGACAGCCAGACTCGCCCCTCAGATGAAATGCCGTTTCCTGAGAAATTCACTCAATTTTTTTTCCTTGGAACCCTTTCACAATATGTGCTTTTATTAGACTTTATATCAACTTCTAAAATATTAAAATTTTGCGGGGCGCACTCGTTCCCCCGTGCGCTGTCGACATTCAATAAAATTTTTTAACGCCGCCCCTTAACCTTGTTGTTTTGTAAATTCTTCCCCAAGTTCTTGTGTAAAATTTGTTCAGTCCTTTGATGTTTTTATTTGTAGGTTAGATTCAAGGAACTGTTTATTTTTAATTTACCTGATTTTTTTTCGTCCTTCCATTGCGCTGTAACGTTCATTTTGATCGTTACAAGTTTAACGTAAAACCTTGGGAATGAAATTACAATAACTGCCTAATATCTCGCTCTAATTAGATCTAACCGAAACTGCCTGACTGCCATCTCATTTCTCTCTCTTTTACGAAAAATATCTGTCCCTATATCGCTGTAATGCAGAACCGCCTAATTTCATCTCGTTTTGCCTTGGTTTTGATTTATCGTTTTAACCTCACTTTCTTGTTATTGTCATGATATGTCGCATGAAAAATCATGCAAATCTTCTTTTAGTTTAAAAGAAATTTTGGCGTAAGTGATATAAATCCAGCGGTAAAAGTACCCTTTTCAAAAACCCCGCGAGTGTCATTCATCGGCGAGTGCCGGCGATGTGAATTCGTGCCTGCGACCCCTTTCCCATGCGGCAGTGACATTGAACATCTTCTTTCCATAAAAGTAATTGCTGCATGGTAATTTTTCCATCTGTAGACGAACATTCCTATGGACCTCTACCGCCATGTTAACAATTTAAAAAAGTTCTTTTGAACTGCGCATTATGCGGAAATAGTGAAACAAAGTTAGCTTTGTGACCTTCACTTTGTTGAGTTTGCTGCTTTTTAATTATAGTGGTTAAAAAGCCGACCACCAGGTATGTTTTCACTATTTTGTTAAACACGTTTTTTGCATTTTGTATCTATCATTTTCAAGTCACTTCTGTGTATTTTCTTGCATTTTTTTACTATGGGTTTTTCTCGCATTCAGGCTTTTAATTGCGGAGACGGATTTTTCTTGGGAAGACTTTATTGGTGAAATGGAAAGACACCATCATTTTCATGACGTCCTGCCCCATACCTACCTAGCTTTATTCCAGTGAGGCCAATTCTTTGAGATCTTTTGTCAAACTTCGTACCTTTATGTGGGGAGACCTTTGTTTGGCGTGTGCTGCTGGTCCCTGACGTTTGGAAGCTGTACTGTGGAGCAGACGTGCTGGTCGCTGTAGAATCAAAGCTAAGTACTTTTTTTGAGGATTTTACCCTTAGCTTTATGCAGTTTTCACTTTTTTTGGATTTTTTTTGCCACATTTTTATGTATTTTTTATGGGTAATGGGGGTGGTATATACTATCGAGGTTATTTTAAGGGGGGAGGTGGTTTTCTTGTGGCTTCTTAAACATAAATAACCCGATAGAAGTAGGCTTTTGCCGAACATAAGATCTAGACTCGTTTATACTGTAGGCATTTGCCGATTTCAAATCTAAGGATCATATTTTTTATAGACTCATTTATACTGTAGGATTTTGCCGATTTCAGATCTAAGGATCATATTTGTAGACTCACTTATGGGCAATATGTCATGTTACATATTTTGGTGTATGCATTCGTATTAGTAATGTTTATTGGTAGGTGGTGCCGTGTGGTCTTATTTTAAAAGTTAAGTATTTTCCTGGTGGTGCTGTATTATATTTTACTTGCTTTGCGACTTAGTTTTAGCTATTTTTTTATGCAAATTGAGATTAAGATATTTATTGCGCTATGCGAATAAGATTAGATTTTAATTCCTTATTAGAAATTCCCTGATGCGAGAATACAGTAAGCATACCTAAATATTACTTGTGTAATGATTTATGTAAAGTCTTAAGTCTTACTTGCCGAGCCTTCCCTTACTTTCGGTATAAGTCAACTTAATTTCCTGTTAGTTTTCTTGTGTGAATATTTATAATTTTTACTTTTGGCATAAGTCAAACTTTATTCCGTGTTAGTTCCTTGTGTGAATATTTGTAATTTTTGCCCATTTAAAAAAAATAGGTATTTTATAACCTTTGTTACTCATATTAAAACCCTGTGTAAATTTTAAAGGTCTTGTGAATTATATCAAAGATTATACTTTTAAAATAAATTATAAGTTATCATTTAACTACCTTGCTTTATGTTATAGAAGACCAAAATAAAATAGAGCCAATTAGTTCATTATTTAAAACTACTTAAAATATCACAAATTTTTTGCGCTTAACGTGGCTCTAACAATTTAAATTTTGGCTCACAACGTGTAGAGTTCGAGTTTGGTTTTAAATTTTAGCTTAATTCTAGCTGTTTTTATTCTTTTGGATATTAAATTTCCTGGTTTTAGCTTGGGTACTTACATCAAATTCAAAATAAAAATAAAAAAATAATGAAGAAAGAAGTCTTAAGGTCTTTGATTTACTGTTCTGATCCTTTTATTTTAAATTTTAGGAAATGACGTTCAATGTGAATCATTTGCTGGTAGATGAGCTGGTAGATAAAATGGCGAGGGTTACCTATCCGTCATAATTTATACCTAGAACTCTTGCTCTAATAAGACATATTATTGAGCAGGTCAAGGTATATGAATGCAATCAACCGGCGCACTGTGGGCGAAATTTAATTTCTGGGAGGACAAAAATATCCTGAAGTTTATTTTCAGATTTTTTGGCGTAATTATTTTCAATTCAAGTAAACAAGTTCTAATATAAATTAAAGAAAAAATCAATCCTACTATCCTATTTATGTTATAAATGCGAAAGTTTGTGTGTTGATAAGTGTTTGTGGTTGTTCCTTAATCACGCAAAAATGGCTAAACCGATTTGGATAAAATTGAATAAGTTACTGGATTGATAGGTTACTTTTTATTTGACATTTCGCTTACTGAAAGCTGCCAAGTGAAATTGTTTTTGGATATTTAAATAAAACATCTGTATATTATGAATATATCTTAACTAGGTGAAAGGTAAGGTAAGGAAGGGGGGTGGGTGGATAGGTAAAGAACGAGAGTGGGAGAGGGTCGGGTGGTAGGGGTTGGATTAAGATGGTAGGAGTCAAAAAGCGGGTATTTAGCTAGTTAGACCATAAATTAAACAAAATTAGTTGAATGGTTGTGCACTGTTTATAGTAATAGTATAATACTTGCTTTACCCATCAATTAAGTATACTTCAAAAATATTTTTGAAAATACTCTTATTTTTACAGTGATATTTGATAATAATTAACTGAATTTTTAAAAATCTTGCTTGTGCCAAACTTTTTTATTTTTGGGTTTAGGAAGTTGAAATAAAAAGCATTCGATATAAGAGTATTTTTTCCATGTCCCTTAAGGTCCGACAAAAATGGCGTGATTAGTTTATAAGGAAAGCCGATTTACATGATTTTTTAAATTGAAAACCCTGTATATTTCCAAATTTTTCATATTCTAAAAAAATATGTTATTAACAATATCATTTGCCATGGACAAAGTACTCTTTCTCAGCTTTCTACAACCAATAATAAAAAGTTTGCCACGGGGAAGGTTTATAAAAAGTCACCCTGTACATAAAATTTTAAAAAGACGAAAATAGGCGCTAATTTTTCGCCTACGAACTTTGTTTTTAGTTTTTTGATCAAGGGTGAATAATAAAGCTACAAACCAATAATCACAGAAAGTTTAGACACCTTGTATAAACTTTTATAGCCTCCAATTTATTATGAAACAAATCTTTTATAAATGAGCTAGTAAAATTTAACTGAAATTTGATAGACATTGTAAGAAAACAACGATTTTTTTAGTTCTTAAATTTTCTACTCCAATATATGATTACGTAACATGGTGCCAAAAATACTATATAACTTCGAAAGTCGCAAATAGACGCAAACTATATTTTGCTACATTAAAGAAGAGAATGTCGGCTTTGATTTTACAAAAAAATTAAAAATATCTTTTTTTACCTTTTTTTTAATGTTTTCTAAAGTTTGATAATATAAAAAATGCCTTCTTATTTTGTAGCATTTTTTAAAAGTCCCAACACCTCTATATTTCTCGACCATAACATTACAGAATATTTGTACTGAAAATCCATAAGAAAATCTTAAACTTTATAGAATTTTACAGAAAAAAACAACTCATTGATGCAATTTAAGTTGACTTGCAAGTTTGCGCTTGTTTTTCGTCTCGCCATGACCTACTATGAGAATAATAATATAATGGTTGAACAACAGGGACATATGTATTTAAAAAAATAATAAAAAAATTATTTATTTAAAGTTTCATTTCAGGGTTTTTGTCCTCCCAGTTTCGTCGGACATAACAAATAAATCATCAATTATTTCATTTCACACATATTTTTTTTTTTAGATTTTTGTTGTGGTAGAAAGTTGCCTTTATTTTATTTTAGCTAGCGTTTGTTGCATTAAAAATAAAAATATTTCTAAGCAGCTCGGCCAAATTGAAATTGCAAGGCCGCAATTAAATAAAATTATGAAAAATCGCAACGTTTCATTTCAAATTAAATTATTGTCGGATTTTTATAAACATTATATTTGAACTAGGATTGCATACATATACCGAAGGTCGCCTATATTTTGTTTTTTTTTCTGCCGAATTAGCAAATTATAAATAGTCGGTCTACTCGTAAAATTAACGCATTATTAGTAAAACATAACTAACAAGAATAATTCTATGTTGCAATGCAGCATTTTTGTCCATTAGTAGGTGACTCAAAATATTTAATTTTTCAAAAAAAAAACAAAAGCCCACAAGCTAAAGTCACCAGTAGAAAAATTAAGAAAGCAGTTAAAACCTCGATTTTTGAGCAAAAAGCACACCTTTCTTTTGCTTTCTTGGTTAGTTTGTGATTTTAAAGTAAAATTTAATTTCTTTTTTAAATTTTTAAAAGCGGTAATTTTCGTTTATTTTTTAAAAATATAACGTCTTGGTTGACTTTTTATTAAATACCAAAAAGACGAAGAGTTCTATGGCAACTTAATTGGGTGGTAATTATTTTTTTTATTTCGAAAAATTAAGGAGGTGGTCAACACTTGCTTATTTTTTTACTGTAAAGTATTAAGAAATTTTATCTTTTTGTTGTTGTTTTTACTGGAGAAATTTTAGTATTTTAAGCGATGGAATAAAAATACTCAAAATAAAAAGATTTTAAAGTGGTTAGATTAGGATAATATCTATAGATAGAGTGAGACCGTCCGGAAAAAAATATTGGACAATAAGGGCAGAACTCGATAGAATTTGAAAAGCACTATCAATACAGAGGGACGGGGAAGAGAGCGTCAGCCGACCTCGGGTACATATCGGCAAAAACTCGCCAGATACCTCGAAGAAATTTGAACAATAAAGGGCGCAAGCGTCACCAAAAAAACAAAAATCGCAATTAGACGAGGGCAGCACAGGTGCTTTTGAAGAATAAAGGGAACGGGATCAAAGGAAAAAATGACCTCTCCGAGGAGGCGGGGATTAAGAGTTCTCCCCCCCCCCCAGGTTGCTTAACGTCAAAGTATTGTTTAAAGGAAATCGGGATAGTAGAATCTCGAACGAAGATGAGACACTGCGGGACAAAAAAAAGTCCGCAAACAAGCTACGAGTCTTTAGAAGCAACTCGTCAGATGAAGACAGTAAACTCGCAACCTACACGCAATGACGCAGCGGCCACGCACTTTGACGAGGCGAGTGCGAAACAATTTAAAAAAAATAATCATCTTTGGTTAACTTTAAAGTATTTTCTCCTACGCATCTAATGTTCTGCGCGCAAGCATATTATCGGCAGATTAGGGTGGGGCTTGACGCTAGTGGAAGTTAGATGTTAGGGAAGCTATAATGTAAATGTGGCAAAATTTTAGGACCTACAATTACTCAAATAATCATCCCCACCGCATCTAGTGTTCTCCGCGCAAGCAAATTATCGCCAGAATAGGACGAGCTTGACCCTAGTTGAAATAAGTGATTAGAGGTGATTATTGAAAGCTACTAGAGTTTTATCATTTCCTTTGCATCTAGTGTTCTGCGCGCAAGCTCATATAGTCAGAAAAAAAGGGGCTGGACGCTAGTTGAAGTTAGTTGAAAGGAAGTGATAATATAAAGGTTGTAAAAATTCAATTTTATCATCTCTACTGCATCTAGTGTTCTCCGCACAAGCAATCATGGTCTAAGCTTCACGCTAGTTGAAATTACTTGGAGATGAGTATTAAGTTGAATTTTACATTTTAACACAATTCGTTTTATTAGTCATACTTGTTTAATTTACGCCATGCAAAATAAGTCCAAGCAAGAGCCCACTGTATTACGAAAATAAATAAGTAATCGTGAGTAGCGTTCAGTGGTCAGTTCGAAAGGGCGCGGTCAGGCAGGCTCCAAGCAGGAACAATGTTTTTGCCGACGCGCGGAAAGCAGCAGAGCTAAATAAGAATGGGTCATCTTGGCTCGCTCGAAATTAATATAAAAATAAAGAGGTTTGCCCAGAGGGTACGCTTCCCAAGGGAATTAAAAGCAAGAAGTCACTGCCACAATGGAAAGTTAATGGAACTCTGAAAAAAGACGTCTTTCGGTTCTTGGTCTGTGATTACCCATCTTGTCACGGATCGTATTAAGTAAAAAATAACGGGACGTAATAAATAATAATTAGAAATTTTGGAAGTTAACGCGTAGGAATCGCATGCTCAATGAGTGACGCGAGGATTAGACGTCACAGGTAAAAAGGGATCCCGAAAAATGGTAGGGAAGTTGTCTAGTAATACAGAGAAATAGGTATCAGAATAAGGACGAATTAACATTTATCGTTAGAATAAGAAAAGATTATGTTTGTAGTTTAGTGTTAGATACTTAGTACAATAAAAAGTGTTTATCTTTTTTTTTTAACTAATGTAGGACTTTGTAAATTATAAGCATCTAATATCTGTAATTTATTATATAATTGTAATCTGTTATTGGGCGCAAGCGTGTTGATTACTTAATAAATAAAATAAAAAATAAAAATAAAATAATAGATAGATAGATGAAAGAAGACCAGACCCCCAGAGACAAATTGTCAATATATGACCGCGCAGTGGCATAAAAATAAAGTTAGAGTTCTAGTGACTTATAAAGGAAGATGAAAGCAGGAGAACAACTGGATTGGTTAAATGGTGGGTTCCTGGAATCATGACCGTATAGAAATCGGTTGTTAAAATTTAGGAAAACAGCAATTTAGAACATAACAAAGAAGAAAGAAAATAATATTCAAAATAGTTTTTATGGAATGGAATCAGCGAATGGAATCCAATTGCATGGAAATAAAAACCGAATGAAATTGTATTGAATGGAATGAGAACGAATGGGATTAGATAGTGTGATATTAATTTGATTGAAAGTGAACTGAATGAACCTAACGGTATTAGTCCAAATGGAATAAAATTAATTGAAACTAATAAGAAGGGAAGAAAAACGAGAATAGGGTAATATATATTTTTATATAGATAGAACAAACAAATATATAAAGAGGAGTTAAATAAAAATAACGGTAAAATCGAAATGTGTAACGTAGGAGAAAAAACAGTATTCATCTAAACTTAATTCAATAAGGTGTGTAAAATTAACCTCAAAAAATAAGGGGGTATCGAAACGCAAAAAATAAAAATAACGGTAAAATCAGAAAAAAATATAGGTTAGGATTAGGCGAATAAAATTAGGTTAGGAAACATAGTCTAACATAGGTTAAAGGAAAACAGTATTCACCTAAACTTAATTCATTAAGGTGTATAAGATTAACCTAAAAAAATAGGGGGTTATCGAAACGTAAAAATAAAAATACTTTTAAATTAGTTGTGGAGTATCCTGATGTGTAGATGGACTTTAAATCGGAAGTTAAAAGAATAATGAGTAAGATCGCTTGTTTTACTAGTCTCATCCGCAGTTTTAGGCCAGACAAACGGCATCCTGATTTTAAAATGTATAAAGTACGACTTTTACACTTGACAAATTGCATTGATTATTTGAAACCGTCAGATAATAGCGCTACTGAATGTAAATCAAGATTTCTAGCTCAAAATTTGCTTCTTATTGATTTCCTTCAACAAAAAGCAACTTCTTTTGGTAACTTAGATAATTCAGTTGTAGAAATTAATGATTTTCCTCAAGCTTCTTCACGGCGAGTTTCTTTTGCCGAGAACCCAAAAACTTCAGTTCAATCCAAGAGCAAAGTAGTATCAGATACAAGTCAAGATGTCAATCGTAGTTTCATTTTAAGTCATCAATCCTTGGATAATTTTGAATTTATGCCTCGTATGAGATCTAGTAATGTTGATTTGATGACACATGATGTTGATTCATGTGAAAATAATGTTTTGCAGGGTAATGGTGATAGTGTGCCGAATTATGACTGCAGTCCAACAGAATGTTGTAGTACCCCCGAGTTTAAATGCATTGCGTTTAAGTTTAAATCAAAATTCTTCCAGCCAAAGCGCTGTAGAACAAGCAGTTAGCATAATTTTTTTTCCAAACTCTCAAAATTGCGTGATTTAGGTCAGGACATAGGTCAAAACTTAGGTCAGAATCCAGCCAATAACAGTAACTTTTTGCAAAATGATTCTGGTCAAACTTTAAATTGTCAAAATCAGTTCCAAAACAATGTCAGTTCACTTAGTCCTTTCGTAAATAACAATAACTGTTTAAAAAATAGTTCAGGTCAAAACTTATTGGAGCAAAATCACATTCAAAATAACACAAATTTACTTAATCCTTTAGTCCATAATAATTATTTTTGACAAAATAATTCTGATCAAACTAATTTATGTCAGAATTTGGGTCAAAACTTAAGTCAAAATGCACTCAATAATAACAATTGACAAAATAAGTCAGGCCAAAACATAGGTTAAAAATCAGATTGTTTACAAAATAATTCTTGTCAAAACTTATCGGGTCAAAAGGTAGGATAAAATCACATGCAAAATAATACAAGATTACCTAATCCTTCAGTCAGTAATTGTGTACAAAAAAATGTAGGCCAAAACTTGAATCAACTTTTAAATCAAAATGCCTCTAACACGAATTTAAATAGTCAACCTATGTTAAATAATAATTCAGGACAAAATGTAAATCCAGTTTGAAATCAAAATGTCCCTAACACGTGCTTAATTAATCAAGGATTGGTTCAACCCGTAGTAAATAATTTTTAGGACAACATTTTTCATGACAAATTTTTTCAGGACAAAATCTTTCAAATTAACTCTGTGTTTCGGACTTCCATTGTCTATTTTTTATTTATACACGACGTTTCGATCAGTACAATCTCTGATCGAAACATCGTGTATAAATAAAATATAGACAATGGAATTCCGAAACACAGAGTTAATTTAAAACACATCATTGTCTCAAACTTTCAAACAAAATCTTTCAAGACAAATTTTCAAAGTTTTTCAGAGCAAAATTTAAATCAATTTTTTAGTCAGAATGCCCCTAATGCATGCTTCATTAATCAGAACTTGGGTCAACCGATTTTAAATAATATTTTAGGACAAAATATTTTTGGTCAACATTTAAATTCACTTTTAGGTCAGAATGTTTCTAAGATGAGTTGCAATTAACAAAACTTGGCTAAGTCTAGTTTAAATAATAACATTGGTCAAAATTTTCACGGTCAAAATTTTTCATGTCAAAATTTTTTGGGTCCTAGTGCAGGTAATAATTTTAACTTAAATAATCATAACTAATTTTATCAAAGTAGTTAAACCAATGCTGACCACAGCAACTTTTATTGAATCAAAAGGAGGACGCACACAATACATGGAAAATTTCGCATCAGTGAAAGTGCTTGAAATTTTTATATGTAGTAGATATTGAAATTCCCAACAATGTTTAAATTACCCTAAATCTTGTAGGTCTTAAAGTTTTCGAGATATGATTTTTTAAAGTTGCGTTTGCGTTTTACTAAAAAATAAACCATACATAGCTTATAAGAATACCAATACCATGCATTTTTGAGATATTGGGCAGATGAAAGATTTTAATTTGACATGATTGTCCGCTCTTTTATCAACCTCAAAACATGACAAATAAGTGCTAATGTAGGACCCAACCACCAAAATATTCTTTTTGGAAACTAAATAAATGGGATGAATAGTAGTTCAGCGTTGAGTACATAAGTGGGGATCACAATGGCATAAATAGAATACAATACAGACTTTTTATTTGTACCTCTTTTTGGTGACTGACATAATTTATAATACTTTGGACTTTGGTGTACGAGTTGACTTGGGATATTTAAGCGCGCTTAAAGTGAAAGCGACTGTGGTGCAGATTCTTGAATTTTGTAGGAAAGGCCGCACAAAAAACTTTTACTTTGGTCGACAGGGTTAACCGATCATGGATACAGATGTAACGCGCTTATGGAATGCCAACCGCTTATAGCCTGCCTTTATCGTCATCTGGCGCAAATATCTCTGTACAAAAGGAAGGGGGGGGGGGCAAGAACGAAAAAAACTTATAAGATCTAAAAGAATCAAAACATTACTACTTTATAAATATAACCTTAGAGGCACTAATAAGCCAAGAAAATGACCAAATGAGTAACTGTTTTATTATTAATTGACTCTTTAATTTAATATTGACAATATCTTAATCTTGATTTAAGTTAATTAATCAATTTTCTTTTCATATATTGCGAAAATAAAGTAAAAATCTGTCAAAATCTTCTATACCTTCATCATAATATCCATCTATAAGATGATCCTGGCAACATCTCGAATTTTCAGAAAGAAACAAGTTTTTCTTTATAGAAAATTGAACTTTCGCATCAAAGCAAGAAATAATTAAGACCCGATTATGTCGGTGGTATAAGAAACGGTCGTTTCTATTACAAACTACAACTTCAAAAGGAATACCGCGGCCGTTGTCCTCCATTTCGATGACATTATTTTATGCTGGTCGTTTAACTATACTTGTTCGAATCTAAAATCTACGTGGATGTTCTTGCGCCAAAGCTAATTTTTTTTTATTTTGAGATGAAGTTTTCAGGAAAGGTCGCTTTAGCGGGAAACAGTCACCTCCTTGATATCGACCAATAACGGGCTTTAAAGCTATCACGAGTATGCTTTACCTACGACCAATGAAAATGTCATCATAAATATCACAAATTACTAAAAACATCAAACGCAAACACTCCTAAGTCAACAAACTTCATAACTTGAAGTTTCAATGACGATCTATCTAAAACATCAAAACAAATAAGGTAAGGGACTTTTCATATATCTTTTTAAAAATAAGGTTTTCTTTTCTTAAAAATGCGTAATATGTCAATTTAACGGGACTTATTTTTGGTTAGGTACTAAAATTTTATTGGATTTATTTATGTTTAATAAATATTTATTGTCTTAATAATATATAAAAATAATTCACAAATAATTCACATTTTTGCGTCAATTAGTCCTCTTATAAAATAAAATTTCATCAGTTGTCACGCCATCTTGTGGTTTACGTCTAAGCTATATTATTATTCCAGGACAGTAAATGAGCCATTAAAATCGTGTTGAGATGGTCTTAAAATTAGTATTATTCGTTGGTCTTAGGTAAAATACATTACCGTCTTGATGACTATGGTATGTAGAAAAAATAGAGAGTGAGCCATATAAAAAAAGCAAATTCCGTGAATTAAAAACTCTTACCGTTTTGTTAGGACACGGTATAGAGGATAAATATAGTCATACATACATAGCTATAAAATTGTAAAAATTGGTTTAAAACTAAAAAAAAATCAAAATTAAAATAAGCCATAAAAAAACTATAAATAAAAATAAATATAAATTTTTGTTTGAATTTTTTTTGCTATTTCGGAAATTAATTTTTTAGCTTCATCACCCCATGGACCTAGGGTTTCCACTGCAAAAGTATAAAACAAAAATCCTCTGTCTTCTAGCTCTTTATATTTTGTCCTTTTTTGTATTTCTCTTATCTTAGCCGCTTCCCCCGATTTATGAGAAGTTTTACCAAGATAGGAGCTGCAAAGAGAAATCAAGTGATCCCGTCTGCCCGTTTTCCGTCACTCCTACAAATACCGGACGGTTCTAGTTTCGCTGGAAATCCTGCTGAAACCAGAGACCTCTTTATAATGTCGTTGATCAAACTGTGACGAGTCCATCGACCTGCACTTTTTTTGCAGCTAAGGCCTTGAGGACCTAATTTACTCACTATTTCGCCACAAGTGCAGGTGTGAGACTCGCAAACAGGAAGACCAAGACGAAGAGCGACAGAAATACGAAAAGACGAGTCATCCAATAAATTTCCTAAAGAAGAAGCAAAGCATTAAGCCACGCATTACTCTCGGGCTCATTAAGAGCTAGAAGACGTGCTTGATCAAGTTGAGATTTTGAAGATAAAAAAATTTGCTGAAAGAATACATCACACATCATATCGAAATCTCTTTGTGATTTTAAATTAGAAGTATCCGAAATACCTGTTATATTTTGATATTTATTTGATTCTTCAATCAAAGCAAAGTCTGGATGCAAAATAATTTCCTCAGGAAGAGTTTGTGGAAAAAGATATGATGAATCATTCCAAGAAGAACCAAGAAAAGCTGAGTAGCAAAGAAATGAGCTATTTCTGATTCTTAAACCACCTAATTTAATTGGAAGAATGCACAGTGGCCAAGCAATCGAATCAATTTTACAGTTTATAATATTTTCTAAACTAAATTTCAGTAGATCGTCACATTTTTCTAAACATTCCAGCATCCTCCAACATGGCGCTGTCCGAAGTAAATAAGTGATTCTTGGAATTGAAAATGAATGTTTTAACAAATAATAGGCAGTATGAGAATTTAGAGATAAAAGTTTGTCGGAAAATTTTGTAAAAACATCAATCTTTGAGGAAAAATTTTTGCCAATTTCCTTTTCAAAGAAAGGTACTCCTAAAAAGGTAAGATTTTCAAGATCAACTTTTGATAAACTATCAATATTTGAGTCATAGTCTGTAATATTTAAATTATGTTCTTTACTTAGATGTAAAAATTCACACTTTGCTAAATTAATTTTTAAGCCAATACTCAAACATTCTTTTCTCAAAAATTTAAAATCTTTGAGTACGCTACAAGGATCCCCAGCTAAAGTTCCGTCATCAAGATACAATAAATTGATATCAGATTTTAATTTTGAAATTATAGAATGTAAAGATAAGCAGAATAGTGGTGGACCTAAAGGATCACCTTGCTGGACTCCTCTTTGTGATAAAATGGTTTTTTCTCCAAATGATAAAAATGAAGGATTTCTGTAACATTGTGAAATGAAACTGAAAAATTGTGGTATGTGCTGATTAACTTGTGATAATACAATTTCTCGATTGATCATATTAAAGGCGTTATAAAAATCATTTTCAAAATAATTTTTTCTGTAACATGGGAAAAGGACAAAAATCGCCGGATCGAGTGGCTAATTATTTCGCATCCGCTTTTGGTACCAAAACCTAACTGAGTTGGATGAAGCAAATTGCCTAAAGTTTCATAAATTGAAAAACAAACTAATTTAAACCATTTAGCATAAACCGACTGCAATGGGACATATTCTTCCATCTTTTTTATTTAAAGCGCAGAGTGAAGCTCCGTAAAAAATGGGTAAAATACTTTCAGGCACGGAGCCATTAAGAATATGTATAAGAAATGGCGACAATGAATTTTGAAGATTTGAAGAAAATGTACCTAGTTCGTCATTCAAAAGGTCTTTTAAATGTTGCGGACTCAGTGCGTCTAGACCTGCCGCAGAACCCGGTTTAAAAGAAAAAAACTAATTTTTAAAAATTTGAATAAATGAAATCAAAACTGTTGTACTCATTCGGGACATCTTCGGGGAAAATTTGCATATCTTCATGGCGTGGATGTTTTTCTAAAGGTTTGTTGTATGTTTCATCAGTTTTCAAAGCCAAGCAAAGCAAGCGTGGATGTTTTTCTAAAGGTTTGTTGTATGTTTCATCATTTTTCAAAGCCAAGGTATCCTCAGAACATAACAGACGGATCGCACTTCTGACATCTCCCTCAGAAACTTTTGTCTCAACTTTCTTTGTGAGGTAATTTGTTTAAATGGTAAATGTTTCTTATCTTTCCAAATATATAAATTGTCCTTTATCAATGTTGTTAGATATCTCGATGCATTTTGTTTGGATTTTTTCGGTAATCTGAGAACGGCATATGCAAATTTCAAAAGATGAAACCATGCTTGGAAGTTGTTTTTTGAAACACAATCTTTTAGGAGTGAAATGAGTTCTTCCGCAACTAATGGGCGGGCACTTTTTGGAATTCGTTTTATTACTAGTACTGATGATTTTAGAGAACTTAAAAAGACATTTACTGCATTCGAATCAGACGATATATCCTGGGAAAAATCATGATCTTCTTGTAAATTATTTTTCTTGTGCTTTGATTTAATGTATTGATTGAGGCTACTTTTGCTTGTATAGGATTTGTCACATTGACTGCACTTACTTTTTAATAAATTCTGAGAATTTTCTAAAGACACATCGATGCTAGAAATCACGTCGGGGATGCAGTGAGAATTTTGAGAACAATTTTCGGTATGAATTCTACGGTTGTGAATATTTAATCCAGTCTTGTTTTTGAAAATTTTATCGCATGATAAACAAAAGTTTTCTTGTAATGGTACAATTAAATTATAATGTCCAGAGTCTGGATTGCCAAAAAAATTTACAAAAATTGTTGAGTTAAACTGATTTTTGCTAACACATAATAGTGGGCTATTTTCTGTAACAAATAATTTTTTCTTTGAATTTTCCTTTGAAACATACACGTAGAAGTTAATTTTGTATATTTCTGAAATCGCTAAACATTCAAAATCAGTGCCAAAAGTACCTGATTTAGACATCCTGGATCCATATTCCTCTTTGCTAGTAACATTTACTTGAAAATTTTGAAAATCTTGCCAATTTTCTAAAATGTACTGAACAGCTTCCTTTCTTACTTTTAGATGATCATCCTGGCTTCCAAAAACAAACTTGCTTACAGAACGAAACAGGCAGTTTCCATCTCCTTGAATCGAAATAATTTTAAAAACACTGTGACTGACATCCATTACCATTTAAGTTTTGACATTTTCTAAAAAGTCCACGTTCATCCAAAATTCCAAATGTTCTGCTATCTAATTATTGTTTTTCTTGTAGCTCTGTCCCTCAGCTTCGAAATGGTTACTGATTTTTAATTTATTTAGTGTAGACAAAGGTATAAAATAGTAAAAATAAAAGGTAGATGTTTTTAAAAGACTGATTTTGACTTTGACTTTTCAATCTTATAAAATTATAAATCCAGAAAAGTGGCATTCAAAACTAATTAACCCAATAAACCCCAAAACAAATAATATTAAACTCACTAAACCTCCCTTACCGCTGCGAAACGGCTAGTGTCTGGATTAATCGCTTTCGGTTCATCTCTAACATATAAGTCGGTCAATTGGTTTTGAAGATATAAGTATAAGTTTCTTTTATGCTTTCGCAAAAAAGAGATGGATATATCAGACCTTCTTGAATATTTTCTTTTTATGACCATTTATGTGTCTTATACAAAAAAGGTAAATAAAACAAAGATTCAGTTTTAAACTTTCTAAAAAATGTTTATGTATTATATAATTCCCAAATTCTCGTTTCGGATAACTTAGACTTAGTACTCCTACTAAAAATTGTGTCGTCGTAATCCAAATGACGATGTCAGTTTATTTGTCAAAATTCTAAATCAAGAAGTTAAAATTTCCAAATCAGTTATATCAACCGAAAAGAATCTAAAAAAGAAAAGATCAAAAGATCTTGGGAGGAAAGAACGAAATTTCAAAATTGGACGAGTGTCCCACAAGGAACACACAAAAGTCCAAAGCGAAAAGGGAAACAATTAAACTATCGTCAGTGGATTCACTAGTCAATTCTAAATATTTATTTCTTACTAAAAATCCAATCAAAAACCGCAACTTTAAAAAATCATATCTCGAAAACCTTAAGGCCTACAAGATTTAGGGTAATTTAAACATTGTTGGGAATTTCAATATCTACAACATATAAAATTGTCAAGCACTTTCACTGATGCGAAATTTTCCATGTATCGTGTGCGTCCTTACTTAACTTAAATAACTTTGGAAATTTCAATGGACAGAATTTAGGTCAACAATGTCATCCAAAGTTGTCCTCAATTTATCATTTTAAATCTAAATATGGAGGTAAACATCATAGTTTATTCAGCTTTTTAGAGGAGCTTGATGAATTTTGTAGAACAAATCAAATACCTAAAGATTTTTTAATAAATTGTCCCCGGGAAGTTTTTGAAGAAGATGCTTTGGTATGGTTTAAGGCCAACTGCCACAGATTTTTTAGTTGGGATCAAGTTGTTTTGCAATTGAAGCAAGATTTCTTTGGATGAGGACCATCAGATAAAATTATGGTATGAAGTGAGAGCTCGCACCCAGGGTCTTACATTTCTAAAATGGAAAAATTATTTCAGCGATTTCTAGTTCTTGTTGATGAATACATGAAAGTGACCTTAATTAAAACAAATCTTTTACCTTACTATCAACAAAATTTGGCTTTGGTTAATCCTACCTCTTTGTTGGAGTTGATTAGAATTTGCAAAGTTTTGGAAAATACGAAAATCAGTGTTGAAAAATTTGAGGCACCTCGGCCATGCAGCTCAAGGACATTGGAACTAGAGCTAGCTTATAAGGGAGTGAGACAAAACAAAGATTTTATTCCAAATCGAAATTTTTACCCTAATCAGAATAGAAACTTTAATAGACCTAGTAATGTCAGTGCTATCCAATGTCAAGGTATTCAGCTTAATGTCAACCAAATGTCAAATTCTAATCAAAATATCAACCAAATGACAAAATTAAATTTAAAAACAAACAGTGTCGACTCGTGTCAGAATCCCAATTTAAACCAAATGTCGAACTCAAGTTTAAATACAAATAATGTCAATTTATGTCAGAATCACAATTTAAATAACAATATGTCAAACTCTCAGTCAAATTTTACTCGAATGTCAACTTCACAAACCTTATGTCAAGACAACAAAGCTGAAATGATAAATGAAATCCCCTCTCAATCAATGTCATCTTCAAAGTTAAATGTCAATTAAATTTTTCAATTTTTAAACTCTGAAATAGAAGCTCTTAAAAGAGAAATAAAATGTTACAATTGCGATTCCTTCGGTCACGGTTACCAGAGATGCACCCTTAAAAGAAAAATATTTTGCTACTCTTGTAGACTAAAAAATGTAAAAAGATCTAACTGTCAAAATTGATTATCAAAAAACGCCACAAACTCAGTTTTACAGTCGGGAGAAACTGCGAGCAATCAAAATTAAAATCCGACAAATTTGATCAATCTGGCTGGTCTGAATGGCTCAATGTAGTTCATAATTTTTTCAAGACAAATGAAGTTTCTTTAATATTTTCGAATAAAGGGTATGATTACCGTCCGTACTTAGACATTTCAATTAAACATAAAAACTTTACTTGCTTTTTGGATACTGGTGCTCAACAGTCAGTGCAAGGGGAGGACGGGCTAGAGAAAATTTTGAATTTGGGTTTACAAATTTCAAATAAAAATATACCTAATGTTGTGACCACTGCTGATGGCAAACAACAGTCAGTTTTTGGAAAAGCACAATTGCCGATAACTTTGGAAAATAGAACTGTTACCATTACAGCCTTGATCGGTTTTAAGCATTAAATAGACTTTAATATTGGGTGTAGAATTTTGCAAATCTTTAAATTTAAAAATTGTTTTTTCATCAAAAACTTGTAACTTGGGAGTTGAAGTTAATGAAATTCTGGTAAATAAGACTTTTGAGCCTATTCAAATTGAAACTGACCTGTCCCTCACTTCTTTGCGGAGAGCGGAATTAGATAAAACAAAATTAAGATTCAATGAATTGTCTTCTAAATCTGATGTCCTTGGAAACGACCTTT
Organism: Oxystoma pomonae; assembly: GCA_963921995.1. NCBI lineage: Eukaryota > Metazoa > Arthropoda > Insecta > Coleoptera > Brentidae > Oxystoma > Oxystoma pomonae. Next base: position 75,043,438 of record OY998167.1, on the reverse strand, counting down.
TGCTTTGTCTCCTTTTATGCAGGAACACTTGGCTGAGACTGCTTTTGAAAAATTAAAGAAATGTCTTGTTTCTTCTCCTGTTCTGCATAGTCCTGATTTCAACAAATCTTTCACTATCCAAAAAGATGCCAGCAATTATGCCATTGGGGCTGTCCTAACACAAGGCGAGCCTGGAGAAGAGTATGTCATTGCCTACACTTCAAGAAAATTAAACAAAGCAGGGAAAAAACTATGACTGTACCCAGAAGGAATGTCTTGCTATCGTACATGCTGTACAAAAATTCCGTTGCTACGTTGAAGGTGGACCGAAATTTAAGATTATCACTGATCATCACTCTCTCTTATAGTTATCGAAATTAGAAAATCCTAGTGGTAGATTGTATCGTGGGGCAGTATTTTTGAGCAAATTTGATTATGAGATTATGTTTCGTCCTGGCAAGGATAATGTTGTTGCTAATGCACTTAGTCGAGCTCCTCCAGATAGTAATACTGTTCCTGAGATATCTGTGGTTCGAGTTTCTAACTCCAAAGATAAATGGTATTTGAGATTACTGGAAAATTACACAAAACATCCGGATAACTTTTCAGAGTATTCAATAATAGATAATGTTTTATATAAACATGTAGAGTTAAATCATGATATAAAGATTAATCAAAAGGATTGAAAAATCGTAGTTCCAAAAGATTTTAAATTAAATGTTTTACAAGAGTGTCATGATAGTCCATTTGCAGCTCACTTAGGTATAAAGAAACCACACTCTAGAGTACTAGTACACACTCTAGTACTCTAGGAGAACAATATTGGTGGTCATCCTTATGGTCAGACGTTAAAAGATATGTTTCACGTTGTAAAATCTATACAATTAGGTAGAATTGGTCCAATGGGATCTTGTAAAAATATATCTGTACCTTTCCAGCTTCTTTCCTTAGATATCCAAGGACCCTATCCTAAAAGTAAATCTGGTTATTGTTAGATTTTAGTTGTTATAAATTGGTTCACCAAATATACTTTCATTCATCGGCTAAGAAGAGCTTTAGCGACTTAAATTTGTTCTTACTTGGATAATTGGGTATTTCTTTATTTTGGAGTTCCGTCAATATTGGTTTGTGGTAATGAAAACCAGTTCACCTCGAAGTTATTTTAGGATTTATTGACTCGCTATGAGATTAAAAATGTATGGTATAATACCCGATATCATCCACAGGTAAATAATGTTGAAAGATCTAATCGTACTGTTGGCACTGCCATAAGATCTTACATTAAAGATCAGAAGGAACAAAGGTCTTGGGATGTTTCAATATATAAAATTGTCAATGCAATTAATACGGCAACTCATGACTCTACAGGTTATTCTCCGAGTTTTCTTGCATTTGAATGTAATCTTCCTATATCCGGTGACTACTACAAATTTTTGTCTGAAAAGAATATGTCTCCTTATAAATTTGACGAAAAAAGAAAGTAAGAGAATTATCTAAACTGCCTGAAGTTTATAAAAATGTAGATAAAAACATCAAAACGTCTTATGACAGAAATAGAAAATATTATAACTTGCGTAAACGTCACATTGAGTTTGCCGAAGGTGACACTGTTTACAAACGCACATTCTTTCAAATGCTGAAAATTATTTATCGTGGAAATTATGGAAAAAAATATGTCAAGTGTAAAATCATTAAAAAGTGTTCACATATTGTTTATGAACTGCAAGATGAATCTGGTAAGAACAAAGGTCGATTTAATGTTAAAGATTTAAAAATTGATCCGATTGCTGGGTCTGATGATGATGACGACTCGTAGTTATTCATTATCTTACCATGTAAATGATGTAAATTGGTATTAGCCATAAGTAGTTAAAATTGTATTCAGTACTTAAGGATCAATTATGTTTTAGGATTTATTTGCGTACACCAAAAATTTCAACTAATGGGGTTTTGCCACATTTCAAAAAGAGGAAAAGAGGTATTTGTAACGTCCATCGTTACAAGTTTAACGACCTTGGGAACGAAATTACAATAACTGCCTAATATCTCGCTCGAATTAGATCTAACCGAAACTGCCTGAGTGCCATCTCGTTTCTCTCTCTTTTACGACGAATATCTGTGCCTATATCGCTGTAATGCAGAACCGCCTAATTTCATCTCGTTTTACCTTGGTTTTGATTCATTATTTTAACCGCACTTTCTTGTTATTGTCATGATATTTCGTACGAAAAAGCATGCAATTCTTCTTTTAATTTAAACGAAATCTTGGCGTAAGTGATATAAATCCAGCGTTAAAAGTACCCTTTTCAAAAACCCCGCGAGTGTCATTCATCAGCGAGTGAAGGCGATGTAAATTCGTGCCTGCGACTCCTTTCCCATGCGGAAGTGACGTCGAACATCTTCTTTCCATAAAAGTCATTGCTGCATGGCAAGACGTCCTTTCCATCTGTAGATGTACATTCCTACGGACCTAACAATCTAAAAAAGTTCTTTAGAACTGCGCATTATGCGGAAATAGTGAAACAAAGTAAGCTTTGTAATCTTAACTTTGTTGAGTTTACTGCTATTTAATTATAGTGGTTAACGATGGCGTGGAGAACTGCTTGAAAAAAGTCGAACACCAGGTATGTTTCCACCATTTTGTTAAACACGTTTTTTGTATTTTTTATCTATAAGTTTCAAGTCACTTCTGTGTATTTTCTTGCATTTTTTTACTATGGGTTTTTCTCCCATTCAGGCTTTTAATTGCGGGGACGGATTTTTCTTGGGAAGACTTTATTGGTGAAATGGAAAGACACCATCATTTTCATGACGTCCTGCCCCATACCTATCTAGCTTTGTTCCAGTGAGGTCAATTCTTTGAGATCTTTCGTCAGACTTCGTACCTTTATGTGGGAAGACCTTTGCTTGGCGTGTGCTGCTGGTCCCTGACGTTTGGAAGCTGTACAAAACCTTGATTGCGGAGCAGACGTGCTGGTCGCTGAAGAATCAAAGCTAAGTACTTTTTTTTGAGGCTTTCACCCTTCGCTTTATGCAGTTTTCACTTTTTTTTGGGTTTTTTTGTCACATTTTTATGTATTTTTTATGGGTAATGGGTGGTTATATACTATCAAGGTTATTTTAAGTGGGGAGGTGGTTTTCTTGTGGCTTTTAAACACAAATAACCCGATAAAAATAGGCTTTTGCCGAACATAAGATCTAAGGATCATTTTTTTATAGGCTCATTTATACTTTGCGACTTAGTTTTAGCTATTTATTACGCTATTCGAATAAGCTTAGATTTTAATTCCTTATTAGAAATTTCCTGAGGCGGGAATATATTAAGCATTACTATACCTAAATGTTACTTGTGTAATTATTTATGTAAAGGCTTGAGTCTTACTTGCACAGGCTTCCCTTACTTTCGTTATAAGTTAACTTAATTACCTGTTAGTGTCCTTGTGTGAATATTTGTAATTTTTACTTTTGGCATAAGTCAAACTTTATTCCGTGTTATTTCCTTGTGTGAATATTTGTAATTTTTGCCTATTCAAAAAGAAATAGATATTTTATAACCTTTGTTACTCGTTTTAAAACCCTTTGTACATTTTAAAGGTCTTGTGAATTATACTTTTAAAATAAATTATAATTTATCATTTAACTACCTTGCTTTATTTTATATAAGGCCTAAATAAAACAGAACCAATTAGTTCATTATTTCTCTCTTCTCTGGCAAGATGGCGCTTTATTTATTTTTAATTTAACCAAATCTAAACTCACGCCCTAATGCTCTAAATTGACAATACTGAGCGACCAGGTCTACGTGAAATTTGAAGTGAAACAACCCACAAAATAAAATAATAGTAGAAACAAATATCACAAATTTTTTGCGCTTAATGTGGCTCTAACATTTCAGCGCAAAAACATTTATTTCCTCTATTAATTCTAAGAATTCGTCAATGCTACTACTTCCATCATAGAAAGGAATTGATTTCATTCCCAAAGTCATGTTATTTACAACCAAATTTTGAATAAGGGGCGGATCTGGATCCTCTGTTTTTGACATTGTTATTTTTATACTTTTAATTTAATATTTGAAAAAAAAATATATCTTTGGAATCATTCTGGAAAGAACAAAATCCGATCAGTTGGCATACTGTTTAACGAATAATACCATAGGGAAGTAGCAAAATAAACCACGCAGAATAAAACCACTGAGCAACTTGCAAGCAACAACCACTGATATTAAAAACCGTAGAAATATCATATGTATTAGGATGATTATGAATTAACAAAATAAAAACACCAATTCATCAATTGTCTTACAAGACCCCTAGAGCACAGAAGAACAACCCCATATCTGACACCATTTGTAATAACCCCCGTTATAAGGAATTATTTCTTTTTAGTTGTGTTAATTGTTATAGTTAGATAATATAAACTATCGGTTGGCCTTTCCGAGCGGTAAAGAAAGGTCTGGGAGCTTAACCTTATAACGAGGGGCACAGGATAGTAAATTTGGATTCTTTATTGTTCTCTTGGTGGATTAGTGAAATTAAGCAACATGATTTTACAACACTTTATTAAGAATCAATTCAATTTCATCAAGTCACACTACAATTCAAAATTTTTGTCTAAAAAAATAATTAATAAATATCAACTTTTAAATCATATTTAAGATTTTCATCCTACGCAATTAAAGAAAGGACACTCACTGAATACTTTTAATTTGTCTGTACTTAGACATTGATATACTTTTAATGAGCGTTAAGAAAAAACTGTTCGCTTCTGATTTTCCGGGGGAGCCTTTTATAGAATGTGACACCTGCAAAAAGTACTTTTTGACAAAATCCGAATGCCATATTTTTGGATTTTTTTAACACATCTCAAAAAAGCCAATTGATTTATTACGGTAATAAATTATTTAAAATAATTTTCGACAAAAATTGAGCGTTTGATTTTTATTACCGCCACAGGGGTGATTCACAAATGTGATTTTAATACACATGTAATCTTAGGTAGGTGGCCATTTATTAAAAAAACTTTTTTTTTACTATACTCAATTTTAGGTAGTCGTAATTATCTGAAGTAATAGAGTATGTAAGAGGAGTTAATAAGATAGGAGAGATAAGTGATTTGAAAAAAAATAGTGAGATCGTGAATGTGATAACGAAAAGACAAGCGAGAGGTAATCAAAATCAAAACAATGTCTGGATTGATCACCCCATGGTTGTTAAAGTATTGAAAGACCTTTATGTGCAGATGAATTTAAATAAATTAAAATTTCGAAAAACTGTACCAAATTAGGAGGGCAATTAGAAGAAGAAAAATAAAAATGAAAAATGTATTGAATTTCTAAATAATCTGAACACAATTACAGAGATTTTATTAAAAAATAAAATAAATATTTGTATTTTGTAAAATGTCCAAGTGATAAAAATCCAAGAGCTAAGACCGCTTATTTTGAATGATTTTCATTTATTACCTATGGTTTGTTCGGTTTCGTCGAAATTTCCTGTTCTAAACAGTCCGGAGCATGCGCGCTTAAAAAAACGCGTTCTGGTTCGACCACAAATGATCTGAACTGAAAATTTTTGTGTTCGGGTTACTACCCTTGTCTAGGACCGGTTCAATACTGTTCTGCACAATCCCGTGAAGCCGGGTGGAATTAAATGGAACTGTTTAGGACTATTTTCTGACGTATGCGCAAATTAATTTACGCATGTAAAGTTTGTTCGAAAAAATAATTTGTTCCTTGAAAATGTACCCAAATAAATCGGTTTTTACGAAAAATAATAAAAAGCCAGAGTGTAATCTTGTATTATTTTATTATCCGCGTGTATTTTTATAAAGGTTTTGTCGAGGGTTTTGTATGGTGTGACCTAAAGAAGAGGAATTCCTGCCTAACCCAAAAATTCAGCTTTTTGAGTGTTAAATTTCTGTTCTTTCAAAAACTGCAGAATTTCACTTCGGAAGAATTAAGGTAAGATTCTACCTCGTCATCAAGTAGTGGTGATGATGAAGCCATTGGCAGATTTTTAAATGCAATGTAAAAAGAAATATGAAGCTATGAATTTTGTAGAAACACAAAAGCTATGAATTTTTTAGAAGAAACTGTGGACCTATATGATGAGAACCAATTCATGGAAAATTTTCGGTAAAATATTTACTTTATGTTAAAAATAAACAGATAAACTTAAGACACTCTGGATCACATTACATGCTTCTTCTTCACTCTATTATTATGGCTGGCTATCAATGTACATGCGGAAATTTTATGAAAATGCGTTCAGGTTCGTCCAAAAATTGTAGACTGTTAAGAACAGACTCGTCGATTGCGCAACTATCACGCGCAGTTTTAAAACGTTCTAGGACAGTTTTAAAATTCGGAACCCGAACAAACCACTAGTAGTGGACATGCAGGTAGGATAATGATACAGTACAGTAATATAAAAAAATATTACACGGATATATACAGGATTGAAAAATGATTTCATTAAATTTGTTAAAAAATACGACTTTTGGCAGCGATGCAAACATTCTAATTTAAATAAAGAACCACTGCAAATTACAACAACCGCTTCGTCAGCGTTTCAGAAAATTTTTCTCGATATTTTTGGTCCTTTACCGACAGACGCTAAAAATTCAAATATGTTCTTACAATTCAATGCGAGTTGACAAAATTTTTTAAAGCCTATCCATTATTGGATAAAGAATTGGAGACAGCAGCTAAAACTATTGTTCAAAACTTCATCCTCAGATTCGACATTCCTCGTGTGATAGGTAGTGATAAAGATACAGAATTTTTATCGTATTTTTTCAGGGATGTTTGTAAACTTCGTTATATCAAACAACTCAACTCTACAGCTTATCATCATCAATCGGAGCGCTAGAAAATCCACATAAAAATTTGGGAAATTATTTAAGCATAAGACTTTTAAATGAATCTCTAAATTGGAGTTCATGGGTTTCATATTGGTGCTTTGCATTTAATACAACGGTTCACACGGAGACTAGAAAGCTATGTTTTTTACCTTCTAACTAAAAGAGTTGAAATATTAATACAAACAGCATGTAGTTATGCGAGAAACAATCTGTTACTTTCAAAATTATATCGGAAAGAAAAATTTGATCCACAACGCTGTTCACGCTACTACGATGTCGGAGAAAGTTTTAGTTCATGACAGAGGTGCAAAAAATAAATAAGAGCCTATATTTAAAGGTCCTTATATTTAGCTGAGATTAAGAGTTTCATGTCAATGTGAAAGAGTTACATTTTTTTATTGGTAACGAATCAGGTATTGGTATGGTAGTTGACAGTTTTTTGGGTGGCAACTGGCAAAAGTGTTTTTTTTGCTAATAAATGGTATAAAATTTCAAGGTCAATGAGCAACAGAAATGGAAAATGGTCAGTATTTTCAGTAAGTCAGTTTTCTTCAGATCAAGTCAGTATAAAAGTAAGTTTTGTCAGGGCTAAAATTTAATATCAGTTTTGATAAAATTAAAAAGTTATAACATTATGAAATACAAATAGATATATACTGCCTTTTTAGTCCTTTGGTGGAATTCTTTTATACAGTTTTTTTATCTATTGTAATAATTGTTATGGCACAATAAAAGTTTATTTATTTATCACAGTTTTTTCCAACATTCATCAAATTCTTAAAATTAAATTAGGAAAATAAAAGCATTTTTGGAATATTATATGTTTTCTCATAAAAACCCAAGTTATCCGCTTTTCATGTTTTTTTTTCTTATTTCAAAGACCAAAATTAGGTCTTCATCTCTGTAAGCAGGTGAGTTTAGTGGTTTATAGGACCGCATTATAACAAAAATTGTATTTTTCTTAAAGTGGTTGATTTGGTAGCGCTATATTGTATTCGGTAGAAAAATAATGTTTTTAATTAATTGTTAAAAATTTTAGACATTTTCATATTAGCTTGCAAGGTTTTATTCTCGGTTTTATTAGTACACAGACAGCAAGCTAACTTATATACAGGGTGGATTCTTTAAATGGAACGGTGCTTCTAGCGCCTTTAGGAAAGAGGTTTTAAAAAAAGCTAAAAGCGAATCTATAATGGTTTTTTACGGACTTTTCGCCTATGATAAAAAAAATGGGGTCCCCAAATGGAGGCCCAGTGCCTACCAACAATTTTTTTTTCAATTAGAAGGTATCACTTCTGGTACCTTTTTGGAAAGCTTGTGAAAAAAGAAATCGAACGCACTAATTTTTTTTGACATCTGTCCACCAATGTCTCAAAAATTTTAAAAAACTAATTTTTTGTCGATTATTTTAGCTTCAAACTAAACTACATATTTCTCTACTGACTAAGTGGAATTAAGAAAATACCACATAAGGACATTATTGGCGGCTCATTTGGGGGCCCTCACTAAAGGCCCAGGACCTACAAACATTTTTTTCATGAGGTGGGACTTTTTTGGATGGCTTCTTAAAAAAGAAATTCAATTAAATACATTTTTTTGACATCTGTTAAACAATATGTTAAAAATTTTAAAAAACCTACTTTTGTCGTTACGAACGATTGAGTGAAAAAGAAAATCAAGGTGTGCTTTGAATCTATTTCTCTTTTATCTAGTATCTAGTAAATTTAAAATAAAAGGTAATTACGGTGCGCCCCTAAATGGGGCGCCAATAATATCCTTGTGTGTGTCCACTTAGTAAATAAAGAAATATGTAGTTTATTTTGGAGCTAAAACAATTGAGAAAAAATAGGTTTTTAAAAATTTTTAACACATGGGTTGACAGATGTCAAAAAAATTTAGTTATTCGAATTTCTTTTTTTAAAAGATTTCCAAAAAGATGCCAGAAGTGGCACACCTTCATGAAAAAAAATTTGGTAGGCCCTGGGCCTTCAGTAAACGCCCCCAATAATGTCCTTGTGTGGTATTTTCTTTACTCCGCTTAGTAAATAGAGAAACATTTTGAAGCTAAAACAATTGACAAAAAAGTAAGTATTTTTAAATTTTTGAAACAATAGTCACAAAAAATCTAGTGGTACCTTCTTATTTAAAAAAAAATAGTTGGTGGGCCCTGGGTTTCCAGTTGGGGGTCCCAAATTTTTTTTTTATCATGGGCGGAGAGTCCGTAAAAAATAATTAAAGATTCGCTTTTACCTTTTTTTAAAACTTCTTCCCTAAACCCGCTAGAACCACCATTCCATTTAAAGAATCCACCCTGTATATCTCTGACCAGGGCCGGCCCCAGGGTAGGGCGATCCGGGCGGCCGCCCGGAGCGCAATGATCTAGGAGCGCCAAAATGATGGAAAATAAAAATAAACTGATAAAAAAATAAATTACAATTTTTTATCATTCTGATATAATATCAATAAATTAATTTTCATAATATTGCATTGTCATCGGACCCTTGTAAGTATACCAAATTTCATTGAAATCGGTTCACGGAAATTTTCTTAAAAACGCGTTGCAAGATTTGACTGATAGTTGACAAGATTAAGAGGCGGCAGGCGGAATTTATCATTTTTATTTCTAAGCACATAATTCAAATAATATAATATATTTAAACATTAAGGCAAAATCTAGTTGAATTTAATTCAACATGACAAAACCACTCAATCAGCGCCTTTTAAGAATTGATATGTTTTTCGGTCCGTGGCAACACGACTGTACAGGAAGCAACAATTTTGAAACCAAGCGAAACAAGATCTAACAGCCCTTTTTAACTGCATATAAAAAGGAAGTAGACTTAAAACAATGCATTATTTGCCACTAGACTTCGGCTGGTGCAAAATAAAATAGTTTGTTTAAATTGTTGGTGCAAAAAAGCTTTAAAAAAGTGCTTGTGAAAATTGTCCAGTGCTTTGGCTTCTGTGAAGGTAAGTGTTTTAATTTTTGTTTTCATTTTTAAAAACGAATAAAATCCATCAGACATCAGCCAAAAAAAGGGTGGGGGGCAGATTTAAAAAATTAAAGTTTAGATGCAGAACTTCTTGAAAGAAGGTAGTTTCAACGCTCCCGCAACCGAACAACATTTGAACAATGCCTAGCACCTAGATACTGACTTTCCGGATATGGATCCCCCTTTGGACGCAACCGTCAGCATTACTGAGCTGGGTAAATCATCTCAAACGAGTTTGGCGAGTAGTGATGTGGTTCCGTGCAGTTCTAAAAATTAAAATTCGCAAGTTGTGCAGACCTTAGAGAAACATTTAGAAAAGGGTACCGTCCAAAGTATCTCTTCTGACCCAGGATTATGGCCCGAAATCATGCGTGCAGCAGATAGGGTTTTTTTTGGTTAAACATGGCTTGTGTAGTATCAAATGAAAGATAATTGAGTCTGGAGTTGAATAAAATACATTTAATTTTTTTAATCCAGTGGCGAACAAGGGGGGGATTTAAAAAATTAGAGTTTACATCAAAAAATGGCTTGTGTGATATCAGATGAAAGTTGATTGAACCTGCAGTTGAATAAAATTTACCTTTTTTTTTAAGCCAGTGGCACACAAGGGAGGGATTTCAAAAATTAGAGTTTATATCAAAAAATGGCTTGTGTGATATCAAATGAAAGGTAATTGAATCTGGAGTTGAATAAAATAATGTTTTTAAGCCAGTGGCGCACAAAGGGGGGATTTCAGAAATTATAATTTAAATCAAATCAGTGCTTGTGTGTTATCAAATGAAAAGTAACTGAGTCTGGAGTTGAACAAAATAGATTTTATTTTTTTTAAGCCAGTGGCGTACAAGGAGAGGTATAAATTTATTGTAATGAAAAAATGTCTTGTGTGGTATCAATTTTTTTTTGGACAGTGGAGTTACCCACAATGAAGGGGGGATTTGATGTTAATCGTGTGAGCTTAGGTGCCCATAAATTGGCAGAGTATTTTTCATTTTGTTTGTTTTAGTTTGTCCTTCGTATTAAAAAAAATTGGGTAGTTATATATTACAAATATAAACATAAAATGTAGGGAGTAGGGACCCTTAAAATTATATAGCGTAGGGCCACATAAGTTGTAAATCCGTCGCTGCATAGTGTGACCATTCTTTTGAGGACTAACGAAATAGTAGTTAATAAAAATGTCAAAAAGAAAGCTGTTTTATACTGCTATACTGCTAAGAGAAAACCCTCTGGGAGCGAATTTAAAAACCGGAGATTGAACAAGCAAATATAGCTTCAAAAACAATCAGATGCGCCGAAGAACTTCTTGAAAGAAGGTAGTTTGAACGCTCCCGCAACCGAACAACATTTGAACAATGCCCAGCACCTAGATACTGACTTTCCGGATATGGATCCCCCTTTGGATGCAACCGTCAGCATTACTGAGCTGGGTAAATCATCTCAAACGAGTTTGGCGAGTAGTGATGTGGTTCCGTGCAGTTCTAAAAATTAAAATTCGCAAGTTGTGCAGACCTTAGAGAAACATTTAGAAAAGGCTACCGTCCAAAGTATCTCTTCTGACCCAGGATTATGGCCCGAAATCATGCGTGCAGCAGATAGAGTTTTTTTTGGTTAAACGTGGTCAAGCTGCACCTTTGTACCATCTAGCTTGAGCGCTCTTCGCAATCGGGGATTTAAAGACTGGAAGCATTTAGGGGACTCTTCAGCACATCATGAAAATGCTAAAACTCATATAGATTGTTTGAAATCGTGGCTTGAATTGAAAATAGGTGAAACAATAGATGCAGTTTCTCAGAGACTCATTGATTCTAAGATAAATCAATTACGCATTATATCAGTCGTTAAAATGCTAGGTAAGAGCTCTCTAGCTTTTCGAGGAACAAGTGATAAACTGTATGAACGCAATAATAGAAACTTTTTGAAGTTAATTCAGTTATTGGCTGATTTTAATCCAAAAATGGAGGAACACGTTCGCAGAGTCCTCAATAAAGAAAAAATCAAAGCTACATATCTAGGGAAAACTATACAAAATGAAATAATTGAATTATTGCATAACAACATAAAGCACCACATCATTGAGTAAGTTCAAAAGGCCAAGTATTATTCCGTGATTCTTGACTGTACTCAGAGTCTGAAGTTTAAGTTAATATCGACGAACATTTTTTGGATTTTTTACCCATTGAGAGATCAACAGCTAAGGAATTGTCTGAGGTTTTACTAGAAGAGCTAGAGAAAAATAGGCTTAAAGTAGTCTTAAGGCGTAAGGCTTAAAATCAAGTCGATTCATTAAAAGCTCTGCGGTTTCAAATTGGTCCAATTCACGATGCTTTGTACAGCATATATGAAGATTCAGAAATCGATAATATGATCAGAGACGAGGCTAGCGGATTATTAAATAATTTGAAGTAGTTCAAATTTATATGGTCTGTTGTGATCTGGTACAAAATTTTGAGTCATATTAACCCCATCAGCAAACTTTTGCAAACTGTAAATTTTGATATGTCACAAGCTATTGATATACTTAGTAGTATAGCTGTGCAGGTTCTGGATACAATGGTAACATGTCATCCACTTCTCCGAAGTGGATGGCCAGTTTGCTGAAGAAGCGGTGTCCAGTCCCGAAGAAGTGGTCAACCCAAGGTCATTCTGCAAGAAGTGATCACCAATGTCGTCACTTGACCAGTGGCTGTTGAAATTCAAATCACTTGGGGTTGCAAGGGCATGCCATAAAGGCCTGTGTGAATAGGGGATGTGATCACGTGACTTATGTTCTACAGAGTGAATCTGCTTGGGGTTTATACAGGGTGCTCTAGTGACATGCACCTGTCATATAGTCGTCTGTCATTTGTGACCTCTAGCCAAGCTGTCAAGTGCCATAAGGTCTTAGACTACTTAGCGTTAACGTATGCCTGCTGAAATTCTCTAATGATTGAAACTTCCTAATATTAGTTGCCCATTCTCGGTCACAAGTGCCAATTTATAGAGTAGAAAATGACGTACACCTGTAGCAATGGGGCCTTATTATTTCAAGAGTGTCAAAGGAGCACTATTTGAAAAATGTCGAGATGAGAAAGATTGCTATCAGCCGGTGTACCAAAGGTACTTTTTCCGCTATGTGCGCACGTTTTTCTCCTATGGCTTCTGTAAAAGACTAATTTTGGTTTGCTGCGCAGGGGACAAAAGACCTTAGTAGTTTTCTGCGAATATCTAGAGTTGTAAGTGATCGATTTGAAAAATTCCTTTTTTGTTAGATTGCTGTGTTCCAATGCTATTTATTCTTAGAGAGATGGGGAAGCCAGAAGGGCCTTAAGTGGTGAAAGAAAGACCTTAGTAGTTTTCTGCGAATATTTCGAGATCTTAGTGATCGATTTGAAAAATTATTTTTTTACTTGATTTCTGTGTTCCAATGCTATTTATTCGCACAGAGACGGAAAAGCCAAAAGGGCATTAGAGTGCTCAAAGAAAGACCTTGGTAGTTTTTGTTGCAAATATCTCGCGTTATAGCGATGGGATATGAAAAATTCTTTGTTAGTGTTACAAAGGGGGAGGGCATGGCAAAAAGGTTGTATTATGTGTGTGACCCAGTTGTGTAGCTCGATTTAAAAGGCTTTTATTTTTACGTTAAATAATATTATTATTATATGGTTTAAAATGATCAAAATGTGCGCTTTTTTGAAGACAAAGTCGAGAATAATTAAGATAACCCATGACCCCTGTTTGTCAAGAATTTTAAAAATAACATGTTTACGTAAAGCTTACTAATGATCTAATTTTATACAGTCAAATGCCTTTACAACTGTCTAGTTCCACTGCGAATTGACATGAGGGCATGACAAAAAGGTTGTATTATATGTGTGACCCAGCTGTGCAGCTCAAGTTAAAAGTTTTTTATTTTTACGTTAAATAATATTATTATTATATGGTTTAAAATGATCAAAATGTGCGCTTTTTTGAAGACAAAGTTGAGAATAATTAAGATAACCCATGACCCCTATTTGTCAAGAATTTAAAAAATAACATGTTTACGTAAAGCTTACTAATGATCTAATTTTATACGGTCAAATGCCTTTACAACTGTCTAGTTCCACTGCGAATTGACAATGACGGACTGGTATGTTGACGTTACTGATCAAATTGGAAGCTTTTATGGAGGCATGATAATATTTTATGTATCCAAAAAACACAGTTTCTTGGGATCTAAAATAAACACATTTATTTTTAGAAAAAAAAATTATTGATAAATTATGTTAAGGGCATGTCCTTAAAACAAAATATTTTTTATGAAAATCAACTGACTATTGACAAAAACAAAACATTTTATTTCAAACGGCACAAAATCTGAAACCAACATTAACAAAATTCAAATAGTTTTGACAAAAATATTTCTCGTTTTGCAATAAGAACATACATAGTCCTTGAATATTTGCTTGTATGTCCTTCTTCACCACAATAGTCTCTTTTTTCACCTTTAGAAGGCATATTGTTTTAAAGCTAAAGTTAAATTGTGTGTTTGTTAATCCTCTGATAAATATTTTTTCTCCAGTGCTTAAATTGGAATGAAACAACATAAACCATATTTAAACTGTACAGTTATATTTGTATAAAAATAATAATTTTCAAATTTATTTTTCCTATATTAAAGATAATAATTCTCACCCTGGTTACGCGAGTCCAATTTTTAAAAGTTCTCAGTATGAGTATTAGATGCTCAGAATTTTAAAAGATGAATTAAATATATAGAATGATTGAAAATTCATGAGGAATCTAATTACTGATGTTCCCATTGCAGCCTTGTGCAGCCTGTTTACCCCTTTTACCCTCATGCCAACATTGAAATTTTGTAGTCTTCTCTTATTTCCTCTTCAGAAAGATCCTTCTAAATCAACTTATTTTCATGACTCTTAAATTAAATTTTTATTAGTTAAAAGATTGGAGCACAATCCTTCAAATTCTGTCATAAAAGCGCCATAATTTTCATTAAAATAAATAAAATTTTAATAAATAATGAATCATATGGGAAAAAAATTGGTATGCAAATATCGCTAACTAACTTGTTTCTTGAAAGTTGAGCTCTCTTCAAGTCTAAATGTGGCTGATGTTGCGTCCTGGGAGGCATTTGTATCATATATTATATAATCCATATGATGGGCAACTGAAAACTGATGGAAACAAAACAGTTTTACTTATATTGTATATAGAATAAAATCTGGTAATTACATTATTTTTATGGATGTCCTTATGGGTCCCTTATGTCTTTAAAAAATAATCTACTACATGCAATAATTACTATAATTTTCTTTTGGTTAAAGACATACATTTTTTCTTCAAAAATTTTTGTATTTTTGTAACGTAATATGGTGTAATCTTTTAATATCTATTTACCTCCTTTCGTAAGATCCGTAGTTCTATGTCTTAGTATTAATGATTTCCAATGTAGAAAAAGCGCTATGTACTGGTGCAAAAACTGAGGAGGAAAGAACATTTTTTTTCTTTACTTAGTAGAAATTAATAAGGCTTTAACACATGTATATTTCTTAATAAATGAATGCCTATATAATCAATAAATTTAGAAAAGCAATTGATAATAGTTCAAAATTAGCTTATACTTGACCCCAAGGTTATCAGTTGTACAAAGTTAAATGGTAAACAAAAACAAGACAACAAATTATTGAGCATGCACCTTTTAAACCACTTTGGTAGGTAGAAAGAAAAATATTAACCGCATTTTTTTTTTGAGAAAATGTGATAAAAATGCATTTTTCTCGTGGAATTAACAAAATATAATATACCTGTTTCTCCTCCCTAGATTAATGTCACGACGGTATTGAATTACCGTGTTTCCGCTGCGTTCTCGCAATATTTGAATCTCTGTAACAACAGAACCCTTACACCTCGTTGTAAAGGAAAATTCAAACCTTTATATCGCACCCTTAATTCTCCTTACATAAGACACCCCAAGTTTTGTTCTAATTGGGCCTCAAAAGAGTTATGGCAACTATCCGACCATCATTATCAGCATCTGTCTATTGATAAATTATATATATCTAAATATAAAAGTTTGCGTTTAAAACCGAATCAATTTTAGTAATTTGTAAAAGTTTTTTAAAATTAAGCGTTTTCCATATCATCCCATTCAAATACCATATGGTTGTTGTAACCTAATCAATTAGGAATCATTAATATCATGACGTCTTCATTTATAATCCTTGAAACCAGTGCAAGATACATCTAATTAACATTTTTCATGGCAAACATTTACCAACATACTTCATGGTTTTACCAAATACTGCGTTAATCATTAATTTGAAAAAGTGTTTTCCGAAACTGTTTTTGCTCTGTTGACGTATGTGAATGTTTAAGTCAATATAAGGCATAACCATAAAGACTGTTTAAATTTTCAAATCCAAACTAAGAATTTGTTTTAAATTTCTATATTGAATAATGGTATCGTTCTTTATCATACAGTGTGGTCATTAATTTGGGTAACTTACTTTTAGAATTGGGTGGAATTCTATGTTCTGGTCAGACGGGAAAATCTTTATGCACATCAAAGTTCAGGGGGATAATATACACCTATTTCCTATGGGTGCTATCAGAAATTTTATTAATATCCGCCTCTAAGCATACTGCTATTTAGACCCACTCAAAGCCACCAAAAGGTAACGATAAAGGCATTGCTGTTCCATAAAGTGACTTGACGTCATAATACATCAAATATAAGGTTTCCTGGCTTGTATTGTGTGATTCT